>JAJKFI010000003.1:44334438-44376699 GCA_029204185.1 Lerista edwardsae | reverse complement strand
AGAGAGAGAGAGAGAGAGAGAGAGAGAGAGAGAGAGAGAGAGAGAGAGAGAGAGAGAGACTTAACGTAAAAGGAGCTAACTAAGCCATTACTTAAAAAAACAAACAGCCAAAACACAAATCTACTGCATTCTTCTTTAATAAGCCTTTGGATGTTTGATGATTAGCTTTGTTCCAGGGGAGCTGAGATGCAAGGAATGGATTTTGACGAGAAGTCTTCCAAAAAGTACTGCATGAAGAGCAAGCATGTGGCTATCATCTGTGGCGTGATAGCTGCTGTAGGTTTAAGTTTGGGACTTGGACTGGGATTGGGATTAAGACCACAGGACTGCAGCCCTCCAGAAGATGGTGGACAGGTGCCAACAGTGCCCCCTCCTGCCGAGAAAAACCCTTGCCCTGCCCAAAATGATGATAGTGGAGGTTGGAAAAATTTCAGACTGCCCGATAACATTTATCCAACTCATTACGACTTGGAGCTAAAGCCTGAGATGGAAGAGGATCGTTACACTGGAACAGTCACAGTCTCTGTCCACTTGAACACATCAACCAGGCACTTGTGGCTTCACCTCCGAGAGACTGTGATCACAGAGATGCCCCTGCTCAAGAAGTCGTCAGGCCAATCAATTGCTCTGAAGCGATGCTTTGAGTACGAGCCACAGGAATATGTGGTGGTGGAGGCAGAAGAAGATCTTGCTCCTACTACTGAAACCAACTTCTATCTTCTGACCATGACATTCCAAGGCCATTTAAATGGTTCCCTTGTTGGATTTTACAGAACAACCTACGTGGAGGACGGAAAGACCAAGTAAATCAATTTTTTTCCAAAATATTTGTACTTCTCCGCTACTCTTTTCTCAGAGTTTCTCTCTACTTCCTCCTATCCTGTGTTACCTTCTTCCTTCTCTCTCTTCCTCTCTCTATCACCCTAAAATGTTGTCCAGTACTTTCAAGTGAATTTGGTGAATACTAAGAAAGATGGCAACTGGGTGGTAGGAAGGTGGATCATCCATTATTTTCATAATGGATGTTCTGAAACATGCTGACCTCTGCTTACCAATTAACCCCATAATAACATCATTCAAAGGTCATAAAACTAAGCACATATCACTTATATTGTGCCACTCTGGGGCTGCATTTTTGTGATGCGAAATTAGCCTTATAAATCTGTTCATTGAACTAATTATGCTGCTAGCCATCAGAAGGTTTAGCCATAAAGGGTGCCAAGGCAATAAAGAACCTGAATTCCTTCTAAAATAATGGGATAGAGAGAGTCTGTTGTTGTTCTGAAAGCCTAATTCAAATAAGTTTACTTGGGAGAAACAAGTGGCTTCACTTTAGTTTTGTACCATTTACTTTCTTCCTTGTCTTTAAAAAAACCCCACTCAAGATACCTTACAAAATATGTCATACAGTTTCCTGTATGACAACCCTGTGTGTGGTGATTGAACCCCCTTTCCTCTGTTCTTTTTCCCTATTTCCCTGTAAGAAAAGCAGCATTCCTGAGATTTCTTTGAAATCAGGGCCATTACAGAACGATTGCATGGCCAGACAGACAGGTCATTTGGTGGATTTGTTATCTTCTGCATCTCTTTTGATCTTCTGACAAAATAGTGGTGATCTTTGTGACTGTGAATAATTATTGAAGAACTAATGTTAAGGCAAAGTAGATTTTTTGCTCCTCAGAGCCTGCACCCTTCTTCAGAATTATAATCCCGTTAAGAAATATTAAGATTTTTTTGTGTATAGCAGATGTATCTAGTTAAGTCCAAAGAAGATATTAACACCTATATTATCCCAGAAGACAGTTCCACAAAGCTTTTATCTTGTCAACAATGCTCCACAATTGCAGCATTGTGATTACCTCCCCTCAATAAGAGCATAATCCTAAAACCTGCTGGAGCAGGCCAGCACAGTTTGGGAGCAGGCTGGAGCCTCCATGGGGCAAGGGCAGTGGTGTCATTCAAATGATTTAGGAACAGGAACTCACTTTTGATTGGCACTTGTCGGGAACCCGGAACCAGCCACGGAGCCCGTTAGGATCCGGAACGCCTGTTCTGGTCCGTTCCCCCTGAATGACATCACTGGGCAAGGGCATATTCACACCCTTACCCTGGGCTAGGCACCAGCTGCCCCAATAGTCTCCTCGGATTTCTGTCTGTTGTTTAGCAGTCGCAGAGCTGAGGACACTGTGCTGCCCAAATTGGGGCCATGGGGCCTGGGGGTGGGAGTTTGGATGTGGCCATTAGGCCGTATCCCAGCTCCACACACCCTGGGCCAGCCCACATCCCAGCCTGCCCATCCCCAACCCGGAAACACCTCCCTCCCTCCCTTCTCCACCCAGAACTGCTCCTGTGCTAACCAAATTTACCATTGTAGCCAGTAAGCAACATGGAGGCGTTGTGCTTGCTGTGAGAATTGACTACGATGGCAAGGGAGAAGGACAGCTTACATGGCATGGTAAGGCGCTCCACCCACCTCTAGGGATAGGATGCTACTAGTTCTGCCTGCTCAATTTTGTCCAGGCCTGGTGCCATGTCACACCATAAGCATCTCGAAGCAGAACTGCCTCCCTTGGGACATGTAGGAAGAACCCAGTGGTAGGAGTAATAAATAGTTACAGAAGGCAAGAAGTATATGTGACAAATGCTTCAAAATAATGAAGATCTCCTTATACAGTAACACCTTGAAAATCTGCATTTGGCTGCTCCAGTTTACTGACAGAAAAAGAGAGCAGTACAGATTCAAAGGGAGGATGTGCACAGATTTAAAATGGTTTAAGTTATTTCTTCTGTTCGCAAACTAAGAGTCGCAAACAGAGAATTCTCATCGCCCATACCAAATGGCGCCTCCCAGAATTCTGTGGGGAAGTAATGACAGTAAAACAAGTATAAAATGAAATTAATTGCGTATGTACACATATCTGAATACCCATGACTATTACGGAGATAGAGGATAGCAGTGAGGGTGACGGTGTGGCAGAACTGCCCTACTGGAGCTCTTTGGAAAGTGTCACCACTGCTGTGATCATGCAAATACTTACAACCCACAGGATTTGAGCAGCTGGAGCCCATGGGTTGTAAGTGTTTGCAGGATCACAACCACTGCAGCAGCAGTGAAGGCACTTTTCAAAGAACTAAGGTAGGGTTCTTTGAATTCTGCCTCACCCCCCACACCCTCACTGTATGGCGCTGGAGGATATACTTTTGTACTTGCAAGTTTATGCTTGTGATCTTTATATCGCACTCTCTCCCAATGTGAGTGGAGTGGAACTATGCAAGAGGAGAAAGGAGGAATAATTCAGTGGCACAAAGGAAAGACACAGATTGGGAGAACAATGATCAGGATCTGACTCAGCAGAACTGCAAAGAGAGCGGGATAGGCTCAGAACACAGGAGGTTAAGCAGATGGTTATTTTAAAAGTGTGTGTGTGGGGGGGAGTTCTGACGCGTGACTCTGAATTAGTAGCAAGCGCCTTTTGAAATGTTCCCCATCTAGGCCTTCAACCTGGCTGCAGAATATTGAGAGAAGATTCCATTCAGCAGTACTGGGTGAGACCAGCAGCGTCACAGACCAAGGGGTATCATTATGGGTTTCTTCTTGGATTTATACCAAACCACAATCCATGTTCCAGCATGAACTGAGAATTGCCAGAGTATATTACAGACAGCAGAAGAGGAGGCATCCCTGTTTTATAGCAAATCTGTTGAGAAGGTGGTAGCTATAGATACAGAGGACGGGGGTGAAAAACAAGCAAGCCGTCATTTGATCTATGACTGGGGTGTAGATTCAAGACAGTAAGTTCCTCCTCAATCATCTTTGGACTCCTTGTTATGTGGGTTATATCTGCAATTGGGAAGATTCAAGGATGTCAAAAGACCGGAAAAGACATGCTTAATCCGTGCTTATCTGTGACGTGAAGGAGGTAGTCATTTCATGTTCATAACAGTGGAGACTACAACGGTGTGATCTTAATGAATTGACAAAGGAATTGAACAACTTGCCCAGCAGAAACACGTGCAGAATTAAAATATTCTGTGCCTCAGCATGGGCAGTACAGCTGGCTGGGACTTCAGCAGTGCCGGCCAGCAGTAAAGCTGGTCAGGGAGGGGGGGGAAGAGACAGAACTGGGCAGAGGAGGGGTGGAACAGTGGTGGCATTGGCAGTGATCTTCACCACCACATCCTATTCTTCATATTGGGCTTTCAAGCCAGTCAGTCAGTCAGTCAGTCAGTAACCTTTATTGGCATAAATATATATAAAAATAAATCCATCCAACATCCAACGGATGTTACAGAGGAAACAATACTAAGTCTAAAACATAAAAAGGTAAAGGTTTCCCCATTGAATGGTCTAGTCATGACAGACTGTAGGGGGCAGTAGCTCATCTCTGTTTTTAAGCCGAAGAGCCGGCGTTTGTCCAAGGACAAGCTTCCGTGGTCATGTGGCCAGCATGACTATACGGCAAGGCGCATGGAACGCCGTTACCTTCTCACCAAAGTGGTCCCTATTTATCTACTTGCATTTTTAGGTGCTTTTGAACTGCTAGGTTGGCAGGAGCTGGGACAAGCAACGGGAGCTCACTCTGTTGCGCGGTCTTGAACTGCCAACCTTCTGGTCAGCAAGTTCAGCAACAGCAGTTTAATAACCCACAGTGCCAACACGTCCCTTACGTCTAAAACATACTTCAGCACTAAATACTGGCTCTCAAGTCTGTGCTTGCAAAATAGCTGGCACAGACTTGAGGAGACCCATTGGCAGTCCTATGCTCTTACCAGGGAAGAGAATGAACTTCCTCCTGAGGTGCTTGCTATGGTTGTCACGGCACCCACAAGATGCAGCAGTAGCTGTTTTGGCACCACTGCTCATGTGGGGGCATCATAGGATTGGGCGGAAAATACATTTAACATTTAACGTTGTTAAATACATTTAACATTGTGTCTAGTTCGGCCCAGAGAGGAAATCTCATATGTAGGACCAGCCAATTTGCTTAATGTGGAGTGATCACATCTTCAGCAAAGACACCACAGTTGATCAGAGGCTTGATCTACACGTGCAGCAGAATCAGACAGACGAATCCTGAGCTTCTACTGCAGGAGTAGAATCATATTTACAAAGGCTCGCCTTCCCCTACATCAAAAAGCTCCTTGCTAGTTGAACAGTAGTACAAAAAGGAATGCAATAGTCTAGAACCTTTCTCATCAATTTGCTAGGGTTTTTTTTTTAAAACAAACAAACAAAACAAAACACCTGTGCAGCAGGAAAGAAGCATTCAAAAATTGTATGCACCACCTCCAATCTGAAAGGGTAGGTAGCCTACTCTACTTAGGCATTTTAAAAATCTCATTCTGCTGCATGCCTGCATTCATTCTGCACAGCCTCTATAGGGGGTTACAGGCAGTGATGTCATGCAGGGGGTACGCGGGGGTATGCGAGTACCAGTTTCTAGGATTATGGCTGGCCCCGCCCATTCACCCGCCCACTCGTCGACTCCGCCCTCTGCAACGTTTGAATTTCCTGCATGTTTGAGTTGCCTGCACGTTCTCAGAGCCAGGCAGGCAGGCAGGCAGCGAGCGGAGCCTTGCCTTGCCTTGCCACTGAAAAATGAGCTGCTCTGGGGTTTTGGAACTGTTGGGTCACTTTAACATGATGCCAGGCCTCCTTAACATGTTCTGGGGGTGCTGTGGAATACTGTTGCAACTGTTGGGTCAGTTTAAAATTGTCTGAGGCCTCAAAAAGGGCTTTTTTATGTCACTTCCTGCCACGACCTCACTTCCGGCTTATGACGTCACTTCTGGTGGGCGGGTCCCGACACATGCCAATCAAAAGTGAGTACCTGTTCTTAAATCATTTAGATGACACCACTGGTTACAGGAACAGGAATTTACAGGAACTCAGGGCCCAATCCTAACCACCTTTCCAGCACTGGCATAGCTGTGCCAATGGGGCATGTGCTGCCTTCTGCAATGGAATAGTAGTCACAGAGGCCTCCACAAGCTAAGGGAATGTTTGTTCCCTTACGTCAGAGCTGCGTGGCCCTTACCCCAGTGCTGGAAAGTTGGGTTAAGATTGTACCCTCACTCTGTCAGCAGGAAAGCAAACCATTGATAGATTAATGCCATCGTGCTGATCAGTGTGGAAAAGATATAATACTGGAAGCCAGAGCAACTTTGGCACAGGTTTGGCTAAGGTACACATCTTAAGGTTGTCGTGTAAAGTAATCTGAAGGCTGATTCAGTCATTACTCTCAAGATAGAGAAATGCCTGTGGCTGAGATGGTTGTTCTACTTTCCAATTCAAAAATGGCAATGCTTGTGTAATGACCAGTTTTTATGAATGAAGCATTGCAGCCAAAAGGACTGGATGAGTTTTCATACACATTGCTATATTTTTTGGCCCAGGATTTGTGCTCTCCAAGACCAATCTGATTCCTCTGAAATAATTACAGTGGGGGGGGGGGGAAGAATCATGAGCAATCTATTTCACAGGTCTATGGAGAATTGAAATCCAAAAATGGATTGTGTTCTGGGCTGACAATTTCATTGAAAATGTTTGCACTTGGCAAAAGAGAAAGAGAGAAAAGTTTCAGACATGTTTTATTTTGGGAAGAACAGCTGGAAACAGTCACAGAAGGCTGTTAATACTTGAGTGTACTTACCCACATCTCACTTCTGGTTCTCATTTTCAAGCCCTAGATGTCATAATGCAAATTACAGGGGCTGTACAAGTCTTGAAGCAATGAGAAAGCTTTTGCTTTTCACCTGCTAGTGCATTTTGAAAATGATCATTTTTTCTGCCTGTGTTCTCTGAACAAAGAAAGAAGGCATCCCCTTGCGTTATTGGAATAATCAAGAAATGCAGAACAGCTAACTTTCACTGCTGTTATAACTGGACACAATCTATTGGAACATTCTCCCGCATTCACTAAAATGAACAGGAGCTGTGCAAGGATGCTCTGGAGCTGCTCCTGTTCACTTAATTGGGACTTAGATCTTTGCCATCCTCCCATAAGTAGGGGTGGGGGTTTTCGGTGATGAACACAGAATGCTACATAATGAGAATTTCTACTGAAAACACGGCAGAAAATGAAATTTAGGTCAAAACTCAAAATAACACCTCTTTTGCTTATTTATGATAGAGTTTGACACAAATTTAGATCAATTTCACAAAAATAACACCGCTTTTGTTTATTTTTGGCACAGTTTTGAGGAGTCCACAAATAGTTTTCAGTAAGGGATCAGGAGGAGGAGTGGCAGAAACAGGAGGAAGCTTGCTTAAACTATGAATGCACATGTTCATAGTTCACAGTGCACACAACTTTAATAGAATGTGGAAGTAGTAAGTAGCAGTTTCTTGATGCCCCAGTTAGCAACCAGAGTGCACCTCGGGAACTTTTGAGCAGTTATTTTGAGCAACATATTTTGGGCCGGGGTGTGTGTGCCAGTGATTGCTTGCCTTTGTAGGGCCATTCACCCTTAGTTATTGTGCTGTTTGTTCAACTTGCAATAAAATTTGGATAAAAAACATATAACACTGCAAATTGCCATTTTAATCAAAAAAATTTGTAAAAAAATATCACCAAAAAAAACCCATCCCTACCATAAGTAAAGGAAGTCCAGGAGTTTTGGCACTTTGTGCTTACTGGGAGGGAATGCAAGAATAGCAAAGTCTCAGAATAAGCAGAATAAATAAAAACTTCAAAAGGAATCATTGCACATTGCCCTATACACAGATGTTAATGTCATATTTGAACAGCTTGTAGTCCTACGGAGAAGAGAAAAGAACATCAAATAACTGAAACTTCATTCTGGCTGGGATTATTTGAGTAATTGAAAAAGGTGAGCTCCTTTATGAACAAAATAGAATATTAATTGATGTAATTTTTCTGCATTACTGTGCCTAAAGCAGCTCACAAGACAACAGCAATACATGTCCAAATGTATAAACAATTCAGCAAACTGATTTATTTCAAAAATAGAAGTATTCACTCCATAGCTTACGAGGAATGTAAACTACCCAACAAAAAGTCTTTTAACCATATAACTAGGGGTGTTTATTCTTGTTAAAAATGCATAACAACACAAAGCACTGGCTTTTGGGGTTAAAATATCCGAACAAAAGCACAAAACATCACATTTTGGCAGTTAAGACTTTTTCCAGAAACTAAGGGCACAATCCAAACCTGGAGTTAGGCCGGCACAGTTAGGCCAGCACAATTTGGGTGGCACAAGGGACACCGTAAAGTATGTTAGGAGACAGAGAGGCCAGCACACAGACATGCGCCATCCTTCCCGACTCCAAGAGTGGTCCAAACACACTTTCTGGTGGCCCTTGTGCCAGCCAAACTTTGCTGGCAACTATGCTGGCCTAACCCCAGGTTTGGCTTGTGCTCTCACACTAAAGTTGGCATGGCTGCATTGGCAGGGGAAATATGTAGGAATGGGTTGGGAGGAAATTACTCATTAGTTCTACATTCACTTTCATGGTAATATGTTTAAGGTACCATAATAAAAAAAAACTTTTATAGACAAAAGAAACTATTTGAAAGTTGCCTATTGTAGATTTTCTGGATTACTTTTTTTACAGGATGAAACAACATTTTTGGTTGTTCTTAATGGGGCCTAATATCAGATATTTTTAAGGCTTCAAATTATCATATGCACCATTTTCACCATCTAAAAGTAGAGCATTACCAGTAATTTTTTTCAGGTTTTGTTAAGCAATAGGCATAGCATTAATTATAATTTTGTTTCTCAGTTGCTTTTCAAGCAAACTTGTTTGATCATTCTTTTGTTGTTGTTCAGTCGCTAAGTTGTGTCCGACTCTTCGCGACCCCATGGACCACAGCATGCCAGGCTTCCCTGTCCTCCACTAGCTTCCTGAGTTAGCCCAATTTCATGTTCATTGCTTCGGTGACACTCTCTAACCATCTCATCCTCTGCTGCCCCCTTCTCCTTTTGCCTTCAATCTTTCTTTAAGTAATCATTCTTTAAGTAATTCTTTACTTAAATAATTCTTTGTTGCTAAAACGTAGATAAAAATGTTGTAGCCATTGTTCGATAGCAATATTGGTTAAGAACACACTATGACAAGGTCTTCATTAAGCTTACTCATGACTATAAATTTCATCCTGTGATTCTAGGATATTTCTCCAGGGTGTAAACATGTATTAATAACATCTGTCAAAGGCTTTGCTATAACACCATTAAATAGTTTATAGCATCGTGCAAGAATGCCAAACCATCTGGGCCTAGGATTTGTTTGCCTTTAATTTCCTTTACTGCATTCAGCATCATTTTATGGTCTTTTCACATTTAGTCCTATATTCATCTCATATGTTTGGAAAAGATAGTGATCTAAATATTCTTGAATTTTCTCAGAGCGCAATCCTAACCTGGAGTTAGGCCAGCATAGTTAGGCCAGCCAAGTTTGGATGGCACAAGGACCACCATAAAGTGTGTTTGGACCACTCTCGGAGTCAGGGAGACTGGAGCATGTCTATGTGCTGGCCTCTCTGACTCCAAGAGTGGTCCAAACATACTTTATAGTGTTCCTGGTGCTGGCCAACCTTTGCTGTCTTAACTGTGTCGGCCTAACTCCAGGTTAGGATTGCACCCTCAGTCTTAGGTCAACATTGTTCATTCTTTTGTTGCCTATATAGTATTTATTTAAAATATTTGTATTGTATCTTTTCCCTCTCCATTAGATAGTGCCCAAGGCTGAGTACAGTCCCCTGCTACATATTTGTAAAATGTATTAGTAAAGAGGTGGTTATGTATCTCTAGCTCCTCCTCCTCACAGGACTGTTGGTATATTTCTCTAAGAGAACACATGTCAGCTTCGTAGATGGAGGTGGAGGGTTCATTAGGGTCACAGGTGAGCCTCTGGGGCCAGCCAGACCTACTTGGAGTCGGTGAAATTGCTGGCACATATACACGTGGGCCTAAATTGTGAGATAGGGAGAGCACAATCCTAACTTGGAGTTAGGCTGGCACAGTTAGGCCAGCAAAGTTTGGCTGGCACAAGGGCCACCGTAAAGCACGTTTGGACCACTCTTGGAGGCAGGGAGGATGGCGCACATCTGTGTCTGGCCTCTCTGACTCCAAGAGTGGTCCAAACATACTTTACGGTGTCCCTTGTGCCGGCCTAACTCCAGGTTGGATTGTGCTCTGGGTCTGGGAAGAGGGCTTGGATCCAGTGGATATTGCTGCCACCAAACCCACTCCCTTCCCAGACCCAACCCGTCTTCCTCCCAGTCCCATTGCTGTCCAATCCCACCCCCTATTCCTATCCTGCCCTCTTCCCGCCCCATCTTACCTCCCCTGCCACCCTACCTGGGTTAGCGAGTCTTCAGTGGTCCACAGGTGTATGGGAGGACGGTCTGGGCTTTCTGCTGGCAATCCTGCAGCACACAGCTCTGTGTGCTGTTGGGGCACTTTTTATGACTGCTGGAAAGCCGTCAATGCTGGCGGAACAATCATTCCACCAGCGGGACTACCCAATAAGATTGGGCTGTTTGGGTAATGCCAAAAGTTCTGTTAGGATTCTCCGCAAAGGCTGCTGTTTGAATGAGAGGGGGAAATGTGCTGTATTCCAATCGTAAACATACGTTCTTACCTTCTACTGTTCCTTACTACAAACTTTGACTTGTTTGGAAATTGTGCCATTGAAATCACTGACATTACTTACCAGTAGGCACACGGAAAGTACAGACTGTAAAACGTACTGTGATTTGCTTAACAAAGGGTTTTTTTTTTGCCGGCTGTCATGCAGCATTTGCATTTTAAACAAGCAAAATGATTGTGCGAGAGCGTTGCCATTTTAAATATTTTTTTAAAAGACTTATCTGAAGCCAGAAAGTCAAAAAAAGTTTGGAATAGTAGCCAGTCCTGAATGAGTTTGCTTTTTTCTAACAGTTCCCAGAGGTTTAACAGCCTATCATCAGAAAGATTGTGATGAATGGTTTTGTGCAGTCCTGGGTGCTACATGTAGGAATTCTGCTTTAGACCAGTGTTATTCAAACTGTGGGTCAGGACCTGCTTGGTGAGCTGTAACCTGATGTCAGGTGGGTCGCAGAAAGCTGGGACCAGCCATCTTGGAAACAACTGACCTCACTCTTGTTATAATCCTTTTGTGAATGTAAACAGTTTGAATTTTCAAGTGAGGGTTTTTAAAAAAAAACACCAAAACCTTGTTTTTAGTTCAGTGCTTTTACATAATATTTTGTCCTAATCTTGCTTTCTGTCAGGGATGTTTCATGGTTGTGCAATTGCTGCAGTCCAAGAATGCCAGTTTGCATTTCAGGATTGTCATTTTATTACATTAACAATGGCAGCACTTCCTGCTTGATGATGTCACTTCCTGCTATGACATTGCTTCCAGGTTAATGACATCACTTCTGGTGGGTCCCGACATGAGTGCCATTCTAAAAAGTGGGTCCCAGTCTAAAAGGTTTGAATAACACTGCTTTACACACGTATCTGTAGTTCTAGAGTTACGCTCATCTCAGATCTATTTCCATGCCTAATAACCAAAACACCTCACATCAAAGTTTAACACACATCTTGCTAGCACAGACAGAGACAGTAGAATAGAACTGAAGAGAACAGGGGAAGAACAAACTGATGAGAAAATGTTGCCACGGCAGTGGGCAGACACGAGGAGATCAAGGATGTAGATAGGGAGGCTAAAGAGGCCAAAGTCTAGGTAGAAAGACAGAGCTGTCATTTATCCTGTGACTCAGCTACAGCCTGTTTTTATGACCCCTTCTCTATACTCACCTGCATCATTTTGTGGGCATCTCACTAATGAACTGTAAGAACTCTAGGTCAGATGCTTTCATTTAGGCTTAAAAATGACACTTGGGAAGGCCAATCCTAACCTGTGCTGAACCAGGCAGGCAGATATTTTCCAGCTTATCTTGAGTAATGCCCCAGTTACTGCAATGGGGCTACCCAGATCTGTGCCAGCAAAATTGCTGTACAGTAAGGTTGCAAAGCTGATTCGGTCAGGATTGGGGGTTAGGATTCTGTTCCACTCCTCTCCTGGGCCCAATCCATCTCTCGATCTGCCCTGTTCTGCCCCCATTACACTCTCCCACCATCCTCTCGCAACCCCCACACTGACCTGCCTCAGTCTGCATGAATTACCTGTTTGGGGCCTGGATCCAGTGTTCGTGATATGGCACAGGCGTCTATGCTGGCATAGTTTGAGGAGGTGCAGTTATGCTTTACGGTACATTCATGACACTCCTCAGCTTACACAGAAGACCTGCACCAGCTCAATGAGTGGTCTGGGTTGCACTCTTTTGTGACCAGTTAAGCATTTAATCACTGCAGGAAAAAGCCAAGGACATGAAAAATGGACAGGTCATTTATTGAGATAACGTATGGATCTCTAATAATGTTAACAAGCTCATTCTTAATTACTTTTTTCTTTTAAGAAAAAAAAAACTGTTTTTACATAACTCAGAACACAATCCTAACCTGGAGTTAGGCCGCACAGTTAGGCCAGCAAAGTTTGGCGGGCACAAGGGTCACCATAAAGCACGTTTGGACCACTCACAGAGTCAGGGAGGATGGCGCACGTCTGTGTGCTGGCCTCTCTGAGCCCAAGAGTGGCCCAAACGCGCTTTACTGTGGCACTTGTGCTGGCCAAACTTTTCTGGCCAAACTTTGCCAGCCTAACTCCAGGTTAGGAGTGCGCCTTTCAAGTATTTGCAGGCATGTGGTCTGAAAATTATCAGCACTGGCAATTAATTGAAGAGACAGCTTATATGCATTCCCCCATCAATCAAAAGGAAAGCATGCTCCATCACTGAATCCTATATTGATGAGAAGAGCTTGATTCCATTTAAGGAGCAGATACTTTATGTAAAAGCTGGCAACAATTTTAATAATCCTGTTTCCCTTAGTCATTTATTTCATGTGCAGGTGATATTCTGGTACCTGCTATTAAGGTAGACATCACCAGTATATTCCTTACCAATTTGTTTTGCTGTCCCCTATTAAGACTCAAGGCTATTATACTCTGCTTCCTGTACAGTAGAAGGCAGATATGCAAGGTTATCTCCGGGTGATGAATGTCTCTGCTACAAATGTGCTGTTCCTGACAAGCTGCTTAACACTATCCATCAGTCATTACAGACAGATGCTATAAAACTGTAGCCTTCCTAGTGAAATCTGGCTGATCCTGCAGAGAGCACACAGAAGGCCTAAATGAGGGATCATAAAATTATTGAAGAGAGATAACCTACACAACCAAACTGGAAAGCTTATTGATTCTGTTTATTTAAAACATTGCCTTCTTTGCCTTTTCTGTTCCACCCAGAAGCTCAAAGAGGTTTACAAAATTACCATAAAAATAACTGAGCAGTACAACATAAAAACTAATCAAAACTAGCAGACTAAAAACAAACAGCATAGATTTGTACAGGGGCACTATAACGTTAGCAGTTTTAGGGCTCAATCCTAACCTGGAGTTGGCCGGCACAGTTAGGCCAGCAAAGTTTGGCCAGCACAAGGGATACCATAAAGTATGTTTGGACCACTCTCGCAGTCAAGAGAGGCCAGCACACAGACGTGTGCCATCCTCCCTGACTCCGAGAGTGGTCCACATGTGCTTTATGGTGGCCCTTGTGCTGGCCAAACTTTGCTGGCCTAACTGTGCTGGCCTAACTCCGTGTTAGGATTGTGCTCTTTTTTCTCAATCCCTTTTTTAATTACTCTTCTCTGCTGCTGTCAGCTGGATCAATGTTTTCACAGAGCTATCCACCAGGATCCTAACATGTCTTTCCTAATTCATCATCACAGTTGAGACTCTATCTGTTTATATTTGAAACAGGGGTTGTTGTTTTTTTTGCTTCCAGTGCTTCACTTTAAACTTAGAGCGCAATCCTAAACTGGAGTTAGGCCGGCATAAACTAAGCCAGCAAAGTTTGGCCAGCACAAGGGCCATCATAAAGTGTGTTTGGACTACTCTCTGAGTCAGGGAGGATGGCTCACATCTGTGTGCTGGCCTCTCTGACTCCAAACTTTGCTGACTTAGCTTATGCTGGCCTAACTCAGTTTAGGATGGCACCTAAACTTTAATCAGGGCCCTTTAATCAATGTCATCCATTGAACTGCATTTCTCATTTGATTGCCTTGAAGATAAGCCCCACCCAGACGTTACTGGAGAAACCAAATCAACCATTTTCTAACCATCTGCTAGGGCAGGTGGCTGATGCTGGCTCTTCCTGCCTCATATTTTCTTCCCCGCAGCTGCAGCTCCAGGGGCCGATAAAAGCACTCCTCTCAAGATGGCAAATGCTTGCTTGGAACAGGCGCTGCTGTGGATGTATTGAGTAGCACCATGCAACTTTATGCATGTGCTGAAGTGGTTATATGCAGTGATGTCATGCAGGGGGAACGCGGGGGAACTCAGTTCCACTAGTTAAAATTAGGGCTGACTCCGCCCACTTCACTCTCCCTCCTCCCCCCTCCCAATTCCTCTGCAAAGAGCTTTTCTTCTTGGTTGGCCGGCACTCAGAGGGTTAAAGGGAGCGACTCCGGATTCCTAGGGCGTTAAAGACAGTGATGTCATTCAGGGGGAATGGATGAGAACGGGCGTTCCGGATCCTAACGGGCTCCGTGGCTGGTTCCGGGTTCCCGACAAGTGCCAATCAAAAGTGAGTTCCTGTTCCTCCTAAATCATTTGAATGACACCACTGGTTATATGATTACTTCAGTGTACAACCAGTGCCTAGCTGAATGCACTTTTCTTGTACCACCACAAAGCTGCCAAAAGTGGAGCATTGGCAGTCCTGCCATTGATCGGGAGGGGAGCAAATGCCTCTGGACGGCAGGCTGCACGTGCGTCCCTGGGTCCTCCGGAGGCCATCTGAAGCCTCCTGTGGGCATAAGAACATAAGAAGAGCCCTGCTGGATCAGGCCAAAGGCCCATCTAGTCCAGCTTCCTGTATCACACAGCGGCCCACCAGGTGCCCCAGGAGGCATGAGACAACAAAATGCTTGCATCCTGTTGCCACTCCCTTGCACCCGGTACCAGTAGCCCTCCACCTTTGTAAGGAGGTTGCACAATCCATCATTGCCTATAGCCCACGATGGACCTTTCCTCCAGAAATCCGTCCAATCCCCTCTTAAAGGCATCAAGACCAGATGCCATCACCACCTCCTGTGGCAAAGAGTTCCACAGATTAACTACCCGCTGGGTAAAAAAGTACTTCCTTTTATCTGTTTTAACTCTCCCAACCCTCAGTTTTAGCGGATGCCCCCTGGTTCTGGTGTTTTGAGAGAGGGAAAAGAACATCCCTCTATCGACTCTATCCCTTCCGTGCATAATTTTGTATGTCTCAATCATGTCCCCCCTCAGGCGCCTTTTTTCTAGACTGAAGAGCCCCAAACGCTGCAGTCTTTCTTCATAAGGGAGGTGCCCCAGCCCCATAATCATTTTTGTTAATCAGTACTTCTGGTTTTCGTTGGAAAATCAGACGTATTGCTGAAAGCCTTTCCAAAAGCATTAGAAAGCTTTCTGAGGTGAGGGGAGTGTCACACAAGGCTCCGGAATATCTTAGGTGAGTGGGGGGGGGCAATCTGAGTGGGGAGGGAGCAGTCTGCTCCCTGGCTCTAGGGTGGCGTGAGGGCCAGGGACACAACTGAAGTGGGGTGAGCTGAACGGTAAGAGTAAGTAGCAAACTGGGAGCAAGCCAAAGTGATCTCATAACTATTCTGATATATATATAGGCAGGCAGGCATTATTCACAGGGATTCCATTATAGGGACCTGTGGATGATTATAAGGAAACCTGTTGATAATTAAACATCCGGGTTTCAGGGCCCTTTAATCCTCTGAACGGGAATGGAGTTGAGCTCCGATTGGACGTTTTCAGACTGGCTGCAGGTGACCTCCAGTGGCCTCTGTGAGCCTCAGAATGGCCTTTAGGGCAGAAAAATGCTGCTTCTGGTTTTTCAGATGAAAACCAGAAGTGACGTTTTTGCCCTTACAGGGCATTCTGAGGCCTCAGGTTGCTCATGGCCTCTCTAGGCCTCAGAAAACCCTCCAGGCCCAACTGAAGCCCAGCTCCAGTCTCCAGTGTCCAGATTCTTAAATCCGCGGGTCCCTAATCTGCAGATATCATGCATCTGCTGTATGGCATTTTGCAAGGGATGCGAAATTCTCAACATGCTAATTGGCTTGTTCAACCCAGTGCTGTGTCCCCCCTTGTAGTACACCTGGATCATTTCTCAGTATCATTCTATCTAGCAGTGCTAGCATTAGGGGTTGCTGAGGTCCTTGGGACAAAGCCCAGTGAAATAAATAACATCCTCCCCTGATGTTACATTGGGGTCTAGCACTGTCACTGATTCTGAGGGTTTTGCAGACCCTCAGCCAGTTCTTTGCTATCCAAACCATTACAGGTTGTTTACCTCACCAATGATAACCCAACCATGTTGATAGATCTGGTTATACTGTCATTAAACAAGGAGGTTGGAAAGCACTTGGAAGACTCCAGTGTACGGCTGCTACTGAGCTGCATACAACTTGTTGAGTCATTGGGCTTGAAAATTATTGTATCTTTTGCCTTAGTTCTTGAAATTGGCTTTTTGAAGGCTTCATTATGCTTACTTTGTATGCCATTGTCTTCTGATTATTCACATGTGATCAGGATTCTCTCCTTTACTTGCAAGGAAAAATTTATTTTATTGCCTTCACTCTATTTTGGCCTAATTACTCACTTATGAGTAATGGTTTCTTTGAACAATCTTTCATTTATTTCAAAAGGAGTATAGCAGCTACTGATCATGAGCCAACAGACGCCCGGAAATCATTTCCTTGCTTTGATGAACCTAACAAAAAGGCAACTTATACTATATCCATTATCCATGAAGATTCATATGGAGCTTTATCAAATATGCCCGTGGAGGTAGGCATTTTACTGTGTTTGTCTGTGTCTTGATATATGAACCTAGTATAGCTGCAGTGACAACCAACCCACTTGCTCTGTGTTACTTCCAAAAGCTTCTATGGAACTTCTCCAAGAATACTCTGGAGTAGGTGGATGCTACTGTTTGAATAATTCAGATCAAACCTACTAAGTGCAGAATATACCGTATTTCCCCAAGTATAAGACGCACCTTTTTCCCAAAAAACTGGGGGCTAAAAATTGGGTGCGTCTTATTCAAGGGGTGTGCCGGGCAGCGCTGCGTTCTTTGTGCTCCCGCTTGCCTTAAAGAGCAGCCGGCCCCAAAAATGTATTTTCCAAATTTCTGGCCCCAAAATTAAGGTGCGTCTTATACTTTGCTGCGCCTTATACTTGGGGAAATACGGTAGTTCTATTTGTCCGTTTAATACCACTGGCGGGCAAATCCACCAATTAATTTCAATTAATGTTTTAGAGATTTTCACAAAGTGGCTCCACCAAATTACCTGAAACTTGCACTGTAAACAGTGTAAGGATAGACCTTTTTAGAGGTACAGTTGTTTTGACTGTCCACCCATGTCATCATTTAATCATAAATATGAATGTTCATCAAAACTCTTTGTAAACAAAATTCGTTGGCTCACAATTGACTATTTTTATCTCTTCTGACTCAAATTTTTTTTTTACGGAAGTCAATGACATAAATTATCTTCCTCTAGGATTTGCAGCAGAAAAAAGATGGTATGGATCTCAGCCAGAAGACTGTTCAATGAATAGCCTAACTGAAAGTCAAAGCCAACACATAACTTTGAATGAACTGTTTCCACATTTCCAATTAAAATGCAAACTCCAAACCACCCAAACCTCAATTTCTGGTTAAAGATATTTCCAAGGTTTTCATATAAACATCAGCTTCAGAACAAAGTTTTAGGAACCTAGAAGTACAGTATTACAGAAGATGTTCTGGCACATGTTAAGACTGCAGCTGAGAGTGAGGAGAATCCACATGTTCAACAGGACTCTTTCCGAGAAAAGATCCTCCATTGAATGACCAGGGCAGTTTCCCTCTCAAATCCTCATCAGAAGCTCATTTCATCTAAAAGCACCGCTTGGAGGCAGATCTGATGAGGCAGATTTGAAACAAGACTGTCTTTCCCAGTGGAATTGAGAGGCCTTGTTTAATTCAATGGTCTTGCAATTTATTCCTTAGGAGCAAATAATATTGCTCCTTTCCTCACAATATTAATGATGATCAAAACTGAATTTCTTATCCTTCCTCAATTTCATATAGTCAGGCAGACCCATAGTAGGGAAAATGGTGCCAAAAGCTTTGCCTGCATTTATGGGTAAATACAACTGAGACTCATCCAATACATAAAAGAATACGACAAGTGGGAATGTCTCCCTGGGGCACCTGGTGGGCCGCTGTGAGATACAGGAAGCTGGACTAGATGGGCCTTTGGCCTGATCCAGCAGGGCTCTTCTTATGTTCTTATGTTCTTATGTTCTTATGACAAGTCAATTATTCATCTTAAGTCAGTCAGTAAACAAAATATGCATGGTTAATTCTTTTCCCTCTTTTTTTCAGGATTCAGTTTCATTGGGAAATGGTTGGAATCGGACAACATTCCAAAAATCGGTCCCCATGAGCACATATTTGGTGTGTTGGGTTGTGCACCAGTTTCAGTTTATAGAACTTTTTTCAGATTACGGAATTCCTGTAAGTCCCATGTTAATTGTTATGAATTTCTGCAGAGTTTTTCAACGACCTGTGCTTTGCAAAATAAAAACAAAGCTGATACTTTATATGCTTTATAGGGTTTCTAGTTATTCTGCAAAAGAATAACTTAGGGTGCAATCCTAACCTTGAGTTAGGCCGGCACAGATAGGCCAGAAAATTTTGGCTGGCACAAAGGCCACAGTAAAGTGTGTTTGGACTAGCCTCAGAGGATGGTGCACGTCTATGTGCTGGCATCTCTTACTCTGAGAGTGGTCCAAACATACTTTACTATGCCCTTGCTGCTGGCCAAACTTTGCTGGCCTATCTATGCCGGCCTAACTCCAGGTTAGGACTGCACTCTTAGTTTAGAAAGGCCTCTTCTGTTTTTGTAAATCCATGGGGTTGAAGAAACTGGCCTCCTTTCAACTACAGTTAATGGTAACAAAATGCATTGACTTGCTTTAGACAAGTCAGTTGTGACTTTTTCCATAGATTTTGTCTTCATTTAATTAGATCTTGGCCAAAGCATAAAGTTGCATTGGATAGATTGTATCAAAAAACTATTATGACCTAACAGCGCAATCTTATTTTTCTTCCTAGCATGTCACAAACATTCTATAAAGAATGTTTCTATAAACATTCTATAAACATTTGCAGCAGGCTAGGAGTAAGGTGCGCCAGTGGGAATGTCTATGTTGTCCCACCAGCACAAGATCCAGAGCTGCCACTGACAGCATCCCATCAACATAATATGCAGTTGCATTCGCCCCCCCTAGGAATCTGGAGTCGCTCCCTTTAACCCTCTGAGTGCCGGCCAACCAAGAAGAAAAGCTCTTTGCAGAGGAATTGGGAGGGGGGAGGAGGGAGAGTGAAGTGGGCGGAGTCAGCCCTAATTTTAACTAGTGGAACTGAGTTCCCCCGCGTTCCCCCTGCATGACATCACTGAGTTGCAAAGCCAGAAGTTGGGCGGTGCACTAAGTATTGCAGACACGTTTCCCTCGCCATGTAAGTGGCCTCTCCCTCTTGCCATTTTAGCCATTCTGGGTGGCAACAGCAACACACAGGAGATTCCTCTGCATTGCCATCACTGCCCAGAATGGCTCCAAAGGCAAAGGGGAGGGGCAACTTACATATCATTTTGAGGCACCGGCAATATGTAACATGGCGCGCCCCCAGCTGTGCTTCTGCATCCCTCAACGTTTCTATGGGCTTTGCTGTAAAGAATTGGCAAAGATTACTTAGCTCTCAAACTTAATTTTGTTTTAGAGTTATTACACTTTGCTTTTGAACAGATAGATAAAACTAAGCTGCAGTTCCTCCAAGGAAGTGAAGCAAGTAGTGAAATGACCTTGATTTTCCTCTTAATTGTGATAGTTCATGTAATTGCTAATTGAAAGATAAAAGCGATGGGTCATCCAGTCTTTAGTGGGAGAAAAAAAATAATGGGATTAACAGTGTTTTCCAATTTGCAGCTCTTCTTGCGTAGGATTATCTGGTCCAATTACACATGTACTCTCTAAAAATCAAGGATGTGTCAGAATCACAATGTGCAAGTCGAGTCAAGAGCCAGCAACCCCACAACTTGTATTCAAGTCACAAATCATAGCGCACATGATCACAACTCAACTCATGGAAAAAATTGGAGTCATTTTGACTCGAGTCCCAAGGCATTTTGAGAAACTAGTCAAGTCCTTGAACAACAACAACAAAACCCTTAAGCCTTCCTCCTCCATTCAAGCCACGCAGCCCAGCCTCTTAGAACCACCTACCCTCTTCCCACTACATCTGTTGCTGCCATTGATCTGAAAGACAGCTTCCGGATCACCCGCAAGGTCTTTCGAGGCAACGTAGAAATGATGGGAGGAAAAAAGTAAAGAAGCACACAAACACACACTAAAGAGGACTCGAGTCAAATTCGAGTCAT
Source organism: Lerista edwardsae (assembly GCA_029204185.1). Lineage (NCBI taxonomy): Eukaryota > Metazoa > Chordata > Lepidosauria > Squamata > Scincidae > Lerista > Lerista edwardsae. The sequence continues at coordinate 44,356,140 of JAJKFI010000003.1, read as the reverse complement.
GACTCTTTTCCAAATCACTGGCCACAAGGTTCTAGTTACGCCCGAGTCAGTGATGTCTGTGACTTGAGTCCTACACGTGTCACAAAAAACAGGCAAAAATGGATCATATTTCCTTGTTTTTTCTTTATATACAGTGTATATGTATACAGTAAAGGAATATAGCACTGACAGGGCAGGGAAGGGAAAGAAGGCTTAAAACACAGAAGCTGATCCCCACTTCCAGTCTTTCTTCCAGCACTAGAAATCCTAGAAGCCGGAGAGGCTGCTCACTGAGGCTATAGCTGCTACTTTGCAATGTTGTGTTAGTCATAAATCATCCAGGATGATGATTGCAGCAAACATCCAGGATTTGGTCTGGGATGGGGGCATGAACCTGGTGCTTTACCAAAACCCGGGTGGGTGAGGCAGGGGGACCTATTTTGTCTTCAGTGTTCTCAGTCAGGTCCCAGTGTTCACAGTCAAGCTATGCAACACAACTTTTGCTAGAGGGCAAGCATGGGATCTATGCCAGATTTCAAATACACAGCATTACTCTAGTGATTGAAAAGACATGCAGTGGGGTAATTCCACTGTTTTCCTTTTCCCTGACCAAGCTTCTGTTGCCTTAAGAACTCCAGAGCGGGACAACAGTTCAGCAGGTGTTGCATTTCCTATTGCGACAATGGGAGAAGTTGGAACGGTTGAACTTGTTGCCATTGTCAGGGGACTTCTGACCTTTAGCGCTGTTGTTTTTGAGAAAAGGTTGGAAAAAATTCATGGAGTCTGGGAGGCCGGCACACGGATGTGTGCTGTCCTCCCTGACTCTGAGAGCGCAATCTTAACCTGGAGTTAGGCCGGCATAAACTAAGCCAGCAAAGTTTGGCCAGCACAAGGGCCACCATAAAGTGTGTTTGGACTACTCTTGGAGTCAGGGAGGATGGCGCATGTGTGTGTGCTGGCCTCTCTGACTCCGACAGTGGTCCAAACATACTTTATGGTGGCCCTTGTGCTGGCCAAACTTTGCTGGCTTAGCTTATGCCGGCCTAACTCAGTTTAGGATTGCGCCGTCAGAGTGGTCCGAACGCACCTTATGGTGCATTTACAACACTCCTGGGCTGGCACAAATGACTTCTGCTGGCCAAACTCCAGATTAGGATTGTGTCCCTAGAGTTTTTCCCGGTTAAGAAGGGCGTTTATTAATCTAGCAAAATTAGTGTCGTATCCCAGTTATACTCTTTAAGCTGCCTGAAGAAAGTCAAAACTAAAGACATTTGCAGGCCAATAATAGCATCCCTCAAGTCAATGGCTTTTGAGGAAGTTCTTCATGCATAACTCATGCCAAGGAGACACTGCATCCAGTTGGAAACACCTTGAAACCCTCTCTCTCTGGTTTGTTTTACAGCTCCGTGTTTACGCACAGCCACAGCAGTTACACACAGCCATGTATGCGGCAAACGTAACAAGAGAGGTTTTTAACTTCTTTGAAAAATACTTCAATATGAACTATTCTCTTCCCAAACTGGGTAATTATTACCATGTATATACTGTGCTTCATTTTTTAAATTTACTGTCACAATTTTGTTTCCAGCCTTTGAGACAACTGAAAATTATAAACAAGTGTGCTTTTGAAATGCTGATATTCAGCTGCTTGGGTTTCTGTCCCCCGTGCTTAAAGATTCTTTAAGGTCTACTTAAAGCGTATCTGATGGCTACAGGGAGTTTTCCGTATATTGAGCTAGTCCCTTGATCCGTCCAGCCCAATGTAGTCCACTCTACTTGGCAGTGGTTTTCTAGAGTCTTGGGCAGAGGTTTTGCCCAGCCTGGTTGATTCAATCTGTCTTACGTGCAGATGCTGGGGACAGACCAGTGACCCAGGGGCAGACCTAGTCAAAATGGCACCCAATGAAAGTGCGCCCCCATGGGGCACACAATGTCATGACATCACAACATCATGAAGCTGGAAGTAGCCTAAAAGCCAGCTATATAAGCTTCATAGATATATAAGCTTCATAACTTTTAAGGTTATGGTGAGCTCAGCCTTAGTTCTTATGTAGTTGGTTCTTTAAGTTTGCTGAGTACAGTTTGAAATCCCTGTGTCTCCACTTTTAGCAATCTGTGTCAGTGTCTGAAAAAGCCACATGTGAGCAGAGACCATCATGCAATGCTTCCAATTTGCCTATATAACTGGGGGGCGGGCACATGCTAATCTCCCATGCTTATCCACATGCGTGCCTCTAAGAGGAGGGGAGCTCAAAAGTGCTTTCAGTGACATGTGTGAAATTGGCGATTAATCCTGGTGCAAAAATGATCTAATTGGCAATTGTTGAAGTCTCCCACTTCTTGATCCCTTGAAAAGTGAAAACCCCTGCAAACTCTAAGGACAAAAGCCGTGCCTGTGTTCTGTGCTGTGTGCCAGAAGCAGGAAGTAAAGCTAACAAATTGCCTCAAGTGTCAGTGCTATGGGACAGCTATAACATGAGGAGAGGCCATGTGCTTCCTGTGTAGAAACTCTCAGAAAGGAGGACTGGAAGAGCAAGCTGTCTGTCAGGATATTATATGGTGTGCTATGCTTGATGAGCAACGAATGGTCTGACTGTTTTTATCCTTCAGGTGCATTTATTTAAGTGTATCCTGCTCTATTCCTAACAGCCCAATCCTATTCTGTGCCGGAATAGGCAGTCCAATCGATCTGTGCCATCTCCAGTGTAGGGCAGGAAGTGGCCGCCACCTCTATGGTGCTACTTGGAACTGCAAAATCACTGGTACAGTTCTGAGTAGCCTGGTGTAATGCCAGACTGGCCAGGAGAAAGGATTAGGGAGAACTAGGTCACCCAGGCTGGTGCCAACCCCTCCTGGGCCGTCCGCCAACCGGCACACCCTCCCCCCCCAAAAAATGCCCCAATCCGCTCTCCCACCACCCTCTCCAGCTCCCTGCGCCAGTCACTCTTACCTGTTTCCGGGGAGCCTAGATGCATCCTTTGCACCCCAGCACACATCCATGCGCTGTCGTGGCCAACTTTACTGCGCATTCATGACACTTCTGGGCTAGTGTAAGGGACTTACACCAGACAAGCGCACAGTTAGGATTGCGCTCCAAGATGCAGGGTGCAATTCTAACCTAGAGTTAGACCGGCACAATTAGGCCAGCAAAGTTTGGCCGGCACAAGGGCCACCATAAAGCACATTTGGACCACTCTTGGAGTCAGGGAGGGTGGCGCACATCTGTGTGTTGGCCTCTCTGACTCCGAGAGTGGTCCATACATACTTTACGGCATGTCCCTTGTGTTGGCCAAACTTTGCTGGCCTAACTGTGCCGGCTTAACTTCAGGTTAGCATTGCACTCTTAAGAGTCACATTCTGTGTTGTTGATAAATATGAATAAATTAGGCTAAAACATCTCTCCTGCCTGTTGAGAGACCCATTTTGACCAGCATGAAGCTGAAAGCCATGGCTTCAGGCTTCTGAACCAAAAGGGCATGCTTTAACTTTACGCATTTTGGATTCAATTTGAATTGTATGCTAGGCCAAGCAGATGTGCTGTAAGGCCTCTTGGAGGAGCCCAGAGTCCATAGTTCTCATTTAAGCTGGTATTGATTGCCAGCCATGAAGACATGACCCTCCAAGTTGTGGTGCGTAGAAGCAGATGTCATTCATTACATGGGGATTTAGTTTACTTAATTTGCCAATAAATATTTCTTAGGCCCATTTGCAGAATCCTTTTACACAGGAAGCCTAATCACAAGAAGACATTGTAGAGATTAGTTTAGCATTACCAATAAGACAGCAGCAAGTATCCCCAGTGTGTGTGTGTGCATAGGGGAGGAGATACACTATCTACTAGAACAGTGGTTCTCAAACCCTTTAGCAGCAGGACCCACATTTTAGAATGATGATATTTCTGGGACCCACCAGAAGTGATGTAATGGCCGGAAGTGCCGTAATTGTGACACCAGGGACTGCTACTTTCCTGAGAATGTAACAATAAGTTGGATTCTTTCTCTGCCATTTTCCAATAGCAAAGTGAATCAGAAAGAAAAAACTTTTTACGATCTTGAAAAACAACCACACAGCCTTCCTCACTTTCCAGAATCCTATCTTCCTTACAATGTGGCTGCTTTAGCTGCTTTGTGGCCCATCTGAAATTGGCTCATGACCCACTGATGGATTCCTGACCCACAGTTTGGGAACCACTGCACTCAAAGGCTATGTGCATCTCTGTGCATGAAGATATGCTTCCATATAGAACCTGGACATCACACCACTCACTTCTTTTCAATGTTAAAGAAAACCAGCTGTGTTTTATGTTAGCTGAAGAAGAAGCTTCTGATAGTCCCGTGAAGAGCAAGTCACTTTGGTGAGGCCATTCATACCCAGCCACACCATGGAATTTTTAAGACAGTAACTCCAAGGCAAATGCTGGAGTCAAAATCAAACAGGATATTTTCACATCTAAAGTGAAAAGGGAGTATCTTCTGAGCATGTTTGCATTCACTCCCAGACTGCTTAATAGCAGTTGGCATGGCTGCAATCTGCTAGGGCCTACTGTTGACCAATGACAAAAACCCCAGAATGCCACCTCTGCAAGAAAGCATAGAAATATAAGCACCAAGTAGGAGCAGCTGCCAGCATTCAATTTGGTTGCCCTTCCTTCATTTCTTCTACCAGATAGATGGGCTGACTGCAGAGAGGACATCCAGTAAAAGTGGGAGAACGGATAAAAGAAAATACTTTTTTACTTTTTTAATTGATCTGTGGAACTCCTTGCCACAGGAGGTGGTGATGGCATCTGGCCTAGATGCCTTTAAAAGGGAATTGAGCGGATTTCTGGAGGAAAAGTCCGTTGTGGGCTTTAGGCCATGATGGGTGGTGCAACCTCCTTACGTTAGAAATGGGCTACTTCTGAATTGGCCCTTCCCACAACTGGAAGTGCTCTCCTGGATGAAATAGCAAGTGCTTGGGGTCTCCAAGCTGAATCAGAACGTTGAAAGAGAAGGTCACATTCCCCCATCCCCATGTCACGGTCCTAATTCTGATTGGGCTTCCTGATTGGGCTATTTACGTTACCAAAAGCAAGCTCGCAATGCCAAACTCTGCAACTGGATTGACATCACTTGCAATTTGGTCCATACCCGCTGTGTCTCACTGAGAATGTCTCGGGGAGCATGTGAAATTGGGAGCTGAAAGAATTAGTTCTGCAGCATGCATTTGACATTTCGGCAGTCTAGAATTAGATTTCAGACCTTCGGTGCCACCAAGCAACCAGTTCCCAAACAAGCGCAGTTCTGTCAGAGGCAGCAGTTCTGCGACCGGAGGGAGAGGACAGAGAGATTGTTTCATTGCTTTGATTAAAAAAAAAAAATCTCTTTTCCCATTTAGACAAAATAGCCATTCCAGATTTTGGCACTGGGGCCATGGAAAACTGGGGGCTGATCACATACAGAGAAACAAATCTCCTTTATGATCCACAAGAATCAGCTGCTTCTAACAAGCAAAGAGTTGCAGCTGTGGTTGCCCATGAACTTGTGCATCAGGTACAGCTTTCAAAGTGTTTCAAAGCACCATTTCATTCATGTGCTGATCTCGTACTTATCACTTGTTTTGGGTGTTCTATGTATGTTTGCAATTTCAGAATGAGTAGATTAGTTTGAAAACATCATAGTACTGGAATACATTTCAAGATCATATTTTTGCCTTATTTACATGCTGCACCCAGGTTTCTCCTGCTAGATACTTCTTGCAGGGGGCTACTACAGCACGAGAATGTAGGGCACAAGCCTATGCATGTCTACTCAGAGGTAAGTCCTGTTGTGCTCAATGGGACTTACTCCCAGGAAAGTGTGTATAGGATTGCACCCTTAGTCAGTTCCCTGCATTTTGCTGATGAGACCCCTGGTAAGTTCCAGAAGATGCTGCATATACCAGCTCTTCTGACTCTTTTCCTCCCACAAGAGAGGGGGAAGAAAATCAATATGTGAAACCTCTGGATGTCAGCTGATGTCAAAGTACAGTACATTAGCAGCAGAGGCGTTTCTACAGGGAGGGCAAAGCTCTAAGTTTTGTAAGAAGCCTTACCTTCAGCGGTGTCATTCACCCGGTACACTGGGCGGGACTTACCTTTGAGTGGCAGTCCGCCCGTTGCATCACGCCGCGTTCTGCCGCTTTCCCGCCCGACGCAAAGGGCGGACTGCCGCTCAAAGGTAAGTCCCGTCCAGCGTACCAGGTGAATGACGCCGCTGCTTACCTTGCAGTGGAAATCACTCCTCTCCTGCACCATTTTAGCCAATCCTCACAGGGAAAAGCAACATCTTGGCGTTGCTTACTGGCTACAGCAGCAAGGGAGAGGAGGGATTTACAGGATAGGGTAAGGCTCCTTGCAAAACTTAGAGCTTTGCGCTCCCTGTAGAAATGCCACTGATTAGCAGAAAAGGCCCAATTACATCCTATGATACTACTCACCAGAAGACTAACTCCCAGGGGTTGCCCTGAACATGAACTGAAGCCAAGAACTGATTAATGTGTCTAAAACTATAGTCCCCTTATTTTAAGCATACTGTACATTCTCATGCAAAAATCTGTGTTTTGAGACTGACCCTGTACATTTTTCAGGTTTAATATTTATGTGGCCTGTCCAGTGGTATTCCCAAAGGGATGGCAAATAGCTAAGTTTTTCAGGCTCCTGAATGTCTGTGTAAAGCGAACCCTTCCCCTCTCCTTCAGAGCCATTCGCAACTGTGAAAGCAAAGTGGAGGCATCTCCTCTGCTTTGCTTTCACAGCTGCGAATGGCTCTGAAGGTGAGGGGGAGGGGCCGCTTTACACAGGCATTCAGGAGCCTGAAAAACTTAGCTATTTGCCCACCTTTAGGAATACCAGTGGCTCTGACTGAATATAAACAAGAAAGACAAGTTCTGTAGCATATAATTTATTACCTTGAAAACAAAAACGATGATTTAGCAAGTACAATTTTCAGATAAGGAGCCCTTCCTTATGTTAATTTTGACGCAACAAGAAGTAAGAAAAAAAATAGTATAAGCTACATGGGTACATTATTAGTAAATTTGCTATACTAAACATATTACTATTGTCTCCATATAGATAATATTCCTTCTTTTAATGCTTCCTTTTGTAGTGGTTTGGAAATATTGTGACCATGGATTGGTGGGAAGACTTGTGGCTCAATGAAGGGTTCGCCAGTTTCTTTGAATTTATGGGCGTAAATGCAGCAGAAGGTGATTGGCAAATGGCAAGTAGTCGTGTGATATGTCTGGTAGTGGGGAATCAATTCATCTTTGTTATTTATTTATGTAGATTTTTATTAATCCAAGAACTGGAGTAACAACCATTTACCAACTGTTAAAAATGAATGGTAGAATAGAATCATGGTTTTGAAAAGCCATGATGTGCTGCTTGTTCACCAGAACTACTACTGGTGTTTCATGTGTTCAGTGCCAGCTTCTGTGCACTGGCCTCCCCTCCTTGAGAGCTGTCACAAATGCGCTTTATAGCACATTTGCAACACTCCTGGGTTGGCTTAAGGGACTTGTGTTGGGCCAGTCCAGGGCTTGGATTATGCCCATTGAGTGTTTGTTCTGTCTCTTTCTAATATTCAGGGTCTATTCCTTCTCCAAAAAAAGTAGCTCCAATGGTTTACTCAGATGTAGACCTTAATGCCAGTTAGGGCACAATCCTCACCTGGAGTGAAGCCGGCACAGTTAGACCCGCTAAGTTTGGCCGGCACAAGGGACACCGTAAACAGTAGTGTCATCTTACCGGTACGCTGGGCGGGTCTTCTGGGTGATCGGCAGCGCGCTTGCTGCGTTCCATTGCGTAATGGCAAAAGCCCGCCCGCTGCGGGCGGGCTTTCGCCATTACGCAACGGAACGCAGCGAGCACGCTGCCGATCACCCAGAAGACCCGCCCAGCGTACCGGTAAGATGACACTACTGACCGTAAAGTATGTTTGGACCACGCTCAGGGCACAATCCTAACCTGAAGGCAGGAAGGATGGCACATGTCTGTGTGCTGGCATCTCTGACTCCAAGAGTGGTCCAAACTCCAGGATAGGATTGCGCCCTCAGAGTCAGAGGCCAGCACACCAATGTGCGCCATCCTCCCTGATTCAGGAGTGGTCCAAATGCGCTTTACGCAAGTGGCCCTTGTGCTGGCCAAACTTTGCCGGCCTAATTTTGTCGGCCTAACTCAAGGTTAGGATTGGGCTCTAAAAGGTTTATATGGAATATTATCTCTAAAATTAGCCATTTTGTTTTCTTTAAGCCAAGACACATCTGAAACTGTTGTACAGCTATAAACAAAATCATTATTTCCTGTACAAGTTCTCGCTCAAGGTATTTTGCTTTTCTCCCTTCGTTTTTCTCGGTAGTTGGATCAAATTTTAATTGATGATATGTTCCCAGTCCTGAAGGAAGATTCCTTGCAGTCTTCTCACCCTATTGTACAAAGTGTGGCTTCACCTGCTGAAATAACCTCTGTGTTTGATGGCATTTCCTATAGCAAGGTAAGAGAGAGCTTGGGTAGTAAACTCTTCGGTATAATGGAGAGAAGAAAGGAAAAGGAAGACAGGCAGCATAATCCTACTCAACTACCCTTGTGGCGATACAGCTGTCAACATGGCGCCTGTTGTATCCTGTGAGGGAGTTTCAGCCTCTGGAGGCCTCCTTGGTACAAGGAATGAGTGGTCCATTCGGTCTAGTTGGAACTGACCTATAGCTGGTGCAAGTCTGTGTGAACCTGGATGGAGGGATTGGGGCAGTGGTGTCATCTAAAGGATTTAAGAACAGGTACTCACTTTTGATTGGCACGTGTCGGGACCCGCCCACCGGAAGTGACGTCATAAGCCAGAAGTGATGTCATGGCAGGAAGTGACATGAAAAAAGCCCTTTTTGAGGCCTCAGATGATTTTAAACTGACCCAACAGTTGCAACAGTATTCCACAGCACCCCCAGAACATGTTAAGGAGGCCTGGCATCATGTTAAAGTGACCCAACAGTTCCAAAACCCCAGAGCAGCTCACTTTTCAGTGGCAAGGCAAGGCAAGGCAAGGCTCCACTCGCTGCCTGCCTGCCTGGCTCTGAGAACATGCAGTGTTCCAAATGTGGTCCAAATGCGCTTTATGGTGGCCCTTGTGCCGGCCAAACTTTGCTGGTCTAACTGTGCCGGCCTAACTCCAGGTTAGGATTGCACCCTCAAAAGTTAAATCCTTTTTAAAAAAAAAAAACAAAGAAAAATGTTTGCAAGCCCTCTGACTGCAGGCAATTTGCTTTCTTCCTTCTCAGTCCCCCAAATTCCACAAATAGATTGTGACTGTCGCACTGTAGTGGTTGCTGCTGCTTTTGTAGGTGGTTAATTAAGGCTGCCTGTGTTTCTAACGGTACATGTTTCTCCTCCTTGCATGTTTTGATACCCTTATCATGGGCTGCCTGTACCGCCTGCAGTGCATCTGTCAAGTGTGTAGAGAGTGGAAATGCTCTGTCTGCCACCCCTGCCGATGCGGTTGCTCCTGGCAATTTTTCCTTTCCTAACAACCGTTTATATTGCACCTATTGTTCAAATAGCTGCTCCACCTGTTGGCATTCTTTTAGTTCCTTCTGTCACCACCTCCTCCACCGCCCCTTAGTGAATCTCCTGTGGATTTCATGGCTGATGCAGTGCATGTCATCATCATCTATCATAATCAATATATTATATGATATCCCCCCTTTTCAACCAATAAAGTTCACAAAGCAGAGAACATCAAATAACCAAATGGCACCCTGTCCCAGAAGTGCTCACAGCCTGAGAAGATGCAGAAGAACCACCAGCAATCAGCCATTAGAAAAGACACTATACTGGAGTGAATGGGGACACTTACTTTCGCCCCTGCTAAATACATGAGAAACATCACTTGAAAAAGTGCCTCTTTGCCTATTTAGAAGAGTAACTCAAGTCTCTAGTCCATCTAACTGTTGCATCACAACATGGCCAGAACAATAGACTTACTCCACAACTGGCCTTTTCCCTTCAGTGGTTCCCAAACTGTGGGTCGGGACCCACCAGTGGGTCACAAGCAGTGATGTCATCCGGGCGCACCAAGAACCGGAATGCCCAGATGATTGGCAGCTCTCCGCCCTGATGGCAGAGCCCAGCCACGCCTCCCTGCGCCCAGAATCGCTCCATTTCGGAGCGAACTGAGTGCAGGGGTGGGCGGGAGGGCGCAAAGACGCGCGGCTTCTGCCACGCAATGGCGCCCTTCGCTGCCAGCCCCTTGGAGGAAGCGGTACGGCATACCGGCCCGTTCCGCCAGCATGCCATCACTGGTCACAAGCCAATTGCAGGTGGGTTGTGAAGCCCCTAGAGCAGCCATATTGAAAATATGGGAAGATGGGATGCTGGAAAGGGGGAGTGCTGTGAGGTTGCTTTGCTTGTGTCAAGGTTGTAAATAGGCTTTTTCTTTCTGATTCTCTTTGCTATTGGAAAATGGCTGAGAAATCCCCAAATTTATTGCTGCATTCTTAGGAAAGCAGCAGACTCTGGCATCACAATGATGGCACTTCCGGCCTTGACATCACTTCCAGTGGGTCCTGGACAGATTGTCATTCTAAAAAGTGGGTCCCAGTGTGACAACGTTTGAGAACCACTCAGCTACGAGATACAAACCAGAGACATCCCAGGGAGGCTGGCCTGTTCTAAAATAGAACTTTGACTGGCCTTATGGCTTCCAAGAGCTTCTCCTGTTACCAGTTGCATGTTTCTTGCTAGGAAGTTATATCATTAACCCACAAATCCCCAGAGCAGTGTTCTAAAATCACTCACTACCAGAGCAGGATGTATTTGCGTGTGTGCGCGCACGCACGCGCACACACACACACACACACACACACACACAAGTGGTACTTCCTAGACTGAACTTGCATTATAAAGCCTAGTGCTTGTCAACCAGCCATGTACTGTACTTATTATGTATTTACTGGCCACTGTTCTTAGTTATTCCTTGCAATCTTAGAGCAAGGTGGGTGATCAGACGACCCAGACACTTACACCAGCACAAATGGTTAGGATCAATGTGCCAAATGAATCTGACTCACATTTCCCCAAAACAGAGTTTCCCAAACTGTAGGTGCCCATGCAAGGTGGGAAATGGTGGGAAATGGCTCTAAATAGGAGCAATTCCAGAGGCTTTGGGCTGCCCCAGAAGCTACTGCAGAATGACCTGCAGAAGCCTCCAAAAACCACTTCCATTTTTCGAAAAGAACTTGTGGTTTGCCTCTCAAAACCAGAAGGGACTTTTGGAGGCTTCTGGGGGCCACTCTGAGGCCGACCCAGCGCAACCTGGGAGACGCCTCCCTGGCACTACCAGGAGCATCACGACCCACCGGAGAGGGTGAGGTGGATCGCAGTGCTGATAAGACTGGGAATTGCTGTGCTCAAAGCACCGTCCACCAACTATGAGGGCGTATCCAGCATCCTTGTGCGCATAGAGTGAGGGTGCAATCCTAACTTATGCTGGAACAGCAAGGCTGGTGGGCTTGCGCCATATCCAGAGCAGGTTAGGAGGCTGCCGCCCCAATGGGCTCGCTCAGATCTGTTTAGCAGGCGCAGCTCTGAGCAAGCCGTGCGGCTCGAATTGGGGCCTTGTGACCTGGGGCTGGAGGCTTGAATGCAACCTAGTGGCCACATTCTGACTCCGCCCCTCCCCAGGCCGGTATGCCTCCTGACCCGCCCACCTCCTGCCCAGTTCCTCCCTCCCTCCCTCCCACCCTCTCCCCACCCAGAACCGCTCTTGCCCCAGCCAAACTCGGCTGCAGTGATGCCATGCAGGGGGTACGTGGGGGTACGCGAGTACCGGTTTCTAGGATTACAGCTGGCCCCGCCCATTCGCCCGCCCACTCGTCGACTCAGCCCTCTGCAACGTTTGAATTTCCTGCATGTTTGAGTTGCCTGCATGTTCTCAGAGCCAGGCAGGCAGGCAGGCAGCGAGCGGAGCCTTTCCTTTCCTTGCCACTGAAAAATGAGTTGCTCTGGGGTTTTAACATGATGCCAGGCCTCCTTCACATGTTCTGGGGGTGCTGTGGAATACTGTTGCAAGTGTTGGGTCAGTTTAAAATCATCTGAGGCCTCAAAAAGGGCTTTTTTCATGTCACTTCCTGCCACGACCTCACTTCCGGCTTATGACGTCACTTCCGGTGGGCGGGTCCCAGCACCTGCCAATCAAAAGTGAGTACCTGTTCTTAAATCATTTAGATGACACCACTGCTCGGCTGGCACAGGAGCGCCACAGCTCCAGCTTCTGCCTGCTCTGCAGGGCGGACACAGTGCTGGCGTGGACATCCTGAGCAGTGCCCTCGTGCCAGCGCTGCATGTGTAGGGCTGACACAAGCAGCTAGCATCAGCCAAAGGGCTCTCTCAGAATTGCGCTCTGCATCATGTATGCTAGAATCTGGCATTGAATTTCTGAGAATCTTGGGTTTTTTATCATTTCTCACATGAAAAGAACATGGCTGGCTTTTTAAAAAAAAAAAACCAGCAAAACTGCTGGATTTAAAAATCCAACTGCAGATGGTTTGCACTGAAGCCACAGAAACCCAACAAGGCCTGCGGCAGTGCTATTTGGGGTCGGAAGGTTAAGTTCTCCATCCTTCCTGAGCAAACCGGCTGTCTCACCACAGCCAGCATTTAAGGCAAGACTCCCACAAACCATGATGAATTGCTCATGACTGGTTCTGGGTGATTTATGCCTGCCTCAGCTCTGTGGCTGCTGGCTCACTCTGGGCTGTGGGCATTCACACACTATCCACAGGAAGACTTTGGGTTGGGGAGAGCTGTTCATCGAAATGCAAAGAATTCATAATATGTACCAATGAGTTTGTTTATATATGCAATGGTTGTATAGCAGTAAATTTTGAACTGCAAAAGTTTGGGTTTTTTGTGCCCATAGCCTTGCCCCACTAGACTAAAGACAAAAGAATCGACTTTAAATTTCTTCATCAGAATATTTTCTTCTTTTTTCACTTATTTCTACTTTGAAATTTATTGTACTTCAAAGATCTAGCTTATTTCATCTTATACTTTTGGAATGAGTTGCAATTTTTTTAAAACAAATGCATAAAATTTGGAAAATTGAATTACAAAAAGAAAATTCCAGATACAAATGGTACATTAGGGAGCTAGATAGCCTGTGCATTCTTCATTCAGAAGTAGCCTATTCATTCATTCATTCATTCATTCATTCATTCTACTTCATTCAGAAGTAGACGTATGCATAAACCATATGCACCAGGGACTAGTTTCCCCACTGCAGCGCTTTCCAGTTTGGAGTCCGCTGGTGTAGAACTAAGGGAGCTATACCCAATCCTAACCAATTTCCCAGCTCCTGGGCAGCCGCAATGAAGCTCTGAGATAAGGAAACAAATATTCCCTTACCTTGAGGAGGTCTCCATTACTGCCCCTCCCCCACAGGATGTAACACATATTGGCATATTGGCATATTGGCATGGCTTCATTGGCACTGCAAAGTTACATAAGAACATAAGAAGAGCCCTGCTGGATCAGGCCAAAGGCCCATCTAGTCCAGCTTCCTGTATCTCACAGCAGCCCACCAGGTGCCCCAGGGAGCGCACAAGACAACAAGATGCTTGCATCCTGTTGCCACTCCCTTGCCCCCAGTACTCTGAAGTAGCTTACTACCAATATAAGGAGGTTGCACAATCCATCATGGCTTATATTTCCTCCAGAAATCTGTCCAATCCCCTTTTAAAGGCATCTAGGCCAGATGCCATCACCACTTCCTGCGGCAAAGAGTTCCACAGATTAATTACCTGCTGGGTAAAAAAATATTTCCTTTTCTGTCTCCCAACACTCAGTTTTAGCGGATGTCCCCTGGTTCTGGTGTTGTGAGATAGAGTTGGATATGGTTGGACTCCTAATCAGTGTATTTCACTGATTTCACTGATAAAGACTTTTCAAATATCAAGACTACGGCTTGAAATACTAAGCATATATATACCCAACTCTGTTTAGGGAGCATCCATTCTCAGAATGCTGGAAGACTGGATCTCACCAGAGAACTTCCAAACTGGATGTCAGGTATGATCTACTCAGATGGGTGCGTGTCGATCACAAATAAAGAGGAGATGTAAAATAATTTGAATTAGTGCAGGAGATCTTGACCAAAACATTGGGGAATTATTTCTGAAGAATGTGATAGGAATGGTTGTGTATTTCTACAAGAAAATTCCTACAAATTATACATAAATTGCATAAATGCATAGGTATGCAGGTAATCCCTCCCTCCCTCCGTCCCTCACTCTCTCCCTCTCCCTCCCTCCGTCCCTCCCTCTCCCTCTCCCTTTCCCTCCCCCCTCCCTCTCTCTCTCATCTTGCACTAGGTTTAGTAGGGAAACAGTCTCAGAGCTAAATCCTAACTTGGAGTTAGGCTGGCACAGTTAGGCCGGCAAAGTTTAGCCAGCACAAGGGCCACCATGGAGCTTGTTTGGACCACTCTCGGAGTCAGGCAGGATGGCGCATGTCTGTATGCCGGCCTCTGTGACTTTGGGTGTGGTCCAAACATCCTTTACGGTGGCTCTTTGCAAGCCTAACTCCAGGTTAGGACTGCGCTCTCAGAGTCACTCCCATTCTTGAAATCACTGATTTGTACCGACCTAATGTGTGTTACTATGGCAACATGGCTGCCACCAAAAACACTCTTCAAGACACCACATTGCAGCTGTGATGAACTGAAGCTGCAGCCATCTAGGTTGCTTGGATTGCCGGATAAGTTCTTGCTCCAGCCTCAACACTACTAGAGAGGCTAGTGCGGACATTGGAACTAGCCACACAACTCTGGACCCAAATGGCTGCTTGCTTTCCAACACTGTGGATCTCATGTAGAACCTGAGTCATGCAGAAGTGGCTTTTAGTGGCAGGCCCATCATCATGGCATTAGGCCTGCAAAAAAAAGTGTGAATTTCTGGCCATAATGAGGCCATAGAAACACAGGTGTGACCTATTGTTCGAAAGAAATTCTATCCATCACAGAGGCGGATCTACAGGGAGGGCAAAGCTCTAAGTGTTGCAAGAAGCCTTACCTTGTCATGTAAATCCCTCCTCGCCCTTGCTGCTGTAGCCAGTAAGCAACGCCAAGATGTTGCTTTTCCCTGTGAGGATTGGCTAAATCGGTGCAGGAGAGGAGTGATTTCCACTGCAAGGTAAGGCTTCTTGCAAAACTTAGAGCTCTGCCCTCCCTTCGATCTGCCTCTGATCCATCATTTTACCCCAACACCCAGAGCCAGTACAAAGACCAAAGGGATAAAGATATTTGAATCTACAGTAATGTTTCCACCCTTATACCTATACCAATAGTGAAAGATCATCATAATTATGGAGGAGGCTGATTGATCATATTGATTGTATTCAGTGGTGTTATGCTGCCGGAACGCTGGGCGGGACATCCGGGTGATTGACAGCCCGCCCATCGCGTTCCTCAGCGTTACGCCATTTGCGTAACATACGCAAGCGGCGTAATTGGTTACGCAAACGGCGTAACACTGCAGAACGCAACGGGCGGGCTGTCGATCACCCGGATGTCCCGCCCAGCGTTCCGGCAGCATAACACCGCTGATTGTATTGCCTTTCACCCTTGACACCATCAGCCAAGTCAGACCAGCATACCAGAATCTACAGGGCATGTTACAGTCCTAGGGCCCAATCCTATCCAACTTTCCAGTGCCGGTGCAGTCGCAATGCAGCCCTGAGGAAAGGGAACAAATGTTCCTTTGCCTGAAGAAGGACTCTGGGACTGCCCTCTACTGCAGAATGCAATACAGGTGGATAGGATTTGGCCCCTTGTCTGCTTTAACCAAAACTAGCACAATCCTGCAACCTTTCCTTATGGAAGCCTGATGGAAGCGATGTCCAAGAGGGAGACCAACAGCGCCACCTGCTGTTCAGCGGTAGCTCACCACACTTCTGTGAAGCTGCTATGATTTGATGGGGCTTGTCAAGTGCAGCAGTACTCCCATACTAGCGAAACGGATTATGTTTACTGTCCAGTCGTCCACATTACACAAAATGGATGGAGCGGTGGTGGCGGTGGAGCAGAGACTCAGTTGCTGCTGGGGCTGCCCCAGCATTTCATAATTGAAAATCGGGGCATACTTCTCCCGGTCCTCATGCACGAGATCACAGCCTCTCTGAGCCATTACCCACTGCCAAAGGACCAAGCCTGACAGCCGCATTCATTTTCACTGCAAGCGGAACCGTTTTCAAAGCAGAGATGTTTGTTCTTTGAATTAAAGATCTATTAGAAAAAACATAATGCTCCTGCTGTTTAGCAGAAGTTCCGGTTTTAAAAAATGAGCCTTACTCAGATGGCAGACACTGCATGACAGCCTAGCATCTATAGCTTTACATGAATGTGTTCTAGAAAGAAGATTCATCCGCCATTGCCACTGCTACCCAAGGAACTGAAGCTGAGCCAGATGAAAACTAAACCAGAAGAAAAATTCTATATTTGGTAAAGCTAAATGGCACTATCACCACCACCCCCACCACCACACTTTTTCTGCCATTTTCCTGGTTATTGCCACATGGTACCAAAACTTCTTCCGTGTGGCTAGCTTCTTTAGGTGGAAGCTCAACCATGTGAGTCAAAGCTTTAACCGTTCTTGAGAGTTGTGAGAACCCCTGGAGAGGCTGATATGTATGGAGGGAGCCGTCTGGTTACTTTATAGTTTATAGCAGTGGTTCCCAAACTGGTGGGGCATGACCCACCAGGGGAACAGGAAGCAGGGCATTCCCCTTTAAGGTAAGTGGCCCTGCTCCAACAGCAGCTACAGTGCTACACAGCTGCTGCCAAGGGGCTTTTTCACTTATCCAGGGCGAGCACTAGCCCCCTGCAGGGTCCTGGAGGCTTAAAGCCCCCTCTGATCTCCTCTGCAGGGGGGCTGATCTCCTCTGTAAAAAGCTCTTCTTTCCTAGATAGATAGATAAAACCTTTATTGGCATACATAATACAATATATTATATATGTTCCTTACTGAACCCCCTTATCTTCTCAGCCTTTTGGCTAAAATCAAGTGTAGTATCTTCTTTCCTAGCTAAAGCTACTTCTGGAAGCTTCCAAAAACAAGAAGTAGGTTTAGTTAGGACAGTGATGGCGAACCTTTTGGGCTCGCTGTGTCAAAAATGCCTAACTTGACTCTGCTGGCGTGTCACTCCCCCTTCCCAAATGAAAGAGAACCAATTATTCAAATATAAAATTTTTAAAAATATAGCCCAATCATGAGTGGGGCTATGCATTATAAAAAGAAATATCAAATCATTACAAAAATGAAATATTAGTAAAACAAACTCAGTTGTTGGTGAACGATGGAGTGTCAACTCATGGAGTGATATCCAAAATGTCGTGGCGTATTACCTCTGACACATGTTTCATAGGTTCGCCATCACTGCGTTAGGAGATATCAAAGATTACCGAAGATAGGACTTACCAAAAAGTTACATACACGCGCCTTGTGATGAGTTCCCACTCCGTAAATGTCATCTATGTGGAACCCTCCAATTTTTCCTAGCAAACAAGGCACAAAACAATAGCCATGTGGCACCCATTATCCAGCAAAGTAGTTCACATAGCTTATCAAGTTCTTTTTAATGCCTACCTCAGGTATAAGTCTGGGGGTGGAAAAAAACCCATCTCAGTTAAAGACAGGAGGAAAAAAAAGCGTAAGACAATTCAGCAAAACCACAGCTGTTCTCTGACAGTCCAGTCCAGAAGGTGAAAAATAAAGTTGACTTTGTGTTCCAATCTTGTGTGTCTCCAGGATCCATTCCGTGGTCCCTGGAAACTCGTTTCAACACTTTCTAAAGGACAGACCTATTCTTTATTCAGCAGTGACATTGGAGTCAGCGTTTTCCATCCTGACACATTTATTGGGCAGTGCATTAGTCCTGGAGAGCTTGGAGAGAGCTCTGGCTGTGTTCATTTTGTTTACTGAAGCCTACACGCTGTACCTGCATTATAAATTCCTGTCTTGTTAAATGAATGAGAGTTATTTTAAGATGTGTTCTTGAATAATGGGGATATAAGGTGGGCCAGGCTATAATGAGAACAATCTGCACTGTGACATAAATAGCATTTAACTGAGAAAAATAATTAAGGTCAATGAGAGTTAAACATAGTTACATGTTTAAACCAAGGGCAGAACCCACAATACTTCCTTATATTTCGCTCTGAATTTTTCAGTAAAGTCATTCTGGCCACAAGTGACTGGATTTGCTCAGGGCTCTGCCCTTTGCAAAACATGAGCTTGGATGCTCAGCATCTTAATAAGAACTTAAGAACATAAGAAGAGCCCTGCTGGATCAGGCCAAAGGCCCATCTAGTCCAGCTTCCTGTATCTCACAGCGGCCCACCAGGTGCCCCAGGGAGGCATGAGACAACAAGATGCTTGCATCCTGTTGCCACTCCCTTGCACCCGGTACCAGTAGCCCTCCACCTTTGTAAGGAGGTTGCACAATCCATCATTGCCTATAGCCCACGATGGACCTTTCCTCCAGAAATCCGTCCAATCCCCTCTTCTACTCAGATCCTGTACATATCTGTGCATAAATTCCACTTTGTTCAATGGAATGTCCTTCCTAAGTACGTTTAGGCTAACAGCCATTCAGCCAAACATTACATGATGTTCAGTGGGGTTTACCCCCAAGTAAATGTGCACAGCGCTAAAGTCCACATTTAATTTGAATGTTTTTGATAACCTGGCAGGTTATTTTATTTGGCCGTCTCTCATGTTTTTATACCAGCCTAGTATTTCCTTGCTTATATGCAGATTACCCTCTGCTACAGCCTAGCCCTAAAATTTGCTGCATAAGGTCAATATAGCCCTAAAATTTGTGGCATCAGCACATGTGCAGTATACCAACAGATACACTAAGGGCACAATCTTAATCTGAAATAACCCAGAAGTGTTGCAAATGCACCATAAAGCTCATTTGCACCACTGTTGGAGTCAGGGATGCTGGCACATGGATGTGCGCCATCCTCCCTGACTCCAAGAGTGGTCCAAATGCACCATTTTATGGCGCATTTGTGGCATGCCTGGGCTGGCACAAGGGAATTGTGCCAGCCTGACTCCAGGTTAGGATTGCGCCCTAAGGATATTACACCACACTATGGCGTGGGCTTCTCTGCACAGATTCAGCTCATGAGAGGAATAGTCAAGATGGGAAAGTGAAACAGTTTTTAGCATTCACAAGCCTGATCTGTTTTGAGCTCCATAGGTCAACCCCAATGCCAGAAACTGGGTGCAGAAAAACAATAGGAAGCCAATCTAGTTTCTACTGCTAATCTGCATTATCTATTGCATGCTATAGAACTTCCGATATCAAACCTTGAGATTATTGTGGTAGGTGAGAACACAAACCTTTTCTAACACTCTCATATTCCCCCCCCCCAACAGAATTACTTAAAGAAATATCACTTCAGAAATGCCAAAACAGATCATTTCTGGGAAGCTCTGGCAGAGGTATGTTCCATAAACATTTAGGTTCTTGATCTGAAATGTTTGAATTCTTGTCTTAAGAAGTGCTTCACGTCCCACTATCTTTCCAGTTGGCAAGGACTGTATTTTTTTGAACAAATGCTCCATCCATCTTATGCACTATGCTTCTGCCTTGCCAAAAATCCCAATAGCAGCCATAATATTTTTGTATGGAAAATTGCTTAGGATAGAATGGTAAGAGAAAAAGCTGATAAAAAAAAAAAACTGCAGAAGAATAGCAATGCGGTCCCTGTATATACAGTGTATTTCATCCATAATGTGTCTTCTATGAAATCAGTTTTTTTTCAGGCATGACTATCTATTCGTCTTTCCCAAAGTGTACTTCTGACTATATGACCTGGCAGTATTATAGACAACCTTAAGGACGCAATCCAACCCAGCGCCAGAATGGCAAAGCTGGCCGGCCAGCACTATATCTGACGCTGGGTTGGGGAAGCTGCAGCCTGCCCACGGCAAGGGAACTCCAGCCTCCCCTATGCACTCCTTGGAGCGGGCGCAGATCCGAAGAGACCACGCAGTCCAAATTGGGGCCGCACGGCCTCTCCTACGGGCCTAGGATTTGGCCTTATGGCCGAATCCGAGGCCCGCCCATGTCCCACCCTCATCCCGCCCACTTTCTGCCCTCCTCCCGCCAATCCTCGGGGCATGCTGTCATGGCGCCTCCCTTGCGCCAGCTGGCTTCGGCCGATGCAAGGGAGGCGTTGTGTGGGCGCTACAGAGCCAGTGCTGCAGCAGCGCCAGCCCTGTGGCCTTAGTGCCAATGCGGGGCACCCGTCTGACACCCCCGTGTCTGTGCTAGGCGCATAGTGCCGGCTCAGCCTCATTGTGCCAGCGCTGCACGTTCTGTAGGATTGCGCTGCCTGTTGCTGCTATGTGCATTTTGACCATTGAAGAAAGGTACCTATTGTCCTTGTCCTGTACCCCTTCCCTCCAACAAACTCACTTCCTTAATATAAGTTATATCACCTGACTCAAACACTGTACTAGAGGAGAAGGGACAATAGCCTATTTCAGTTCAGGGCTTTACAGTACCTTTCTCATTCAGAAGGTGATCTGTCCTCATTGTCAAAAGATATCATAGTAAAGGGAAGCTGCATTAGACTACTAGAAATGGATGAGTCTGATGTCAGTTTGCTAGGCCTTCTTAGGCTCCCCCCCCCTCCATTGGGGAGTACAGGGAATCAAGCCAAAAGAGCAAAGAAAGAAGGCAACAAAGAAACAAAGTGTTAATCTGGAAAGTTGGTCAGATTGCACCCATAATTTGATGCTCATTTCAAACCTATTTGTCTTTCAAAACATTCATCATTCTTTGTGGACACAAGCCTAACCTGGTGTTCGTCCGGCACAGTTAGGCCAGCCAGGTTTGGCCAGCACAAGAGCCACTGTCAAGGACATTTGGACTACTCTCGGAGTCAAAGAGGCCTGCACACAGACATGCGCCATCCTCTCTGACTCCGAGAGTGGTCCAAATGCGCTTTATGGTAGCCCTTGTGCCAGCCAAACTTTGCTGGCCTAATATGCTGGCCTAACTCCAGATTAGGATTGCGAGAACAGATTAAGATTGTTTACAGTTGGTAAATACATTTATTTGGATCAACTGGACCCATGTGGGTTCTGAAGCCAGACTTTGAGAGAAGACTGTTCTCTGTAGCTTCTCACCTCCTAAGCAGAAGAGTCATGCCCTTCTTCAATCTGCTTTGCTTTCTCAAATTGACCATCCAGTATTATTCTTAGGCCAGTGGCAAACCAGTCAAAGATGTGATGGACACTTGGACCAGACAGATGGGATACCCTGTGCTGCACCTGCATTCCAACTCAACCATCACCCAGAAGCGTTTTCTCCTGGACCCCAAAGCAGATCCTTCCCAGCCAAATACTACATTGGGGTACAGTCTCTCCAGTAGTTGACAATGTTATTATCAGGGACGCCAGGGAGAACCATAACATTTGGCTACCCAAAATGGCTACATTATGTGATCTTTACTTTTAAATAACAGTTTCTTCAGAACCTTGACATTACAAATATGTGCTTCTTTCCAACTTTATATATTTACCATGGCTGGTCTCGTATAAAATGTAATCGGTTTTTGTCCCAGTTCAACCAGAGGTCTAGATCTATTTTGGTGTGTGTGTGTGTGTGTGTGTGTGTGTGTGTGTGTGTGTGTGTGTGTG
>JAJKFI010000003.1:44323946-44334428 GCA_029204185.1 Lerista edwardsae | reverse complement strand
GAGAGAGAGAGAGAGAGAGAGAGAGAGAGAGAGAGAGAGAGAGAGAGAATCTTATCTGTTAATTTATCTGTTTCAGCCATCTCTAATACTTTGATCAGTCACTCTTCGATTGCTGGGATTACTGCTGATTTCCAACATCAGATCAATACACTCTAAAATGCTAATAAAACATTTAATACAAATCCAGAGCGCAATCCTAATCTGCTCTGGAACAGGCAGGCTGACTTGCCTGCACTGTATCCAATGCAGGTTGGGACTGTGCCGAAGCCTCCATGGGGCAAGAGGATGTTCGTCCCCTTACCCCGGAGTAGGCTCCAGCTCCCCAATGGAGCGGGTCAGACATTCGCCTGAGCACACGACAGTGGCCTGAATATTTATTTATTTATTTTATTTATTTTAAGGATTTTTACCCCACCTTTCTGCCTAAAAAGGCATTCAAGGCGGCATTACAAAAACAATTAAAAACAGAATAACAACAACATAATTTAAAAACAATGATTAAAAGCAATATAAAATACAATATACAATACAACGATTATCCCATGGATCAGGTACAGAATATAAAAGAATACAAAGACCAGCCAGCCTGTCAGCAACTAAAAGCCTGTTTAAACAAGAAGGTCTTCAGTCCCCGCCGAAATACCGCCAACGAGGGAGCAGTTCTTAACTCTAAGGGGAGGGTATTCCAAAGTTGGGGTGCCACCGCCGAGAAGGCTCTCCTACTGGCCGCCACCCCTCTCACCTCTCCTCTCCTGAATAGCCACATTCAAACTCCACCCCCCTCCCTGGGCCACTCCACTCAATGGAAAATCCAAACATAATAAATGGAAAAATCCTACCTGATCTGCAGAACATTTCCAGCCTGTGAATCTGTTAGGGCTAAGGCATTGTATTAAGCCTGGTTAGAGTTGACTACTGGTGACTGGGCAATTTATATTGTGCTCACCCTAGGGATGAATGAAATGAAATTTTTGTAATCATAAATCTTCTCCTGCTGCCATGTGAGCCAAAGATGGTGCCCAAATAGCCTTGGCAAGGAATGCAAGGTTGAAAAAATCCAGGCCAGCCATTTCTATGCATCCCTTAGGGCCTGATCCAGTGGTGTCATTCAAATGATTTAGGAACAGGAACTCACTTTTGATTGGCACTTGTTGGGAACCCAGAACCAGCCACGGAGCCCATTAGGATCCGGAACGCCCGTTCTGGTCCGTTCCCCCTGAATGACATCACTGGCCTGATCCAGTGGGCCTTAACGCAGGCAGTACATTTGAACCGCCCGTGTTGCTATCATAAATGAAGCCGTAAAGTGCCTCCAATGCCAACGGTAAGCCTGATGCTGGGGGGGGGCACCATGATGACACCGCCTGTGTGTGGGCAGCAGCAATGCATCGCTGATGAGCGCTGAGCTCACCACTGATGCATTACTTCTGGGAGGGGTGGGAGGCTGTTCCGGGCTGTTCTGAGGCCTTCCTCAGAGGCCCTCGCTTCTGTGCTGGCTAAGAAGCCAGCTCAGGAATTGAGAAGACCCATCTCCCACCCTGCGCCCTTACCACGGGGAAAGGGGACAAACGTCCCCTTTCTCCATGGAGGCTCCCATGGCTGGCAGGTGGTTGGGCAGTATAGGATTGGGCTGCCCATCTTCTTTTCTTCAGGTGAATGTATCCCATTTATTCAGGCCATCTTCTTAAAATTTTCCTTCTATTTATAATTGCAGATCTCTTCTGAATCTGTTTTTTTAAAAACATATTTAATGAACTCAGTTAAGTTCTTTTGCAGGGACCTTTTTCAAAAGGTCCTGTTATCGACATTAAAGGCTCTCTAAATAAACATTTACATATGAATAATCCATATCTGGATTATGTTTGGCATAGCAGCGATAGAGCTAAGACATGCTGAAAGCACTGTGTCATCTAGAAACACAAGCTGTAAAATTGGGGCAATCTTTTGCAATTTGGAGAAGCTCCTCCTGTCAGCTGGCAGACACAATTTTCCTTTCCCAGAATGCCTCTCAGAACTGGACTAGGTCATGATGTTGCATCCCCAGGGCACACTGGCGAAAAGGTACATGGTGCTCACCAGCCAAGAGGAGCCAGGAGGAGTTCTGCCACAGAAATGTTGCCACCACCAAATCTCACACCCCAAAATCCAAAAAGGATTTGGTGGCTTCACCTGCAATTGTCATATCAGGCCAAGAAACTATTATATTGAAATCCAATTCGGGAAGCAAAAACAGGTTGACTAAGCTCTTGATGAGTTGCCAGGCTGTAGTCATGGGGTCTGGGAGCCTGAATGCTCTGTGTTATTTCACTCCTTTTTAGGTTTTCAGCTTTTGTTAGGGAAAAAGT
Source organism: Lerista edwardsae (assembly GCA_029204185.1). NCBI lineage: Eukaryota > Metazoa > Chordata > Lepidosauria > Squamata > Scincidae > Lerista > Lerista edwardsae. Next base: position 44,332,083 of record JAJKFI010000003.1, on the reverse strand, counting down.
AATGCTCTAATCCAGGGGTGTCAAATCCATTTCATACAGTTGGCAGAATAACATTCGTGATACCTGCTGAGGACCAGAAGTGAGGTAATTAGACAGGAAGTGATGTCATTAAGCAGGTAATGACCAGAAATAAGAGCTTTTTTTCTTTTTTAGGAACTCGTTAGCTGAAAATAGAAAATATGAAAATCTTGATTATATTCAAGATTATAAGATGTGCGCCATCCTCCCTGACTCTGAGAGTGGTGGCCCTTTACGCACTTTACAGTGGCCCTTGTGCCAGCCAAACCTTGCTGGTCTAACTGGGCTGGCCTAACTCCAGGTTAGGATTGCGCTCTCACGTAACACAATAGGACCTGCTTCTGAGTAAGGAAGTCATAGGATTGCACTATTAGGGTAGTGCTGGAGTCAGCATACTAGACAATCTGCTATGCCTTTTCTGTCAAGACCAGGGCCACTGTTTCTAGGGAGCTGAACCAAACCTGAAACCCAAAACTGGTTCTGAGATTTATTTATTTTTTTAAGCAAACCAGAACAGGACCACACTCAAATGTCTTGGTTGCCTTAAACTTGAACCACAAGTGAATCCCTAAATGCAAAACCTGATAACAGGTTCAAAATAACAGTCCAGTGATCAGACAATCAACTTTCAATTGTGTGATTAGTGTTTATTATCCTGCAACGCTGTATATATTTCATTTGGAATCTCTTTACAAACAAAAATACAAAAAGGACAAAGTTGCACTTTAAAAATTGAAAAATCAACAGTCTAAAATTGATAAATGTTTTTTGCCAGTTCAATAAGAATCATTGCATTCATTTGATAGAGTTACATTACAATCCCCCCCCCCAAAAAAGGTTGATTTTTGTTCTGTATAAAATGTACCTAAACTAGCTCAAGATGTCTGGCTACTGAACCACTTTTTAAAATTAGTACCCAAACTGGAACTGCACTGGAAAGTAGAAAAATCCTAATGAACCTGAACCAAAATGGAACCCAAAGTTGGAAGAGTTTGATTCCGTGTGTGCCATAGATGTTTTTAAAAATAGCAATCATCATATCATCATCATCATCATCATCATCAAATGTTAAAGTATTCTCTCTTCCAAATTTTCAGTTACAAATGGAATATTCCAGTGAAATGGTATGAGGGAAATGTGACCAACGTTACATTCTACAATGGATCAGAATTGTCAGGTAACCTTCATTAATTAACAATAGCTATATATTGTTTTTACGGCCCTTTACGGCTCGGGTCCGGGGTATTTGAGGGACCGCCTCCTTCCATATAATCCTACCCGTACTCTTAGATCATCTGGGGGGGGCCCTTTGACTGTGCCGCCACCAGGAGAAGTGAGAGGGGCGGCAGCCAGGAAGAGGGCCTTTTCGGTGGTGGCCCCCCAACTTTGGAATACCCTCCCCTTCGAATTGAGAACAGCCCCCTCTTTGTTAACTTTTCGGCGGGGGTTGAAGACCTTTTTATTTCAAAAAGCTTTTTAACTGTTGACAGGTTGGCTGGTTGGCTGGCTGGTTATACTTTTATATTTTATGATCCACATGGCTTGTTTTAAACTTTGTTGTTTAATTTTTGTTTTATTGTATTTTAATACTGTTTAAATTGTTTTTAATGTTATTTTAATATTTTTTTTATTGTTGTAAATGCCGCCTTGAGTGCCTCGGGCAATAGGCGGGGTATAAATTCAATAAATAATAATAATAATATGCAATACACTTTTATTAAGAACCAAGAAAATAGTAAACATTTATAGCCCAATTCTCCCCAAATTCTCCCATGCCATTGCAGTGATACCAATGTGGGCCATGCATCTTATGGGGGAAGTTGCAAGGAAGATTACTGAGCTCAATCATCAAAATGATTACTGGGCTGGGCACCTCTCTTATGAGAAAAGGCTACTGCGTATTTTCTACAGTCTAGAAAATAGGCACCTGAAGGGGGACATGATTGAGACGTTAAATTCTGCATGGGATGAATAGAGGGGTGTTCTTTTCCCTCTCTCACAACACCAGAACCAGGGGACATCCACTAAAATTGAGTGTTGGGATAGTTAGAACGGATAAAAAGAAATACTTTTTTTACAATGTGGAACTCATTGCCACAGGAGCCTAGGTGCCTTTAAAAGGGGACTGGACAGATATCTGGAGGAAAGTCCATCACAGGCTACAGGCCATGGTGGGTGGTGCAAACTCCTTATTTTAGAAGTAATCTCCCTCAGAATGCCATATGCAAGGGAGCAGCAACAGGATGCAGCCATATTGTTGCCTTGTGTGCTCCTTGAGGCATCTGATGGGCCACTGTGAGATACAGGAAGCTGGACTAGGTGGGCCTTGGCCTGATCCAGCGGGGCTCTTATGTTCTTATGATGGAGGCCTTGGGGTAAGGAGACATTTTTTCTCTGCCCCAGAGTTAAGCACCAGCTACAGCAATGGTGTAGCAAAAACTTAGACCTGCGCCTGCTAAGTAGCCGGCACACATTGCTGTTGCCTCATGTCATCACATCTGGTGCAGGAAGGGGGATAGGATAGAAGGGGCACCACTGCCACTGATCCCGCCCCCACCCCCTGGGCCTGTTAGGCAATCTCCTGTTGGCATTCTCACTGTTGCCTCCCCAGCAGTCCTCTAGTGGCTACGAGTCTAGCGTTCTTGCTGTTTGCTTCGTTTCCCAAAAAGCTTCCTTTGCTGTCTGCTTCCTGTTAGGCTCACTGCGCAATGAGAAGTGAGTCTTGAGTGCAATGGAGGAGAATTTGAGATCTGCTGATAACTGAAACCACAGAAACTGGGTCTGCAGACTCAGCGGAGCTATACAGGTGGAACGAGGCCATTTTGGGATGAAGGGAGGGAGAGCTGGAGGGCGGGGCAGGCCTGGGAGGGGGGTGGGACCAGCCTGGACAGGCTGGAGCCTAACCCCCTTCCCAGCCAGCCTGGCATTACACCGGACTGCTCAGATTTGTGCTAGCTATTTCGCTGGCGCAGATCTGAGTAGCCCCATGAAGTTGCTGCCACGTGACATGGAGCCAGGAAATAAATCTCCTTACTTCAAGTTGTGTGGATGCCACCTCCTACCCTGTGCTGGATACACTGCAGGCCAGCTGGCCTGCCTGTTCCGGTGCAGGACAGGATTAGACTGCCCATGACTGAAGATAGGGCCTTTTTGGTGTTGGCCCTGGAATTGGACATACTTTCCCAGAAACAACAGAGGGTGCAATCCTAAACTGAGTTAGGCTGGCAGCAAAGTTTGGTCGGCACAAGGGACACCGCAAAATATGTATGGACCACTCACAGAGTCAGAGAGGCCAGCACATTGACATGCGCCATCCTCCCTGATTCCCAGAGTAGTCTAATCACGCTTTATGGTGGCCCTTGTGCTGGCCAAACTTTGCTGGCTTAGTTTATGCCGGCCTAACATCAGTTTAGGATTGTGCTTTGATTCATATCCACCTTGTGAAAAATAAAGTGAAAATGACTTTATTTTTCTGAGCTTTACTTGATAATGTATTACTTCTGTTTACTGTATTGGTTTAATTATTCTTTTATTTTCAAGTTCTTATTGTTTTCCTTTGGCCTAGCTATTTTACTGCATGCCATTGCTGTTTTTGTCTCACTTTGTATCGAATGTTTTAACAGTTAGGGCTTGTTTTTTTGTTTTTTACTTTTGTGGTTAAATACCTTGAAATTTTATGCTGAAAAGTAGGATAAACATGTTTCAAATAAGAACTTTATGCTGTCATCAGTTTAGTTTTAAATAATGGAATAGCAGAATTTAGGATGAAGTCTGATGTTCCATCAAATCTCATCAAAGCGTTGAGCAAAGGTTTGGGTTATTGCTGTAGTTTCTCAAAATGAAATATATATCTCTGTGGGAACTAAGATGGGGAGAATTAAAAAACCATAAAGAGGAAAACCATACAGAAGACAAATGTAGCTGGAAAGAAAATATATATTTTCTCTATACAGAGAGAGAGAGAGAGAGAGAGAGAGAGAGAGAGAGAGAGAGAGAGAATGTTGGCCTAATGAAAACCATAAATCTAGATACTGGTGTAGATCTAGATACTGAGAAGTAAATCCCACTGAATTCAATGGGACTGTGCATGTGTTTAAGACTTTTGCTCAAGTTATCATAGATAACCAGATCCTAACCTGGAGTGTCGTAAAGCACATTTGGACTATTCTCAGAGTCAGGGAGAATGGCGCATTTCCATGTGCCAACCTCCCCGACTCCAAAAGTGGTGCAAACATGCTTTATGGTGCATTTGCGCTCCTGGGCTGGCCCACTCCTGGACAAGCCCAACCCCCTTATGCTGGCCTAACTCCAGGTTAGGATTGCGCCCACAGTAATCTAAAAGCATGTTGGCTTTTAGAAAACATAAAGCATATTTTTGGTTGTGGGGAGGGGCCATAGTTGAGTGGCCAGTAAGACATGTGCCTCGCTTAGAAAGACCCAGGTTCAATCCCTGGCCTCTTCAGGTAGGGCTGAGAAAGGCCTCTGTCTGAAATTGCTGCCAATCTGGGGGGAGGGTCTTAAAACAGAAGGACCAATGCCTGTATAGTGGCCCAGATTATTGCTCATATAGCATCATCGGCAGTCTAATCCTGGGAAAATAGTGACTGGTCTAATGACACCAAAATAATTTGCAGTTGATGTGAGTTTAGGCCCAAAGACAAGGTTTGCATCTAACACTCTTAGAGTGCAATCCAAACGTAAAGACCTGATCCTATCTTCACGTCCCCGGGCTGGGCTGCCCACAGGCCAACCTATTCTCCATCTCCCCCCTCTTTGGCCAGCACAATGAACCACCGTAAATTGTGTTTAGACCACTCTTGGAGTCAGGGAGGATGGCGCACATCTGTATGCTGGCCTCTGACTCCGAGAGTGGTCCAAACATACTGTACAATGTCCATTATGCCGGCCAAACTTTTCTGGCCTAACTGTGCTGGCCTAACTCCAGGTTAAGATTGCGCTCTTTGTCTCTCTTGCTCCATCATCTTTCAGCAAACCCCTAGAAATAATTTTGGTCCTCCCTAATGACAGTGAAAAACAAAACTATCAGTCTGGAGACTCTATATTTCATGTAACCACATGTTTAAAAGTTCTTCATTACTGTTTCTTTACTACCACAGGAATTACTATTACACGGCCTGGCAGTCCTGATCCTAATTCTTTCTTGAAAATAAACCAGGATCATGTTGGTTTTTATCGTGTCAACTATGAAACGCAAGATTGGGATGACTTAGCCGTTATTATGATGAACGGCCATGAGGTCAGTCTGCTGCAATTAATTTAGCAGATGGTTTCTGGGATTTATGGGTGATTACCCAGGACATCTTGGTTTCACCCACCAGACGTCAATTGCTTCTTCTTTCTTCCACAGAATTTTAGTTTGGCTGATCGTGCTGGCTTCCTAGAAGATGCTTTTTCATTGGCCAGGTAGGTGTCCTAAAGAGTTGAATTAACGCACGTACTGTATGCCACATTACCTGCCGTTTGTACTTTGTGAGACTGAAGTCAAACTAGTGACAATAACATGTAAGTCGAGGGACTGTCATATGGAAGCACATTGTGACGGTACGCTCTGTCTTTCCTTCTTTAAGGCTGCAATCCCATGAACACTCCCTTGGAAGGAAACGCCACTGAATTCAGGACGCAATTCTAATCTGGAAGTTTGGCTGGCACAGGAAACACCATAAAGTGCATTTGGACCACTCTCTGAGTCAGGGATGCCAGTACACAGGCATGCGCCATCCTCCCTGACTCCAAGAGTGGTCCAAACGTGCTTTACGGTATCCCTTTTGCCGGCCAAACCTTGCTGGTTTAACTGTGTTGGCCTAACTCCAGTTTAGGATTGCACTCTCAGTAGGATGTAATCCAGTGTAAACACACATAGGATTCAACTGCTTTTCCCATTGAGCCCTTACACATTCTAGACAGGGGGGCCATACCCATATGCTTTCAAATGTGAACACATTGAGATGATCAGTTTTGTTCCGGGACAGAGAAGACTCAACTCATAAGTGATATCTAGGAACAAATGCATTCTTACATTCCGGACATTAACTCCTCTGAGGTGTCATAGGAGCTGCCTTTCTCTGCCACTGGGAAAAACATAAGAGGGAAAAATATCCATCTAGTGGTGTTTTTGCCAGACCCTGCCGTCATTTTCCGCTCTCTCCCTCTCTCTTCCTGGAGGCTTCCCTATTCTTTCCCCCTCTTCTCACATGCATCCAAGTCCCAGCCTTCTTATGAATGTGGATCTCATAGCCCATGCCTGAGCCCCTCGGCTCCTGTTGAGAGCACATCAGTCATGGTAAGCATCAGTCATGGTAAACAGGAGCAGTGGTACCAATACCAGCTGCTATTGCTGCATCCTGCGGGAGCCCTGGCAGCCATGGGCATCTCCTCCGGGGACGGGGATGTTTGTACTCTTCAACCGGGGAAAGCCCCGGCCCCCGCAATGGGACTACTCAAGACTTTGCCAGCTATTTGCCTCTGCCAGTCCCACCCCCCTCTCTTGGCCGCATCTCCCCTTCCCCCGGCCAGTTCCGCCTTCCCCCACCTTCTTCCTCACACCCTTCCTCGCCCCCCAAAACCGCTCCACCAGCCCACGGTATTACTTATTATGGTTGGCGGAACAGCAGGCACACCATGGTCCTGCTGCTCTGTGCCACAGGTGCAGGCCCAGCTCATATTGGAGCCTTCGGTGGTAACAGCTTACAGCCGGCTTCAGGATTGGGCCCGCAGTGACGACATTTCAATTGCTCCCTTATCCAGAGGAAACCGCCACAACTGAGCCCTCCCCTCCATAGGTTGCAGTGGAAGTCATTTTGAGACCGCTGTATCAGTGGGGTGGGAGAATAAGATGGAACTCTTAAGAAGATAAGAACAGCCCTGCTGGATCAGGCCAAAGGCCCATCTAGTCCAGCTTCCTGTATCTCACAGCGGCCCACCAGGTGCCCCAGGAAGGCATGAGACAACAAGATGCTTGCATCCTGTCTCCACTCCCTTGCACCCGGTACTCTGAAGCAGCCCACCACCTTAGTGAAGCTTCCCCCCGCCCCGCTGTTGCTTTATAGCAGCCATAGGGGGAATGTGTCTCTGTGTGAGCAAGCTGCTCCTTTAACATCTGAAGAGCAGGCAGACACTTGCAAAGCAGATGCTGGAAGTGCTCTGCAGCTTGACCCTGATAATTGTCCCTCCAGATGCTCACCATGACGGATGTGCTCTCAACAGTTCCTTCCAACTTCAGCAAATGCAGAACCTTCCCCTAGATTTAACTGCAGGACTGCATCCAAACAGGCCGACAAAACACTCGAGCACTCCGCTTGAAGTTGGGGAGAGGGCATCTCCAGGACAAGGTATTAAATAGCCACTCTGGGATTGTGGCACCTGCACCAATCGGACGGTCGAGATGCCATTCTGCTGTTGGGACTCGCAGCCACCCACCCGGGGATCATCACCATTCCAGTGTGGCTTGTGGACGTTCAGGCACACGGAGTCGGCACTGCTGCCACTTGAAACACCTTCCCTCCAGAAGGACCCCCAGATCAAGTTGCATGGCATGACGACGACAGTTTGAGTAGTTTCTTGTCTGTTATCACTTGGCAGAGGCAAAGACTTGTGTGGCGGTGTGAAGCTGAAGGGCTCTTGTTGGATTAAATTGTGTACAAAAAAAAAAAAAAAAGATCAATACTGAAAACAGAGAAGACTCTTCACAGAAATCCTGTAGAAAGTCAAGAGAACATAAAGACAACTTGAGACTCGCTGCTCCGTCCGTAAGGCGTGGAATTGTGGGAACAAAATGAACTCACAGCCTTGCTCAGAGGATGATTGGAACAACTCCGAGAAAAGTATTGATGTGTTGTGTGCAGAGATAGGTGGCCTGGCACCAATTGTCGGGTTGTAAGTCTCTTCCGTGACTGCGCTTACAGATGCCAAGGGAGGAATAGGTGTGGATGCAGTCCCATGTGCTTTGGGTTCCATTCAGTTGGGACTGAGGCCTTGGCCAAAGCCAAAGGTTGCCTTGGGGAAAGTGAAGGCAGTATTTGAAAGAAGGGAAAGCACAGACAGTTCATCATTCTGGAAGGAAGGAAGGAAGGAAGGAAGGAAGGAAGGAAGGAAGGAAGGA
>JAJKFI010000003.1:44284982-44317920 GCA_029204185.1 Lerista edwardsae | reverse complement strand
AGATCCCATGGCTGGTTATAACCAAAGCTATTTTTCATTCGGTCTGATTTTTTTTTAAGTAGCAGTTTGTCTGAAATGGCTTCTTTTCTCACCCTCTGTATCACTGTGATACATTGAAATCACCCCCTTTAAAGAAGGACCAGCCAGACACGCCATGTTGTAGACTGCTGGTCCTCACCTTCTAGGTCCAGAAAGAAAGAGCTCTTGTCCTTGCCAGCCTACCAGCTGGGATTGCCATGTGCCCACTGCTTGGACATTCAAAGGCCAGTACTCTTGGGCAGGTCAAAGAGTAGAGTGGGATGCCCCACTGAGTGGTTGTAAATCCTCCAATTAGACAGGACAATGGCCTCATTGGATTTAGATTCTGAAGGTCAAGCCAAAGGATGTTTGTTCCACCCACTCCACTGGAGATCCGAGAGGCAAAATGGCATGCAGGAAACTGAGGACTTGAGTGGACGTGGCTAGGGATCGTTTAGGGTAAGGTGTAATCACCTGCCTTTGTGTTTGCGGAGGTCCACACCTGGACAGTTCTAACATTTTCTAAGCTTGCTTTTCTAGTCTTTCCTCCTTATTTTAGCCTTATTGAAATTCAATGAATGCCTTTTCTGCTTTAATGTGTCACCTGCAGGTATTGGTTGAACTCAGGTAGTTCTTTGCCCCATAGTCCTCCTGGACCTTTGGCTACCAACTACCTAAGAAGCTTTGAAGAATGTTATGTAGCTGGGAGAAGGGCTTCCAAACATGGTCGGTCGGTCGGTCGGTCGCTTGCTCTCTCGCTCTTCTTGTTGTGGCAGTAGAGTCTACCATTTTTGGTTTTGGGCAAAAGGACAAATTTGGGGAAAGGGGGAGAGACACCAGCACCCTGCAGGGCTCGCCCAACCTGATCACCACTACTATAGACACTGTCAAGCAAATAGTAAACAAATAACAACGTTCTGACCTGACACTTCAAAATGGTAACCGTACCCTGCCTGTCTTTCAGGAATATTTTAGGAGCCTGGTCAAGCCCATTGCAAGTCACCTGGGATGGAGGAATGATGGAGGACATATCACGAGGTGAAGCATTTATTTCAGATGCACAGATTTGTTTTTGGTACACAGGAAGCAGACTTACATGGAGTCAGATCACTGATACATCTAGATAACATTGGGAGCGCAATCCAATAGATGGCGTAGCACCACACAATGTGGTGGTGTTGCCGCTATTTCATTAGCGGTGACATGGGGCATCAACCACCAGCGTTACCTGCTTTATGGTTGTTATAAAAACACTTTTGACAGAGCAAGAAGTAGCATGTTGCTCTGGTGTGGCTGCCTGGCCCAAAAGCTGGAGCTTTCCTGCAAGTGTTGAGGGATCGCTGGCCACCTGCCAAGGCTGGTAGGATGTAGGAGGAAGGGCAGGAGGGGTGGGGTGTGGGAGGGGCAACATTAGGCAGGGAGGTTGTGGGAGGAGGTGGATCTAGTGGCACACACTGGATCCTATCCCCCCCCTTTTCACAGCCTCGCCACACCTTTCTCAAAAGAGATGCTGCAGGTCCAAGGAAACACTTTGCAGAGCAGGAGGCTTATGCAGGTATAATGGAATTTAAGAGCACAATCCTAACCTGGAGTTGGGCCAGCACAGTTAGGCCAGCAATGTTTGGCTGGCACAAGGGCCACCATACGTTTGGACCACTCTTGGAGTCAGAGAAGCCAGCACACAGACGTGCACCATCTTCCCTGACTCCAAGAGAGGTCCAAACATGCTTTACGGTGTCCCTTGTGCCGGCCAAATTTTGCTGGCCTAACTGTGCCGGCCTAACTCCAGGTTAAGATTGCGCCCTAAACCTCCTCCCCCTCACTGGATACAGTGCATCCTTTTTGGTACCGCTGCATCAGCTGGGGAGGGGAAGGTTGGGATTGGCTGTGAGAAGCACAAATCCAAAGTCTGCTTAGGTGTGCAAAACTGGCTACCCTGTCCTTTTTCCATCACGTTATTTCATATACAATACAAAAGATAGTAGAACATGTATATTTTTTGCCTCCTCTTCTCCGCAGTCTCCTTCGTGTGACCGTTCAAGAGTTTGCATGCAGTATGGGTGACCCTGATGCTCTGAGTAATGCGCTCAGTTTATTCAACGACTGGCTAAATGGAATAAGGTGAATATACTTGGCTGCATACATTGTAAGGCTGCTAAAGATTTCTGCTGAAGATGGATGATTTCATTTTATATTTGTATTCAGCGACGCGCATGGCCTGCAGGTGTAGAATAAGGGGAAGGATGTGGTTCCCCTTCCAATAGTACTGATTTTCCTTCTTTTTAGTCCAGATGTAAATCTCCGCCTCGTGGTGTACCGCTACGGAATGGAGAACTCCAACAGTGAGCAAGCCTGGGACTACATGTTTGAGCAATACCAGCATACCACATTAGCTCAAGAAAAGGAAAAGTTGCTGTATGGCCTGGCGTCCGTGAAAAATGTCACCCTGTTGGACAGGTTAGTCTAAAAGAAGCCAATGTCCTTTCTTAGGAGATGCAGCCCTATATTTCACCCCTTGCACTATATTTTGTATACTTGGATGGCTTAGATGAAACTGTGGGCGCAATCCTGCTATTTAAGCAGGCTCAGGTCTGAGGAGCCCATTGGGGCGGCTGGCGCCTACCCCAGGGTAAGAGCGTGAACGTGCTCTTGCCCCGTGGAGGCTCCAGCCTGCTCCCCACCTGCACTGGATATAGCCTCACTGCTGACTGGCAGGAATACTTAACAGCTGGGCACGGCCATCAGGCATAATCTCCGCGCTGAGATCCAGCACTGACTGGCACTGGCCTCAACATTGCCCCAGTGTCCTTACCACCCACTCCAGCACATTTTGGCGTTTTTGACAACACCCAGAGCTGGAGGCAACGCTACCACGGGGCAGTAAGGATCGGGCTATTATACTGGTCCACCTAGCTCAGATGATGTATTTGCCCTGGCCTCAACACTGCCCCAGAGCATAGGGTTCCCCCAGGGTTCCTCTCCAGACCTACCAGAAATTAAACATCCTTCAGAGAGAAGGCCTTCTGCATGCAAAACACTGAGCCATTCTTCTCTCTAAATCATGTCGCATTTAATATGAAACTATACCAGTGGTGGGATTCAGGGGGTTCGCCCAGGTTCTATAGAACCGGTTGTTAAATGGCCGGGCCCTGCCCACTCGCTTACCTCAGCTGGCTTTGGGGTTTTTTTTTGCTCCAGCTATGACGTCATATAACCGGTTGTTAATTCATTTGAATCCCACCACTGAACTATACCACATTCCAACATCAAAATCCATCTAGTCCAATGCCTTCCACTTACCTTGCCAGTCGCATGCCTCCAAATTTGCTTTCTGAACATTCTGATTTTGGGCGTGCCAGCCCTGGAAATGTCCTGATTCCTTCCAGTTCCGTCTTGATTTCCAGATGCCACTTCCAGCTCCTTTCAGTCCTCATGAGAGCCTCATTATCATGTGTAATGGCCTCCTCTCTGATTGCTCCTAGATATTTAAAGAGGATCTCTAACACCAGTCTCATTAAAAGTCAAGATGTGTTCACCGTCTTGAGGTACATCTCCTACAACAGCTACGGCAAAACAATGGCTTGGGACTGGGTACGGCTTAACTGGGAATATTTAGTCAGCAGGTAAGCTATCCGATTTTTAGCATTGTTGTTGTTGTTGTTGTTGTTGTTGTTAATTGTCATCATCATCATCCCATTGATCAATGGGATCATCAATGGGATAATCAATGGAATTATTGTTATTTTTTAGAATGTCTAATTTCAGCTAAAGTTAATGCTTTCATTTTACTATACCCATATGTCATAGAATCTTAAAAGAGAGCATTACTTCATCCCCTCCCCTCCCCTCCCCACCGCCGCCTCGTCAAGCACACTCTTCTTAAGAAAACAAACACACCCTAAGAATCACTTTATTTGCATAATAAATCTAGGAACTGCGCCCAAGGTATTTTGCCACCTCGTCCAAGAGGTGTGCCCCAGGATCTCTTGCAATGCCACCAATGCTCCGTGCCTAAGGAGTACAATGTGTGTTTGCGTGGTGCTTTCTGCCAAATCTAGGCTGAGGAAGCCTCTGGGACTGCAGCCATTGGTGTTTGGGGCCTGGTGAAGGTCAGAAGGATAGGAGGGTTTGGCACTGCATAGAGCAGGTTCATAGACTGATCGTGGCGCATCAAGATTGGTGGGATCACAAGAGAAAGGGCTTCCAGTCTTTCTCCCGGCTCTGCCTCCAGGTTTTAGATTCTCTGACGCCAGCATTACAGAAATGGTGTTTCAAAGCAGGGGTGGCCGACCCACAGCACGCACACCACGAGTGGCGCATGGTCAGTTTCTGAGTGGCCATATATTTTCGGAAAACATTTGAATAATAACAAAGATAGCACCATAACAGTTTATAGATTGCTTATTTCTTTGCTACTCCTTGCACAGCACATGCTCAAGTTTCTAATGGAAACATCAGGGTGGCCACCTCTGCTTGATTTGCTCTGGTTATATGGACTTTGGACCAGGTTCTTCAAAGCTAGACTAATGGTCCACATTGGCCATCTTTCCAGCTTCATCAGCAGTGAGCCAGGTGTCTTTGGAAAGTCTCAAATAGGTGACAGCACGCCCATGTTTCTTGCTCTGTACCTTCTGGCACTCCGAGATATACTGCCCTTGAATTTGGAGGCTCTTTTTAGCTGTTCTGGTAATTGCTAAAACTAACATAAGGTGAAGTGGAACATTCAAAATTCTCTACATAAAAAGTGGCACATAGCTTGCTGTGGGTTGGCCAACCCTGTTTTAAAGTTACAGGGTCAAAGAAACTAAGCTAGACCAGTAAGTCTCAAATCATTTACTGCTGTAGATAGTGCCAGCCTTGCCGCCCACCAAAAATCAGGTTGCAACCCCGCGACCCACAGTTTGAAAACTGCTGACCTAGATTGGTAATTACAGACTTAGCTAGACTGATAATTACAGAACATTACCCATTGCCTAGAACGTTCTCCAACGTTTCAGCACCCGGTTTTAGAATGACCATCTGTCCAGAACCCATAGGAAGTGATGTCATGACCAGAAGTGCTGTCATTGTGACACCAGAGCCTGCTGCTTTCTGACAATGCAGCAATATGTTGGGTTATTTCTCAGCCATTTCCAATAGCAAAGTGAATCAGAAATTTAAAAAAGCCTACTTACAACCATGACGCAAGCAAAAACACACATCCCTCCTACTTTCCAGCAACCCATATTTTCAGTATGGGTGTTCTGCGTGCTTTGCGACCCACCAATGGCCCACAGTTTGGGAACCACTGGCCTAGAATCCATTCCCTACTAAGAACTGATGGGCAAGATTTTTCTGAAGGCAAAGTTCTCTGCACTTTGTTTTAAGGAAGGAACAAAGTCTTATCAATTCTTTCTAATATCCAAGTGAGTTATCCTGTGAGATTAATGAAAACATACACAAAACTCATATCATCGCTCAGTCCTCAGATATTTCTCATGAATTATATAAATAGACATGTCTGCCAACTGTGGATAATGCTTCATGCATCTGATGTAGAGATCTCTAGTCCTTGAAATGTTGTGCAACAATAATTCTGTTAGTCTTTGTGGTGAGACAAGACTTTGTTGTGTTTGCCCTGCCTTTAGAAATATTAGATGGATTGTGACGACAGTAAAAATAAGATAACCTTCATAAATGCCTGTCTAAGCTTTGAAGCAGAGAGTGGGATACAAACATGATAGGTAAAATAATATAAAAGATTGCATATTCTAAAACTTGAAGAAACATTAAAATTATTCATCATTCCCTTTGCATTAAATATGTAATTTCAAAGGTCAATATGCTTTATGTCGATTGTGCAGATAAAAGATACACACAATAGCACAGTGCTATTTTTTTCTAGATACACGCTCAATGACAGAAACCTGGGCCGCCTTGTAGCAAGAATAACGGATACGTTCAACACAGATCTCCTGCTATGGCAGGTATGGATGTAGTTCAGCCTGTTAAAAATTCTATATTTTAATCATTAGTCATTTGAAGGCCACTCTTCTAAGCAAAAACAAAGCATCACTCCCTGACTTGAGAAATACATAACCTTATTTATCTGAATGTGTGCTCTACAAGTCAAACCAAGTTAGCATATCTGTATGCAAAGAACAGATCTTTTAGAGTACAATCCTAACCTGGAGTTAGCTGGCACAGATAGGCCAGCACAAGGGCCACCATAAAGCATGTTTGGATCACTCTCGGAGTCAGGGAGAATGGCGCACATCTGTGTGCTGGCCTCTCCGACTCCAAGAGTGGTCCAAACATACTTTACAGTGTCCCTTGTACCAGCCAACCTTTGCTGGCCTAACTGTGTCAGCCTAACGCTAGGTTAGGATTGCGCTCTTATGCAAAGTTTTTGTTTATCCAAACTTTGAAGGTTCTTTAGGCCATTCAGAGCACAATCCTAAACTGGAGTTAGGCCGGCATAAACTAAGCCAGCAAAGTTTGGCCAGCACCAGGGCCACCATAAAGCATGTTTGGACCACTCTCGGCATCAGGGAGGATGGCGCACTCTCAGGCTCAGAGAGTGGTCCAAACATACTTTACGGTGTGCTGGCCAAACTTTGCTGGCTTAGTTTGTGCCAGCCTTACTCAGTTTAGGATTGAGCCCTAAAATAAATGAGGCTATTCTTGTGTTTTATGTATACTGCAGTGCTAGGACTCAGGTTGGAGCCTGACGCCATGTGTTGGTTTACTGATACACTTCAAGATGTGTCTTGAGATGTGAGCTGCTTCATGAGAACAAGAAGTTCCCATCATAATTCCCTTCGTGCAGGACTCTGCACTTATCCTCTAAAGCTTCAGCTGTCTATGATAATAGGAAAGGGCCAAGCTAGTAATTATGTTAAGCCTGTCATTAGCAGCAATAAGCTTGAACTTCTCTTTCAAAAATAGCAACCATGGAATAGCCCAATATCCATGGTGGAGAAAGGGGAGCTTTAACACTTTCCCCTATTGTGTGCCATACTTGGTTTGGTCCTAACAGTTTGCCCAAATGCTATGCATATGACTCCTCTTAAGTAGTATTTGTGTCTTACACTGCCACAATTCTGATAGAGCAGGACATAAAAAGGAGACTAAATCCCCTATCTCAACAGGAATGATGTAGCATAAGATAGCTGTGTGACATCATATCACACCCCAGCGTAGATGTCATTATGTTCATCTGCAGTGTGGATCCAGTGGTTCAGATGCAGATCAGCACTGAGAGTTCAATTCTAACCTGGAGTTAGTACAGCACAGTTAGGCCAGTAAAGTTTGGCCAGCACAAGGGACACCATAAAGTATGTTTGGACCACTCTCAGAGTCAGAGAGGCCAGCACATTCTCCCTGGCTTCAAGAGTGGTCCAAAAGCATTTTATGGTGGCTCTTGTGCTGACCAAACTTTGCTGGCCTAACTGTGCCAGCCTAACTAGGTTAGGATTGCACCCTTAGACAGTTACAGTGGTGCAAAGCTGGCAATTAGTAGAAGCCAAATGGCAAAATAATAAGTCAGCACACCAATGTCCAATAAACATCCAAGAATACTGTCACTTGGACAACTTTTGACTTATTTTTATACAGTTGGAGGAATCTACTGTGGCTGTGGATGCACACAGCCTCCCTGCAACTCAGAAGACCTCCCAGACTCAACCTCTGATTGCATCCAGGAGGTCTTCTGAGGTCCTCCAGCACAGGCTTGTCAACCATATTGAGACAAATCCGCGGATCACAAACTGAGATGATGAGGGACGACTGTAGTGTGATTGTATGGCTCTGCAATAGCCATGTGGTCAGAGCATGCATTTGAGGTGCTACCCTTCCATCCACACCAGAGGGTGCAGCACCTGCACATGGGGGATCTTCATAAGCCTCTGTATAGCCCCATTGTCCCTCTGCCTTCCTCAGATGCACCACAACCTCATTGACTACCCAGGCTTTTGATACTGATGCTAGCAGAACATCAACCAAAAGACAGTTTTCCTGAATGATGACAGACAGACCTGGATCTTGAGCAATATGCTGCAGTCACTTTGGAAACGGGGGGGGGGGGGGGAATATGGATAGCATGCAGACTTCACATCCCTCATAGCACCCTTTCAGCCCCATCTCCGTAAGTGCAAAACAGCAGAAGGGGAGGCAGAGGTCTGTCGAGTCCCTAGGGCAGCGTTCTTCAACCTTGGGGTTGGGTCCCCAATGGGATCTCGAAGCCTCAGTTATGGGGTCTCACGGCAACTTATGGGAATAAAAAAGGTTGAAGACCACCAGACTAGAGCACTAGCAGGGAAAGGAAAGGCATGTGGTGTACCCAGAGATTGTGTCCCAATCCTGCTCAGGTTCTTAGCAATTGTGCTGAAATAGCTTTCACTAGTGGCAGAGTTCATGGTCACTTTTTCTGCCCTCTCTAATAAGAATATTTGGGTACTGTGCTGGGAGGATGAAATGGGGGCAGGGAAT
The DNA here is from genome assembly GCA_029204185.1 of Lerista edwardsae. Classification (NCBI taxonomy): domain Eukaryota; kingdom Metazoa; phylum Chordata; class Lepidosauria; order Squamata; family Scincidae; genus Lerista; species Lerista edwardsae. Next base: position 44,309,433 of record JAJKFI010000003.1, on the reverse strand, counting down.
GGGCAGCAGCAGGGGTGGTGGTAGCTGAATAAGGTCCTGGGAGGCAAGCAGAATCAAGGGTCCCCCCCAGTCTCATCCTTTGTTGATTTTATATTAGGGTCATGGCACCAAAAAGGTTGAATGGCCACTGCCTTGGGGAATCCCTCTGTACCCAAGCAGGGAGAAGTTGTGTTCTGGAGATCCTAGAAACCTAGCATTAGATCACCTATGATTCGCTTTTGTGAAACAGCCTCTGCCACAGTCACTAATGCATTTTTTTTTCCTTTCCAAGATGGAGAATTTCTTTGAGAAATATCCTAATGCTGGGGCTGGAGAAGCATCCAGAAACCAAGCTCGGGAAACCTTGAGGAGCAATATTGAATGGCTAAACAAAAACAAAAATGAGATAGCAGACTGGCTTAACAGTCATTGATTGAGCCTTGCCTAACATTACGCCCTTCCTGTTTATTTGCATACACTCTTTGGACTTTATTTTCAAATGACAACAAATGGGGATGTGTATCAGTCATTTCAGAACCTGGTCAGGTTACCAGAGGCGTAGCTAAAGCAGTGCAGGGGGGTGCAATTGCATCAGACAACAAGCTTTAGGAGGGACAGCAAGCTGAACTTGACATTAGTGGCCAAAATGGTAAAAACTTTGGTGTGTATAATACCATCATTTTATATATAATTGGAAGCGTAATTTAATGCATAATGCAGTGAAGCAAACCAGAGTGTAATATCTTTATGCTATCAAAAGTGATGACCAAAAAGTGAGATAAAACAAAAAATACAACTGTAATGTCACTTCCTGTTGTGATGTCACTTCTGGGGTAACATTTTGCCCTCTGCACTGGGCTACACTGCCATTAGCTATGCCCCTGTAGGTTGCCACCTCTCTCAGAGAGAACAAACACTCGTTTTGTTTGCAGATGTCAATTAAGTACAGCAACACTGGATCAGAAAAAAATTGCCACGAGTTTGCTTTTGTTTATTTTAGCAAAAGTAAAATGATGATATCGCAGAGCTAATTGTAGGATCCAGGTCCTGTATATGATGAGGATTACTCATGTGCATATTTACCAAACAAACAACTTCGAAAATAAGTCCTTTGTTTATACAAAACTCCACATATTTTTTTTTCCAAGAACTCAGGATGTCCTTCCAAATGTACCTTAATAGCGATCCATTCCATAGTAAGAACTTTGCCTTTGATTCCATTACGGAAAATTAGAGTGGAAAGAAACATTTTCTCAAAGGGAATTAATTAGGAAATAGAACCAAAGTGCTTGACATGATTTAGTAAAACAGGGATTCTTAACTGGGGGTATTCATACCCCTTGGCCATATGGAAACCAAATGATGGAATTATAGGACTTGGGGTGCAATCCTAACCCAGTGTTAGGCCAGCACAGTTTGGCAGGCACAAGGGACACCATAAAGTGTGTTTGACCCACTCTCAGAGTCAGGGAGGATGGCGCATGTCTGTGTGCTGGCCTCTCTGACCAAGATTTGTCTAAACATACCTTACAATGTCCCTTGTGCCAGCCAAACTTTGCTGGCCTAACTGTGCTGGCCTAACTCCAAGTTAGGATTGCGCTCTTGATCTCTGAACAATGTAAAAAAAATGTTGTTAGATTAGATCAGGGGGTTCCAAATTTGAGGGCCACGTCATATACGGTATAAGGGTATTTAAATGGTGATTCCGGTATTCATGGAGAGCTCTGGAACTGAATCCCAGTGGGTACTGAGGTTGCACTATATTTATCACACCTCAGCAGGTTGCTGTGGGATGGCCCCACCACCTGCCAAGGGCCAGATAAAAATCTGGTCAGTATGGCCCTCGGGCTGGGGTTTGGAGACCCCTGGATTAGATTATTAACTATCACCATTATGTTCCTAGATATCCATACGTAAAGTAAAATCAAGCTTTTGACAACTTTTGAAGTCATAGTTTTGAAGGCATACATACCTAATAGGTATGTAGATGATGATTTCAACAGTCTGGCAAAGGGGATATGGGGACACATTGGGCAATCCATTGGGGGGGGGGGTCTGTAATCATAAAAGGGTTAAGAGCCCCTGTTATAAGGCATATCCACCGGCAAGTGTATCTCTACTGTACATGCAAGCAGAGTGTTGTTTCCAATCATTTTCAGTAGCTCATAAAGAGCATGCCACTGAAAAAGAACCCAGAAAGCATGGTGTGATGTTTGTGGGTTACCACAAGTGATGCTTGTGGAGAAGAAGCCGTAGCCCAATGGACAAGGCCATGCTTTGCATAAAAAAAGGTTCAAGCCCCAGTTTCTAGAATCTCAGGTAGTGAGCCCAGGAAGACTTCTTTCTGCCTAGGACTCTAGAAGGCCACCACCTCCATAGACCAATCATTTGACTCATATAAGGCAGCTTTGTATGTTGATATGAGCCCCCTCTCAGGTGGGACGTGGTGGCGCAGTGGGTGAGACATGGTGGCGCAGCGAGTTAATCTGCTGTTGCTGGGCTTTCGACCGCAAGGTTGGGAGTTTGAGACTGCGTGACGGAGTGAGCTCCCATTGCTTGTCCCAGCTCCTGCCAACCTAGCAGTTCGAAAGCACCTAAAATGCAAGTAGATAAATAGGGACCACTTCGGTGGGAAGGTAACGGCGTTTGTTGCGCTATGGCGTAGAGTCATGCCGGCCACATGATCACGGAAGCTTGTCCTTGGACAAAACGCCGGATCTACAGGCTTTGAAACGGAGATGAGCACTGCCCCCTACAGTCACAACTAGACCATTCGGTCGTGGGGAAACCTTTACCTATGAGCCCCCTCTCACTTGTGTCTTCTTGTGAGAGGAAAAATAACCAGGGAAATCTATAGTCCTTCAGCCTATATTCAGTTAGGTAAATCTGTCCTAATTTCAATTGCCGGTTCTTGGGACTTAACTCTTTACACTGAGATTCTAAGCACATGTTCTGAAGTAAAAACTGTGCATGTGCTCATGATGTCATGGGGATGCTGCCAAAAATGGTTTCTGGTTGCCAGTGATTCCCTGCTCTGACCGTAATGATAAGAATATGGATTTCTGCCTGCAGCCGTCAAACCATCTGGTGGTCACATAGAGACACTATTTGATGACTGCAATATACAGAGCAAGCAGTTCTGGCCATGGTTGGGGTCTTGGGACTTTTTTGGTGGCATCCCTGTGGGTCACAAGCACTGTGGCCCCATGTGCCAGGCGTTTGCAGTCCCAGGGTCAGAATTGACTGCCTTGATTCTGTTCTGTTAATTTTTTTAATCACTAAATAAAGTGCTTTCCAGTTTCAAAAACTTGCTTGCCCTTCTTTCAAAAGATGCTACTGACTGTTATTTAATATTTCATTTCTACAAAAGGCCTTTCCACCTTGCCTTTCCACTGTCCCAGCAGCTCAAGGTGACTGTGCTGTACTGTACATCAGTGTTTTTAAACCTGTGGGTCGGGACCCCAATGGGGTTGCAAAGCCTCATTTTGGGGGTCACGGCAAACTTTCAAAGCCTGTGCAAGAGAGGGCTTGGGTCCAGTCCAATAAAGGTCCTGCCTTATCAAAACTGAGTTTGTGATGTAATCCTGCACAGCAGCTTCTTGCCGTCTTGCCCTGCAATTGCTCAGGCTGTCCCTGCTCAGGCTGCTACCACACAGGGCTATTGTGAAGACACAAGAGGTGGGGGGGGGGAAATAGGTTCGAGAAAAGGTGATGGGGGCAGATCAGGTCAGGTTTGGTGGTGGGTCCCCAGTCTCATACTTTTATTTATTTATTGGGGTCACGGCCCAAAAAAGGTTGAAAACCATTGCTCTATATTGTAGTCCAGAAAGAAAAGAAGCATCAACTGCCCAACTGAAGAAGTCAGCTGCCCAACAAGGGATTTTCAGAGGGCCTAGAATACCAATTCTTGCTCAACAGTACTGACTTTCTTTTTCCCATCTGGCCCAAGTTAAGGAGGTGGTTATGCTGCTAGAACAACAAATTGGTATTGACATACCTAGTCTATTATACCATTAACAACAGGAAGTAATTTGATTACTTATGATTCTAATGAGAAGACAGAGTAAATTAGGGGCTCCAAAGCTAGGAGAAGAGGGATCTTAAAATGTTTAAATGTGGACTAATTTCATGTGCATCCTCTGACTAGCAATCCTTTTACAATCTGAATGAAACTAGATTTGGTCTACAGACCAAATTTTGCTGAAACAGAGGCAGACATGCATGAAAATTAAAAATCAATCAACAGGTACTTATATACCGCTTTTCAACACGAAGTTCACAAAGCGGTTTACAGGCAAATAGTAATAATAACGTTAAATGGCTCCCTGTCCCAAAAGGGCTCACAATCTAAAAAAAGGCAGACCGCCAGCAACAGCCACTAGAAAGACTGCGCGGGGTGAAGAGGGACAGTTACTCTCCCCCTGCTAAATATAAGAGGAACACCACTGGAAAAAGTGCCTCTTGTCCAGTTAGCAGGGGTTATTTCTTTGTGAAATGGCTTCTATTCCTTTAGGTTGTTTTTCAATTAGAGTAATAACAGTGCAATCCTAGGCAGGTCTATTCAGAAGTAAGCCCCATGAAGTTCAATGGGACTTACTCTGACAAATGTGTGTACTGTATAGGATTGCAACCTTAGGTTAACCAGTTTAAGGAAGAGTACTTGAAAAGACCACTTCCTCTCCCAAAGACTGAAGAGTTTTAATTTCTTTGAACAGGCTTCAAGGGGTTATAGAACAGTGTCCAGTACTAGTGATATTCATACAAACATAATGAATGAGGAAAAAAACAGGGATCATAATAACTGCACCAATGAAATTAAAACAAAACCAACAACACAGAATTAACCAATATGGGAGGCCACAGAAAATTCAAGTCATCTTTCAACATATGATGTATTAAGAGCAGCCTCTAGTGGCAAACAGAAGTCATTGCAACCTATTAAAATATATCGATTCGTTGTTTACGAATGAAAGGCCACCAGGCTAACAGTGCAAACCTATACATATCTACTCAGAAGTAAGCCCCACTAAATTCAATGGGACTTACTCCCATGTATGTGCTATAGGCTTGCAGCCCAAGTTCCATCATTTTCACTGTATTGTAACATTTATATTAAATACAATCCTTCTTTCCAGCTAGGAATCCAGAAAATTGTTGTTGCAGACTCATTCATCTCAGACCTTCTATTGGATTGGAATAGCTGTGCAGTTCTAATTTCAATAAAATAGTGCAATAGAAGTTGGCCGTTTAAAAGCTTCAAATTTTACTGCCCTAGGTCCCAGTGCACACTCTAAAACAGGGGTTCCCAAACTTTTCAGTACAAGGGCCACATTGTATATTTTACACATTTTTGGCAGGCCAAAAAAAATAAGTTTTATAAATGAATGAATAAAATTTAAATGAATGAATAAGTTTTACTTGGATTTTTTTTTAAATCAGCATGATATGATTCAGAACAAAAGAAAATGTAATTATAAAGAAACAATGTCTTGCTTAAACTGAGCCATGATATATAATAAGTAAAAATGTCAAACATTAGCAAATGTTGGGATAAAAAAACAAGTTGCTGCAGGTCAGATAAAATCTTGTGATGGACCAGATGTGGTCCCTTGGCCAAAGTTTGGAGATCCCTTTCCAGAAATAGCTCTAGCAACACCTCTAGAATTCTAGCAACAAATGAAAGATGCAGCAGCTAGATACAAACACACACACACACACACACAGAGAGAGAGAGAGAGAGAGAGATCACACACGTGTGTGCGTGTCCCAGCTATTCAACTGCTCTCCCAAAATGGTCTCATCTCCTGCTCCTACTTATCTTTTCCTTTGTTTCACAGTTCACTTCTTGAGGAAAAAAAAAGCAGTTCTTTCCTAGGCGGAACATACATTCACAGATGATCCGACTGATGTATAGCGTGTGGTTCATGTATCTTCAAGAAAGCAAGGATGGAGAATGTTTTACCAAACGTCATATTGGACATAACATTGGAGCTCCAAGTTGAACACCACACTCCCAATATCTCTTTTGCCCCCAAATAGCTGTGTAGGTCAGTAAAATCCTAGGCAGGTCTACTCAGAAGTAAGCACCATTGTGTTCAATGAGGCTTACTCCCAGGAAAACATGCATATGATTGCAGCCAGGGGGATATAAATTGGGACTAACCCTTTCCTCATGCAGTGCTCTGATCCAAATTGCCCCCACCTCCACCATTAGCCACTAAACAGAAACATTACAAGTACCCAAATTGTGCCTGTATGTTTTTGTCCTAAGAAATCATGGAGGCCTCCTCAAGGTAAGGGAACATTTGTTCTCTTATCTCGGGGCTGCATTGCATCAGCATCAGAAAGTTGGATAGGATTGGGCCCACAGAAAGACATTCCAATTGCCTTCTTAAGGACAACACTGATAAGCCCATTTAAAAAAAAAAAAAAAACAGTCTTCCATGAGATATGGAAGTTGCAGTGCTGCTATTTGAGAAAAACAAATCTAATTCCATCAGTCCAGGAGGACTTTATATTTCATGGTCGTTTGGAGCCTGACTATAGGAGACAAATGTAAATTTTAAGAAGATTAAGTTCTATTAATGTCAATGGAAATTTTAGCCAGCCAAGGAGTACTGCAACCAATTAATACTTTTTTACCCAGCGGGTAATTAATCTGTGGAACTCCTTGCCACAGGAGGTGGTGATAGTATCTGGCCTAGATGCTTTTAAAAGGGGGACTGGACAGATTTCTGGAGGAAAAGTCCATTGCAGGCTACAGGCCATGATGGTTAGTGCAACCTCCTTACTTTAGAGTTAGGCTACCCCAGAGTGCCAGATGTAGGGGAGTGGCAACGAGATGCACATATCTAGTTGTCTTATGTATGTATTCCCTGAGGAATCTGGTGGGCCGCTGCAAGACGCAGGAAGCTGGACTAGATGGGCCTTTGGCCTGATCCAGTGCGGCTCTTCTTATGTAATGTTAAGGGAATTCTAAGTTTCAGCAGTTGTTCAAACAAAGACATCGTCAATGCAACAGTCACGTCTCCCAGACATCAGTTCTGTGGTGACCTCACTAGAGGGAGCAATTTATTTTGAAATATTAGTCAATATTAGCTCAGTGCTTAGTCAAAGCCCTAGTGAGTCAAAACTCAGAAGACATTTCTGAAGCAAACATGCAGTTTCAGGGATGTGGGGACAGGAGAAGTACAACACTAGGTGCACAATCCTAATCTGGAGTTAGGCCAGCAAAGTTTGGCCGGCACAAGGGCCACGGTAAAGTGCATTTGGACCACTCTCTGAGTCAGGGAGGAGGATGCTCATCTGTGTGCTGGCCTATCTGCGAGAGTGGCCCAAACGTACTTTACAGTGTCCGTTGAGCCAGCCCAATGTTGTTGGCCTAACTGTGCCAGCCTAACTCCAGGTTAGGATTGCACCCTAAGTGAAAATACAATGACACCCATTTGAAAGCATCTGAAGACTTTCAAGCTCTCCAACCATCACTTGTGAACCGAAATCACTCTGACTAATATTAACTTTGACTTCTCTACTGCTAAACATTTTGCTTGCGCATTCCTGTTTGCAAAGAACAGGAATTAAGAAACTAATTCCAACTGAAACTACACGTTGACGCTGGAGAAACCGTAGAGAAACCTTCCAGCTTGGAAATCAAAATGCATTGCAAAACACAGACTTTTTCAAAGTGACAATGGGGCTGAGAATGCGTCAACATTTACTTTGTAACCTCTATTCAAATGTTAGGCATTTATGACAACTGTAAACATTCATTTCGGACGGCCTCTGGAGGGGCAAGGTCACAGCTGAGGTAGTATGTTGGTTTTATTGTTCAAACCCCTAAAAGGACTGCTTGTTTTGAGGTATGTTTTCAAGGCTAATCATCTGGTTCACAATCAGTTCAGATGAAGTTGCAGAAGTGGTCAAATTAAAGGCAATTGTCCCAACCACGTCCGTGGAGACAAAGTTGTTTGACTCCAGATTTTTCCATTTCAGTGGATTATAGTTTGGTCTATTATCTGCAATCAGTTTTCTAGACCTTCCAGAATGAACCAGTCATGTGTGAGTGTAGATATTTGCAACTGGTCATTCCTCTCTCTACATTGCCCTGGTGCTGCAGTGTACCCACACCTGTACAGTCAAACTGTATGCAATTGACTCTGTACAGTGGTGTACGAAGACAGTGGTCAGTGGGGCCAAAAATGTATGGGCCCCAGGTGCAAAATAACCTTGGTACGCCCCGGAGAGTGCAATCCTAACCTGGAGTTAGGCCAGCAACACTTGACCAGCACAAGGGACATTGTAAAGTATGTTTGGACCATTCTGGGAGTCAGAGAGGCCAGCACACAGACATGTGCCATCCTCCTTTCTGCCAAGAGTGGTCCAAACATACTTTACAGTGTCACTTGTGACGGCCAAACTTTGCTGGCACTCCAGGTTAGGATTGTGCCCCGAGTCTGTATGTCCAAATCTCCTTGTGTGACGCCAAAAACAAGAAGCCAGAAAATTATCTCTTACACATTATCTTCTCCGAACTGATTGGAGATGGAGATATAGATAATAGATATGTGAGAGAGAAAAAGAGAGAGAGAGATTCCTGCGGGGCATTATCTTGCCCCCTTCCTGTGGGGCTCTTCTTGATTCAGAAATGGTTGCAACAGTTTCCCAATATTAGTGAAAGACATTTGGGTCACAAACCCAAACAGGCTGAGGCTGCCGTACATGTTGATTCTTCTATATATACCGGCTCACCACATAAATCTGCTGTTTGCCTTGCAGATTTCATTGTGCCATTTTTTTAACCCACTACTGACAGGGAGAGAGGCTCTGTCCCTTTGGCTCAGGGACAGAGCACATATTGTGCATGCAGAGAATCCTGTGGTATGTGCCGATATCCCTAATAGAAAACATTCAGAAAGCAAGAGCTGGAAAAGACCTTTGAGAGTTGCTACCAGTAGGCAGTACTGGGCTACACAGATGAAAGTCAAGGGACCAGAACCCTCCTACCAGCCAGAAGGGGAGGACATGGCTAATTATTGTTAATAACATACCTACAGTTATCGTTAGTTATAGCAATACACAGTACAGCTGTCAAAGCCAAGGGGGAGAATTGTGGCTAAGTGGTCCAACATATTTATTGGCATCTCCAGTTAAAAGGATCTTCAACAAATAGGAGGGGAGTTGGGAAAGCCCCGTTACCTGAGACTTGGAGAGCTGCTGATCAGTCAGCACATGCAGTGACGTAGACAATATTCTACGTATACAAGGAAGTTTTGTATTTCCTAGAATCACTGGCACCTCACTATTTCAGGGCAGTGTACACAGGGAACAAATAAGCAGTGGTGTCATTCAAATGATTTAGGAACAGGAACTCACTTTTGATTGGCACTTGTCGGGAACCCGGAACCAGCCACGGAGCCCGTTAGGATCTGGAACGCCCGTTCTGGTCCGTTCCCCCTGATGACATCACTGCAAATAAGCACCATTAAGCAAAAACGAGCAGGACAGTCGACGAGTCATCATTCAGCAGTGGTAAAAATCAGACCAGAATGGCATAATCAATTTTAAGGTTCCCAAATTGTGGGTGATCAGTGGTTCCCAAACTGTGGGTCGGAACCTACCAGTGGGTCATGAGACATTCAGGTGGGTTACGAAGCACCTACAGCAGCCATATTGAAAATATGGAAAGATGAGGTGCTGGAAAGGGGAAAGGCTGTGTGGCCATTTTGCTTCTGTCAAGGTTGTAAATAGTTATTTTTTTTTCCTTTCTGATTCACTTTGCTGAGAAATAACCCAACTGATTTCTGCATTCTCAAGATGGTCACAATGATGGCACTTCCAGCTATGACATCACCTCTGGTGGGTCCCAGACAGAGTCTAAAAAGTGGGGTTGTACTTTTTAAAGGAAAACTACCAACACTTCGCACACTGTTCAACTATTTTGAAAGCAAAAAAAACCCAACACCTTCTTTACAAACCCTAGAGATATTCTGTCCTTGAAATGTAGCACTGACATGAAATGTTTCAAGCTTTTTTTTTTAATCCTCAAACACTGAGCAGCCACTGCAAAGTATTCATTTACTCACCAACATCATCAGACTCCATAACTGAAGACCAGGAATGAGCAACACTATTTCAGCAGCCACAGAGTTTACTGCAATGCTGGCCTGTGTACCTGTCATACATTGTGCAAGCTTCTTGGATGTTGATTCTTCATATGTGCAATGAATGGATGCTCCAACCAGCCAGGTGTGATACAATAAGCAGCTTGGCAGGAAACCGTTATAATCAGAGATGAGTTTTTTGGGAGATAATAAAAACACGGTCACACCATTTTCTGCACTTCTCATTTTTGGAAAAAAAATCTGCAAAAGCAAAAAACCATTCTCTAGCATTTCTACCTTTTGAAAACGCCAAAATCCATGAAAAAATAAAGCGGTTTTCACCCATACCTAGTTATAATCAATTTTATCTATATATTCCTGTCTGCAATATAAAATAAGAGGGGGAAAGAGTAAGCTAAATAGGGTTTTAAGAGTGCAATCCCAATGTGGTTAGGCCGGCACAAGTTAGGCCAGCAAAGTTTGGCTGGCACAAGTAACACCGTAAAGTACGTTTGGACCACACTTGGAGTCAGAGAGGTCGGCACACAGACATGCGCCATCCGCCCTGACTCCGAGAGTGGTCCAAACATGCTTTACGGTGTCCCTTGTGCCTGCCAAACTTTGCTGGCCTAACCTGTGGCGGCCTAACTCCAGGTTAGGATTGCGCTCTAAGTGATGTTAAGTACCATCACTTTGAATTGTGCTGAGAAACAGACTGGTAACCAGTGCCATTGCCTCAGTACTGGTTAGGTGTGTACTATATACCTAGGCTTTGCCAACAGTCTCCTAGTAGCATTTTGGACCAATTGACTTTTCTAAGAAGTCTTCAAAGGAAGCACCACATATAACAGGTCACACACTGTTCTTATCTGGGTGTGATATATGCATGTATGAACATATTGATACTTTATTATTTGCCTGTAAACTGCCTTGTGAACTCCATGTTGAAATGTGGTATATAAATACTGTTGATTGATTGACTTTGCTGCTGGTGAAAGTAGTCCTAGGAATAGAACTACGAAAAATAATGCATGACCTCCTTGTAGGTATTACCATATAGGAGTGCTGCATAGCAGATAGATAACAGTACTGTAGCTACCTCTCCCTGCACATCTCACAGACAAGGAGGCATGACCAAGAGTTCAATATGAAGGTGAAGAAAATACAAGATGTGGGCTGTTGGCTAAAAATCAAAGGTGAAGAAACCCCTTTAAAATGTGTTACTGGATGCTTCTGAGCAGCAAAGAGTTAAATCTGAACCTGAATTTCTCTGCAAACATCTTGGATTACACCTAAAATCTTTTAAACACTTGAGCTTACCCATGAGGCCCAGGGAAGCTCAAGATCCTTGGCCTTTGGGGGATTTCACAATGGGCCACCCACAGAGAAAGTTGAAGTTGGCACCTATGCCCCTGCCGTCCATTCTTAAGAAGCCCTTCCAAATATTGCTATGGGCTTCCCTGTGGAAACAAAATCGGTAATGAAAAAGTCTGCTCTGATTGATACAATCTGGACAAGGGTTCAGGCCGAAACCGCAGGTGACATTACATTTTTTTAAAAACACTGGAGTTAAGTCTCTTGTTTTGTCCAACTGGCCTACTTGAGTCAGCTACTTAGAAGTAATAATGCGGAATGTTCAGATGAAGAGAGTGGGGGCGGGTAGCCTGTCATCTCCATTTAGATTATTACTGGAAGGTATCATTATCACCTTTATTAAGTTATTAAGTATTAAGAACTGAAATCAATAGATCAAATAGGTAAAGATTAAATCAACTGACATGTAATGGGCCTGGCAGGCACTCTTGGTCTTAAGACTGAAACCTGGATTCAGACACTCTCCCTGCTAAACACACACACACACACACACTTTAGTGAAAATTTGGGAATATAGGCTTGGCTGAATAACCCAGCAATGTGGTTTGTCCACATCTCTTCTGCAGTTGACAGATTCTTTTACAAGGTGGTCTGCCTGCATAGGTACAGTATGTGAGTGTGATCTGGTTCTCATTAAGAATAGAAAGCTTCAGCTCAACACAGCTTACTACGGCTGTTCATAGGAATGCAACCTTAGGTCCACATATGCAGGGCCGGCCTTAAGCCAAAGTGACCAATGTCATCACATTGGGCCAGGGGCGTAGCTAAAGAAGTGCAGGGCGGTGCAACTGCACCAGGCAACAAACTTCAGGGAGAGAACAAGCTGAGCTGGACACTAGTGGCCAGAATGGTGAAAACTTTGGTATGTATGAATAATACCATCATGTTATATTCCATTCAATGTGGAATTTAACGCAGAATACAATAAAACAAACTGGAGTGCAATATATTTCCTCTATCAAAAGACCAAAAAAAAAAAACAGAAAATGAAAATACAAATGAAAATGAAAATTTCATGTACAAATTGTGGCATGCGATGTGACATCCTGTTGTGACGTCACTTCCAGTGCATCATTTTGCCCTCGACACCAGGCTCCACTTTCATTAGCTAAGCCACTGCATTGGGCCCTGCACTTTGGGGGGGGGGGGGTCCCACACCAGCTCAGCAAGCACATCTCCTGCTGCTGCTGGGATTCCTATGAACTGTAAATCAGTGGGGTGAGCAGAGCAGCTTTACCTTGGGCCCTCCCACCTGCCCCTGCCTCCAAATGGCCCAAAATGGGCCTCCGGGAAGCAGCTGGTGATGACATCGTCATGTCACCACCAACTATTTCCAGGTGCCGCACTTTGTGCATGGCACCACAAGCACTCTTCTTGGTGAGTGGGGGGGCCCCTGCAGGGAGGGCGGGGGCCCGGCGGGAATACCCTGCATTGGGTCCTACCACTCCTAGAGCCAGCCCTGCACGTATGTGTGGGTTAGGCTATAGCCTAAGAGTAGCATTGGTGCCGGATTGCTGGGGAGCATAGGATTGGAGCTCCCTTTCCTGATCCTGAGTGTGTATTGGGTGCTACCTCTGCCACCAGCATTAAGGGTTCAGGTGCTGGTGTCCTTTCACAAATGCGGGTCCTTCATCAGGGCCCCCCAGCCAACCCCTCATAAACCCCTGCCTGGGAAGACATCATTAGTAATGCTCCCGTGGCTCCATATCATAGCCAAAGCTTATTCGAACTTGGACCCATTACATCTACAGCCCCCCCAAACCATTTACATCATTAGACAAAAGAACATTCAGTGACAACTGGCAGTCTAGAGAAGCCCCTATGGAGATTGCTGTTAAATCTCCCAAAGCCTTCAAGTGATGCCCAGATCTTTAAGTAAAAGCCAGATGTGTGCCTCTTTGTGTTAGTGAATTTAGTGTTTGATCGAAATAAGTTTATTTTCCATAGGGATAATACAGGAAGTGGCTTCATCTTCCCATTATTTTTCTAAAACACCGTATCTACGTATAGTAGCTGTTCTACCTTTTGTTCTAATTGGCACTGCTTCTAAAAGGGAAAGGATGAAAGATTTGATCCTTAATAAGTACCACCTGTTATTTTATAAGGCTACTGTTCTAATAAGACTATAAACACAAGTGCTAACGAGACTATAAATGCCATGTTTGGTTTCATGTTGGAAGTATTTTGCTATTCAAAAGCAAAGGAACAGTCCGCATGTGGCAAAGTAGCTCAAGGAATATGCTAGTCAAGTAACCAGCTAACTAAAAACCAATGGTGCGTTTTGAAGGAAATATTAAGACGTACATTGGATAAGTGAAAGATTCTTTGGAAAACATTGAAATACGCCACGTTCCAACAAATATTTTGGCAACAAAGCCTGTACTCTGCCTAAAAATGCATGAACAGTGAAATATAAGAAACATACACAACGCCTCATATATTAACGTGTGCAACTCTCTCTCTCCCCCCCCCTTACAATCCTAGGATGCAATCCTAACCTGCAATTAGGCCAACAAAGTTTGGCTGGAACAAGGGACACCATAAAGTAAGTTTGGACCACTCTCAGAGCCAGAGAGGTCAGCACATTAAAAAGGCAACCCCAGTATCAGGTATCTAGCAGGGGATTCAGAACAGAACCCCAGCAGATACCAGGACATGCCTGTATTTGCCCCATGGGATCTAGAAAACAAATAATGGCCAAGCATACATGAAACAGATGGACAAAGACACGTATAACTCAGTTTTAACTGTGTCTACTCAAAAGTAAGTCCCCTGAAGTTCCAATGCGACTTATTCCCAGGCAAGTATGTAAAGGATTTCAACTTTTCTCATTTATCACTCATACAGGGAAGCCTGGATGAAGTATGGCATGTGACTGCAGAATCTGAACCCCAATCTCCTTTTTCTGAGCAGGTTCAAATGGCTGCACAGCCATCCAGCAACTTTCTCCCTCCTGAACGATGCATTAATATTGTGAGTCAGCAAAGGTCCCATTTTCTTTTGGCCGGCTTTTGCCAACTCAGTAGGCACTAAGATAACTCAGAAATTATTTCTCTCTGGTCTCTTAGCCAGAGCTGTCAACGTATTACAGATTTTCCAGCTGATTAATTCAATTTGAATGCATTTATGGAAGATGAACCTCCATGGAGGAAGACAGCATCCCTCAAATGCAAGGCAAGCGGTCAGTTAAAAAACAAAAGCTCCCAGTAACAACTGGAAATAAAGAGCAAATTTTATTTTTCTCCAAGGAACAGAATTATTCCCTGCTATTCAGGAGCCAGTGTGGTTTCCAAGATTCAGACATTCAAGGCCATCAATTCTGCACAAGTTGCAGCCTTCAAATGTATGCTGATATTGGTTCCAGGGGAGGTAGCTTTGGTTACTGGCAAATTCCCAGTGACAAATTTCATCCATAGAAACAATACCTACAGAAAAACCCAAGTAAACATTGGGTGCATTAGGACATGCAAAGGTTGCACATTTGCCTTCTCTGCTGCGCCAGCAAACATGCTTCATAGATCTAATGGCAAGAGAGAGGTGTTCTACCAAATTCCCTGCTGGCTCTCCCCAAGGGCCCCCATGCCCACACTAGGCTAACTAATTTCCCCTCCAGAGCAGCCTCAGAGATAGGCAAGACAGAGGTTGCTCACACACCCACTGGGCCTCCTCTCTTCCAGCGGCTTTGCTTGGGATCACCGGCTGGCCAGCCTCCTCCAAACTGCCCTCATCGCTTAGCTCCAAACTACCCTAAGTCTAGCCCCAACAAACCCCGCCACCAAACAATAGGCAGTCAGCTTGCCCAAGCCACAACCGCCTCCTCCCCTTGGTGGCTCCAGGGGTGTGGCAGCCATATAACAATTCCCAATTATCTCCCATAGTTACTTCCCACAATAATCTTACCTTATTCACTCCAGCAATCCATCCTTCAGGCAGGCAGCCCCAATCAGTCCAGCACCTACCTGGTGCCCTTCTCTCGCCCCTACCCAGGTACTCCTCCTCCTGCCTCCCACTTTATACTGAGGCCAGCCAATCGGTGTCTGTTGCTAGGCAGGCTCTAGCATCAGCCACGCCCATCTGCACCTGTGCTAACCTCCCTTCATTGCCAGGGGCCTCATCAGCCTACAGCTGTGCTCCGGAGGCTTGCAAAGACTTTGGGGGTTAAGGTTAACCCTATAATCCCTGGCTTATCTGGGACAAGAGGCCATTGCTGATACCATTCCCTGTCTCCTTAGGGTATCTCCTGCCTTTTCCAATACAAGAGGGAAGATTTCTTTTCCCTATGGGCAGCCCAATCCTAATGTGTGCTGATGCAGGAGGACCGCGTGGCCTACTGTATCCAGCTCCAGTTAAGAGAAGCCCAAAGGTCTACTTAGAAGAAGGGGATACTTTTCCTCTTACCAGTGGTGGGATTCAAATGAATTAACAGCCGGTTCTATGACATCATAGCCGGAGCCAAAAAAACCGAAGCCAGCTGAGGTAAGCGAGTGGGCGGGGCCCAGCCATTTAACAACCGGTTCTGTAGAACCTGGGCAAACCCCCTGAATCCCACCACTGCCTCTTACCCCATGTAAAGCTTCAGACTGCCCAATGGGGCTACTCAGATCTGCACTAGCTAAATTTCTGTTGCAAAACCAAGAAGCTCCATTTAAAGCTTCCAGGCCTGGGAAGAGGATACAGCAGAGCAGGCTGATCCCCCCCTCCCAGGCCTGGCCCATTCCACCACCACCCATTCCACCCACTTTCCCCAAGCCCTCCACTGCTCAGCAGCAGGGGTGTAATTGCACCAGGCAACAAGCTGTAGAAGGGCAACAAGCTAAGTTTGACACCAGTGGCCAGAATTATGAAAACTTTGGTAATTATGAATAATACCATCATGTTATACATCATTGGAGAGGTAATTTAATGCAGAATGCAATGAAGCAAACCGGAGTGTAATATCTTCATTCTTTCAAAAGTTATGGCCGAAAAATGAAAATATAACTATCATGTTAAAATCCTGGTGGGTTGTTTTTTTTAAAGGAATAATACTGTCATGTTATATGTGATTCTAAGTGGAATGCAATGCAGAATGCAATGAAACAAATTGGAATGTAATATCTTCATCTTATCCAACGTTATGGCCAAAAACCCCAGCCAGCAAAAATACAACTGTGATGGCACCTCTTCAGGTGATGTCATTTCCTGAGCATCATTTTGCCCTCTACAGTGGGCTACACTTTTATTACCTACACCACTGCTCAGTGGAGTACTCGCCCCTGCTAGCAGCCAAAGATCCAGATACAGATCCTGCAGGCTGGCACAAGTCTTTCTGCTGGCACTGTGTGCCCTGGAGTCATCTCAAATGTGCTTTGTTGCACATGTGAAACACTCTGGGCTAGTGCAGCTAGGATTGCACTGTGAGTCTTATAAGCCATTACACCATACAAAGCCTAATAGTGCAATCCAACGCAGGGTGCCTTACCTTTTCTTCTTGGTTTTCTTCCATTTTCAATCAAATCTATATCCTTGTAGGAGCTCTAGCTTGTGGTTACCGCTGGAGGCTCTGTAAAATTAATCACTATCCGGGGAGCAGCCCCCCCAATAGTCATTCACTGCATCCTGCCTCTCCAAATACAGTAAATTCCCCCAATTTGGTTTTGATTCTAGGCCAGACAGACAAGACCCTAGATGTGTGTGGATTTGTGCATGCAGTGGTGGGTTTGTTGGGGGGGGGAAGCAGTGTTAACAAAAGGAGCACTATACTTAGGGTTACCAGATACAAACTGGGACAGTGCCTATACCTTTAACCATTGTACAGAAGAGGGAATTTGGGCAGGTGCAGCTTTTGAAGCCCTTCCAGAACAACAATATAGTAGTAGGGTGTTTAAAAAATGTATTAGTGGTAGGATAGAGAGGTAAGAGATTTTGTATTAATCAGATGAGTAAAGAAAATCCGAAATGTGATGGTTTTTCGCGCTCGGGGATGTAAAACAAAGAAGTAGTAAGAAAAATTTTCAAATAAAAAAATCTATATTCCTAATTCCCTCTTCTGTA
Organism: Lerista edwardsae; assembly: GCA_029204185.1. Lineage (NCBI taxonomy): Eukaryota > Metazoa > Chordata > Lepidosauria > Squamata > Scincidae > Lerista > Lerista edwardsae. The sequence goes on along the minus strand of JAJKFI010000003.1, from coordinate 44,291,947 downwards.
CAATGGTTAAAGGTAAAAACACTCTGTCCCCATTTGTATGTCTAACCCTAACTGTATTAATACTGTTGTGTAATTTTGAATCCGTTAGTTTGGGTGCAAGCTAGAGCCCAAGCTTAATAATGTCTACTCAGAAGTCAGTCCCATTATAATCAACAAGGCTAACTCCAAGGTAAGTGTGGACAGTTTTGCAGCCCTAATCTCCCTTTCATCTCCACCTACCATTAACTGACCTGCATTCATGAAATGACAGGAGTGAGTGTCTGAGACTGAAACTAGCTTTTTTCAAACTTCCTTTTTTTTTAGGATCAGTGTACTAGTCCAATGTTCAAAACAAGGAGCAAGGAGAGTTAGGAGTTGGGGGACCACTACTGTAAAGCTTCATATTGTGTATGATATTTCCGTTAGATGAATTTGAGTTATACCTAAGAGGGGAGGTTGATCACTAGGGACAGACATCTGACAACATATGTTATGGGAAAGCCTTGTTCCAGGCATGATGGAGCAACTAAAAAATCACTATCTTGAGGAGGCAGGAGATGGTGCCAACAGTGACCCTTGGGCTAAGTATGGACAGGATCAACACCAGGGAGCTAAGTACAGACAGGATCAATACTAGGGAGGTAGCTGGGGTTGGGCTGCATAGCTGCAGCCACTCAGAGGCTCAAAGCCAGGATATAATGAGCACCTGGAGGAAGGAGAAGGTGTGGGCATGAAGGAGAAACTTTGGTGGAAGTAGGAGAGACTGGACTGACTTACTAACTAGCTTGACAAACTGACAACTGACTCTGCTTTCTGGATTCTGATTTGGCTTGGCATAATGTGGACCTGGACTGAATTGGCTTGCTGACCTTGGACTGGCTTGTGGATAACTGGACCTGGCTTACTGAGAAGGTGAGGCCTAGTTGTTTGTTCCACTGCTGCAACAGAACTGTTTGAAGGGTTCTAGAGCGGGCAGCCGGGCAGCCTAGAGTGGGCAGCAGGGGCCTCAAGGAGACCAAGCAGGTGCTTCTGGCGTAACACTATCGTGCTTGCTAAATACAGCAACCCCCCCTTCCCCAGACTGCTCAGTGTCCAAATACATTGTACGTAGCAGTAAAACCACATAAATGGGCTTTGCTGGTGTCAGAGAGTTCAGTCCCTCTGGAAGAGCAATTCTGGCATTCTGGATAGTGGAAGCAGCTCCTTTCCTCATCTAAAAGGCTGTTTTCCCATTGCTGCTTTGTCAGCAGTTCAACCCTACCAAGTAACCTACAAACACAGAATTGTAAGGCTTGGGCCTGAGTGACAAACTACAGTGGAGACTAGCACAAGGGTTCTGACAATAGCTCTCTTGCTAAAGATCTCTGTAGGGCAGTGGTTCTCAAACTTTTTAGAACGACAATCTGTCCAGGACCCACCGGAAATGAAGTCAATAATCTGGAAGTGTCATCACTGTGACACCAGAGCCTGCTGTTTCCCTGAGAATACACTACAGCAACAAGCTGGGTTATTTCTCAGTCATTTTCCAATAGCAAAGTGAATCAGAAACAAAAAAAGCTTACTAACAACCTCCACATAAGGAAAACAACCAAACAGCTCTCCCCCTTTCTAGGGTCCCTTCTTCCCATAATTTCAATGCAGCTGCTCTAAGTGCTTTGTGACCCACCAGAAATTGGCTCATGGCCCATAGTTTGGGAACCACTGTTGTAGGGGTCTGCATATAGCCTCACTGACTCAAATGACAAGGCCTGCAGAAACACAGCATGTGACATTATGGTAGAGGGTCATGTGTGTCCTAACAACCAGCTGCAATCCTGGTGATGGGGTTTAGTTCCACGTAATAGGTGCAGTCCTCAGGTACATTAACAGAGTATTTAAATTTCACTCCAATGGGAATTCCTGGGTGCCGCCCATTGGTCCATATACACTCGTATAACTGATAGATCTCCACAGATACCGTTCCCACAAATGCTATTGCCCCACTGCCAGTGGACAGGTCTTGCCTGTACAAATACATGGAACACAGCTGCTGAACCACAGACATGGGAGACAATATGCTTTCCCCCCCATTTGTGTATACAGATCTCTCTCTCTCCATACATACATACATATACAGTGATGTCATCCGGGCACACCAGGAACCGGAACGCCCGGATGATTGACAGCCCTCTGCCCCTATGGCGGAGGGCTGCCATGCCTCCCTGCGCCTCACAGCGCCCGAATCGCTCCATTTCAGAGCAATTCGGGATGTGAGGGAGGGCAGGCGGGCCCAGGAGCAACTCGCCCATCCTCCGGAGAGGCGGCGTGGCCCGGGCCCGTCCGCAGAACTGGCGGAACGGCGTGCCAGGCTGTTCCGCCTGGATGACGCCTGTGTGTGTGTGTGTGTAAAGAAGGCCCAGTGCCTTCTCCAGCTGTCAGATGCATATACCATTTGCACCTGCTTGTGGAGCTTTATGTGCCCCAATACTGATCTGGCTATAGTTACCCACGTTAGGCAACATCCAGGCTTGTATCAATCAAACAGTATTTATATATAGCTTTTCAACACAAAGTTCACAACACAGTTTTCAGGCAAATAATAATAAAGTTGTATCCAGAAGTAAATGTATTCCGTCTATGCAACCATTGGAAACTGCTTGGACACTTCAGCTGGTTCAAAATATTGCACTAGGATTGTTAATTGAGGAACCCTGTAGGGCTCCCTCTCCGACACATGAACATCTGTGTTTACTTCCAGTTTATGTCTGCTGCTAGTTCTTGATTTGCAAAGCCCTAAACTGTGCTGATACCACTTACTCCCTTACAAACCCTGTCTGTCAATTAAGCTGTTCTTCTCGGGGCCCTCTTCTGGGTGCTTCTACCCACAGAGACAAGGAAGGTATGGAGCAATTGGAAAGAGGACCTGGAAAAAAGACAGGAAAGAAGAAGAAATTTGCCTGATGCTATAATCATTATTATTTCATCATCAGCATCATGAGCAGCAGCAGCATTTTTTGCTTCCTGGATAAAGTTCATCCTGCTTAGTTGAGTTTTTAACAAAAAAAATAGCAAAAAAACCCTAAACACAATAGCAATAATAACTAAAAACAATAATTATTGTTTTATTGTAATTTATGCTGCTCTTTAACTTGCTCATTGCAGGCATTTTTTAATTGTTATGACTTTAAATGACAACTTGTAAGATCCTGCATAGCCCAATCCTATGCACATCTACTCAAATGCAAGTAGCATTGAGTTAAGGAGGAAAGTTTCAATAAATAGTACAGTACTCCGTAAACCAGGTGCACCACTGAGATCAACGGGTTGCAAAATTACTTCCCTTGAGCTGGATTACACTAACTTTAGAGAGGGGGGCAGTTTCATTCAAGGGGTCATTAGGCAAGAGAACTTATAAAAACAACTTCTTTCTTTCACTGCACTAGTTATATACTTTCTAAAGTTTGTTTGCTTTGCAGAGTGGCTACAGTAGCATTGTTTGTTTAAATCCAAGACCAGTTTAGGCATTGTATGCTATAGCAACGAAGATTTAACAATATTGAAGAGAGCTTCTTTGCTCTCAGTCAATAAGCCCTGCTGTAGTTAACCCAGATTTAGATAGTCTGCATTAACCAAGGACCTGTAGTTCCTCCCCTTCTTAAGTGACTCATATATTAAGACTCCAATCAAAATATACTTAATATGGCTAAAAAGACCCTGATCAGGACTGAACTAGTCTTAACTCTGTTTGAATAAGGGTTAAGCATAATGTGTTTGTGGCACTTCTAATCAGCATTGAAACTGTCTGAATAGCTAACCTATACTATATTAACCAAGATGGATTAATTACCCTAGTGGGGTAAACCCATCTCTATAAACAGATCCCTGATTATCTGTATTAAATATGCATTACTTAACCTACCAGAGCCAATTAATCTACTAAACTCATCTAGTTAAACTCCTAACCTCATTCAAATCCTAGGAGTAGCAAGTCAAGGAAATTCTAACTCATACTGGGCAGCAATAATACTAAGTGTAGAAGCAGGTTGTATCCTGGGTTCTTTCAGAGTTATCATCAATAATAATGTTGTTGTTGATGATGATGATGATGAAGCCAATAGGCTTTTAATTTTTGTATGCTGCCCTGAACTTCAGGTTGCTGGAAATGCTGGCTAATATATATTTTTTAATGTATGCATCCACTTACTGAAGGACACATAAGGAATGATGTGGTGGGGGAAGCCTGCCATTCGCTTGGTTCTATATTTAAGCTGCTTGCTACTTTTGTGAAAGGGGATCAACGAGTGTGGGCCCGCACTTGCCTAAGGGCGGGCCAGGTAACCAACAAAAGTAATGGAAGCTCCTGTCACTGATCAAGAAACAAAGACAAGCCGCGACCGGCCACGTGGGTGGTCCTTACCTTGCCCCAGGTTTGATTCTTAACGGGAAAGTTGGGGGATGGGGCGATTGGGGGGGGGGAATCGGGACCAGCCGGTGGAAGACAAATCCTTCATGAGCCAGTTGGGGTTGGGAAAGATCGCCTCCGCGGGAGAGTTGCCCCAGGGAAAGAGAGTAGCTCCCTGTCAATTTCACTGCAGCTTGGGGTGGAGGGCGGTGTGAGCGCACGCGCGCCCTGGCCCGCCACGTTCCCGTGTCGAGAAGGAGTTATCAGAGTGTACACAAGTACGTGGGGCTATAAAACGTTGTCTGGGTGAGCGCCAGAAAAGTCGTCCTCCTCCTAAGGAGTCGTGAGTGCCTTTTCGCGTTCCTGGCTCCGGCCCAAGCGCCGGCGTGATCCCCTTTTTCTGTTTAAAGCGTGCAATCGAACGGCACCTTTTCGGACGCGTCGTGGCCGTTTTGCATTGCACGGCGAGGGACACGTTTGTTAGCGCTGTGCTGGAGGAGAACCCCCGAAAAAACGAAGCCGTTCCTGCCACCGAGTTTCCCTGCAGCCCGCTCCTACGCCTGTTTCCTGGAAGGCCAATTAAGGCTCCAATCCTGTACGCACTTACGTAAAAGTACAGTTAAAAAAAACAAAAAACTCTGGACACAGTGGGACCTTTTCCTAAGTACGTACAGAATAGTAGTCCATGCGCTGGATTGCGTTCACTGCGGTGCTCCATGCGCATAGAGTTGCGCCTGGCTGCGATCCCCGTCAGGAATGTAGTGATGCTACGTGCGTTTACAAGCTCCACTATGTTCAAGAGGCCTCACTCCGATCGGGTGCGCATGATTCCCCCCACCCACCCAAAAAAAAAAAAATCACAAATCCCCAAATTGCCCCAAATCACAGCTCTTCATCCCTCTCAAAGGGAAATTCTGGAGTTTTGTGCATATACGTTTTCATGAGGACCATATCAAGACAAAGAGTGAGGAGTAAGGCCGATCTGGGAGTAGAAAGAAATCCTATGCTCGGTTTCCTCACAGTAAGCCCCACTGAAGACAATGGGACTTACTTCTGAGAGCCCAAGCCTATGCATATCTACTCAGAAGTCAGTCCCATTATAGTAAATAGAGTATGGATAGGATTTCAGCCTGAGCCTGCAACTCTCTGGGAAGACGCAATGACTCGGGAGTAGGTCTTATCTAATTTAATGAGATTTCTGCTGTGTCTGCTCGTCGTCCTTCAACATTTTTGGATCCTGTCGTAGCCTAGTTCTTCGGGAGAAGGCAGTCCTGAGACATTCATAGGCTTGTGCCCTTAAGCTGTTCTCGAAGAGCAAATTGGGGTTTGTTTGTTTGTTTGTTCACGCTCCACGCATGGAGTTTGAAATGGAACCGGAGAGATTCGTGTTGAAATGCTTGCTCAGCCACAGAGCTCGTTGGGTGACCGAGGGCCAGCCACTCTGTCGCTTGGCCTTACCTACCTCACAGGGCTGTTATAAGGCTGTAATGGAAGCCAAATCTGAAGGAAAGGTGGGCAATGTCAATCACTCTTCCAAGTCGCTGTTCCTTCCCACAGAAAAGAAAGACTCCTCCTCTCCCTCGGTTAATCTACCAGTGAGGAGCGGAGAGTCGAAGCGACGCCGAGAATCCTGCGAGCAGAATCCAGAGTAAACATTCTGAGTTGCTCACAGAGCCATCCTATCCTATGTACAGTATATTTACGGAGAGGTGAACTCCGCCAAATCCAATGGAATTTGCTCCAGTGAGCATATACAGAAGTGCATCTCTATTCCCAAAATGTATGTATCCAAAACCACTTTCCAGTGGCACTGATGAAGAGACAACGGAATATCTTACGTAATTATAACAGTTGGGCAATTCCACCAACAATTCAACTAATCCGGGAGAATAGGTGGAAGGATTACACGAGGATTGTTGGGGGGGGGGGGAAGCCTGACCATAAAACCCCTGCCTACTTACTTCAGGGTAGCCTCAGATCCTGTATCCCCCAGTAATCTATGGGCTCATCTGCGCTCTCTCCTTACCTCAGTCTCCAGGCCGTTGTCTTTCACTGCAGTGTTTAATTTTGCTGGACAAGCCGGTGGCTATTGAGAAACCTCAAACTTCGAGAGAGAGAGAGAGAGAGAGAGAGAGAGAGAGAGAGAGAGAGAGAGATATTTAACCTTTGCAGTACGAAGGGGACAAAATAACCTCCAGACAGTCATTTAATAGCGGCAGCAACAGCAGGTTTCTTGGTTTTAGGGTGCAAATATTTAGTGGTAACATAAGAAGTCAAGTCTAAAGGATTAAGTGCATACCAAGATTTATAGAGCCACTTTTATGAGGCCTTTTACAAGAATCTTAGAGATGATTCATTTTTATATGTAACATTTTACACCGCAGCAGAGCTCCCAGGCTGTTAATGTTCAACAGGGGTTGGAGGCAGGCGAAGAAACCTGTGTGTGTGTGTGTTTTTCTGGGTGACTTTTTTTTTTCTTTGAAACTCCTTCAAACACAGGACTGCAATGGGTGAAGCTTTGATGGGACTGGCAGGTAGTCATAAACCAGAACTATTAAGTGTGTGTGTGTGTGTGTGTGTGTGTGTGTGTGTGTGTGTGTGTGTG
>JAJKFI010000003.1:44239925-44274903 GCA_029204185.1 Lerista edwardsae | reverse complement strand
AGAGATGCATAGGATTAGGTTTTTCCTAATCCTATGCATCTCTACTCAGAATTTACTCTACTTATAGGCTATGGGGCTTACTCCCTGATAAACATGGATAGGATTGTGGCCTAAAACCACACTAACCCTTTCATTAACTGCGGGATGCATTAAGAACAACAACAAGTGATTAACACTCGCTATGTGTAATGTAAATGTAATTATATTACAAAGGCAAATGTAATTCAGGTTGAGTATCCCTTATCCAGACTGCTTGGGACGGTAAGGGTGTCCAGATTTCAGATTTTTCTGGATTTTGGAACAATTGCATAAATATAATGAGAAATGCTCCCTCTTGCTCTTTCCACGGATACCCATTTGGTATTTTTCAACAATGGCACACAACAGTTACAGAGAGCAGAGAATAAAACTTACAGTCTGTACGTGGAAATGAGCACAAGACCTTCTTACTATAGAACGTTTTCGGATGCCCACAAAGTCTTGGACAAAGATGTCTGGCTCTCGGAATAGTCTGGATTTCGGATGTCCGTATAAGCGATCTGTAAACTATGGTCTATTTCAAATATACAGTAGGTGGGATTCGCCTTGTTATTCGGCTGCACGAGATGCAGCGCGATCCAGCACGCTTACTCGGAAGTAAGTCCCGCTGAGCTCAAAGAAACTGAGAGCCCAATCCCCTGCGTGACTACTTACAAGTTCCATTATAGTCAATGGGGCGTACTCCCAGGTAAGTGTCGCTAGGACTGCAGCCTCCCCAGTAAGTGTGCCTAGGATTTTCAGATCATGCATGGGGACACGCGCGCGCGCATTTTCTTCCTTCCTTCCTTCCTTTCGGCAGGAGGGGGGGGGGGCGACGCTCCTCCTCTTTTACTGCTTCCGCCGCGGCAGAAACTCCCAGAAAGCAGCCAAACGTCCGCCTTTTTGGTTTCCTTGCAGCTTTCAAGTCCCTCCCTGGCCGTTTACGTACGTGCTGCGGAGTTCAGCTGAGCAGCGCTCCCGAAGTCAATCAATAGCGAGTATTCATAAAACTTTCAAAACATCAGCTCTTATTACAGACCTGCTTTTATTTCTCCCTCCCTTCAAACGCCCCATACATTAAAGGGAATCGAGAGCCAGAAGGACTCGGGGAAGGCGGGGGGGGGGGGAGCGCGCAGCCTGCCTCTCTCCCAGCCTTAAGGCTTGGCAGGGCGGGAGGATTGGAGCCGGGCCGGGCCCCTTCCTTGTGGATTGCGATGTGGATTCCGAGCCAGACAGCCCTGTTTGCTCACACGCCTTGGGTCAGCCAGGAGGGTCGTGCTGGAGGTGGATTTTTTTTTTCCTTTCCCTTTTTCACAGAGTCTTCAGAAGCAGCCGCAACTTCGGCTGGTTAATTTATGGCCTCTACTTAAGACCTGCCACTTGGAAACGCAAAGTTGCTTCTTCGGGGTTTCTCTCCCCCCCCCCCATACACACTGTACTTCTCTCAAAGTTGGACCGCCTCCCAACTTCAGCCGCGACTCCAAAGAAGCCACTCTCCTCAGCAGAGAAGCTACCTCCGCCTTGAGAGACCCCCGGGTGATTTACCACCGACTCAAAATCTCAGAAGATCATTCCAAAGGACGTCACCAAAGGACGCCACTCGCCCCCAACCCCGCTTCCCCTAGGGCTACACCTTAGATGGGGAGGGGGGAAAGATTCTGCTCCTCCTTGGGAAGAGGCTTCATAAAGAATGAGGGGGGGGTGCTTTTGTTTTGGTTTTTGCCAAAGCTGTGAGCTGGTTGGGGGAATTGTCGCTTGGTGGGTCTGGGAGGGGTGTTGTAAAGAGCAGGACCTCTTCTCCAGCACAGGGAACGGAGAGTGACCTCTGGGAAATTCTGGGGAGGTCGGTCTGGGTTCCAGCTATGTATGTTCCTCACTCTGTCCTAATCGATGAGTAAGTCCCCACTCCCATTTCTACAGACCTTGTCTCCAAGGTCGTCCACCAGAGAAGACAAGATTCCTTGCTAATCACCACTCAGCCTGCCCGGAAAAATAGGCAGTGAGACAGGAATGGCCGTAATCGTGGAAGAACCGTGAATGAAAAGAACAGACTGGGTTACTTACTTAAAAAAAAGGGGGGGTGTATGTGGATGGAAGGGGGGGATTCCGTAGGTGATATAACAATGCTGGCTAGGGTTGAGAACCATTCGATCAGCAATCATTAGCCCTTGATTGAAGAAACAGCAAGAAGAGAGAGAAATATCGTCCAAGCTGAAGTGACTCTACACTTTTTCCAAGACACAATGAGATCCAGGTGGATCTGTAGCTCCCTCCCGCTTCCTATCAGACTAAGGGAACGGGACCGCTTCCCCTCTCTTCTCAACAGGTTCGCAAGCAACTCAGCGTTCAGAGGACAGCAGACGGCGGCCAGTCAGTCGCCTCGATCTCAGCGGAATCCAGCCTCTGCCTGGGATGACTATCTTGAGGCGACTTCAAGTGGCCAAGCGGTCCCTTCTTCCCCACCACTTATCTTTCCTCAGGGAGACATGGGGCGGGTTTGCACCCTCACTACGCCTCGTCCTTCTTGCAGGATCTAATCCGCCGCTCATCCAGAAGAAAAGAAAAGGAGGGGGCGGGAAGAGAAAAGCAAAGTTAATGTGCAGCGCCTGGCGATCATAAACCGGGCGCATTATCTGAGATCTCTGTTTAAGTGGCAGCGGTGCGGGGCAGAACAAAGGCTCAGTTGTCTGCTCTGCCTATTGGTAAGGTTACAGCAGATTTACACACGCTCACACACACACACACACACACACACACACACACACACACACACACACCACGCCCCCCTAAAAGGGGGGCGGCCTGTTGGGGACTTTCCAGTTTCAGATCTCCAGCTATTTCCGCTGCATGAATAATCCTCTCCCCCATTTCTCCCCCCCCTTCATTTTTTCTCCTTTAACTCCCATTTCTCGCTTTCTTCAGCCTCCGTTTCCCTCACCCCACCTTCTCCGCTCTTCCCAGGTTCCTCGATGGCCGCTGCTTGGGAGGCCGAGAGCAATTCATCTTGATTTGCTTCATCCTCCCGCAGACATGCAAACCATAATCCGGCACCGTTTCGCGAACAAGCAGCTTGAGAATGAATGGGTCAATATGCCTGAGCGCTAAACACAACGGGCGCGACCTTTCAACTCTGCTGCAGTCCGCAGGACCGGCCTCCCGAAAAAAAAAACTAGAGGTCCAATAACCCTTTCCCCACCCCCTGGCGCTTGGCAAGGGCAACCGCGATGCTTTTGGAACGGACCGCCTTCTTGCGCGCTCTCTGCGGAGCTCTGAAGCCGGGATCTTTTCTCAATTACGGGAAGGATCTCTGTTAGAGAGCGAGAATGGTAGTAGCATTGAAAAGAGAAGCTATTTGACAGCACTGTCCACATAGTTATGATCAGGCATAATTCTGTCCCATATGAAGACTGTAAGGGGGGGATGATTTCACTGGAGAAGCAACTACGTGACCCTCTTCTGCAGAAATCAAGATGTCTTCACAGCACTAAAGCGTGCTGGATCATGCCCACAATGCTGCTGATTATTACTATTATAATGGAGCTACATCAGAAATAGCAGCCCACTCTCCTAGCAGATAACACTCCCCCTTCCCTACTTCGAGAACTGGAGACTACCGATTGCTCCTTTGTTTGTTTCTTCTGCTGGGCCAATGGAATATAGGGGGGGGGGACAAATCTCCAAGCAAGGCGGTTGGGGCGCATCTTTCCATGTTCTGTAAGACCCTTCTGCACTCAAGGCGATAAAAGAAATCCAGACAAAACGATATGCTGTATATTTTACTCCCATGAAGAAAACACATTTTTTTTCCAATGTTGGCTGAAAAGGAAAAACAATAATATTATACGAAATGTTATACACAGGGTATGTTTTACATTGCAGTTTCAGTCACCATTGCATCCACCAGAGGTACTATTCTAAAACCGATATTCACACAGTGGGTCTTTTTTTTTTAATTAATTAATTAATAATAATATGTTAGAAACATACAATGTCGCATTTAATATATACATTCCCTTGCTCGCAAGCGGAAAAAAAAAAGGAACTCCCTAATCTCTTGTGTAACATGCTTTATTTTAAAGCCTAACTTTTAAAAACACTGTGGAGAGATATTACTAACAACTGCTTTTATAAAATTAATTTGACATTTCGATATATATATACATCCTTTCCCGTCATTTTTGTCTTTTAATGTTAACAATGCTAAACATAAAAAATAACAAGCTTATATGAACATTAAAATGTAATCTCATATCCAGTCAAACGTTTGTCCGTATTTTTATATATATTTATAATATACGTCCTTGTAGCTGTTGGAAATATGTTTTTCTTTCTTTCTTTTTTTTTTTTTTAGTGAAAAGGTAACAGGAGGTGGAGCCGTCCCTTTAGGACAAAGGGGGCGTATTTTCAGTGGCTGCCCACGTCCCCCCACCCCCCCCCACATGAATTCCGTGGTGGAGTCGGTGCGTCTCTCCTAGTGCCCTGTTCTTGCCGAGTCTAGCGCCCAAGTCCCCTGCGGGAGGAAGCGAAGCCCCCTCGCTCGTCCCGCACTCCCCTCTGTGCAGCAATGGAAGCCTGCGCGGCGGGCGCGTCCTCACACGGGCCTGTCCACGGCGTACTGGCACGCGCTCAGGTTGGAGGCCGGGTTCTGGACGCTGGCGTAGCCGAAGCTGGAGTGCTGTTTGGCTTTGAGTCTCAGGCTCGCCAGGCTAGAGTTACACGTGTCCCGATAAACGTACGGAGGGGTCGGTGGGGCGTAGGGGCAGGCGGGCGTGGGCACGGCGGAGTTGAGGGAAGGGTTGCTCAGGTTATTCAAGTTGTTCAGACTGTTGAGGCTGGAGCCCGGCACGCCGGTCACCGCCGAGGGCACCATGCTGGAAGACATGCTCATGGAGGAGATGGAGTTGGGCGGCGAGAACATGCTCTGCGACGACAGCGGGTTGACGTTCATGGAGTTGAAGAAGGGGAAGCTCTTGGTGGAGAGCGAGGCCGAGGTCAGCCCTTTGGCCGCCCAGTTGTTGTACGAGTAGCCCGGGTACATGTCGTCGTAGGGCTGCATCAGGCCGTTGAACTGCGGCCCGAAGCCGTTCTTGCACAGCTCCGCCTGCTGGTTCCTCTCGCGCTTTCGCCACTTGGCCCTGCGGTTCTTGAACCAAACCTTCCCCCGGGGAAAGGGGGCCAAAAACCAGGGGGGGGGGGGGGGGGGTGGGGGAGGAGAAGACGGTCACTGGGAAGCCAACAGACCTGGACATTGGAGGCACGAAGGGTGAGCTCCTCGACCCCCCCCACCCACCGACCCTCAGCTCCACCCCCACCCTCCGTCGTTGGTTCATTCCTTTGGGGTGCCTTCTTGTTACAGTCAATAAGACTGTGTGGAAAGAGCCCAGGGTCTCACTTCCCTTCCATTTCTGTGAAGACACGGGCTTTAATATCAAAATGACACCCTGTTTCAGGTTTCTGACACGAAGGCCTCCCTGCCCCCGCCCCCACCCCCACCCCCCAAAAAGTTCACATTGCCCCGACTACTATAGCCCTATCTCAAGGTTTGGGTTCTCTTTGGTGCCGTCCCTGTGACCCCGAAACTAGTGGAGAGATCCCTGCAATCTCACTGTAGAACGCACTGAATCGGAGATTGTTTGCGATCCCAACCCCAAGGGCCGCCTTTGGATTTACTCCCGAGTAAGCATGCATAGGCTTCAGCAGCAAATTTGTGCCTTTTATTGACATTAAGCTTCACCAGACTTGCTTTCGAGTAACTATGTATATGCTCTGGCTGACTAGAATCCTAAATACACATACTAAGGAGGAAAATCTAGTGCCCGTACTTTTCCCCCGAACAAACGTGGATGGAATCGGGCTCAACGCACGCCTCTACGGGTTCTACTGAAGTCAGCCAGTTTCCTTCCAAACAAATCTATGTACACTTTGGCATCCCAAAATTCACAAAAGTCTCCAACTGCAGACTATTAGGGACACTTGCCTGGGAGGACGATCCACTAGACACAATGCGCTTTGCACCTAAGTAATCATGCACTACAAACCGTGTATATACAGTATTATTGTTCTATGCAGTTATAACATATCAATTATATATTAACATATCTGCAGCCCGATTAAGAAGCCTGTTAAATTTGCATTCACAGCCCAATAATAACCACATTTATTTAGAAGCGAAGTGGCACCTAAACTCTTGTGACCCAAATGACTTATGGATGGGGCTGATTTTTTTTCAATTCACCTATCTTGTCTTTCAAATGCTCAGATAATTCATACCAAACTTTGATACAGAGCCAAGAAAACGTCCTATATATTCACCACCCGGTTCTGTGCACCATCCCTTCGTTTTGTTCGCAGTCCATTCATTTTGTTGCTAGCGGAAGTCGGGAACAAACAGGGAGAGGCGATTGTTTTTGTCAAACACAAAATTCTTCCCTCCCCCCCCACTTACATTTTCCCCCCCGAACACTCCAGCTTTTGCCATCTTAAGGCTGCTTCCTCTAAGAGTGAAAATAATTCAATATGAAAAAATAAAATAAAATCTAAAAATGGAATTAATGAACGAAATTAATCCCCAGATTTTTAAACCAAGACTAACCTCTGGAGACTAGAAGACCTTTCTTGGGGGGGGGGGTGAGTCCTAATAAATTCTTAGCTCAGCAGCTTGTTAAAGGGCCGAGATTCTCTCATGTGCTAATCAGAGGGAAAGCCAAAACACGTCGACCCAGCTTGTCCTCCTGTTCTGGCAAAAAGTTTGCCCTTTAACAATGTGTTAAGGACGAGCGGCTCCGCTCGGACAATGGGCGAAGCAAGACACGGGTCCCTCTCCAATCCACATCTCGCCGTCTGATTTGCCAGCCGGCCGCCTGCGAAGTTATTATGTGGATTCGAACCAGCGCGAGGATTCCGCTTTTGTTTACACAGACGATGTTATTCGTTCCAAATCTCTCTTTTCACCGGGCGCTTCACCCGCCACGCTGAAGCCTCCTATAAAAACCGACCGCGCAGCTCGCATTTGGCGAAATGTCGGCGGGCGCTTATCGTTTTTCCAAAGATACACTTCATGAAAGCCAGGCCGTTAATGGCGGCTCCAAAACTCCAGCAGAGACATTTCAGACTGGGGGCTTTGCCCGCATATCCACCACGACCCTTATAATTTCAGCGTTTTCAAAATGAGATATTGTACCTTATGGGTCGGCATATTTCAGGAGAATTGAAGACAGGCATATTGACACCCACCCAAACACGATGAATTAATAGGGTGATGTGTTTTTTTTTTAAGGACACGGGTCAATTTTTAAAGCAAACTCTGCAGTTCCGAGGGAAGGCACTTCTATTGTCCTCAGTCCGGACTCACAACCTGATTCACGATCCAGTTTAAATAAAATGCTTGTTATTTAAATAGTAAGAACTTCAATCACACACGTGTCCGGCAGTCAGTGTGATTTATTTCTGACTTCGAATTCGGTAAACCCTTTTACCACCTCCGTCTTGTTTACACTTCCTTAAAAGTAAGCTGGACTGATTTTCATGAAACTTACAAGATTCTTCTGGACGACCATTTTGGAAATAAATTCAATTGTTTTGAGGAGCAAGAGCCCCTATGTTTTGTACAAAAACCTCAATCAGTTTAAATCCAAAAGTGACCTTGTAATGTATTATGGAACAGGCAGTCGGTCTGAATTAAAACAACAGCCAACATGGCCCGGTTCCTCTGCCTCTCTTTATTATTTTTCTTTCAATTACTCCTTGCGAATTCCCTCCAAACAGCTGAGCCCAAACTCTACTACTTTTTTTTCCCTTAAAGAATTGGTTTTATGCCAGGTTGTTGTAACAAAAGCGATTCCTCAAAACAAAAGCAGCACGTGCGTGCATATAATGCATTGTATTTACACTGGAATATTACATTTTTAGGCAAAAAGATATTTTTGCCTTCCTGAAGAACTATGCATTTTGCATTTATATCTCAGCCCTAAACGAATTGACTTGGGAGTAAGGACATGAGTGGAACTGACTTCTAGGGAGGGAGGTTGAGGTAGTGAGGTTTAATTACTTATATTAGCAATGTGCCTCCGCTGGCTTGGGAGTAAGACCCCCTGAGCTCAGGGGCTTCCTTCCAAATAAACATACTTAGATCACCCTGCATCACATTTGTTTTGGGATCTTATCTCGTTTTCTTGCAAGGAAAAGATTGTCATGATATAGTTAAAAAAAAAAGGAAGAGGGAACTGATTTTGTTTTCAAACTGCATAAAAAGCAACGTTTCAACGATTTGAAACAATTCCCCAATTTCACAAATTTCCCTGGAACTTTCTTCCAACACAGTCGAACGTCTCGAACTTGGGGGGGGGGGGACTGTGAATTTCAGCTTAGCACCATATTCTAACCATATTTGAAGCGCAATGCTAAACCTGTTTACTCGGAAGTAAGGTCTAGGGTTCTCATAATACTTTATCCAACCCGGGATAAAAGCCCCAATCCTACGCCGGGTTCCTTAGGAAGAAGCCCCACTCCACGCAGAGTCTAACCGCACAGGCTTCGGCTATAGATGGCAGCCCACCTTGGAAAGCCAGCCCCATTCATTTTAGAGGCACTTCTGTCTGCCCACCTACTTAGGACGGCAGCCTCACGTACAAGGCGAGATTGCAACTGTCCTCCTCCGAGTGAGCACTCTGATATACACCCATAAATCGGAGGCACGAAGGGAGGAACCACCGTAGTTGTGAAACCCGAGGGGGGGGGGGATAAGGAAAAGAAAGAGAAAGCGAGAGAGGCGAAGAATGCAGGGAAGGGCACGTCCTGGGCGCCCGGGCCAGGCTGCGCAGCCTCGCGCGCTCTGCCTCCGCCGCTCAGCACACGTCGGAGCCTGCCCCGCGCGGCTTTCTTGGCGGAGGCTCCTACCTCGCATCTCGTTCGGAACACGCTGCACGGCCGGGGCCATCCATCATATCCCGAGGAGGAGATGGCAATCTGTCCCCTGGGCCTGACAGAGAGCCAGGCGCTGCTCTGGGGCGAAGCCAGCTCTGCCTGCGAGGAGGCGAAACCGAAAGCAGCTGCTTCCCCCCCCCCCCCCGCCCAAGGTCCCCGCCTGGCCGCCAAGCGCGTCTCGGGGCTTACCCGGACTCTGGCCTCGGTGAGGTTGGTCCAGACGGCGATCTCCTCCCGCGTCGACATGTCCGGGTAGCGGTTCCGTTGGAAAGTGGCTTCCAGCTCCTGCAGCTGCTGGCTGGTGAAGTGAGTCCGCTGCCGCCGCTGCCTCTTCTTCTTGGACGGATCTTCGGGGCCCGCGTCGTCATTCTTGCCGGCCTGGCCTTTGTCTTTCTCTGCAAAGGGAAGGGAGCCTGGAATCAGCAGCCTGTCGCCTGGGCTGGCGGAGGAAGGGGGGGCGGGCGGGCGGGCGGGGAGTGCAGGGCAACGCAGACTGGGATCGGCCCAGGCAGCGTGCCCCGGCTTGCCGGCTCGTGAAAGGCGCTCGATTCCTCCCTATGGAGCCAGCAAAGAGGCGAAGCGAGCCGAGCCGAGCCGGTGGAAGGCTCCCGTCCTAAGCCCCCATCACTCTGAAATCCATTGGAATCAGCGGTCCTCGCTTCCAGATCAACGTGTTTAAGCTCGGGAATGCAGTTCTGTCCAAAGCCTGCGATCCTAAACATGCCTGTCTCTAGCCTTGAGTCGAAGTCAACGCGTTTAGCATCCAAAGGAAAGCCGAGGCAATCCCCTGGACTTCAGCGTTTTTAGGACTGAGGCGCAAGGCGGAGCCGTAAAGCGGGCGCGTACACGCACTTCCTAGGAAGTGCAGGATCTACACTGTCGATGGGCTTGAAATGCAAATCAACTGCAGTTCGGTCGCTTCATTTTACGAATGCGTCAAGAGCCAACCCCAGAGAGCCAAAACCTTATAAACCCGCGTTTCTGAGTATAAACCCGCTCCTGATTTCACTGAAAAGATATGCAGAAGTATAGACTTAAAAGCGCTGCCCTGGAAACATATTTTTCAGTCGGCATGCAACGTGTGCACCTGAACCCTGATGCACGTGTAGTGAAAGTACCACACACACACACACACACACACACACACACACACACACACACACACACCAAATATGTATGGGATATTTTCGCCAGACCATATACTATCATTGCAATTAAATACGTATTTACTGTTGTGATACTGATCAAATATGTAGGTCTGTACTGTTGTGATACTGATCAAATACGTAGGTCTGTTTATTCTGTAATATGTATGGAACATATACTGTGTACAGCTGCAGACTTTGCAACTGTTATGCATCTATATGTATATATGAACTGCACACCTTTTAAATCACACACACACATCTCTGCACACGCTCAGAATATAATCCGAAGCTTGTATTACGGCAAGCATGGCTATTATACTACATCATTCTGACATATCTAAACATGGCCATTATAGCGTACACTACCGTGTTGGGTTGGTCTACCCTCCATTTACATTAATACTGTCTCATTAAAGTTGACAGCTGTGTGTCTCTCTGTGTGTGTGGTCCAGTCAAGTAGGTTTAGAAATGGACTTGTGGCTAGGTATATTTTAGAAGTAGGCAAATATATGGTGTTTAGCTGGTTTACATTAATTGCAATAGATATCCGATGGGACTGCAAATCCTAAGGACGTTTATACCTCTCAGGCCATTTACATCCCAGGTATTTAAACCGGGATAAACGAGGTAGGACTGGGATAAATGAGAGCTTGTTATATTAATCCACACTGCAACTAGACCAAAACACGAGTTGTAGCTGGTCATTTGCATGTTTTCTCGGAGGAAGGCAAATCACATTTAATTCAGTCCAATGGGGTTCAGCCCTCGTAGGCGTCCACAGCAGCCTTATCCACAAAAGCAACTTCCACTGAACTGTGTTCAACTGGACTTTCAGGTAAGTGTGCAGAGGAATGAAGGGTGTCCCCCTTCCCATTAAGGCTCCGCTCCTATCCACACTTACTTGGGAGTAAGCACCACTGACTTACTTCTGAGTCTGAGTAGCATAGGATTGGGCTGTTAAGCTCTTGGAAAACCAATAGATTTGAATCCAGCGCACAATTTTGCCCTTTATCTAAGCTATGCCGTCTCATAGCACCGTAGCGATTTCTGCCAGAAGATGCGGCGCGTCCTGTTTGACGGCACACTGAAGTTTAAAAACGTGTTAAAGAATATACTTGGCGTTGCCAAGTTAAGAAGGCCAGTAGCTCCTCTTTTAGCGAGACGGACGGGGTAAATCTCTGCGGCAGTTGTCGCTCTGGCTACCTTCCATTTCCACCTCCGCTCCAGGCTGCCCTCCTCTCCCCCAGGAAAAGCACGTAGGCATCGCTCCTAGAGAGTGGCGAGGATCTGTCGCTCTCCTCTCGAGCAACCAAATGCCTCGCAGACCCTCCCTGAAAGCGGTGACATCTCTAACCTCCTCGCCCTCTCTCGCGCAAACACGCGCCCACCCTGCAAGGATGAGGACCCCGCTCCACTTTGCCAGAAGGTTAGTGGGGGAAAGGGGATCTCCCAAGTGATGGTGCTGGGGCAGGGAGAAATGGTGGAGCCGGCAGAATCCCTTACCTGCGGCCTCTGGGCTGGAGGTGTCGGAGATGGTGTGCACCTCCAGCCGGTGTTTGGCAGACTCCAAGACGGATCTTGGCTGCCCGGAGGTCAGGGTAGAAGCCATGACCAGGGCCGGTTGATGGTGGTGGTGGTGGTGGTGGTGGTGGCAGGAGGAGGAAGAAGAGGAGGAGGAGGAGGAAGAGGAGGAAGGGGAGGTGGAACACAGTTTATTCCCGGCTCCCAGTCGCTCCAGGCTCAACGGTTCTTTCAGGCAGTTCATCGGGCAACGCGAGCCCAGCGCAGGGGCCAGCCCGATCTGCCGGGGGCTGCACACTGCGCCTCGGTCGGAGAACTCTGGGGAGCGAACGCTCCTGGCGGGAGGCGGCCGCAGTCCGCCGGAGAGGAGGCGCCTGGAGAAGCCCCGCGTCGGGTTCGCCTCACGGGTGGCGGCCAGTCCAGCTCAAGCTTCGACGCGGCGAAGAAGTCGCCCCCCCCGCCTCCCCCCGCCAAGTCCCCCGATGGGGTCCCCCGCATGAGCTTCTGCTGCGCGCGAAGGCAGCGACAGGAGCACCCCGGACGGAAGCGCGAAGGGACCCTCCGCAGTATATTCCCAAGGCGCACCTCGCCGACCATGAATAATCACCAGGCTCCGGCGGGCTGGCGGGCAGGGCCAGCGGGACAGGATCCGGGAGACGGCGTTAGATCCAAGGCAGCGACAGCAGCACGGGCCGCACCGGAGCTTTCCAGCCGCAGCCCCTCGTCAGCGCTCTGCGCCCAGCCGAGCGATAGACCTGAGCAGCTCAGCAGCTTCCCGTTTGCCTAACATCTTAAACCCAGAGGCGGCCTTCCCCGGGCGGTGATATCACCCGGCCCCCTTCTCTCCCCTCCCTCCTTCCTCCCCCCCGCGCTAGACACGCCACTGAGGCCAAGAGTGATGCGGCTCGCGGCCAATCAGGAGGCGCGACGCCCCAACGAAACCTATAATAAGACGAACCTATCAGAACGTCAGGGCAGGGCTACATTAAAAATCTTTTTTTTTTCTTTTGGTGCCAGTCAGGTCTTATCTGAAAAGCCTGAATTAGAAAATGGGGACGGCACGACAATCCATGGAGGCATCATCATTATCATTATCGTTATTATTAATAAGGTTATTATTGCAATTAATAATAACAATAATAATAATAATGAAATAAGAACGGAAAAGAATGTTTCACGTTGAAAGGTTAATAATAATAATAATAATAAGCTTATAATTATTAAAAGGAAACATCCTTTTCCGTTCTTATTTCATTTATTTTAAACATATCCACATTTATCCTCACGCACCTACGATAACCAGCTAGGTAATTCCCAAATCACTCTCCCGGCAGGTGGGGATGATTAGCTGCGCTAAAAACCGGCCACTATGTTGGCGGAGAGAAGGCTGGACTACTGGCAAGGGATTCTGGCCGGTCACCTTTCTTTAAATGAGTCAGAAGAGAAATCGTCCTTTAAGAAGACAAAGCTGAAAACAGAACCACAGCCAAGCCTTAAAAGGAGATTATCGTTGGAAAAAGTGGAAGGAGGGGTCTTACACTTTCAGACCGCAAGTGTCGGGAATGGTTCTAAACCCCGAAAGAAAGAGCAGTGAAATAATATCACCTTCACTCATGCAGAGACGAGAGAGTTTAAAAGAATTTTTTTTCAATAATCCAGAATAAATTATAAACAGGGAAGGACACACAGAAGCGCATGAAAACGACCAAGCCTGTGAATCCCCCTGCACTGAAAGTAAGTCCCAATGCATCCTGGATGGCTCGCGTCCGATCTATACATACTACGGATCCGGTTGTCAGTTCCATAAATTTCGTTTTCCGTTGCAATGAAAAAAGTAGGAAAAAAAGTTTCATTGATCTAATCTTATATGCGAGGGTACTTCCTGTTACAGGTAAAACATTATCCAAAACCTATGTAATCCAATTTACCACAACAGACTACAGCAAATAAAATCAAAGCACGATACATAGAAAATCTATAGTAATCTATAGAAAAATTATAAGGCAATCAAGGAACTATTTTAATTGGATACTTGTTTAAAACTGTAATTATATACATACTTACATGGGAGCAAGTCCAACTGAACTCAAGGGGGTTACTTCTGAGGAGACATTGCTAAGCTTGAGCTGTAAACCTGGAAGTCGGCAGTTTTGAATTTACAGTCAGATAAAAAATCCCCTGCATTTCAATGGCATTTACCCCGAGGTAATTTTATTGGGTAGGACTACAGCTTTAACTGGAAGCAAGTGACATTCAAATCAGCGGAACTAAGTAAATTGCTTTAGAATTGAGTCTGGACTGAGCTCTCTGGCAGCGAGGAAAACACCAGTTCCTCTCGCAATTGTTCCCCACATGCAATGTCACCATTTTGAGATGACGAAAATAGGGCAAGCAGCTCTTTATGGAACCTTATTTTATATATAATCGAGGTTAATGAATGGATTTCTAGCGATTTTTTTTTTTGAATGAACATTTATGCAATTAACACATTTCAATACAAAAAATGCTGCCATTTCATCTTTAATTTCTGCACCACAATATGTGCAGGTTCCTTATTTTTCATTTTTAATACCATCTTTACGGAACGAAAATAGAATCCTTGGTAGATTTTTTTTTCTGACCAGGCATGGCCCATTTTGGGGGATCATTTGCTCGGCCAAAATGTCAGCTGAGAATTTCCAGCCTGAGACTTCTCACCAGTCAGACCAGTCAGAGAAGCCACCCAAGATTATAAAAGAATTAGAGTATCACTTAGGGCCAAATCCTGTCCAAGTTTCTGGTGCTGATGCAGCTGCAATGCAGCTGCAAGGTAATAGAACAAATGTTCCCTTACCTTGAGGAGGCCTCTCTGTCTGCCTCTGGGACAGTTACATCAGGGCTGGAAAACTGGATAGAATTTGGCCCTCAGTTGGTGTTCCCTCCCTTAAATTGAATTACTTTAATCAGATTAAGTGGGTTCTGCAACGTTTTATACCAGGGGTCTCTAAACGTGGCCCACCACAAGATTTTAATCCTGCCGACAGCAATTTTTTTTTTTGCCAGAGCATTTGCTATTTGACATTTTTACTCAATATATATATCATTTCTCGGTTTAAGCATGACATTCTTCCTTTGCAATTGTTACATTTCTCTTTCGCTCTGAATTGTATCATGCTGGTTACAAAAAAGATCCAAGTAAAAACTTCTTCTTCCGTTTAAATTTCATTCATTCAGTCAATTAGAACACTGATTTTTTGGCCCATGAAAATGTGGGCAAATTATTATATGGCCCTTCTATCCAAAAATTTGGAGACCCCTGTTTTATACTGTGTTTTCCTTTTCCGTCCAAGATTTTAACTAGGCAGGACACAAGTGATGGTATTTGTGCATTCCCACGTTAGTTAATTCGGAATAGCAACCTCTTCTGGACCAATATTTGCCATTATCAAACTATACCACTGCTTCCAGAATCACGTATTTACTATTCTTTAATCGTCCTGCGTGGCGTTGAAGCCTTCTTGAGGAATAACTAACCCGGGTTAATTAACTTTGAGGATGCGTTCAAGCAACCTGAGTTCCAAATGCCTCCTTGCATTGATTATCACTTTGGGGGAAAACCATAGAGAACAGCTCAGGGGAAGGGGTCGCTTTTATGCCAAAGCCCCGAAGCCCAGGGCCTCTTCCTGGCTGATAATGATCCTTGGATACTCTGCCTCTACATCATCTCTCCCAATCTCACCTACTTATCGCTAAACTCGACATATTATTTTAGCAGTCTGTTGGTAAAGAAGGTCAAATTAATTTACATTCTGCTCATTATCCGGTGTTTAAATGACGTGGTTTATCCCGGAGATTTGGCGAAGTCTCTCTCGCGCTTTCTTTCCCCTCCCCTTCCCTCCTCAGACCCCACAGCGTTTCGATGGAGACAATACTCTTACATTTGTAGTGGATTTTAATCTGATAAGACTCTAATTTGCTTAAGTCTTTTAAATAGGGGGTTTTAAACGATTCTTGCCGTTTTCTTATTGAATTCCTTTAATTCCCCCAAGATCATAAAGTATATGTGTAAAGTAAATAGTTTCTCCCTCTGCTCCGGCTGCAGATGACCTATAAGTAAGTCAATAAGAATCCCGCGCCTTTCCACGATTTGTTTACTAATCATATCCCAGTTTCTTCTTAAACTCGCGCGGGGCTATTGGGGGGGGGGGGTTTCCTACTTCACGTAAATCCCACCCAGGCTCTTATTAATCAATGAACGCTGCTAAGGGAGACAAGCACACCCAGCCGTTCTAAGGTGGGACTTTTCACAACCTTCAGCAAAGCAAGCTTGATTTTGTCTGCTGAAATTGGAGGGAGACAAGTGAGAGGAACAGGGGAACGCGCTTTACACAAAAGATGGCAACTTTGTATCTCTTTTTAATAGTCCGGAATAACGACTCCCTTCGTTTGCCTGCGCCCGGTCAGTAATCTGCGAATTGGAACCTCCAGTCTCCTCCCTTTCAATCACACTTTAATCCGGATTAAGGGTGTTGTGAAGTAACTAATTCGTGGTTTAAATGCGAGTAAATACAGGCACCATTTCTTTACTACAGAAACTATTAGAACTTGCTGTTAGAACTAGGAGAAAACAGAAGGAGACGATAATAAAATAGTAGATGCTTAGGGTGTGTGAAGTATTTGACATTCTTTTATCTGGAAAAGGACTTCTTCCATTCTAACTACATCTTGAATGGAATTTACTTCCAGGTAAGGGATTTGGGTTTTGCACACTGAATGCCAAAATAAAAAAAATGGCATTTATAATAAGTAGAAGTGCATTTTTGAGTGCATTGGGACTCAGTGATTAGCCTGCCTTTTTGTAGACACCTCATCCCTAAACAAAGTCGTTAGGAAGCAGCAGTGATTGATGTCGATGGAACTGGCATCCAGGAACCTTCATGTGAAATCAATGAAAACTTCCAAGTGAATGTGTTTAAAATGGGTCAAAGCTGGATTAACCATTATGCTAAGTAAACTACAGAGTAAGGCCCAGTCAGATTGGAGCCTGTGGGGTGATATGATTATCTGAGTGTTTTCCTGCATGGAAACTGGAGAGGGTTCCTCCTCTAGAGACAGCCGCCTGCCCGGTGCACCACATCTGAGGCTTATTTTAGAGCCTCCCCCCATCACTTAATTCCTGCTCTCTTGAAGGACCAGCCAAGTGGGAGTTGCAAAGATTCCAGACAAAATGGACAGGAAGCATAAACTGGCACAGAACTCATGATTCTTTTTTCTTTCTTTTTAAACACAAAAGAAGGACATAAGAACATAAGAAGCACCACCCTGGATCAGGCCAAAGGCCCATCTAGTCCAGTTTCCTGTCTCTCACAGTGGCCCACCAGATGTCTCAGGGAGCACACAGGACAAGAAGATACCTGTTTCCTATACTCACTCCCTTGAACCTGAGTGGCAAGGTAGCCTACTTCTAAAATCTGAGGTTGCACACACCCATCATGGTAATCTGTGATGGACTTTTTCCCACCCCAGAAACCTGTCCAATCTCATTTTAAAGTCACCTAGGCCAGATGCCATCATCACATCTTGTGGCAAGGAGTTCCACAGACTAATTAAATGCTGGGCAAAGAAATATTTTCTTTTGCCTGTTCTAACTCTCCCAACATTCAATTTTAGTGGATGCCCGCTGGTTCTGGTGTTGTGTGAGAGGGAAAAGAACATCCCTCCCTTGCAAAGTGTTGCACGACTCAATGTTAAAAGGGAATGTGGACACGTGGC
Organism: Lerista edwardsae; assembly: GCA_029204185.1. Lineage (NCBI taxonomy): Eukaryota > Metazoa > Chordata > Lepidosauria > Squamata > Scincidae > Lerista > Lerista edwardsae. Next base: position 44,257,543 of record JAJKFI010000003.1, on the reverse strand, counting down.
TTCTTGGTGAGAATCATGTGGCGCTCTAGCGAAGAGCTCCAGTTAAGACAGTGGTGTTCCTACAGAGGGGGCAAAATGCTAAGTGTTGCAGAAGTCTGAAGGTCTTGCTTAACGCGGTTCCTTCCTCTGATCTCACCTTCAGCGCTATTTGCCGCCAGGAGAGCTGGCTCAGAGATTTTGCTTTCCCAGCTGCGAATGGCGGTGGAGGGGACACTTTATACAGGAGCTCAGGCTCCTGCAAAACTTTGCGTTTCCCCCGTTCCAGGAACGCCACTGTTAACTTATCCCACGATTTGTCTCTGACACTGAGCTGTGAGGAGGAGGAAGGGAGACACATGCCAAAGGGACGGGTCAGGGGTGGAGGTAGGGAGGAAGACTCAGCGCAGCAAGAATGGGGACGTGGGCAGGAATGGGAATTGCACAAAACAGAGCATCGTCCCCTTGCTCTTTGCCCACCACCCCTCATTCCCGTCAATGGGGCATTACTTCGGAGCTGTGCGCAGAAACCGTGAGCCGGTTCGATTGCGCCCCCCCCCCACCCTCGCGTTGCAGTCCTGCGTGAATTGACTGTGTAACGCACTGCTGAGAACCCAGTAGTACACATAGGAGCTCAGCCAGGGCAGCTCATATGCCTCGCGCCGTCATCACTGAAATGGTTTCAACGTTGGGGCTCCTGGGTTCTGGGCAGTTTTATGATGTTGCTATTTTAATGTTTGCTTTTAAGATACGGTTTTATTTAACTTTGTAAGCCGCCTTGAGTCCCCTTTACTGGGGGGAAAGGCGGGGTAAAAAAAAAAATCTTTTAAATAACTAATACATCTCCCATTCTGCCCGCCGGGGCTTCCTCCTTCCTTCTGCACAGTCTTATGCCTGCAAGAAGAAGCTGGTCTTTGCAGGCAGTCGAGAGTCGGATGCTGCACGCCAGGCAGCCTCGTTAGTTTGCACCCCGCCTTCCCCATTACAAGCAACGCCCTGAAACGCTGATGACTGACGGGCTGAATCCCGGATTTGATAGTCCTTCGCTGAAAGGAAAAGAATTAAGCGATGGCCCGTTGAGATCGCTGTTAGTTGGAAGGGTCAGGATAGCCCATGGGGCGTTCATGGCTTTGGGGCGAGTAAATAGGGTTGTCAGATGCAAACTGGGACAGAGTGCCTCTACCTTTAACCATTGTATAGCAGAGGGCATTTTGGCAGGTAGAGCTTTTGAAACCCCTCTATGATGAGCTGCACCTGCCAAAATTGCCTCTTTTGTACAATGGTTAAAGGTCTAGGCACCTTATCCCCGTTTGTATATGGTAATGCTATTCCAAACTGAATCTTGACAGGACAATTAGTCTAGAGGCTGTAGGTAGGGTTACTGGATAGCAGTGGGCTTGATATTTCTCAGGCATGCCCAATCACACTTATTCAGAAGTAAGTCTCATTGAGTTCTGTAGGATTTACTCCCCAGCAAGGGGTTTTAAGATAGTTATTCTGCACTGCAACCCTAGGCACGTCTATTCAGACGCAAGTCCCATTATAGTCAATGAGGCTTACTCCTAGGTAAGTGCAGCTAGTATTGCCACCTTAGAAGCTTAGTTCACTGATTGTAATAACTCATCAGTGACAGATATTTCCATGCAACTGTAGTTAATAGACGCAAAATAAACAAACAAAACCCTTTAAATTAGCGGAATTTTTTTTTAAAAAATTGGTAGGTGTAGCCACTGGACTTGGCCGATCACTTCGTAGTCGGATCCATGTTTAGGTGAGGCAAGCATTGGTTAGAAAGGGATACACACACCAATCTTCACGTGCTAGGATTTAAACCGGATTAGTTCCATTGATTCGGTGTAAATCCTAATGCTTCTTCTTAACTGGTTTGTGGATTGAGTTGTACGATAGACAAGGAACACTCCAGAGGCCTCAGATAATTCCTACGGGGATTCTGCAAGCGTCTGTTTGCTTTACACTAACCCCGTTCAGAATAGGCAACAAAACAATCGCACCCATTTCCTAAGGTGATTTGACCTGGATGATAATTTTTTTCGGAAGGAGAGACAAAGCACTTGGTAAGATAATGTCATAAAGAACAAACAGCAGAAACTCTGGCGCTCATATTATCCCTCCCCCCCCCACACACACAATCCTCACTCAAAATGTTCGAAGTTGTAGAGAAAGGGGTATCATCAAATCACACACATGCACACATGCACGCACACATGCACACACACATGTATACCATGTCCACAGTATAATATTGGTCCCGCCCCCACATAATATTGGTAATAGAATTCACCAAAGGCAGATATCTAAAGGAAAACCCTACTTGTATTATGGTTAGATTTATTTTATGTAAACTGCTTTGTGAATTACTTTGGTTGAAAATGGCTATATAAATATCACTGCTCAGACTTCTGCTTTAGCAGAGGAAAGGCATCCCAACCTTCCTTCCCACAGCTCAGAGACATACAAAGTCCTAGTTTACTCTCACACTGTCCTGTAAGGTAGGTGAGGCTGACTGTGGACTTAAAGGTGCAGTTCCACATGATGTAGGTTCAACACTATAGCCTTGATAGAAGCTGCTGAATCTATACGAGGTATGGAATATCGCTTGTTTCCTGATTCCCATGAGCCACAGCTTCAAACCACACGTGTGCTGCAAAATGCACATTTGCATTCCCTTTTCTCCCACACAAAGGCTGACCATACCCACCTCTTTTTCCAGGGCATGTCCTACATTTCAACCCTCTGTCCTGGGTAAATTTCGAAATGTCCTGCATTTCAAGACAGACAGGGAGTGCCAGCATCAAGAGGGGCTGCCCACATGGCTTGCATGTTTGTCTTTTGTTCGCTGGGTTGCATTAAAGGAAGACAAAGTGCCCCAAAGTAAATATATAGGAGTGCTTTTAGCTTTTATTTCATAACACCATTTCCGGAGAGGTACAAAAAAGGGCTTGGGATTGTGGACCTCTTTGTCCATGGGCCTCAGATGATAACTGTAATGTCAGAAGATATCAGAAGATAACTGCAGTGGCCTCAGATACAGGGATCTGAACATGCGCCAATTCGAGATTCTATGCTGGAGAATTTGCCGGACGTTAGAACAGCTGAGATCTGGGCAGGGTATTCCTCCTCCAGGTTACAATGAGACAACTAGAATACAGTCTTTGGTTGTCATGCCCTTTCGTGAGTCCCATCCTTTTTTGTGGGGTTTGTGCCAGATTGCAAGGATTGGGTGATTGCTTGCTCATGGGTCCAGAGAGGTCTGGGGAAACAGACCCCAAGGCCATCAAGTCAGGCCTAGCCAGGCACTCTTCTGGATGGTCTTCTCAAACATCCTGGATGGTCAGGCTTAAACTTGTGGCTAGCTTTGAGACTTAGGCTCGACATCAGCAGAGTTAAGGAGCACATGCAGTGTTTTCATATTCTCTCTCTCTCTCTCTCTCTCTCTCTCTCTCTCTCTCTCTCTCTCACACACACACACACACACACACACACACACACACACACACCCTTTTCCTTATGGTTACCAAACACTCTAATTCACCTTGGTTTGTTCTCAACTGAACCCAAGCCCACAGAGCAGAAAAATTTGCTTACAGCCCAATCCTGTGCATGTCTACTTAGAAGTAAACCCCACTATAATAAATGGGGCTTACTCTAAAGTAAGTTTTCATAGGATTGCAACCTAAGAGCACAATCCTATGCTTGCTTTATCAGACATACGTCACATTGTGTTACAGGGACTTACTGCCAGGAAAGTGTGCATAAGATTGTAGCCATATGGCGAAACCCTATCAAATTTTCCAGTGCTGATGCAATCACGCCAAAAGGGCATGCACTGAATCCTGCAGTGGAGGGACAGACATGGAGGCCTCCTCAAGGTAAAGGAACATTTTTTTCCCTTACTGAGGGGCTGCTATGTAAGTGCTCAAAAGTTGGATAGGATTGGGCCCTCAGTTGCCTATCCAAGCTCTCGAGAACTCGCCAATGGAGCCAGCAGAAAGCAAAGCAGCCATCGTAGTATTTCTGGGCTGAATCAGAATCCCTAAATTCTCCAGCCATTTTTACCACTGGAGCTGTTGAAGAGGGTTTTTAATATTATTTATTCCATTTCAAACCCGCTCTTTCCTACCAGAATAGCTTAACTTATGCTTTCCTTCCCCAATTTGAATCTACAGCAACCCTGTGAGGTAGGGCTGAGCATCATGTCTGAACAGGGATTAGTACCCGGATCGTCCCAGTTCTACATGGTTTAGATCTTCGTGCCCTGTTGAACTGCATTCATACGTTCCAGGTCAGCAGGGGAGTTTTTGGCGCCCCTTGTAGAAACTCCCTTAGTGGGTGTGTCTTACAACATCTTCCGAATCAACTAATTCATCCGGAATGAATATAGCCGTAATTAGCTAATCCGGAAGAAATGCTGTCTCCCTTTTTCTGTTTTCACAGTTGCTAAAACGATATAGAATAACTCATTTTCTCCTCAGAGCTTTTTGGACAAATGAAAAACAAACAAACAGGCCCGACCTTTCGGCCCTGACCGAACAAAAGGCTGGTTAAAAAGTGCCTCTAAGGGGCGCGTGATCTTCTGAACATCAGAGGGCCATAGTCGTGCTCAGGGTCTTCAGCACAGGCCAGGCTAGTTCCGCAAACGTTTTCCTAGAAGTCTCAACAAAAAAACTGAACCCTGATCTTTAAAAAGAAAATGATGCTGTTGGTCCTATAAGGAATGTCCTTTTCGTGATAAGGCAAAAGACTTCGCAGACGTTGACTGACTGTCTTCCCGTCCGCGTAGATCTCCGCCACTCTCCCGCTCCTGCGCGCCCCTCATTCTGCCAAAGAACCCCTGTTGGCGTTTCTGGTCCTGCTAGACCTGTTGTCTTTTTACCTTTGCCTTGTTGTCTCTCGCTTCTCTCGGATTACCGGTTATTCGCCTAGATGAAGAGCCGTTAATTACCCATTCAGTCAATATTAGGACGACGACAAAGCTTTTTACATAGGATTAAGGAAACATCAGATTGGCCATTAGTATATTCCTCCTCACGGCTAAAGCTTTCCTTAGACGTTTTTTTTTCTCTCCCACCCCCACCCTCAGTCGGTCTAGCGACTGCTGCATATATTAAGGTCTGGTGACGAGAAGTGTGTGTGTGTGTGTGTGTGTGTGTGTGTGTGTGTGCGAGAGAGAGAGAGAGAGAGAGAGAGAGAGAGAGAGAGAGAGTAAGTGTGAGTGAGTGAGTGAGTGAGTGAGTGAGTGAGTGAGTGAGCGAGCGAGCATTAGAAGAGCCCCATTGGATCAGGCCAAAGGCCCATCTAGTCCAGCTTCCATAGATGAACCATAGGTAGCTTATTTGGAGTTAGACACAAGAAAACCTTTTCCCCTCGGCTTTCTCTAGTATGGCTGCTGCCCTCCTCCTCTCATCATTCCTTCTTATCTACATCTTTCATGAGCTCCGTTCTCATGAGATGCATCACAAAGCTTTTGTTTTTTTTGAACCGAGTGTCTCTTACACTCAAACCTCCTTAACTTCAGGTTTGTCTTTGTTCCTCCTCCAACAGCGATCTTCAGTTCAACGATTGCATTTCTTCTTCTTCTTCTTCTTCTTCTTCTTCTTCTTCTTCTTCTTCTTCTTCTTCTTCTTCTTCTTCTTCCTACTACTCCTACTACTCCTACTCCTACTCCTACTCCTCCTACTACTACTACTATATAGTAATGACTGACAATGACATCCCTTTGGAGTGCGACGATGGGGAGGACTTTCAGCGTAGACTGCCGTTTCGCGTTCGATCCTCAGAACAGCCCTGTGCGGTTGAACAATCTGAGCGAATGAGCCACAGCAGCTAAAAGAGCCCGGTCGGTGGTGGAAGGAGACGCTGCATTCGCCAGCAGTGTCCTTCTGATTACCATGGGGGGGAGCCAACACGATAGGCTTCATAGTGCCCACTTTTGTGCTTCCAAGCTGCATCACTTTGGACACTCTTGTTTGGAAGCGGAATCTGGGACCAGGTGGACCGTGGTCGGATCCAGCTGAGCAGTTCTGATGTTCTTGGCTCCCTCAAAACGGAGCAGCATAAATCTGAACTTGGGTCTCCACCAGTCCAAACCCTGCACCAACATCTGCCACACCCATTTGAAGGCCACAGGGTCGCTCATATGATCTCTACGCCTGCAACCGTCTCATTCATGAAGTCCTTATGGATGCTGCTATCTCCAGCCCATCTGCATGTGCCAAAATGTTCATCTGGGCACCCGATGGTCCAGCCCTAGGACACAAATCGCTCATAGGGTCTTTAGCATATGCTCTCCCAAGACAGGGCTGGGCAGGTGGAAGGGACAGAGCGAAGCGGGGCTAGGATCTGGTTGGCGCAGCCCCGTCTCTTCCAGTCCGCTCCACCCCAGTTCTTTTGTGCTTGGAATCAAGAGCCGAACCTGGTCTTCGGAGAGTGGAAAAAACAGTTGGGCACTTCCACCTCTCTTCGAATTTGCTTTTGGGGGGGAGGATGTGCGGATTGTGGAACACGTGTTGACCATTTAGTTATATGTAGTTTGTTTTAGGAATTTTCGCACACACACTTTGTAACTTTTATTTCGTTATTCGTGACTGGTTGTGAACGACCATACTGTGTGCACGTGTGGGGAAGGCATTTCACAATCATTCACGAATAACATAAAATAAAAACACTTTCCCGGGTGGTCAATTCATTTGGGATTTATTGGGACAATAATCAGCGACGTGCGGTGCGGTTGTGGCTAGTGAGGCAGAACGACCTTACCTAAATTCTTTGAAAAGTGCCACTATCTCTATGATCAAGCAGACACTTTCAGCACATTGGCTCCGAACAACTGGAGCCGGCAGCTTGTAAGTGTTTGCAGGATCACAGCCACGGCAGCAACAGTGACTGCATTTTTCAAAGAAATATGGAAGGGCGGTTCTACCTCACCTGCCACTCCCGCACTGCACAATCTTAAAACATCACCACACACACACACACACACACACACACACACCTATCTCACTCAATCTCCCCGTTCCTTCCTAGGCACATATTGTATTCTACAACTTTCTGTTGAGTTCATCAGTAGAACTCACTTTGGAGAAACCGTGTTTAAGGCTGCAATTCTTTGCACACTTTCCTGGGAGTTATTCCCCTTGAGCACAGCACTACTTACTTCTGAGTAGACATGCATAGGATTCTGTACCAGGACTGCAGTCTTAAAACACCACATCTCCAAGTGCAACGGGAAACAATCACAGTACCAAGGAAGGCAGGACCAAAAGAAAATATCCCGTCTCCCCGCACGACCCCCCCCCCATACATTTATATTGCATTTTGTGATTTATTTTAATTTTTAATTGTAAGACGCTTTGGGGGAAACAGCCTCGTCTGAAAAGCGGAGTGCAAATATCACCCACACACGGACGCTTAACTTTCCCCTTGAAATCAACTCAGGAGTCCTTCACTCCGGCGTGATCGAGCCCTGTAGTAGCCTTTCTTTCGCCGAGCAACCTGGGTGTAACTTCTCCAGGGCTGAATGGAGTTCTCTCAGCTGTGCTTTATAGAGTCCCCCCCCCCCCAGGAATGGCTGCGGGGGCGGGGACGTTCCTAGGGGGGGCAAAGTTTTGCAGGAGCCTTGAGCTCTTGGGTGAAGCGGCCCCTCCCCCTCGTCTTCACAGCCATTCAGCTCTCACCACGAATGGCTATGAAGATAGGGGGAGGGGCCGGTTTACCCAGGAGCTCAGATTCCTGCAAGACTTGGCGTTTTGCCCCTCCCCGGAACGCTAAAGGCCTGGGGATAAAGGGCCAAACTGCGCTTGAAGCGCAATGGGGTGTCAGAGTTTACTTGCGGGCTTAGGTTTACTCGTGAGTAGGAGCTACTCGTCACCCCAATCTGGATCGGGACTTCAGCGCCGAGGCCGGCGTTTATTGAACGCTTTACCCCCGCAATGGTTTTCCAGCTGAAGCTTCCAGCTCCTCTCCGAATAAACCGTTTAATCCTACACGTGCCAACGGGACTGTTCGGTCGCACGCGGCCGGCGAACTGAGGTCTTTCCATGGCTACTCTGGGACTCTGCCCCTGTAATTTTTTTTATTTTACTTGTCAACCGTCCCAAGCAGTTCTTTGAAAAGCTGGAAATTAAACGCCTCAAATAAATTGCCTTCTTATTAAAGTGGACTGCGTTTGCTGGGACTTTCGTCAGTTTATAGTGGTGTATAGCACACCTGAAATCCTGCGCCTCTTTTTATTGCTTCACACAGCTTCGAGTCTGAGTCTCGCCTGGAAAAAATCACATGTTCCGGGGCTTTCAAATTTACGCCAGTGTTCCACGATGCGGACACTTGAGTTAATCTTGGTCGAATCCAGGAGATATTCCAGACCTGCGTCACTCGCATTCCTTCTGTTCATTAGATCTTTGGAGGACTCAGCAACCAGTTAAACTGGAACCCCAGGATCTTCTTGATTTCATTGGAATTGTAAACGCCATTTACCGTGGGCACGATCAGGGCAAGCGGTTTTAGAGCCGCTGCACGTTTCCCTTGCGCGGCAGGAAGTCTCAATATACTGGGATACAACTTGGCAGCGAACTTGCAGCGTGGGTGTGTCAGGTGAGGCAGAGCCGCCCTCCCGGAGTTGAAAATGCCCCACTGCTGTGATCACGCCAACACTTACAACCCACAGGCTTTGAGCAACGGAAGCCGATGTTTGCAGGATCGTGTTTGCAGGATCACAGCCACTTGCAGCAGCAGTGGAATCGCTTTTCGAAGAACCATGGTAGGCAATTCTGTCTCACCTGCTGTCACCGCTGAAGTTGCCCACCATGAACCCCCTTGGTTTCACTGGGAGTGACCGAATACTGTGTACAACCCCTTCCCCCAAGTCCACGGCATTTCAGAGTGCTTCACTTTGTCTGTACCTCTTTTAACATTTTGTTTTACCACGTCTGTCATCAGATTAAGGAAACCTTAGTTGATTAGGAGTTTTAGTTGATTAATTGAATCAGCATAAACGTGCATACAAAATAATACTTAAGGGGAAAAACGCGTTTTTGCATGACTAATTAGTGGCAGAAAGCATTAATGGTGTTAGAAAAGGTATTCCATCCCATGGGAATAACTCTTCTAAGACTGCAAGCCTATGCACATTGACCCGGAAGTAAGTCCCATAAAACTAAAAGGGTTTGTGCTGTAAGGCGTTCACCACTGCAGACAATCTGTAACCCCATTAATTGGGAGATTTCCTTAAAAATTGGGATAGTTCTTTAGTCAATCAACACGTTTTAATCAATCTATCTAACCAAGCCATTGTTTAATAATTTGCGTAATTTTTTTTATTTTACTTGTCAACCGTCCCAAGCAGTTCTTTGAAAAGCTGGAAATTAAACGCCTCAAATAAATTGCCTTCTTATTAAAGTGGACTGCGTTTGCTGGGACTTTCGTCAGTTTATAGCTGTGTATAGCACACCTGAAATCTTGTCACCCTGAGTTACATGGAATTTATATCCAAGTAGGTTCTTTTGCATGATGTTGAAGTTAATACAGGTAAGATGATCCCTTATCCAGACATCCAAAATCAAAACTATTCCAAAATCCATATATCTTTGTCTAAGACTTTTTAAAAACTTTCTGTAGAAAAAAATGTCTTGTGCTTATTCCCACATACAGGCTGTAAACTCTATTCTCTCCTTAATGGTGTGTACCATTGTTGAGAATTGTCATAGGCCAGGAGAGACCGAAGAGGAAGTATTTCTCATTATATTTATGCAATAATTCCAAAATCCAGAAAAATTCAAAATTCGGACACCTTCCTGTCCCAAGCAGGGATATACAACCCGTGATATCATTATACTGCTTTTAAAAAAGTTATCAAAGCAGATTACATTGCAAATGAGTAACAGCAAGATGTTTTCCTGTTCCAAAGGGACTGGGTATATGGCGTCCTTAGTATATCTTTACTAAGTGATGGACTGCACTGTTACACTTGGATGACAAACCAACTGGCAGCCCAATCCTCTGCGTGTATTTATCCCACAGCATTCAGTAGAGTTTGACTTGCCCAGGAAGGAAACTTGGAACTGAAGCCTTTAGGATCACAACCAAGACGTTGAGATTAAACCGAGGTGCTCATCCAGCACAATGAGGTTGTATTTAGATACCCAACAACCCGTTTTCACTATGCACAAAATCAGCCATTTCCACTTTGAACAAGTGGAATCCTAATGTAGGAGTTTAACATGCGGTCATCTTTTTAAAATGCGTTTTAGACTCATTATTTTGGATACCCGGGTAAATGCATGAAGTTCGCCCGGACATTCATTAAGCCTGCAATCCTAAGCAAACTTATTAGGTAGGGAGTAAGCTCCTATTGAGACAAGTGGGACTTACTTCTGACTAACCCTGCTTAGGAGAGGCTGTAAGTAATTGCCCTGAAAACACAAAACACCTGGTGCGTTCCTACATCAACACGAGCCTGTGCAGAGTGAACTGCACATTAACACACACATTTTCAGTCGCTTAATCCAGTGCCTAGGGTGGTATTGCCTGCAACCAGGCTTGGAGGCTGAGACTGGAGGTGTTTCAAAAAGCTGAACGCAGCTACCTTTCGGCTGAGCTGACCCATGAATTCTTCCATTGGAAGCTGAAACACCATTCTTAACTTACATCCATCGCGTTCCCTTCCAGCTCGCGGGCCACCACTGCCAGGAATGGAGCTGTGTAAAGGGACGCAGCGCATCTCGTTTAGCGAGTGAACCAGGTAAGAGGGCAATCCTGTGCGTGTCTACTCAAGAGTAAGCCCCGCTGTGTTTAATGGGACAGTGAAAAGTGCGTCTAGGCTCGGAGAACGCTTCGCTCTCGCAGCTCCCATCCATTTCAATGGGACCAGAGCTGTAAGCGAGCGCGGCCAAGGAGCGCACGTCTCAGGTTCGATTCCCAGCACGTTCACTTAAGTCCGAATTGGGCAGCAGGTGACGCCAAAGCCCCCTGCCTGAGTCCTTGAAGAAGCGCTGCCAATCAGAGACAATGCGAGGCTCGACTCTACGTATGACCTGCGCAGGTGGGCTGGCCCCAAACTGTTCAGGATTTGGATGCCAAACTCCCGTTGCTAGCCCTACTCTTGCTGTCCAGCGCTACCGTCTTGAGAATAACGACCACTGAGCACAGCGTGGGACTTCCCCGCAAGCACGCTCAGGCTTGGGGAAAACGGCAAAAGGAATCGGGCGCGACTTTGGCATCTGCGGAGGGCCAAAGCGAAGTAAGAAATCGCATTGATGTCAATAATGGCTAGCATTGCATTACACAGCCCTGTCCATCTTTCCAAGGGAGATCAATAGGACCTTGCAAGTGCTGCATCGGGTCCACCCTTTGCTTGCATCTCTGGAGTCAGACAAAGCATGTCCGAATATATTTCCTAACAAACAAAGTCACAATCTGAGGTGCGATTCATACAAAATTAAACACGAATTTCACTGGGAGTCATTTCTCTCTCCTGTGGAATTCGGTAGAACGTTAACGCGCGTGCAGCCCAGACGAGTGGAGCGCTCCCCTTAGATCGGATTCGGAGCTCTTCATTACCCCATCGAGTCCCAGCCCCTTGTCCTTGAAGGCTATCACCAGTTAGACTGCATTGCACCAAAGGGCAAGATGGGAGAATTACACCCTAAACACCAATATAGTCTCTGATCTGATGTCCTTTATAATGTTTCATCCCGATTCTCAAAGCAGTTCATACATGGACAGAGTTGATTTTGCTCAGGGATACTAAATCAGCTTACAGCCTAAGGGCCCAATCCTATCCAACTTTCCAGTGCCGGTGCAGCCCTGCCAAAGGCATTATTGCAGTGAGGCTGCAATAATGAGGTCTTCTTCAAGGTAAGGGAATGTTTTTGTTCCCTTACCTCCAGGCTGCACTGCGGCTGCATCAGCGCTGGAAAGCTGGATAGGATTGGGCCCTTAGTATTTTGGCTTTGCTGAGATCTCCTTTGCTATGCAAACATTTTGAATGCACTTATTTAAAAACAATTTCTGATTCAGGGGTCTAAAAAAAAAAGACTTGTGGATACTGTGCAGGGCAGGACACAGAATGTGTAGATGCAAACTCAGAGGCTGCTTACGAGTGGTTAGTCATTTTTTCTCTGTATACATTAAGGTCACAGAGCCTGTGAAAGGCTTTCTTATCCAAAGGCTCGCTTAGAAGCTAGACCTGTTGATTTCCCAGCACTGATGGCCAGTGGCGTTTCTACAGGGATGGCAAAGCTCTAAGTTTTGCAAGAAGCCTTACCTTGCAGTGGAAATCACTCCTCTCCTGCACCGTTTTAGCCAATCTTGGCGTTGCTTACTGGCTACAGCAGCAAGGGAGAGGAGGGATTTACACGACAGGGTAAGGCTTCTTGCAAAACTTAGAGCTTTGCCATCCCTGTAGAAACGCCACTGCTGATGGCCAGGGAAGCATCCCCAAATTCCTAATTCATTGTTCCTTAGCACATTTTAGCTTGGTTAAATAGCAGAGAAAAATCTTTCCCCACTCTTTGCATGCTTTTTTAATGTGTGGAACGGGAAATTCTAATGACCAACATGACAATAACATCAAGCATTAGTTATTCCAGATTCATTAATCCATAGGAAAAAAACATGATCTTGTGTAGGCAGCCCAAAGGCATGTTCTTAGGATCACAGCCGAGAACTCTAGTCCTGTAAACAGAAGCAAGTCCTTTTTGGTCCCAGTGGCATTTCCTTCCATCATGGTATGTGTTCCTACCTGGTTACAACACATTTAAAACTGACCAGCAAAGAAAAGACGCATAACTGTAGTCTAGCAAGGAGAACACCAAACAAAACATCAACTCCTCACTTCCCTTAGATCAAGGTCTCCAGACTTCAGTACATGGGTCACATCATCTATTTTTTAAGATTTTCATGGGTCAGAAAAAAAATCAGTTATACACATGAATGGATGAAATTTGAATGAATTTTACTTGGCTCTTTTTTTTTATCATCATCAGCATGATATGATTCAGAACAAATGAGAAATGTGATATTTACAAACAATGCCATACTTAAACTGAGGAATATATCGAATGAGTAAAAATGTCAAATATTTTAAGTTGCCACAAGCCAGATAAAATCTTGTGGTGGGTCAGACCTGCCCCCCCCCCCGCCATAGTTTGGAGACCCCTTAGAAGATGGGGTTTCTGTGATCTCTTAATTGAGATCACTTGTTATTTTGGGAAACCAATTTGTCCTTAATGGTGAACCTTTCACCAAGATCCTAAAAACACACACTTGGAAATCAGGCCAAGTACTGTAGAAGCGCCTTAGGGTCCCCACTTTGTTAATGTACAGTCATACAACGTATTCTCCCACATTGCCTAGATTGCAGTGGGAATGACTTCTGAACGCTTGTTCTGAAGTAGCCCCACTGAAGTAAATGTGCTCATTCTCCTTTAGTGGTCCGAGCATTGTTATTTAATGCCTTCAGAATCAGCAGACCTTGATCTGCACACCACTTTTAGAAACCATTTCAAAATTGTTTCCTTTGGAAGTCAGATTGCACAAGCACTATTCCTTCACAATCTGCGTAGCAGTCACCCCTGTGCTAAGTTTTAAATATTTTCTCATAGTTATTTCAGTATGTAACCATAAATCTTTCCCTCTTTCTTTGGGTGTCTTAAGTAGACGGAATTCCATTTTCCAAATATAAAATCTGTTACACAGCAAATGGACAAACAACAAAGCTACAGTCCTGTGCACTTTTTTCTGGGAGTAAGCCCCACCGAGCATCATGAGCTTGGCTTCTAAGTGTAGGATTGCTCTGTAAACAATTGAAATGTGCACCTATCATGCTACAGCCTTGCATGTTTTTGTTTAAAATTTGGAGCCTGGGAAGTTGCATTATTAATACAAGTATCTTTTCCTCTAATATCAGTTTGGGTGAATAGATCTTATTCTGTGAAGATAAGACTGGTATTGGATGAAGCAGAATTGGGACCAATTTGGTCATTGCAGGCCATTTTTTTTCCTAAACCCTATATAGCGTGAATTGGGCTAATTTGTGTCAGAAGGTTGTGAGCTATGGCTTAGCAGTCAAACACATTTTCCAACAGCACAAGCCTATGCATGTTTACTCAGAAGTCAGTCCCACTGTGTTCAATGGAGCTGACTCTCAGGAAAGTGGCTATAGGATTGCAGCCCAAGTGTTATGTGTTATATATACCTAGCAGAACTAGCAGTGGGGGTAGGTCCCACTGAAAGTCCCACTGAACAAGGAGGTGGGTCTGACTTCCAAGTATACATTTCCAAGACTGAGCTGTTCTAATTCCAGTAGGAGGTGTCCCCACCCACGCACCTTGAAAATGGGTTTCCAGTGCTAGATATGCTAGCAAAATGATGTTTCAAAATGATGCATTGTCTAATAATGCAGCTTTCCTGTTTAAGTAAGAAACGTCAGACCCAGTTCATTACTGAGATACACATTGGGTGTACACATGTGGTGTTGCGGCTGTCCCAACGAGTGTGACTAAAATTCCCCTTACACCCTGTTCAGGGTGAAAAGAGATCATTTTGTTGGTCCATCTGGTGTCAATAGAACCTTCCAAGGTACCCAAGAGGTCCTACTTCTAAACGTGATTTTGGTTCAAGGTGCACAGAGCATTGCAAAGAAACAGCCCAGGTTTTTTTTTTTTTTTTAGTAGTTTGGGCGGGGCGGGGGCAAGAAAGAGACGGAAAGAGGGTTCTCAGCACAGGACTGCGTTTCTGTGGCTGTACCCCTTTTTCTACAATTCTGATGTGCCATTCTGTTCCTTTGCAAACACAGACCCCTTCCACGACTTCACTGAGCGTCTGTGCGTCTTTTTGCTTTAAAATCGCCACCTGCTTCGAAAGGGTAGCTTACCATTGATACCTCGGGACAAAAATCCATGTTCAATACAATCGTCCCTCCTTCACCCGCAGAATCCCGAACCCAATTAACTTCGGCAAACAAGAACTATTGTCCAGCGTTTCCCGCCCCCTCCCCGTTCGCACAAGGCTGAACAGCAGAGGGCGCTGTTGCATTGCATTTACGTCGACCCGCGTCGTAGGCGAGAAAAAAAGGATGGAGGAAGATAGGAAACTGCACAAACAGGAGCGGTGCAAACACACAGAATTCAATAGCTGCTAAAGAAAGCTGTTTAAAAGGCGGGGAGAAGCAATGGAAGCTTTCTCCCCCCCCTCCCCCATTAGCCTACATAAAATACACCTCTGGATAGATTGTGGTTGCCGGCGGGACAATGGTCAATGTGAAAGGGTTTCTCCAGCGCCACGGCTATCACCTCTGCCTTTTATTTCTAGACACCGGTGGGAATATCAGCGGGTCAGTCCTGGTTGGAGGGGGGCTGCCCAGAAGAGGGGCGGACGGACTCACCGTTGGCGCTGGAGTGTTGCCTGCCGAACAGTTTGCTGCTAGAAGCTTCTTTCCTGCTCTCTGGAGAATCATTGAATTCTCCTTTTTTAATATCAGAGTCTTTGGAGAAAAGACATTCAACAGCAGAAGGTTGCACCCCTGAGAGAGAAAGAGAGCGAGAGAGAAGGGGAGGATCGTTGTTTGGAAGAAGGAAAGGAGAGGGGGAGTGAGAGGGGAGGGAAAGTAAGTTAAGGGAGAGCGAGTCTCAAAGCAGGCAATATATGTGGGGCTGGAAATCTCTCCCCTCCTCCCAAATCTTGAATCCGAGTAGCCCGCGCTAGCCTTCATTAACCAAGTCAATGTTTGCGTTCGGATTTACAGATCTCTGTGGCAGAGATAAAAACAGGGCAGCCAGGAGGCCGTCTAAAAACTTGAGGTGCCAGTAAAGGCGTGGGGGGGGGGAGAGAGAGAAAGAATCTCTTGTGTGAACCACAAGGCAGCTACGCCGGAGCGCTGACACGGAACCCACAGCACAAACCTATGCATGCCTACACAGAAGTAAGTCCCATGGTGGTCAATGGAGCTTACTCCCAGGAAAGGGTGTATAGGATTGCAGCCCCAGTTTCTTCCATCCCAGGAACACCTCCGAACCTTGGTCCGGGACCCCTAGGGACTTCATACTACTAGATAACATTGCAAAGCAATTGTGCGCTCCAGTATCAGCATGGGCTGGACTGCGGGTTTCCCTGCGCGGAGCAACGTTTTGTCACGCACTGGCTTCCCTGCAAAGCGCATCTTTTTTTGGGGGGGGGAGGGGGGAGAGATTAATGCACCCGCGTGCCCATCCGTGTCCTGTATATGGTGTAAGCGTGGACATCACTGTACAAATCATTTCCTGTAAAGTGTAAATCGATGGGAAGTGTCTCGCTTACCTAACTGAACGCAAGCCGATACAAGTTTACGACAGTTGGACTCCATAACACGTTATCTGCAAAACATGAGATGGATGGACGTTAAGAAGGCGCAGGAAACACACAGACACCAACAAGACCCCTTAACGTAGGCGGCGGAGGACGTAAGCTGGGATCTGCGCCTTTTACGAGGAGCCCCGAAGCCCAGCCCGCTGCGTTCTTTCCAGAGTGGGCACGACTCGCCATCCTCTCAAAAAGAGGCAGTTGAGGCTGCAAACCTCAGCACGGTTCTTGGGACCGACTCCTGAGCAAACACGAGGATGGTCGGGCTGCACGTCTCATTCCTTCGTAGCCATCTACGATGGATGAGAAGGACAGCGCCCCCGCTCCCCTTATTTACATTGGGAGTCGCAATCCTTGGAAATAAAAGTCAGATCAGTATCTGTATTGGGATATTTTGGGGCGACTCAGAAACCGATTTCCCTGGATTCATTTTGGCCCACGCCAACACTTGCTACTGAGCAAATCCCATTCAGTTCTGTGACACTTATTTCTGAGTAAGGAAATTTCGGGTTGCGTGGGGAGACGATTGAAGCAGCAATCCTATGCACACTTACCTGGGAATAAGTACCATTTACTGTAAAAGGACTTACTTCTGAGTAAAGATGTATAGGACCGAGCCGTTAATGATATCGCCTTCAACCCAATTAATCGACTTATCTAGGAGGTGGCTGACTTTATTGTTTTGTTAAGGCTGCAATCCCGAACATATTTACTTGGAAGCAAGACGCGCTGCAGACGGTGCACACAGTCGCGCTTACTTTCGAGTAAACACGGATAGGATTCAGTTTCTGGAAAATTAATGTGATTCCTGGCGACCACCTTAATTCTCCCCACATCTTAATTCTGATGCGGTGCATATCACTGTATATGGGAGATTCAATAGAATTTGGTAGCATGCTACATTAAAAACAAATCATATAAAATTATCCATGCAAAACCTAATCTACATTCACGTGCAACATTTGACGTCTGGAATCTGACTAATGCTCATGGCCCCTAGGGGTATTCTCACTTGACATAACCATCTCAATTCACAAACACTTGAAGAGTTATTATGGAGGGGAACCGGCCTTCCTAGGCTTAAAACAAAAATCAGGGTTGTAACCAGGCACAGGCAAAAACAGTGAAGACGGACACGGTTGGGCCCCACTTGCTGAAGGAGAGAACCAAAGGAAATAACTTTGGCCAGACTGCTTAATTAAAACGCCCTTTCAATGAAGCTGATCCTCCCGACCCCTCAAAACACACACACACACACACACACACACACACACACACACACACACACA
>JAJKFI010000003.1:44114365-44218759 GCA_029204185.1 Lerista edwardsae | reverse complement strand
GGCAGGGAAGATGGCGAAACAGACCGGAACGCAACGGGCGGGCTGCCACTCACCCGTTCCTCCCACCCAGCGTTCCGGCTGCATGACAACGCTGCAGAGAGGCCAGCACACAGATGTGCACTGTCCTCCCTGACTCTGAGAGTGGTCCAAGCACACTTGACTGTGGCCCTTGTGCCAGCCAAACTTTGCTGGCCTAACTGTGCTGGCCTAACTCCAGGTTAGGATTGTGCTCTTTATCAGAGGGACCCAAAGCCCCAAAGGAAGAGAATTGCCTTGGTCTGGCATAGAGGAGTCTATTACACACTTGGTCTATATGTCGATAAGGACATCATTTCTACCATCTTGCACAGGTGTAAATCATTGACAGACAGAATCACACAGAATTCTCATTAAAAACCTACAAAGGAAGAGTAGCAAGGTATGGGTGGGTTGGGCTTGCCATGAACATTTGAGTGGTGGTAATTTATTCTTCCATGAAACAACTGGTGCCCTTCATGTTCCAAAACAAGAATCTCACATTATAAGGCGCAGTTTGCTTGGCAGGGCTACTGAGTAGATAGCATCACATAGGTCAGCTGGTTTGCAGCTGGAGACCTCTGGTAACTCTAACCTCATCCCCTGCATTCCTGTAATGGATTGATATCTCAAACGCCTCATCCCCCCCTTTGTTTCTCTCTAATGCTTCTATCATCAAGGCTAAACCGTTGTCGCTTTGTGCAGTAATGTGCGGAAACACTGCTTCTGTTCAATGTAAATCTCAATTTTAGTCTATCATTGAGTTTTAAGGTAACATAAGACTCAAATCGCATTCAGATTTGAAGAAAGATCTTCCCTTAAGCTTAGAGTTTTAAATCATTGATCTGTTGTATTTATTAGAGGTATTATATAGTTGAATCAATTTTAAGTATTTGACAAATGTTTTTTGAGACTAAAGCATGTCTGCATATCCTTGCTGGAATAAAAGAAAGGGATTGTGCTAATTCGTCACATACTGTTCGAAAAACCCTTATGGAGGAGGCATGGGTTAGAATATCAATGTTTTGCCTGTAGGATGCCACAGCTTGGACAGAGATTTGTTTAAATTACCTGAGATGGAGATATGAACATTTTCCTCTATCTCTTTCTTGACAGCACACAACCTAGAATCTGGCTGCATGCCTTCTCAGAGTGGGTGGGGTCCTCATTTCCCTGACGTGTCTTTTTCCACCAGAGACTTTCCCCATTATTTAAACGTATTGTCACCCACCCATCCTTTGATAAGACAGCTCACAATGTATTTATGTATAGATGTATACAGTTAATTCTCTTTATATGTGACCTCACTGTCTGCAACCTTGCTCATCTGTGAGGGGCAGAATTGCTACTTTCCTCATTATCTGCACCTCCGTCCTCATCATCCACTATGCAGAGATGGTCCAGGGACCTTTAGAATGCCACCTGACCCCTTTTAAATGGTTGGCAGAAGCATCCACCAGCCATGTTTCTTGCTGGTCACAGGTGCCATCTTGAAGATCCCTGTAGCCTGTGGAAGGTCTCTGCAGCATTCAGAGATATTTTGGTACTTCCTGCTGCACTCTGCTGGCTTCCTGAGGATCTCTGCTGAATTCTTCTGATGGCAGATAAGGCACGCCTTGCACCTAACCCCATTGATCTCATAGGATCAATTATTTATTATCTGTAAATTCGCTATCTGCAAGGATTTCCAGGAACCTAACATTTGCAGATAGTAAGGACTGACGATATCTACCTTTCAAAATGACCCAGGGGTGTGGGATTTACAATAATAACAGTATTTCTCAAACTGTGGGTCAGGACCCATTTGATGGGTCACGACCTGATGTCAGGTGGGTCACATAAATCTGGGAGCTGCCATCTTGGAAGCTGCAGACCTTACTCTTGCTATATTTCTTTCATGAGTGTTAACAGTTTGACAGTCAAGTGAGGATTTTTATTTTAAAAAATTGTTCTTAGTTCAGCGCTTTTATATAATATTTTGTTCTTATTGTGCTTTCTGTCAGGGATGTTTCATAATTGTGCAATTGCTGCAGTCCAAGAATGCCAGTTTGCAGTCCAGGAGTGTCATTTTGATTATGTCACAACGATGGCACTTCCTGCTTGATGTTGTCACATCCAGCAACGACATCACTTCCGAATTCATGACATCACTTCCAGTGGGTCCTGACACACGTGCCATTCTAAACAGTGAGTCCCAGTCTAAGATGTTTGAGAACCACTGCAAGAGCAATTGATGACAACGCAAGAGCCTCTTCGTCCTCCGGCCAGTGCCTCCATTCACTTCTCCAGTCAGTCTCTCAGCAACCGGCACTTGGAGCAGAATCCTCAGAGTCCTTTTTCAGGCAGGGCTGGAGGGGTAAAGTGCTCTTAGCTGCTCCATTCTCTGGCCCAGGGTGGGGACCAGGCTGGTCTTCCACTTGCTATCCTTTACTGATATTTCCATTGCCTCTTCTCCTCCTTTATTTCCTACAAACTCTATCCAAGCTGCTGACACCATTAACTTTCTTAATACGAGATTTGCCTGTAAACCACTTTGTGAACTTCGTGTTGAAAAGCGGTATATAAGTACCTGTTGGTTGATTGATTGATTGATTTAATGGTGTTTTCAGACAAATAGCCAAGGAAAGAAGCCTTTCACCACTTCCTGGTGAATTAATGGAATCAAGTGGGTCCAGCCAGGGGATGACTACTAGATTATTTCTGTCTGATGTATGCCAGCCTGCAAATGAATAGTCAGCATTTCTCCATCCAATTCTTGTTTTAAATCACTTTATGGGGGACTTTATGGCGACTTCCACCATCAATTCCACCCCAAGAAAAATATTCAAAAGGCAACACTTGAATATTTCTCCAGGCAGCCTACCATCTTGGAAATATCCCTTGCTTGGAAGACACCTTAAGATTGGCCATATTGGCTGTGGCCCAGAGACCTAGGCTGCTGCAGCAGCTGCTGATTTGCAGGTTAGGCCAGCAAGTTGCTTTCTGCCTGCTACCAGCTTTTCTAGGTTAATCTTGATTTTTCCAGGCACGTAGCACCACTTAACCCCTGTCATGTCACGGAGGTGCCTTTTGAAGTCCTTCTCAGTTTGCATACTCAGCAGATATAGAACAAGATTTCTAAGAAGCAGAGATGCCCTATCATTTTGTAAGTGAGGGTGGAGTCACAGGCTCACGCCCCACAGCCAAGCCAGTCTCCCTCTGTCACCAATTACACCTATGGACACATTTGCAAGAAGGTCACTTCTGGACACACAATAATAATACTTCGCATGCATGTAGCGCTCACTGCGTATGTAAAGTGCTGCACGGATATTGCCTTGATGTTATCCTTGCAACAACTCTACAAGGCAAGTTCTTCCCATGTTGAAGTCAAGAGGGAGTGGCTTGCCTAAGGCCATGTAGTGAGAAGCTCATGGCAGAGATGAG
Organism: Lerista edwardsae; assembly: GCA_029204185.1. Taxonomy (NCBI): domain Eukaryota; kingdom Metazoa; phylum Chordata; class Lepidosauria; order Squamata; family Scincidae; genus Lerista; species Lerista edwardsae. The sequence continues at coordinate 44,215,318 of JAJKFI010000003.1, read as the reverse complement.
ATCCAACCCAGGGAAGTCCGGACTTGTAGCTCGGGTGCTTAGCCACCATGCTACACCGACATGCATCAAGGTATCACATATTTCATTCAAAAGATTTTTATCCTGCTTTTCTGAAAGAAGTCCAGAATGACTCACAGCATTTACTTAAAGACAATACAACCAACTAAGAAGACATTGTATTCAATGAAACATTAGGCAAATACTGCACTTAAAACCAGCCAGACATTGGGAACAAAGAGCCCGTTTGGATGATTCTCCAGCCCACCTTCTCATGGCACTAAAGCATGGGCGTGCACACTCCTTCCACATATAATTGGGATGGGCCACGTGGCATACTGCCTGGAGTGGACCAAAGGTGAACTGGAGAAGCTGAGTCCTCACTTGGCGTCAGAATGCTGACAAGGAGAACCCAAACTGTGAAAGTGTGTCCCATAGCATGGGTGCAACAATGCAGAGGGCCTTCTTATCTGTCACTGCCAACCTCAGAAGGCAAAAAGAGAGCCTCCTCAGAAGATCTTGAGGAATGGGAAGATTTAAATGGATGAAAGGGAGGCCTTTGAACCAAATGCATCCCTACGGTTTCTTTTTAGCAGTGAAGTGTTTCTGACTGCTAGACAAGCTAGAACAGGGTGTCTCACTTTCATTTGGTGGGTCATGGCAATGTCCAGTGGGTCCATGATTGGGATCTCCCACTTGCCCTTGCACCTGGTTGACTCCACATTGGAGCACCCTGGATGAAGTTAGAGGCTGCACCAGGCCTCTGCAGGCCTGAGAAGGCCTCCATGGGCTCCAGAAGCAGCCAGAAAGTCACTGTAGTTTACTTCCATGTTCATGATGTCACAACCAGTTGCTTCCAAAGGCCTGCGGAGGTCTTCTGAGGTCTGTGGAGGGCCAGCATGGAGATGGTCATTGCGCCCTCCGCCACAGAACAGGTCAGTCGCAGTGTGTGTGTGTGTGTGTGTGTGTGTGTGTGTGTGTGTGTGTGTGTGAAGTTTGAGAACCCCTCAGAAGTTATTCCTTTTCAGGTACAAAGGAAGAATAACATTCCTAGGAAGAAATTGCAAAATAAATATGATGTATTATAGGCATGGATAATTCACCTTGAGTTTGAAAGGAAAGTGAGATTTGAACATCTTTAGCAGGGAGACACTAATGATTGGTCACCGCGCAAGCCCTTTGAGGACAAGGAACTTTGCTATGTAAAAAACTTTGTGAACTTTTTGTGGAAAACTAGGTGATCTTGGGCCCATCAGAGTGCAATCCTAACCTGGAGTTAAGCCAGCACAGTTTGGCTGGCACAAGGGACACCATAAATCGTCTTTGGACCACTCTTGGAGTCAGGGAGTATTGGGCATGTCTGTGTATTGGCCTGACTTTGAGAGTGGTCCAAATGTGTTTTAAGGTAGCCCTTGTGCTTCCCCTTGTTGCACATACTTCACGGTGTCCCTTGTGCCAGCCAAACTTTTCTGGCCTAACTGTGCCGGACTAACTCCAGGTTAGGATTGCGCCCTGGATCTCTGTAGAGAGAACACTCTAACCACCTCAAGCACCACATGAATGGAGTCAGTCCGTACAATCAGCAGCAAGTCACACCGAGTGATAAGAAACAACCAATGTATGTAAAAACTAGTTCTTTCTTTCTTGGCCAACACAAAACATTCACCTTTTTTTTTTTTTTTTTTTTTTTGGCATTAGGAACTTTCTCCTCTCACAGAAGGTAGGCCAGTTTTCATCTGAGATTAATTTTTTCCTGTGACATTTGGGATGAATGGCTCAGCAGAACAAATTATTCAGTATGCTTTAGTTCCAAGCTTCTAAAGTGGAATTCAGTTTTTCACATCAGGATCCAATTAAATGATAGTTGGATCTGACTGATGAAATTAATGGTCCAGAAAAGAAACTGTGTAGTATTTGTTGTTGGACGTTTTTGTTCCTATTTAGAGCCCTCCTGTTTTAAATATAAATCTGGACATTGCCCAGAAAAATACAAAATCGTGTAGTAGATTATTCAACGGCTGAACTTCACACCCAAGCATGAGTGTAATGTTTGACAATTGGTTGTTTGCTCTGGGCTGTGCTTATGTGCTGATTGTCAGCTTCTGTGAGCATAGCTGCAATTCATCTAGTGGGATAATACTGTGGAGGATTTCTCTTGCCATGTACCTGTTGTGCGTTGGAGGAAATATGATTTGTGCCTTTTCTAAAACCAGTAACTGTTCTGTAAATATGCCATGCACAATCACTGTTAATGACAGTCAACCTCTGTTTACATACTTTTCAGGTAATGTTGAAATCCACCTCCTATTCATGCTAAACAGATGCACAAATCAGAATCTGCTTAACTAGCATGTTTACAAGTGCTTAACATGGCTGATAGAAGCCATTCAGAGAGCACTGCTATGGAAAACTCTTTTAGTACTGGACAAATGGTTGAGAATCCATTTTGTCTAACGTAAGAGGTTATGCGACTGAACATAAGATGTAAAATCCCCTCCTTTTCCCCCTTCTAATCTGAATACTGGGAAGATATGAGCTATGTAAATGGGTTACAGTCCAAGCCTGCCAAATAGCTGTTATTGCAACAGGGCAAACAGGAGACGAGATAAGGATCTGGTGTGCTGTAATGGCGAAGGGCACCGCCCATTATTGCCGGCAGTACGTATCTAAGGCCAGCTAAAAATGTTGCAAACATGCCGTAAAGCATGCCCACAACACCTCATTGCCTGCACTAGGCTGGCACTCAGCGCTAGGCCCCAATGTGGGCAGATGGGATGGCTGCCACTGCAGCAATACCGGCTGCCGGTAAGCCTTTTGGAGCGGGGGGGGGGAGATGGAGACTGGTGGAACTGGGTGGAGGGAGGGGAGAAGCCGGTTTGCAAGGGGTTGGACCAGTGGTGGCTTCCACCGCTGGATCTCATCCCTGGCCTGGGCCTGGGCCTGGGCTGCCCAATATGGGGCTGCTCGATTCACTGCTGGCATAATTCACTGCTGCCAGCGTTGAGCCAAGGAGCCCCATTGCGTGTGGCAGGGCTTTCCCAGGGGGAAGGGGATTACTTTCCCCTTCTCCCAAGGAGTCTCTGGCAGCTGCCAGAGGGCGGTAACCCTTTTGCTACCACTGCTCCTACAGGAGCCAGGTAGTTCAGGATTGGGCTGCCCGAGACTCTGAGCTGTAAATCCAGACTGCCCCAGAATCCTGCCTCTGCCATGAGTTCACTGGGTGGCCTTAGCAAGATGACCCTCTCAGCTTTGGCTCCTCAGCAGCAATATGGGGGCAGTACTTTCCTTCCTAGTGATGCCTGCTAGGGAACTCAGAAAGTTCCATACAAATGTTGAGCATTATTGAATGGTCCAATCCTAACTATGCTTTATGAAAGCAGAACAGAGGTTTCATTGTAAATGGTCATATGGTGGTGCATGCAGGATGGCCATTTTAGAACCACATGGTAGCTAGTGGCAGCAACAGTGGCTGGCTTCCTGTGGGAGTTGAGATAAGCAGATGTAGATGGTGGATGGTGGGATGATTAAGGCAGGGAGGGGGAGGAACATGGGAGTATCTGGTGGGGGCAGGTGAGAGGTGGAAAGGAGAGAGAAGGGATGGATGGATGGATGGATGGATGGATGGATGGATGGATGGATGGATGGATGGATGGATGGATGGATCTGGATCTGGATCTGGATCTGGATCTGGATCTGGATCTGGATCTGGATCTGGGCAGGACTGGCATGGATCAGGAACTTACTCGGTTGTGTGCCAACAAAATGGCTGGCATAGATCCAAGGAGACCTATTGGAGACCACAGAGGCTTGCCCCAGAGCAGGAGAATGGAAGTCTTCTTACCTCAAGAAGCCTCTGGGGTTGCCTTTTCCACAGGATGTAGCACATGCTCTGTTGACGAGGCTGCATCTTTTTCAGTTAGGATCAGATATGACACACGTTCTAAGAGAGTCTGATCCAAAAGGCCCCATGTCTCTGTCAGATGAATCATCCACCAAGAGTCTCTTCCCACATTAGTTGTACATCTAAGCAACGGAAAGCGCGAGAATATATGAATCGGAGAAGTACTCTGGGCAGAGTGCCAGGAATTGATGGCAATGCTCCCCAGATGCACACTTCATGGCAAACGTGGGTTTGGTACTGTGAAATATGGGAAACACCTCTTTCTTGGGTGCAGCACATGGTCACACCATCCACTGTGGCTCTAAGAAGCTCAGAAGTCAGATAGAAATCAGAAAGGCTTTCAGCCCAATCCTAGCTACCTGTGTGATGATGCAGCAGTGCCAATGAAGTGCCCACTGTATCCCACTGGGCAGTTTAGCCTCTGGAGGTATAAAGGCTAAGGGAATATTTGTTCCTCTGCTAGGCCACCAAGTCTACTTAGACCTGTGTGGATGATATTGTGGCATAACTCCATGTGGACCTGGGTAGAGGGATTGAAGCCAGGAAGAGGGTTAGTATTCAGCAGATGCTACTGCCACCAAACCTGTCCCGTTCCCATCCCGATTTGTCCCCAACTCATCTCTATCTCGTTCTGCCCACCCCTTTTCTCACTCCTACTTCTGGAACATGGATGGATGGATGGATGGATGGATGGATGGATGGATGGATGGATGGATGGTTGGTTGGTTGGTTCAAGGGCAGATGAAGGGAAAGGAAAGAGGAGCTGGCACCAGGGTTCCCTCCCCCCCCCGGCATCACTACAGGACTGGGCCTCAGAACAACAGTGTAGACTCTTCTCTCTCTGGCCTTAAAATCTGACATCAATAGCAGTACAAAGCCAGCAGCTGCAACCTTGTGTTATTACTGGTGTTGAACTGTCAAATCCTATGAAAAGATGTGCTTGCTCTGTGACCTAAACGGCTAGACCCATAAGTGTGGCTTTCGAAGCATAATGGTTACCAGATTTTTGACCAGATCAAACAGATGTTCCTAAATATATCAAATCAGGATGGCACACTTTGTATAATTATTCGCAAAATGGTTCACATACTCTATCAGAGTGACTCTTAAGCTCTTATGCCTATAACTCTTATGCCTGTATTACAGATGGGGAACTGAGACTGAAAGAGGCTTGCTTAAATCGTATCATTCACCTTAATGGATTCTGCTTGCCCTGAGTATCTTGCATGATCAAGAAGTGAAGGAACACATATCCACAACAACGTACCAGTTAAGATGTTAAAATATAATTTCAGGCACAGCTGAAATTCATTTCAAATTGTTGGGTAGGATCTTCTCAGTCAACTCAGTGATGTCATTCAGGGGGAACGGACCAGAACGGGCGTTCTGGATCCTAACAGGCTCCGTGGCTGGTTCCGGCCGACAAGTGCCAATCAAAAGTGAGTTCCTGTTCCTAAATCATTTGAATGACACCACTGAGTCAACTCCCCTAATCATTATGGCGCTCCCAACTCAAAGCCCAATCCTATTGGGGATTGGGCTTCAGGGGGGAAGGCTTTACCGCAGCGGATGAGCTGTGCACTCAAGAGACAGCAAGAGCTCTTCATATTTGTTGCCAGTTTCTGCCATGCCTGCTGGACCAGCTAAGGCAGCAGTGGGGTGGAGGGTGAGCAAGAAGGGGTGGGGAGGCTGCAGGATGGGGTCTGGCCAGCGGCGTCATGCAGCCGGAATGCTGGGTGGGAGGAACGGGTGAGTGGCAGCCCCGCGGGGGCGGGGAAGACGGCGAAACGGAGCGGTACGCAACAGGCGGGCTGCCGCTCACCCGTTCCTCCCACCCAGCGTTCCGGTTGCATGATGCCGCTGGGTCTGGCAGCAATGCTGCACATTGGCTCCTATCCCCTCTTTTTGCAGCCTCCCCACTTTCTTTTTTTTCAAACTTGTGTCAGCTACAGAGCTGGCAAGGGTCCAAGAAGACTCGTTGCAGAGTGGGAGGCACATGGAAGAATCCAAAGTCTCCTGAGAGACTCCAGAGTCTCCTGATCTCACCCACCCCACCCCAGCATGCTTGTTTTTGGTGCAGCTGCATCCGCAGGGGGTGGGGAAGGATAGGATTGGGCTCAAATATAACCTCTATCACTGAAGTGACATCCAAAACATTAATTGTTAGAAATCTGGCTAGACATGATTGTTCTTTATGTAAGATTCTCCTAATGTCAAGAGGAAACATGGAACTTCTGGTGCACTTGTGTAGCTGATCCAGACTGAAAGAAGCATCATGCATTAGGAGGCTGTGAATATTTGCCTAGAACTCCAACATTCAGTAATGCATTTAATCAAGCAATCCGCTAGTCATCTGTGATTTCACGGCTAGAGATATCAATCACTTGTTTTAAAATTAAATTAGTGTATCTTTACAAGGACATCTTTTTATGTTTGAAAAGATTCCATTTGTCTTTGCTCTGAAATTATACTGCAATTTATATAAGTTGTTTGGAATATAGCTGGAAGTGTTTTAAAAAAAATGAAATTATGACATTGCGTCAATTGAATACAGATAACGTTCAAGTGCTCCAAAATTTAGTTTTCATTTTTTATGCTTTTTCTTATTGCTGCTGAATAACATCAGTCTGCCTGAACTCCTACTGAAATGAGTATACATGTTGTCAGATGCTAAAAGCTATTCATAACATGGCAAATATGTTAAAGATTGACATGTGAATATAATCTGTTTTTAAGATGAACCTCATGTTCCTCTTATAGGCTTTTTTGTTGTTGAAAAGGCAGACATAATGGTCTATCACAATGTTATTCAAACTGTGGGCCGGGACCCAGTTCGTGGGTCACAACCTGATGTCAGGTGGGTCGCAGAAAGCTGGGAGCAGTCATCTTAGAAACTGCAAACCTTATTCTTGTGATATTCCTTTTGTGAATTTTAACCATTTGAACTTTCAAGTGAGGGTTGTTTTTAGTTCAGTGCTTTTACATAATATTTCGTCCTAATCTTGTTTTCTGTCAGGGATGTTTCATGGTTGTACAATTGCTGCAGTCCAAGAATGCTAATTTGCATTTCAGGAGTGTCATTTTATTATGTTACAATGACAACACTTCCTGCTTGATGAAGTCACTTCCTGTCACAACATCACTTCCATGTTAATGACATAACTTCTGGTGGGTCCTGACACAAGTGCCATTCTAAAAAGTGGGTCTTGGTCTAAAAAGTTTGAATATCACTGGTCTATCAACACGAGGAAAAATCCCACCAGTAGAGGCAGGCTAAAATGGTTTTTTTAAATTCTTTTTTTAATTTGAACAAAAACAAACTCACAACTACAAAACAAAAACAAAACAGTAAAAACCAAATTCAGAACATATAAATCAAGTGTGGAATAATACATCTAAATTGGTTACAACCTTTACAATATGTTGATAACTGCTCAGATTAAACGTTGTGCTTCTTAGACAGCCTCTTATTCTTTTCTTTAATACTTCTTTTTTAAAAAAATCTCCTTATCATTTATTTTAATCCCCAACAAAATGTTTTACATCTAAATTATCCACCTATTCATCACAGTTTTATTTTTTGTTGTTATCCTGAAAAAAAAATGGGCTGAAAACGGTGTTGTGTGTTTTTATTCCAAAGTAACATCTGCATGCATCGGATTGGAACCATTCTGGCATGCTCAAAAGACTCTACAGCCAGTTAGGAGAAAGCAACAGAGCTGGGTGTGGAATTAGGGGCTTAGAAGCACAGTCGGAAGCACTCTGAATGGTTCACAGATGCTCTGCAGCCACTTTAATAGGTCAATGTTGATGTTATTTTGTTAATTGAGCAGGATATTGCATTTTATTGGTTTATAAGCCCCATGATGGTGTTATTTCGGGATACGTCATTTTTACCGTTTTAGACTGTCCCTACTTATCAGTGGTCTGGCTTGGAAGGCAACATCTGACCAGAGGTATTGTGCCTCTGCCTAACATTTAGAAGAGAAAGAAACCCCTTTTTGGTTTTTTGCTCATTTGGAGATGTTATGCACACTACAAATCATGTGATGAGGAGCCATGCTGTAGTCGAAAGGACATGCTCTCCTGCAGCACATGGTTACTGTCCACCGTTCCTTAGTAACAGGCTTGCCCTTGCCTTGGTGAAACATGAGAACAGGAAGGGGAGAGGCAATGGGTTTGGGCCTTACAAGGGCAGACCAAAGATAGCTTCGCTCCATAGCTGGAAACAGACACAACTGGAGGAAGAGGAAGCATCATTCTCCATCGTCCCCACTGCACACGTGAACTGTTGACAGTTCTTCAGTTTTTTTTAATCAGCATCTTGCTTCCCATGGTGAACTCTTCAACTGCCGGTTCCCCAGTTCAGGACTTACAGAGAACATTCCCCACTTTCTCCCACAAACTACCACACCGCAAACATTCTGCTTTGCTGTAGCAACAGATGTCAATCAAAATTCTTTCCTCTAATCCACATCACAGATCACTGCTGCATATTTTATATTTGTTCCATGTGCGGAACATTCACCAACATCAACATTCACCAACATCAACCTGAGCGCTCAGAATAAGCACTGAATCAGAATGGAGAATTTAGCTCAATGAGAGAACACATTAGACAGCTATGACAAACTGGGTCAGTATACAGATATCTGCAAGGGGAGGGCATGTGCACAGAGGCGTCATGGAATCTGACATTTTCCTGTTAAAGATTCTTTCCCATGTTTTGCATAACAGCAAGTGAAAGGTAATGGCAGGATTCTACACAAACAATTAAAACTTCTTTTCAGTAGTTAATATTTTACATTTAGGGCACAAGCCTAACCTGGAGTTAGGACAAGGGACACTGTAAAGTATGTTTGGATCATTCTCAGAGTCAGAGAGGCCAGCACACAGATGTGCACCATCCTCCCTGACTCTGAAAGTGGTCCAAATGCGCTTTACAGTGGCCCTTGCGCTGGTCAAACTTTGCTGGCCTAACTGTGCCGGCCTCACTCTGGGTTAGGATTGTGCTCTCCCTTTCTTAAATCACTAAAATATTATATATAGAGAGGTTTTTTTCAGTGATAATGAAATAAAAATACATAATACCACTTTCTTCACTTCTCATTTTTGGAAAGAAAAGAACACCCAAATCTGTAAAAAATAAAACAATTCTCTAACACAGTGATTTTCAACCAATGTGCTGTGGCACATTGGTGTGCTGTGAATGGTCCACAGATGTGCTGTGGAACTTTGGGGAATGCCATTTATTAATAGGGCCATTGGGAGATGTGATCCCCCCACCAGCAGCATGGTGTGTCAATTGTCAATTGTCAAAAAAACCCGATGGCGTGCCTTGACAATTTTAGTGCCTTGTTGATGTGCCACAAAATGAAAAAGGTTGAACACCACTGCTCTCACATGCATGTGGCTGCATCTGCTGACACTATACCACCTATCAATTACACTTTTAAGCAATTATAATTTTTAATTATTATTTATTAAAATGCACGCTTGGAATGAAGACACACAACACCACTTTCTGCACTTCTAGCTTTGGAAATCTCAGAAATTGGTGAAAAAATAAATAAAATAAATAAAATAAAACCATTTTCCCCCCACCTCTAACTATATGGAATAATTCCCCTTCATCTTTGGGCATGGAACTTTGTGTATGCTTGTTTGGATCTCAGGTTTTGGGGCCAGGAACAGCTAGCTGGTGTGAAACGTACACTGCTTGACTTGACTCTTTGGCCTGTACATGAACATGGTGCTGGCTGCATGCCAAGTGAGCATGACCCAAACCAGTCTAGTGGCATCTTGCTTGGGATGATGACAAGGAAGGACGGGTCCCACAGGTGTTTGGAAAAAGGCCAGATTTGGTTATTCTGAGCACCCTCCTTCACCTCTACTCTAACTGGATGGCTTAGGAGAAGATTTGCCTTTCTTTCTGGGGAATTCCATGACTGCCACACCTAGCTTTATCAGCAGATTGAAACCTGTAAACAAGCCACAACCCTGGAGCTTCTTGACTTCCGAGTAAACAAAGTAATTAGTGAACAAGAAGAGCAGGGATGAACAGAGCCCCGAGTGCGCCCATGGCAGGGCGACGAATCTGCGCCCCTAGCACGTCGCCCTGCCCCCGTGTGTCACCCAGCCACGCCTCCCTGCGCCCGGAATAGCTCCATTTTGGAGCAGAACGGATGCGAGGGAGGGCGGGTGTGCCAGACAGTGTGCGGGTTAGTCTGAGGACTCTGCGCAATGGCACCCCGCCGCTGCCGGCGCCCATGGCTCATGCCACCCCAGGCTACACCCTTCCTCCGCCTCTGAAGAAGAGTCAAACTTCCTTCACCATGTCATTGTAAACTCAGTCAAAAGTGGTGTGACAACTGATGCACAGACGTCCTGAGCAATCAGGAGGTCCTCTTCTGCACCCTCTGCTGGGTGCTGAACAAGAGAGGTACCAAAGGAAGGATGGACTATCAAAGGCCATCAAGAAACGAAAGAAGGGTCCTTGAGGGTTCACCCCATAATATGTGTCTATGTGTCCCAATGGGAATTTTGCTTATAAAAAGTCCGGTCACAAACCCCTTGTGTTTTCTGTTTGCCTGCTTGCTGTTGCCTCATTGTGCATGAATTGTGTAGCTACCGACCGGGGCTGCAACAAACATACGAATTCCCTCTGCTACCCAAGAGCCACTGCACCAGCCAGCACCAGGATGGGTATCAGATCAAACTCTTTCCAACCTGTCGCCTTTCTTCTCTGCACCCTTCCCTCGAGTGCTACACAAGCACCTGCTAAGCCACCTTTCTTCCACAAACCATGGCTCAGGCACCTGCTGAGCTTGCTCCTCAACAAACCTTTCCCCCAGTAAAGCATTCTTGGTTCCTTTGCTTTGCTTCCCTCTCTGGGACCAGCTAAGCTACTGCCTAACCTTAAGGCTGACGGGGTGCCTTTTATGAGTGGAGGATCCTCACAGGGGATGGCCAAGGTTGGGCTGAGAGGCAGGTGACTTTGGCCTGCTCTGATCCCTGGCTATTAGCCCAAAAGTATCTTTTGGGACTCGTGTGCAGTCAAATTGACTACACAAACACATATACCAATCCCAAGGGCAAGGTCCACTTCTGGAACTAGCATTCCGGCAGCAGAACACACCTTATGGTGTTGCAATCACCACTGCATTAGAAAGCATTGCCGCACCTTTCTGGGCCACTGCCAGAGATGGTGATTGGCGGCCTGCATGTGGCAGCAGCCCAGAGAGGCTCTGCTTGTCCAGGTAGCAGTGGTGGGGGTGTTTTGTTTCATCAGACCCAATAAGTAAAAAAAAAAAAAAAAAGGTCAAGGACCCAATAAGTTAAAAAAGTGCCTTGCTTTTTCATGCTGCCCTTTTCTTCTCCAGCACAGTCAGTAAATCAAGCAGTACACACACACACGCACACGCATGCACGCATGCACACTATATATATATTATATATATATAATCACTATAATATATAGGGAGATATTTGGCTGTCTGCCATGCTGCTGCTGATCTAGCTAGGTAAACTGTACAGAATTATTCTATGGGCAGTTGCATCTGTTGGCCATCACCCCAGCAACTGTTGCTTTGCACCCAGATTTTCAGGCATATTTTTGGGGCGCTGTTCTGCCAAATTCTCCCTGCTGGGCCTCCCTGAGAGCCCCACTGCCCACACTAGGCTGACTAGTTTCCCCTTTAAGCAGCCTCAGAGAGAGGCAAGAGGGAGGGGGTTCCTTCTCCCACTGGCTCTCCTCTCCTCCAGCAGCCTTGTTTGGATTCACCAGCTGGCCAGCCTCCTCCAGACTGCCCTCATCACCGGCTTAGCTCAAGATACCCTAAGTCTAACTTGGCACCACAAAACCCCACCACCAAACAATAGGCAGTCAGCTTACCTAAGCCACACCTGCCTCCTCCACTCGGTGGCTCCAGGGGTGTGGCAGCCATACAACAATTCTCCAATCAAGGCACCACAGGAACCCACTCACAGTTCCAATAACCAAGTATCCAGTCAGTCCATCCAACAGTCCTTCAGTCAGTCAATCTACAGCCACTTTCCTTCCTTCCTATACCTGCCCAGTGCTGCACCTACCTGGTGCTAACATACTGCAGCTCCTGCCTCCAACTTTATACTGAGGCAGGCCAATCGGTGTCTGTTGCTGTTCATCAGCCACACCCATCTGCACCTGGGCACCCTTCCTAGCCAGGGCCCTCATCAGCCTGCAGTTGTGTTCCTGCTGCAGGCAAAGACCCTGTAATCCCTGCTTATTTGGACAAGGGGCACTGCTGATACCATTCCCTATCTCCTTGGGGTAACTCCTACCTTTTCCAATACAGGCACCCACCACTGACCAGAGTGAAGTTCCGTACAGCTCACCTAGCTAGATCAGCAGGATTTGGCCCCCAAACATAGTTTGGAGACAGTTTAACAGTTTGAATTTTCAAGTGAGGTTTTTTTAAAATTTTGTTTTTAGTTCAGTGCTTTTACATAATATTTTGTCCCAATTTTGCTTTCTGTCAGGGATGTTTCATGGTTGTCCAATTGCTGCAGTTCAAGAATACCAGTTTGCATTTCGGGAGTGTCATTTTATTATGTTTCCATGACAGCATTTCCTGCTTGATGATGTCACTTCCTGCCACAGCATCACTTCCAGGTTAATGACATCACTTCCAGTGGGTCTCGATTTGAGTGCCATTCTAAAAAGTGGGTCCCAGTCTAAAAAGTTTGAATACGACTGTAATAAAGAATACAGATAACCAAAGAAAGCATTCATTAGGATGACTGGTTTTTTCAGATAAAGATTCTGTTCTTGAGCAAAGAACTCTGGATGTAGAGACCGTATGCAACACTGTATGTACACTTTAAGAGCCCATTGAGATGGCCATCCTGTTCCATGGTAATTTGATTGCTTGTATTATTGTCTCCTCCTGCCAACCTAGCAGTTCGAAAGCACCTAAATGCAAGTAGATAAATAGGGACCACTTCGGTGGGAAGGTAATGGTGTTCCGTGTGCTATGGCATATAGTCATGCTGGCCACAAGACCACGGAAGCTTGTCCTCGGACAAAACGCCGTCTCTACAGGCTTTGAAATGGAGATGAGCACCGCCCCCTACAGTCAGTCACAACTAGACCATTCAGTCATGGGGAAACCTTTACCTTTTATTATTCTCCCAAGTGCTAAGGAAGTATGTATGATAAAATGGTCGCCTGTACTCACCTTATTATTAACTTTAAACATAGATGCAACCACAACGTCACAGTCATGTTTTTAAACTGTCCTCTAGGAAGTCTTGCAACCAAAATAGACTAATCAACATGGTTCTGTCCTGTGTGGTGCTATAAACTAATCAGCAGATTAAATATGAGGTGATGGGAAACCGCAAATTAGACATTATGATATGGATCCCGTTCTCAACTTCTCAACCATTCAACTTCGAGAAAAGGATTACAGTTTCTTGCTAAACAGAAAACGCGTGTCTGACGAAATGTGCCTTAACAAGGTGGAGCACCAAATGTCAAATCTGAGTGATAGAGAGGTGGTACATTTTATTAAAATGCCTTTATAAGCCACAAATAACAATGAGGCCAAGAGCCATCTGGCAGGTTCCCCAGTACACCCCAGCATACGGAAGTCTCTCAGCAGGCCACAGCAGATCACAGAAGATTGCGCGGGGAAAAGGTTGCAGGCAGGAAAGAAAAGTAAAAACAATGGGAAAAGAAATTTGATTTGTATTCGGCATTTAGTTCACAGATTAGACAGGGACATGGATTTGAATTCTCTCACCTCTCCACAAACAAAAGTTTGCACAGATGCAGCAGAATAAGGTGGCTGAGTTCTATGGTGGCAAAATGGAATGGAGCGGAGACTATTGAAGGAAAGTCACATTTCAAATGCATCCCTGCATAAAATGGCTCCCTGCAAGTAGAAAGGTATCTAATCCTGTCAGGAAGTGAGTTGGGCTAGAACCTTTCTTGCTTAGGGGTTTGTTTTGTTTTTCATGGGCAGAGATTTTTTTTTAAGTATGGAAAGCATGAAAAGTGGGATCAAAATCGAGTAAACAAAATTTACAGCAAGTCTACTCTACTACATGAGAACTTTACAAACTGCTTGTTCTCTGATCAAAACCACAGTGTAAAAGAAAAAAATAAACAAAGCTGGGCAGCAGGATCGTCATTCAAAAATTAATCTGGTTACAAATCCATTTTATCAATCGACTTCATTTCAATAAACAAAGTGATAATTCGACAAACATTCCAAAACAGATTCTACAACAGTAATTCACAGTTTCAAAATCTAAACAGGTTAAAAAGAATACAACCAACAAACAGTAATTCAGCATTTAGGCAAATAAGCAATGAAATCAAAACCACTAAGCAATTAATGAAGGAGACATCAGCAGTCTACTCTTCAGCCTGTGGGTTGGGACCCCAATGGGACTGTAAAGACTCATTTTGGGGGTTGCGGCAAACTTTCCAAGCCTGTGGCAAGAGAGGGCTTGTATTCAATCCGATCATACAGTAGTATTGCCTTAGCAAAATTGAGTATTTGATATAATCCAGCACACCCACACTGTCTTGCCCCACAGCTTTTAAGGCCAGTCCTGCTCAAGCTGCGACCTCACAGGGTAGCTGTGGTAGGGGGAAGAGGCAGTCAAACTTTGCTGGCCTAACTCCAGGTTAGGATTGCGCTCCTTATCTAATCTAATCTAATCCCTCCATCCACCCATACTAAGCAATTGCATATTCACTTGAAGTAATTTAACCCTATGGTACATCATCTGCTATGTCCATCCACAAATAGGCATGATTGCTTGTTGGTGCTTCCACTATCATAATGATGGTGGTGAAGACAATCTGTCCTGGTCTCTTTTGTTCTATGGACTGACGTCCTTCTTTTGTATCTTGCCTTTGGTATTATTATGGTAATTGTGATGAAGATGCTGTAGTTCTAATGTCTAAAATTTTCTTAATGACTTCAGATTGTTCTGGAGGATTGTAGCAAAAGAAACCTGTGAGTAGGATCTACAAACACCCATTGGCTATGACTCACAAAGAATCCAAGGCCGATCCCCCTGAAAATAGATCTTAGTTTCCATATCTCTCCTCGACAGTTCATAGGTTCATTTCAGGCTGTTGCCTCCATACATCCTGATTTAATTTTTTATGGCTAAGTTATAAGCTCCTGAAAAACTGTCTTTTAATGGAAATAGGGAAAGACCCTCACATTTAGGACAAGGCAAGGCTATAATTTAACAGGCATTAGGCATCTAAAATAACTTTGTATAAAGATTACACAGGGATTTGTTCTCAGTTTTGCAGAAAATACTTAACGTTGAACTATATTTTATGCACACAAAAAGACTTACTTTATAAGACAAGTTGATCAGGGATTTACTTTCCAATATTCAACAATACTATTAGCAAAGTGCTCTTTTGACTCTCATAATACGGTTGTCGTAAGCTATATATCTTGAAAAACATCTCATAAACTACCATTATGTAAAAAGTGGTATGTGGAATAACAATTTGGAGCAGTTAAAATGGAAAGTATGCAGGTCATATTTTTGGATGCCACTTAAAGTGGAACCTTTGGACAAAATCTGGAAGAGTTTTTACTATCCTTTAAACACAGATATATAATTAATAGGCAATCAATTCCCTTTATTTTTATTCTTCTGCCTGAGTGGTTATGTATACAGTGGCTGGCAGCTGTCCAGAAAAACATGGAAAATATGGGTTTGCTTGGGGACTGGAAGAAACAGCACTTCAATTGAAGTTACTGAAGGCCATATTTTGCGGTGAGGCTTCTTGGCTTGTAAGAATTAGTTGGGCCAGTTGCTTGAACAGCAGTGGAAAGCCTGCCATGGGGAAAGAGGCACAGAGTTGGTTCTGGCTGTGGGCAGCAGAGGTGCCGCATGGTTTTGCAACATGCGCCCCTTGCCATTTTGTAGCAGGTGCAAAAACTGGTGAACTTGGCAGCTGCAGTATCTCAACAGCTGCCGTAAAAGACAATTTTGAAACAGGAAATTCCACATACAAGGAAAGATATACAGGTTGAGCATCATGATGGCATTGTTCATACGTACCAAGGTTTTCACAATTTGGGCCACTAGTGAAGCTCAGCTGGTTGCCCCCCTAAAGCTTGTTTCCCGGTGCAATTGCAGCCCCCTGCACTTCTACCCCACTTCCTATATTGTCTACCAGATCTTCAGATTCTCAAGTCGAAGCATTTATCATTATTCACCACCCAACTATTTAACCGGAATTGTCAGGGGTTGACCTTGGGACTTCCTGTGTGCACTGTTTGCGCTCCACCAGTGGTCATGGGTGAGGCAGCAATGCATTGTCAACCATTATCACACGAGTAATTGAGACTTCCCTCTTCCATAAAATGTCCTGCTTCCCCTGGCCAGATCGTGCACTCTGCCCATGACTTGTAATGCATCCTGGGAATTATGGAAAAATGACAGTCAAAGGAGACAAGGAAAGAGAGGATTTGCAGGGAGGAGACATCTGCCAATGGAGGTGTGAGAAGAATTATCTTGGAGTCGAGTAAGCAATGGTGGGATTCAAATAAATTAACAACCGGTTCTATGACGTCATAGCTGGAGCCAAAAAAAAAAAAAAACCAAAGCCAGCCAAGGTAAGCGAGTGGGCAGGGCCCAGACATTTAACAACCGGTTCTATAGAACCTGGGCGAACCCCCTGAATCCCACCGCTGAGAGTAAGGGCACAATAGTAACCTGCGCCGGAACAGCACAGGCCTGCACTGTATCCAACACAGGTTGGGACTGTGCTGGAGCCTCCACGGGACAAGGGCACATTTGCACCTTTGGTCTGGGGTAAGCACCAGCCAGCCCTATGGGCTACTCAGATCTGCTATATAGCAGGCGCAGATCTGTTCCCTGCACAGCCCGAATTGGGGCCACGTGGGCCGGGGGTTTGGATGTGGCCTAATCAGAGCCGTAATGCCCTACCCCAGTGCCCCCTGGAAGTGACGTCATGGGCTCTCCCCAGAGGAGGGGTGGGCGCACGAAGTAGAAGCACCACCTCCTTCGAGGAAACCCCCCTGCCTTCGTACCACAAGCGCAGAGGCAGCTTCCTCCAGCACCACCTCCTCTGGGGAGAGTGTGAAGGGAACTGCTTTTGTGCTTGCGGCGCAAAGGCAGTTTCTTCCATGTCTCCCTGGAGGAAGTGGCACACGCAAAGCAGTAGCACCTCTTCCTCCAGGCAGCTTCTTCCGTATTTCCCTGGAGGAGGGGGCACACGCAAAGCAGCAGTGCCATCTCCTTTAGAGAAAGCCCGGAGATGACTGTCTTCATACTGCTTGCTATGTAAAGACAGTCACCTTTGTAACTAGGGTTAGGGTTAGGGGTAGAGCCTGGGGCCAATTCTGCACCCCCTTTAAGCACAGCGCTTGGACTGGATGCTCCTCAGGCTCCCCCCTAGTTACGGTTCTGGGCCTAATGTCGCTTCGAGGCTCCACCCCCTCCCTGGGCCAGACTGCCTCCGGACTGCCCTCCCCCCACCCCTTTCCACCCTCCCTCCAGTCTTTTTCCCATTCAGAAGAGTTGCTGCACTGGCTGAACACAGCCAGTACAGCGGTGACTTATCTGCTGACTGCTCCAGTGCTGCAGCATCAATGCAAGTGACTGTTGACACTGTGCGCTTTGTAGTGGTGCACACATGCTTTACAGCACATGCGCTACAGCGCTGGATTGGGTGCGCTTTGATTGCGCCATCTAGGAGAGGTCTGTGCATGGTGGGAACAGTAGCACAGCTACAGGAGTTGGGTTCGGTAAGTATTGCAGGTGCCACAACGTACCGTGTAATCAGTCCCTCCCACTTGCTGCAGTTGCTGACACTGTCCAGAATGGCTCCAACAGCAAGTGGAAGGGGCTACTTACATGGTGCATTGCCACGCCTGCAATACTTACCGCCTCAGCTCTCCTATAGCTATGCTACTGGATAGGAATGGTGAGGTTGTCTCATTAGCTCTTAGGACTTGCATGGGAGGAAAAAGGAGTTGTCTGACCAAATGAATTTATTGAGTTGCCAACTATTTTCCCGCAAAGATCAAAATGAGTAATTGCTGATTTGTACATAATAGGCCTATATTTTAGGTGTAAAATGGGCTTAACACTTAGGAGAGGAGAGGCAAAAAGGCCATGCTGTTTTCAAATTGGCCAGGTGACAGCTCTGTTTGGGGTGGCGGGTTATGTAAGGATAAGACTGGCATTTGGGGATCACTCCATGGGCGAAACCCATATTCCTTTGATGTCTCCAGGGGAAAAAAAAGCCAGTTGTAGGACTGGTTGGGAACATCTGCCAGCACAGTCAGTGTTTGGAGGAGGAACTCTTATTAGCTGCATACTTAAGTGAGACATCAGGTTAGTCATCCATAAATCTGGCAGTGGAGAATGTGTAAAATATTGAAGAGATAACACCGTCCTTTAAATAGCTGCTTTGGCATCATTCACATCCAAGCCATTAATTATTTTTCAAAATAAGGCATACAAGGAAGCAAGGGTGCTTAGATCATCATTACTTTTAAAGGCAGAAAAGCCATCGTGTGTAAACAAGTTATCTTCCCCTTGGTAAAAGGTTAGTTAGGAAGTCAAAGGAAGGGAGGGAGGTGAATTTTAACAGGCTGCATCACATCTTCTCAGTTTGATAGGGAGGGGGAGAAAAGCCAAGTAACATCCTTGCTCCAGTATCACGTCTGACTTTCATTAGGATCTTTTAATGCTGAGTTTTGTTTTTGTTAACAGTGCTGAGATAAGAACAGCAGAAGTTATGGATTCATTCATTGGGTAGCTAAAAATGCTACTTAAATCCCTGCTACCTTAAACATGTGAAGTTGGTTTTATCATATGTTTCAGTTCTTAAAAGTACTGTAAAACCATCAACCGATTCTCCAGCCCAGGTCGGAAGTGTGTGGGTGAATATAAACATATCCCCGAGTATGAACGGGATTTGATTGCTTTAAAATGAAGCCGGGCAGATGGAGCCGTCCAGCACATAGTGGCTTTCTCAGCTCACCCGAAGTATGCAGAAACGAGAGGCACCATAACCTGTACAGGATATGTTAAACTAGTTCCAGAGTCAACATAAAAGGGAATAGGTTCGAGGCTGAACTGGGGTGGGAGAAAGGGAAGAGAAGAAAAGCAATAACATAAAATGAAGATGTCAAAAACTTTTGACAGAATGAAAAAAATGCAGGGGACTCAGCATAGTTTGTCCTCTTCCTCACTAGGACGGCACTGAAAGACTGAGGGCATAATCCTAACTGGGGGTTAGGCCAGCGCGTGTCCCCTGCATCATTTTATTTGTAAGGTGCACTGGCACCACTCTCAAGCAGACAAGGCTGGTGCCAGGACGCATGTTGGCCTGCCAGCACTGGGACCCAGCATCAGGTACAGCCAGCATCCGGAGGCCAGCGCAGGAGCTTAGGGAAGGCAGATCAGGGAGGGAGACAGCGTACCCGTGGATGGGCCAGCCTAGGGAGGGGGTGGAACCAGGATCCAGCACTTAGGTCGGATCCTAACCCACATCCCTGGCCCAGTCAATCCCAATCCGGGCGGCTCAGATTTCCACCAGCGATTTTGGGAGGCCACCATTTGCCACCCAGTAAGGGGAATAACTTTCCCTTGCCCTGTGTCATGCGGCAGCCAGCCCCAAACCCGCCCTGGATGCAGCACAGGCCAGCTAACCTCCCTGTTCCAGAGTGGGTCAGGATTGGGCTAGGATGCTCAGAAGACTGGGTGCTCTGAGTCCTATGTATAGTGTCCTATGTATCGTGACCTGGTTGTGAGTCTTCAGCAACCTGCACAATCCGAAGGCTTCTATTCTCTATCCCCATGTTTATCATTCAGAAATGTCTAGGACTTCGCATCACTCCATGATACCCATCTCAATTCACCTTCAGCAAAAACAACAGTTATTTGAACACAAAGAGGGCTGGTTTCACACTACACATGCAGGCTAACTGGATAAAGAGGAGCCTTTTCAAAGGGTGTTTCCTTCTATTTAGGCAGAGCAGAGCAACTGTCCCTCTTTACCCCAGCATGGCGTCTGTTCCAGTGGCTGCTGCTGGTGTCTTTTCTGCAGTTTTTTTTTCCAGATTGTGAGCACTTTGGGGACAGGGAACCATCTGTTGAGTTATTTTGCTATATATGTAAACAAGCAAGATGTGCACGGGAATAAATGAATAAGTGCATGCGTATGATGCCTCCAAGGTCACTGGAGCACTGGAGCACGGCTCTGCTATGTTCACACTCAGAGGTGGCGAGGAAGTGTTCATTAAGGGAGCCTCCCTCCCCACCCCCATGACTCCAGAATCTCTTTCTCCACTCTGCCCTTTTACCTGGATCAAGGGACAGAGTCCTCCTGGCTGTAGCAGGTGGGAAATGAAGCTGACTGAAGGGACTGAGGGCACTGCAGAATCACATGCTGCTCCTTCACACCATCTCCCCCTGCATCGAACCCCGGAATTGCCAAGCAGTGTCTCTGAGTTTGGAAGTCTCCAGAAAAACATATGGCCCAGCCTCTTCAACCAGCTGCATTCCATGAAGCTGGCCTGTCAAAGAACCTTCGGCCGAAATAATAGAGATCTCTTACAGTACGAAGGCAATGTTGGACTTGGAAGTGTAATGTTGGACTTGTGAGTGTAAGTAACAGTTTGTCCAGTAGAAAGAGAGGTGGGGAAAAGGGATCAAAAAAGAGTCCCTCCTTAGGGAACCCCGTATATAGGTGTTATTATGCAAATGCCCAAAGTCTCCGAGCAAAGATGGGGGAACTGGAATATTTGGTGACTAGGGAAAAGATTGATATAGTAGGCATAACGGAAACCTGGTGGAATGCAGAGAACCAGTGGGATACTGTAATCCCAGGCTATAAACTCTATAGGAGGGACAGGGAAGGGCGTGTTGGCGGTGGGGTGGCCATCTATATCAAAGAAGGGAAAGAATCCAGCAGAGTAGAAACTGAAGGTGGGCCAGACTCCACCATAGAGTCACTGTGGGTTAAACTACCAGGCCATAAGAGCGATGTAGTAGTGGGGGTGTGCTATCGTCCTCCTGATCAAAAACTTGAAGGTGACCTTGAAATGAGGAAACAAATCAGGGCATTGACCAA
Source organism: Lerista edwardsae (assembly GCA_029204185.1). NCBI lineage: Eukaryota > Metazoa > Chordata > Lepidosauria > Squamata > Scincidae > Lerista > Lerista edwardsae. The sequence continues at coordinate 44,194,283 of JAJKFI010000003.1, read as the reverse complement.
GAGAGACAGGATTGTAATCATGGGGGACTTCAATTATCCTCATATTGACTGGGTCAACTGGTGCTCTGGTCAAGAAAGAGAGACCGGATTCCTTGACGTGCTGAATGACTGTGCCTTAGAGCAGCTAGTCATGGAGCCCACCAGAGGACAGGTGACTCTGGATTTAATATTGTGTGATACTCGGGACCTAGTTAGGGATGTAAGTGCTACTGAGCCATTGGGGAATAGTGACCATGCTGCGATTGGTTTTGCCATGCATGTCCAGGAAAGAGTGCAGAGCAAATCTGACACAAGAACCCTTGACTTTCAAAGGGCAGATTTCCCTCAGATGAGGAGGCTAGTTAGGAAGAAATTGAAAGGGAAGGTAAAAAGAGTCCAATCTCTCCAGGCTGTGTGGAGGCTGTTTAAAATAACAGTAATAGAGGCCCAGCGGAAGTGTATACAGAGTGTATGCAAAGAAAGAAGGGTTCGACAAGGTCCAGGAGGGTGCCTGTATGGCTGACGAACAAAGTTAGAGAAGCTGTAAAGAACAAGGAAGCTTCTTTCCATCAATGGAAGTCTTGCCCCAGTGAGGAGAGTAAAAAACAACAAACTCTGGCAAAAGACAAGCAAGAAGGTGATATGAGAGGCCAAGAAAGCGTTTGAGGAATGCATGGCTAGCAACATAAAGGGGAATAATAAAAGCTTCTTCAAATACGTTAGAAGCAGGAAACCTGCCAGAGAGGCAGTCAGCCCACTGGATGGTGAGGGAGGGAAAGAGGAGATAAAAGGGGACTTGGAGATCGCAGAGAAATTGAATTATTTGCGTCCATCTTCATGGCAGAAGAACGTGGGCAGATACCGCAGCCCGAACGGCCCTTCCTAACTAAGGAATTAAATCAGATAATAGTTTAAGAAGATAAGAAGATGTTTTAGATCAAATTGATAAATTACATATAAATAAGTCACCAGGCCCAGATGGTATACACCCAAGAGTTATTAAGAAACTATAGAACGAAGTAATTAAGAAGGCCAATTCCATGCTTGGGTAATTAAAAAAGTGGTTGAGAATAAAACAGCCAATATTATCACGCCATTGTACAAATCGATGGTAAGGCCACACCTGGAATACTGTGTACAGTTCTGGTTGCCGCACCTCAAAAAGGACATAGTGGAGCTGGAAAAGGTGCAGAAGAGAGCGATGAAAATGATTACGGGGCTGGGGCACCTCCCTTATGAAGAAAGTCTGCAGCGTTTGGGGCTCTTCAGCCAAAAAAAAAAAGTGCCTGAGGGGGGACATGATTGAGAAATACAAAATTATGCACGGAAGGGATAGAGTCGATAGAGGGATGTTCTTTTCCCTCTCTCAAAACACCAGAACCAGGGGGCATCCGCTAAAACTGAGGGTTGGGAGAGTTAAAACAGATAAAAGGAAATATTTTTTTACCCAGCGGGTAGTTAATCTATGGAACTCTTTGCCACAGGAGGTGGTGATGGGATCTGGTCTAGATGCCTTTAAGAGGGGATTGGACAGATTTCTGGAAGAAAAGTCCATCGTGGGCTATAGGCAGTGATGGATTGTGCAACCTCCTTACATTAGTAGTAGGCTACTTCAGAGTACTGGGTGCAAGGGAGTGGCAACAGGATGCAAGCATCTTGTTGTCTCATGCCTCTCTGGGGCACCTGGTGGGCTGCTGTGAGATACAGGAAGCTGGACTAGATGGGCCTTTGGCCTAATCCAGCAGGGCTTTTCTTATGTTCTTATGTTCTTATGACTTGCAAATACTATATGTTTAACACTGATAGAAGTGATCTGGACTGCCACGGCACGGTTGAACTGAAGTATTTGGAGTTGAGCCAGTGCTGCTGTTGCTGAGCTGAAGTCACTGGAAAGAAAGTGGCTTACATTCAAGTACTTCAACTGGATTGTATTCAGGCTGTAAAGCAGCCATCGAGAGAGCATTTCTTCTGGGGAAGCCCTACTTCAGCCTCTCTGGATGTAATCTTAGCAGAGACTTGCATCAATCCACCACACAAATCAATGGAACACAAGCCAACATGCAGACCCCCACCAGGAAAGCGAAGCTGTCTCCATTTGGAAGATACGTACTGAAGTGGCCAGAGATGTCGGCCTCAGTAGGGTGGGAACCTTGGCCATAGACTGCAGCCCCAGTAGATGGGAGTGTCCAGCAGATAGAGTCTTCCTGGCCAGATGCAATCAAACATTTTCTACCTTAGATAAGCTACAGGCCCAACCCTATCTAATTTTCCAGCACCAATGTAGCCAACTCTTGGTGTCCTGAGTTGGGAACAAATATTCCCTTCCAAGGAGAAGGCCTCCACGACTGCCCCCCATAACTGCTCCATGGCTGCACAAGCACTGGAAAGTTGGATAGGCTTGGGCCCTAAGCAGTGGTGGTATCTACCGGCGGCAACATCCGAAACGCGGGACGCAGCTGCCGGGACGCACGGGTGAGTGGCAGCTCCCCACCCCCGTGCGGAGCCCGGCCACGCCCCCCGTGCGCGCGGAATAGCTCCATAGCGGAGCGGAAACGAGCGCAGGGGCGGGCGAAAAAGCGTGCAGAGTCTGCCGCACAATGGCGCCCGATCGCAGCCCTCGCTCGGAACAAGCGGGACGGCGTACCGGGCCGTCCTGGCCAGATGACATCACTGGCCCTAAGTCATTCATTAAACCCTCAGTCATTTATTTTGATTGCCCTGCCCTGTGCCTTGGTTGTCCCTTTAGTTAAACAGGTCCAAATAGGTTTCAGGCTACCCACTCTTGGTGCCGCAGAGTCTGTGTCTTTTCCAAAGACCTCTTTTGTGCCCTTCCACTTTGTGTCCGCTGTGACCAATCAGGATTCTCCTTCTCCAATCCCTGCTAGGCCTGTAATTAAGAGCTCAAGTGTGTGTCTCTTCCGGCTCCCTTGTGCGTTGCCACCTGTCTTGTGCTGCATTACTGCACTCTTAAGCTGTGCTGAAATCACAAATGCCATCCTGAGTGCCATGCAGGGCAACTTGAACCCAGGAATCCCTGCCAGTTGAACTTTGCCCGTCTGAGCCTATTCAGACCTGTGCCAGCTCTTTGGCTGCTGCAAGTCCAAGTGGACCCCAGGGGGCATGGCAAGGCTGAGCTGGGGGTATACATATTGGCGGCACCTTTGCAGCCAATAACCACTCCCTGCCTGCCCTGTCACATCTCCCACCAGCCCTGATCCTCACCCTGTTTCTTCCTCTCCTTACCCTCCTAGCCCCTGTACTTCACTGCAGCAGGTTAACCTCTATGACTGAATGCTGCTGATGCTGATGCTGCTTTGGAAAGCAGGGCACTCCATCAGCATCAGCATCAGCATCAGCATCAGCATCAGCATCAGCATCAGCATCAGCATCAGCAGATTTAAGAGAATGTCCCGCTGTCATAAAGTGGGGATAGGTCTGGCTGTAATTCTGCTTTCACAATGAACATGTTGTTGTTGTTCAGTCGCTAAGTCATGTCCGACTCTTCGCGACCCCCTGGACCACAGCACGCCAGGCCTCCCTCTCTTCCATTAGCTTCCGGAGTTTGCCCACTTTCATGTTCATCGCTCCGGTGACACTATCTAACCATCTCATCCTCTGCCGCCCCCTTCTCCTTTTGCCTTCAATCTTTCCCAGCATGAGGGTCTTTTCTAAAGAGTCCTCTCTTCTCATCAGGTGGCCAAAGTACTGGAGCTTCAGCTTCAGCATTTGTCCTTCCAGGGAGCAATCAGGCTTGACTTCCTGGAGAATTGACCGATTGGATCTCCTTGCAGTCCAGGGGACTCTCAAGAGTCTTCTCCAACACCATAATTCAAAAGCATCGATTCTTCGACGCTCTGCCTTTCTTATGGTCCAGCTCTCACAGCCATACATGGCTACTGGGAAAACCATCGCTTTGACTAGGCGAACCTTTGTTGGCAGGGTGATGTCTCGGCTTTTGATTAAGTTGTCTAGGTTTGCCATAGCTTTCCTCCCAAGAAGTAAATGTCTTTTAATTTCATGGCTGCAGTCACCATCTGCGGTGATCTTGGAGCCCAGGAAAATAAAGTCTGTCACTGCTTCCATTTCTTCCCCTTCTATTTGCCAGGAAGTGATGGGAGTGGTGGCCATGATCTTAGTTTTTTTAATGTTGAGCTTCAAGCCAATTTTGGCACTTTCCTCTTTCACCCTCATCAGAAGGTTCTTTAGGTCTTCCTCACTTTCTACCATTAGAGTGGTATCGTCGGCATATCTGAGGTTGTTGATATTTCTCCCAGCAATCTTGATTCCAGCTTGTGAGTCATCCAGCCCTGCCTTCCTCATGATGTACTCTGCATATAAGTTAAATAAGCAGGGTGACAGTATACAGCCTTGTCGTACTCCTTTCCGAATTTGAAACCAGTCGGTTGTTCCATGTCCACTTCTAACTGTTGCTTCCTGACCCGCATACAGGTTTCTCAGAAGACAGATAAGGTGGTCTGGTACTCCCATCTCTTCAAGAACTTGCCACAGTTTGTTGTGATCCACACAATCAAAGGCTTTAGCATAGTCAATGAAGCAGAGGTAGATGTTTTTCTGGTACTCTCTTGCTTTCTCCATGATCCAGCGAATGTTGGCAATTTGATCTCTAGTTCCTCTGCCTCTTCGGAAACCAGCTTGTACATCTGGTAGTTCTCGATTCACATACTGCTGAAGCCTAGCTTGTAGGATTTTGAGCATCACCTTGCTAGCATGTGAAATGAGTGCAATGGTGCGGTAGTTCGAGCAATCTTTGGCATTGCCCTTCTTTGGGATTGGAATATAAACTGATCTTTTCCAGTCTTGTGGCCACTGCTGGATTTTCCAAATTTGCTGGCATATGGAGTGCAGCACTTTGACAGCATCATCTTTTAAGATTTTGAGTAATTCCGCTGGAATGCTGTCACCTCCTCTAGCTTTGTTGTTAGTGAGGCTTTCTAAAGCCCATTTGACTTCACACTCCAGGATGTCAGGTTCGAGCTCAGTGACTGCACCATTGTGGTTATCAGGAACATTGAGATCAGCCTTATAGAGTTCCTCTGTGTATTCTTGCCACCTCTTCTTAATCTCATCTGCTTCTGTTAGGTCCTTGCCGTTCTTGTCCTTTATTGTGCCTACCTTTGCACGGAATTGTCCTTTGACATCTCCAATTTTCTTGAAAAGATCTCTAGTCTTTCCCATTCTATTGTTTTCCTCTATTTCTTTGCATTGCTCATTTAGGAAGGCCTTCCTATCTCTCCTTGCTGTTCTCTGGAAATCTGCATTCAGTTGGGTATATCTTTCAGTTGGGTATATCATTCCGTTGGGTATATCTTTTCCTTTCTCCCTTGCTTTTGGCTTTTCCCTTTCTCCTTTTGCTTTTGCTTTTGGCTTTTCCCTTTCTCCCTTGCTTTTGGCTTCCCTTCTTTCCTCAGCTATTTGTAAAGCCTCGTCAGACAGCCACTTTGCCTTCTTGCATTCCTTTCTCAATGAACATACAAAACAATGAACATACAATGAACATACAAAACTGCTATCTATGGAGTCAAGTCATTAGTCAATTTAGCTGAGTGCTAAACGAGTGCAGGAAGGGCGTCTTCCCAAGATGGCTATTAGTAGCAAAAAGATGGCTATTAGCAGCAACCATGAATGAGCATCTTTGAGAGCTCAGTGGTTTAGAGCAGTGGTTCTCAAACCTTTTAGACTGGGACCCCCTTTTTAGAATGGCACTTGTGTTGGGACCCACCGGAAGTGATGTCATTAACCTGGAAGTGATGTCATAGCCAGAAATGCCATCATCAAGCAGAAAGAGGTGTCAGTGTGACATAATCAGACAACACTCCTAGAATGTAAACTGGCATTCTTGGACTGCATAACCATGAAACATTTTGAACAGAGAGCAAAATTAGGACAAAATATTATATAAAAGCACTGACCTAATATACTGTAGCAAGAGTACTGAATATAGCAAGAGTAAGGTCTGCAGTTTCCAAGATGGCTGCTCCCAGGTTTCCGTGACCCACCTGACATCAGGTCCCGACCCACCAAGTGGGTCCCGACCCACAGTTTGAATAACACTGGTTTAGAGAAACAGGAAAGCAAGCATCTACCTGGCCATCCATATATAAAATAGCCACGTTTCCAAATTATTTCAGGTATCTAGAATGGAATTCAGTCTATGCTATGTGACTACTCACCAACACAGCAGTTGCTTTTATCAACAACTGACTACAGTTTCCGCTGGAGAAAAGGGTAGCAACAAAATTCCCCCTTTGCACCTCATTCTAAAAAGACAAAGGTTTGGTCAACCCACCAGAGTCTGTTGATGCCTTTACAGTGAATTGGATTAGGCACTAAATATCCAATGATGTGCTCCCCATCTCATGCTGGCAATCGACCTGAAGAGCGACTCAGCTTGGCAGAAACCTCTTCTCCGGGAAAATTAAACCAAGCCGCCAAAGGGAAGGGTCACAAGCTGAGAAGGCCAAGAGCTGGCAAAGAGGACTGCTGCACAAGACCAGGCCAAACATTTACAAGGATTCTCAGCTGCTAGACATGTTCTTTTTAAAGACCGGAGAATCCCTAGTTTCATATGTTCTGTAACACTTCTAGCAAAACTACAGGGCTATATATTGCTCCATTAACTTTTACCGAAAGTATAAAACCAGAGTAGCTTTTGTCGAAGCACTCAGAGGCAGAGATGGAAATTGGAGCGGTTTTACCTAGGCTAGCCTGACAATCTGTCACTGGAACCAAGTTCAATAGGCAAAATGGAAGGGATGCCAGCTTTTATATGCAAATCTACAAAGGATTTTTCTCTGGAGTTCAAAGCACTGGCAAACAGATTTGCACAATAGTAATTAAAATTTACAATGTGCTAAAAAACACACACAACCCTTTTCAAATGTCTGGCACTTGTTGGATAGAAATGTCATGGTGGGTATATGCAGAATTCAACATTTTCTACCTAGAACATGTTAAACACTAGGAAGATGAGTATTTTAATGCTATCAGAGGAGCACGAGCTTTCGGCACTGGGAATTGCAACCACACTCCAATATGTTTTACATTTATTTGCTGAAGGATACAATGCACTTGTGTTATTACATTGGTTTCATTCTTGGATGATTTCCCCTTTGGCAGACTTGTGACACTTTTTCATTGGTTATTCATTCACATTATTGATTAACACATATCGGACCAATTTATGAGTCCCGCTGAATCCATTTTGAGTATCCAGGTTTTTAAATAGAGAAATATCTTTTCCTGAATGCAAACACCTGATGTACTTGCCTAGCATATTCGCCCGTTGGTCGTGGATGGTGCAAAGAGAAAAGGGTTAGCCAACAAGATAGTGAAAAGCCTGAGAAATATCACTTCTCACACCAATATTTTTTCTCTTTTAACCTATTTTCAGGGTGTCTCAATGTTATGGAAATAGCAAACAAAGTAATTTACATTTGTCTGCAAAGGGAGCAAGGGCAGTCATTGCTTGCATTCAGAAGTCACATGGGCAGCCCAATCCGCCCAATCCTACGCTGCCTGGATGCTGGAGGTGCAGCAGTTGGCTACCTACCGCTCAGCGGTGTCATTCACCCGGTACGCTGGGCGGGACTTATCTTTGAGCGGCAGTCCGCCCGTTGTGTCACGCCGTGTTCTGCCGCTTTCCCGCCCGCCGGGGCGGGCGGAAAAGCAGCAGAATGCGGCATGACGCAACGGGCAGACTGCCGCTCAAAGATAAGTCCCGCCCAGCGTACCGGGTGAATGACGCCGCTGCTACCGCTGCATCCTACCAGTGCTGGGCAGGTACCAGAAGCACCTTGGGAGAAGGGGACGTTCATCCCCCTTCCCCATGGTAAGGGCACAGGGCCATCTATGGGTCTCCTCATGTCTGCACCAGCTATTCTGCTGGCACAGACATGAAAGCTTCCATGTTGGGCTACAGGCCACCCCTGCTCCACCCCTTCCCCCACCAAGTTCCGCCCCCTACCTGCCCAGAAACAGTGCCGGTGGCGATTTTATCACCCCTCGCCAGCTCCATGTGGGGACCTCGGGCACTTGGGCCTGGCTCTGGGCTGGCGCCAGCGGTAAACCAGCAGTGGAAGTACTTTATGGCACTTTCCTGATACTGGTGCCAGCGGTAAGGGTTTACTGCCTCTTGCACTTGCGCTGATAGGATTGGGCCTTTAGTCTATTGGAAAAAGCTGAATAAATGCCAAACAAGGTGTTTCCATTGAAGCCTATTGGAACCAGGTACTGTCTTCTCTCCTTACCCCATGTTTATTCCTTTGTTTGTGAGCTTGAGATATTTATTACAGGGCAGCTCTTTCCCCTTGTTATCCTCACAAAAAAGCTATGAGATACAATAAATTGATTGGCTCAAGATAGCTTTGTGTCAGGATTAGAACCGGTGCCTTCATGCTCCCAGTCCAGCATTCTAACCACCGCCTCATACTGGATGAGAGCTAAATAAAGAGGTTTTCATAGTATGCCCCATGTTGGACTGATACCTGCGTTTGTGATGAAAGGCATTGTCAGTAGCTGATTGTCACTAATTTCTATTTGTTTCAGATTTTCTTAGGGTGCGATCCTAACCTGGAGTTAGGCCGGCACAAATTACTTTTGCTGGCCTAGGACTGTTGCAAACACACTGTAAAGTGCATGCAAACATGCTTTATGGAGGGTTTGCAACACTTCTGGGCCAGCACAAGTGACTTGTGCCAGCCTAACTCCAGGTTAGGATTGCACCCTTACACTCATTTAGGGGTATAATGGAAAGTAGTGGCTTCAGAGGTTCCTGATGATACCTGGAATTCTCGGATTATATCACAGAACGTACAGATTAGGTTTACAGATTACAATTGGCATAACTTTTGGCTTTTCCATGTTGACTTAGAATTTCATGGAAGTAATGACCAGATCATTGTCTGGACCACTAAACATAGCTGGTCAAAAGAAGAGAGCAGGTGAACAACTAGTATGCTTCTAAGGCATGATCAATCCAGCTTTTGGTAGCCCATTGAATCTTTATAATGCATCATCACCCTGTTTGACGTGTACTTCTGAACACAAATGTCCAGCTAAGTAAGTGGAGTTTTGTTTTCCTTTTCTGGTGTTAGCGCCCTTTAACATTTCCACAGTGCAATCCCTTCTTCGAGTTCAGCAAATGTAAACACATATGTGAACCAGAAATTACTTGCTGCTACTTGTTAAAATTATTGAAAGGGTGAAAAGAGCACAAGAAATGCTCAGTTCCCACAAGCTCAAACGACTGGGATCCGTGAGAGCCTGGGGTGCTTGAAGATTGTAGAATATTAAAACTAAACGAAGATTATGGAACTCTATAAATGTGTGTCACTCTTAACTGGGAACATCAAAAGATGGATCCAGGTGATGCCATACATTTTATATAGCATGTTGTTGCTAGTGGGATTACAATGGTGAGAAAAGTAAGAAAAGTAAGGCTTAATTTAAGAAGCGGGACATGGTGGCGCTGCAGATTAAACCACTGCTGCTGGGCTTTCTGACCGGAAGGCTGGGAGTTCAAGACTGCACGACGGAGTGAGCTCCTGTCGCTTGTCCCAGCTCCTGCCAACCTAGCAGTTCGAAAGCACGTAAAAATGCGAGTAGATAAATAGGGACCACTTTGGTGGGAAGGTAACGGCGTTCTGTGCGCCTCGGCGTATAGTCATGCGGCCACATGACCATGGAAACTTGTCCTTGGACAAACGCCGGCTCTTTGGCTTAGAAACTGAGATGAGCACTGCCCCCTACAGTCGGTCACGACTAGACCATTCGGTCATGGGGAAACCATTACCTAACTTAAGAAGGGTGCTAAAGAAGAAAACTGAGAACATCTGAAACAAGAAAGAAAGGAGGGGAGGGAGTAAAGGCAGTCACATTCCTCTTATTTTTCTTGTTTCAGGACAATGGCTGATTCTACAGGCACAGAAGCACTGGTGCAGTTTTTAATTACTGTAGGGTTTGGGACCCACCAACGGGTTGTGACACAATATTTGTTGGGTCATGAAAGTGGCAGGGAAGATCAGGTTATGTGCACCAAGGGTTAAACAAGCTGCTACAGGGGAGGGGAGAGCACTGCTGTCCAATCACCATTATAGCCACATCACTTGGCATGTATAAATCAGGGAGCACCCCTCCCCCCAGGGCAGGGGTCTCCAAATTTTTTAGGGCGAGGGCCACATTGTATATTTTTGCAGGCCAGGAAAAAAATCAGTTTTATAAATAAATGAATTTTAAATGAATGAATAAGTTTTACCTGGATCTTTTTTCGTAATCAGCATGGTATGATATAGAACAAAACTGAAATGTGAGAATTGCAAAGAAACAATGCTTAAATTGAAAAGTGATATGTAATGGGTAAAAATGTCAAATATTAGCAAATGCTCTGACCCCCCAAAAAAAGTTGGTGCGGGTGGATAAAATCTTGTGGTGGGCCAGATGTGGCCCTCGGGCTGTCGTTTGGAGACCCTTGCCCTAGGGATTTGAAAAGTTTGGGAATCACTTCCCAAGTGATTTTAGATCACATTTTAGATTGTGAGCCCTTTTGGGACAGGGAGCCATTTAACTTTAATGTTATTATTTGCCTGTAAACCGCTTTGTGAACTTTGTTTTGAAAAGCGGTATATAAATACTAGTGATTGATTGATTGATTGACTTCCACAACTTCTGCTTTTCTAACCTTTGATTGCCTAATGACTAGGGATGGTTTTTGTTGTTGTTGAAAACTATTCTTTTGGGCGTTAACAACCGCCTTTTGGTGATTAAAATATCTTGGATATTTTGGTGATTAAAATATCTGAATAAAAATACAACCCCTCACATAGACTACTTTTCCACTTAGAAAGAATACTGTGGCTGCATCTGCTGACACTATATCACCTGTATCGTCTACCTAGTACACTTTTAAAACATTTAAAATTAATAAAAATGAGAACATGGATTGAGAATGTAGAATAAAAACACATAACACCACAACTTTCTATTTTAATCAATAAACTTTGGGAAAAATATCACCAAAAAAGCACACCCTTACTAATGACATACATACCTACTATCAAACGCATGCTGGTTTTGTGTCTTTCCCATGTTTCTTGCAGCCATCACACTTTTTTTGCAGATGTACAGCATGATTATCTACTTAAACATTTATTTAATGTGTTCAAGATAAAGCCAAGGGGGCTTAAAAAAAAAACTTATAACTTTGCTCAAAGCCAAGAGGGGGAAGAGGATAGTGTCTTTGTGAGTGCCACAAAGACCAACCAATCAGCATTCTGTGCTGCCAGATGTGCTGCAAATGAGAAGAACCAGCTGTTCCTGAGCTCGGTTTTGTGAGCAAGCATGTGTATCTGGCCAAGAAGAGGTTCTTGTGGACCTGGAGCAGGCTCACCACTCAAATGTGTACATCTCTGCACAGCTAATGTCGGCAAGAACGGTCCAGGGTTAAAGAATGACCTTTCTGAAGTCTTCTGCGGAATTTATGCTGGGGGAGAGGAATGTATTGTCTTGCTCGAGGAGAGAGAGAGAGAGAGAGAGAGAGAGAGAGAGCTATTTGACTGAGCAACTCCAAGGACAGTTCCAAATTTATTCACTTCAGCTTGGTAAATAATACGTGTGAAAAGAGATTAAGCAGATGCCCCAGGATTTGTGCCTGCCTTAAGAAGAGGCTTGCTGGATCCGACCGAAGTCTGATAATCAAGTCCAGCATTCAGTTCCCCACAAGGGCCAACCAGGTGTCTGTGAGAAGCCCACAAACAGGCACAAAGCCCTCTCCTGCCGCTGCCTCTCCCCCTGCAGTTGGCAATCAGAGGTACACTGCAGCTGAACAGAGAAGTTCCATATGTCCATCACAGCTAACCGCCAGTCACAGACTGCTCCATGAACCTGTTTCTATTCTCCCTTTAAAGGGGCCCCAATATCCCACCATGGCCCCATATTCTACTTATTTGCTGTGCTGCTGTTTCCAGCACAAAGAGGCAATTGCTTTGTTTACCTGTGGCAACCCTAACTCTAGTTTACTTCTTCCTGTTGACTTCAGTAAGCAAACGCTTGTTCCATATTGGCCCAAGTTCCGCCCCTCAATCATAGAAGCTGATCCAATGGGACCGGGGAGGGGGAAAGAGTTTAGACGGTAAATAAACATCAACCTGCTTTAAGCATGGTCTAAACTGGTGATCAATTGCAAACAATATCATATTTGATCTCCGAAGGGCTTGACTCAAATCCCACTTAAATCGAAGGGACTGAATGGAGTCACCTTAATTGCTTGGGTGGCAATAATGGCTATTTTTGGGGCTGGAGTCCCTGACTCCGAGGAGAGTCGCCACATAATATTAATAAAGGAAAGTCATATCTGTGGGGAGGTGGGTGCTGGTGTCGTTTTGTCTTGTTGATTTGAATGTGCAGACTGTGTTAATAATACAGAAAGCGTGGCCTGCCTTTGCCGAGCACTAAAAGCGGACTAATCCCTGTGTAAGAAATCAGTAAGTATGGTCTGCTTAATCTAGTCCCAATGTGAAACTGTTGACATTTGTTCTTTTTTTTTTTCCTCCCCCGTATCATTATGTGACTGGGCCTGTTTTGTGCTGGATTAGGCACAAATCTCCTATGCAGCGCATTTGGCATGTTACTAGTAGTTTAACTTCATGAATAATGGATGAGGAGAATGTAATCCACGAGGAGGGAAGGAAAAGAAAGTATGGTGTGGTTTTTTTTTCCCCGTTTTTTTGCAGACTACCCATTCCTCCAGCATGGGCAATTATTCAATACAGGATGTTTGATGTCGTTTCGACAACCAAGCTGCCATGGCAGACGCTGTCGTGCGGGTGTGCGCGTGCAAAAAAAAATTTGCATGTCAAATTCGCAAGAACCCTTTCCACCGTCATTTGGGTCGCCCCCGTTTGGATTTGAGGTGCCGTGTGGCACGGGCGAAATCTCACCCTCGCCGCTCTCGGTTTGCACGTGAACTAAGGGGAACAGATGGCGATGAGTGATATGATTGGGAGCAAGGGGACGGCTGATTTGAAAGGTTGATATGCAGCCTCTCTACCACTGTGGGTTTACAAGACAAGGAGCAGCATATCGGAAAACCCCAGGAACACAACAAGTGCAAATCGAAAACACACACCAGGAATATAGAATTACATAATTAAAAGAAGAAGAAAAATCCTCCACCACAAAAAAAAATCCTCCGCCCTAAAAGGAGCAATGGATACTAATAGTAGTAGGTTTGCAGCATCAGAAACTTTTTGATCCCAATAAACCAAACCCCGTTTTGAATACATTTGTGGCCTGGCTGTCTCCCTTTCCTTAATCCAACAAAATTGGTAAATGTACATGCAGTGCTCCAAATCATATGATAGGATGTCAATCTGTAGTAGTTCATAGAATCATAGAGTTGGAAGGGAACTACAAGGTCATCTAGTCCAACCCCCTGCCTGTAGCAGGACAGACACCGTGGCACATTTTTGGGGACACGTTCAACAACATTTCAAGACTGAAGTTGGTTTCCATCTCTGTGGGATGTCCTGCAATGTCTTCAATTATATATTTACCCCACAATTCTAAGGTGAGACTGAGGGCGCAATCCTAAACTGAGTTAGGCCGGCATAAGCTAAGCCTGCAAAGTTTGGCCAGCACAAGGGCCAGCACCATAAAGTATGTTTGGACCACTCTTGGAGCCAGAGAGGCCAGCACACAGACGTGCACCATCCTCCTTGACTCTGAGAGTGGTCCAAACATGCTCTACAGTGGCCCTTCTGCCAGCCAAATTTTGCTGGCCTAACTGTGCCAGCCTAACACCAGGCTAGGATTTTGCTCTGAGTCAGCATGGCTGTCCTCACACCAGCTCAGAGTGTCAAAAACATGCTCTAATGAATGTTTGTGCCTATTTGAGAGCCAGCTGTGCCAGTGCAGAGGCCTATACTGGATCCTGACCCTGTGCCATGTAGCACAGGTAAGTTTGCAATAGGTGGCTGGTAGAGAATGGAAGGAAGGCATTTTAGAAGCTGGGAGGGAATGTTTTCGGGCAGGGGAAGGAACAGAGTGAGGATCTGGAAGGGACAGGGTTGGGGCAGGTCCCTATATAGCTGGCGTGGATCCAAGAAGCCCCTCAGGGTTGCTGGAACTTAACTTTGAGTAAGGGAAAAATCCCCTTACCCCTGAGGAGATCTCCAGTTGTATCCTAAGCTGCATTAGTTACAGTGCAGACCATATCAGAGATGAACGGAGCCCCGAGTGCGCCCATGGCACTCATGGCACTCAGCATGTTGCCCCGCCCCCATGTGTCACCCAGCCACGCCTCCCTGCACCTGGAATAGCTCCATTTTGGAGCGGAACGGGCGCGAGGGAGGGCAGGTGGGCCAGACAGCACACGGGTTAGTCCGCAGACTCCGTGCAATGGCGCCCCGCCACCCTGCCGCCCAGTCGCTGCTGGCGCCCATGGCTCGCACCACCCCGGGCTACACCCTTCCTCCGCCTCTGGACCATATAGCATGGCTGCACAGTTTAGGATTGGGCTGCATGTTTTGTTTTTTTTACTCAGTAAGGCATAATGCATCCACACAGGAGTAAAAGTCTGCCAAAAAGAAAAAAAAATCCATGGCTCAGAGCCCCATTCTAGGCACGTCAACTCCCACTGTAATCAATGGGGTATGCTCCCAGGTAAGCGTGGATAGGATTTGTCATTATGCAATTGTCATTATGCAATTTTTAGTTCCTGTCTCTCATCAGGAAACATTTTTCCCCTCCATCGTCCCAATAAATTCAGTCATAGCTGCTCTACTTTGCCTGCCAATAAAGATTAAAAAGATAAAAAATAAAACAGCAACATTCAGCAACATGTTCTTATGTTCAATCCTCGTCAAAATGAATTCATTTTGATCAGGCTTGTGCAGAAGAACTAGCTGATGCCTTATGTCCATAGTTAGGGATGAAAGATTGATGAAAGATTTTTTTTAAAATTGCAGACATTTCTTGTCGAACAGTGATATGTTTGGCTTTTAGCAAGAAGCAGTCCTCCCAGAGGCAATAAAGTGCTTGCATTTTCAAGGCAACTAATTGCTATTTATGGGACAAAAAAGGGCCATATTCTTCATTATCCTACATAACTTGAAGTTATTCAGCATTGAGCTTGGTGGTATAACTGAGAAGTGGCAAAGCATCCCCAGGAACAGAACAGCGAGCCCCCAAAGATGTGGTCACTTACAAGCACTTTTGAGCTCCGCACTCCTGCCACATTTGTGCTATCAGAGCAACAGCTGGGGAGACTTTTTCAACAAAGATGAGTGTCAGATAATCCTGATGAGATTCCACATCCAGCATCTTTTGTAATTATGTCACATTCGGCTGTAATGGAATAATTCAAGCTGAAAGGACAAGCTTTGATCCTTTCTTAAACCTTTCCCTGTGGACTGGCTATCTGAAAGATTCAAAGATATTTCTGTTACAAGATCTAGGGTTTCCTTGGGGAAGTCATGATTCTGAAGCAGTGGGATCTTGCAAAAAGCAATATCAAGTTTGCAAAAAATGAAAAAAAAATCAACCACTGTTTTGGAGAGCCTTTAATATCAAATGTACTGTAGATGTCAATAAAATGGTATCCTTTCATTTTCTAATGGAAAGACTCATGTTAATGTTTTTCAGCTCAGCCAGCCAAGGAGGAAATAGATACACACACTGATGGGTGAGGAGTTGGACAAATATTGTGGGCAGATCATTACAATTGGGAATATGATTATGTTTATTATCTAAAACCATGTTATTCAAACTTTGGGTTTGAATTATTCAAATGTGTTATTCAAACTGTGGGACCCACCTTGTGGGTTGCGACCTGATGTCAGGTGGGTCGTGGAAAGCTGGGAACAGCCATCTAGATTCAAGAAGCAAATATGAAACATATTGTTATTCATGTAACAACGGCGGCTAGATTACTATTTGCACAAAAATGGAAAGATGACGAAACCCCAAATATGGAACAAATAATAGGGAAAATTTATGAAGTGGCAGAGATGGGCATTTTAACAGAAAGATTAAGAGATTAATAAGATTAATAAGATTAAACAATACTGGACAATGTTTTACGATTGGATAGATATGCAATGTTGAATTGCAAAGTAATAAAAGATACTCGATACTACATAGTTCAACGTTGGATATTAAGATATTTCATAATTTATAAGTAAAGAAGATTTTGGATATATTGAGTATGAAATAGATAACCTTAGAAATGATATTTTTAATTGGATTGATGATATTTTTAAGATATTATGATACATTGCAAGGTACTTACCTAATGTGTTTACCTTTGTTTAACCCATTCCTTTGTTTTCCGTAACCCTATCCCATCTTTTTCTTAAAATTAATAAAAACAATTGGGAAAAAAGGGGGGGAACAGCCATCTTGGAACCTGCAGGTCTTACTCTTGTTATATTCCTTTTGTGAGTGTTAACAGTTTGAATTTTTGTTTTTAGATCAGTGCTTTTACATAATATTTTGTCCAGATTTGCTTTCTGTCAGGAATGTGTCATGGTTGTACAATTGCTGCAGTCCAAGAATGCCAATTTGCATTTCAGGAGAGTCATTTTATTATGTTTCCATGACAGCACTTCCTGCTTGATGATGTCACTTCCTGCCACAACATCACTTCCAGGTTAATGACATCACTTCCAGTGGGTCCCAACACAAGTGCCATTCTAAAAAGTGGGTCCCGGTCTAAAAGGTTTGAGAACCACGGATCTAAAATGTACATCTGATCAAAAAGAAGGCATGAATGTCCAAAGCATAGAAATGATTCAAAGCTTCGGAAAAAGCACCTCACACAGACTTTTGTGGACAGCACTACTTCTTACTGAAGGGAGGGGATCGCTTGGTCAGGTTAGGAGGGAGGGGACCAATGAGTATGGGCAGCAAAAGGATATACGTACAATTGCACCGGGCAACAAGTTGTAGGGGGAAAACAAACAAAACTTGTTGTCTGGTGCAATTGTACTCCCTGCACTTCTTTAGCTACTTCCCTGCCTCTATGTACTATCTCTATTGTCCTTCTTGCTACTGCCACTTCCTCATTGAGAGGAATTGGCAAAGTGTTGTAATGACATCATCATAACTTAGCTGTGTGCATTCAGCATCTAAAAGCAGCAACAGTGCTTTGCTGTTAGGACTCTAATTGTAAACTTTTGTGAGGTTGCACAGTCCCTTCACTTTAACTTGGACAAACAGATGTGTCACTTCTTTGGGCTGGCATCTTTTCCCCCTGCCATTTCCTGATACGTAGCCCATCAATCCTATGACCATGAACTACTTGTTTTGTCTTTAGTCTTGTACCAATTGTCCTTGCGTCTTTGCCAATTTGGTGCTTCAATTCTCAGATTTGTAATAAAATATATTGGTCACCGAAGCGATGAACATGAAGTTGGGCGAACTCCAGAAGCTAGTGGAAGACAGGGAGGCCTGGCGTGCTGTGGTCCATGGGGTCGCAAAGAGTCGGATATGACTTAGCGACTGAACAACAATAAAATATATTATGGCAATCCCAAGTACTGTATCCAGTAATGCTATCTAGCCAGTACGCTGGGCTGGAGTTTCGTTTGAGCGGCAGCCCGCCCGTTGCGTAACACTGCGTTCCTCCGCCGCTCCGCCCGCTGCCCCGCCCGCGGCGGCGGCGGAACGCAGTGTTACGCAACGGGCGGGCTGCCACTCAAACAAAACTCCTGCCCAGCATACCGGCTAGATAGCATTACTGGCTGTGTCCAACTGTTCTTTCTGAGCTGGCTTTCCAGGGCAACCATAGCATCTGAACGGGTGACCATCATGCTGATTCCGGGCTAGATGCCCAGAAGACTATTATTGATCTTGGTTACACCTATATTGTTTACCTCTACACTTACAGGAACATCACAGAAAGAACAATTGCTCATTCTTCCCCAATGACCCCAATAACAGATACTTCTTCAAGTAATTCCAGAAGTCATTTCAAGTCATCATGTTTGCATCTGATTCACAGGTGATACCTCATAGAAGTGGTACTTCCTGTTGCATGAGAAAGGTGATATAATAAGCTATCTTCTCAGTTTGGCATGATGGAAGCTTAACCACTCATACGTAACCTATAGCCTGGAATATCAGTATTTGTTGTTGCCAGGAGTGTTTGAAAACGGTGTTATTTTTCCCCCAGCAGATTTTGTGATTTGAAAAGCAGAAAGTGGTGTTAGCAGAAAAGCAGAAAGCGGTGTAATTCTCATTTCAAGTTTTCATTTTTATTAATTTTTAATGCTTTAAAAGTGCAATAGGTAGGTGATATAGGTGATATAGTGTCAGCAGATGCAGCCATAGTATTATTTCTAATTGGAAAAGTAATCTTAATTTACCAAAAAATGCTGTGTTTTGTGTTTTTATTCAGACACGTTTAACACCAAAAAGGTGAGTTTTGTGTTTTTATGCATTTAAAAAAAAACTCCCCTAGTGATTGCATGCATGTGTGTGATTGCATGCATGTGAGTGATTGCTCATGCATGCACACGCACACACACACGCGCACACACACACACACACACGAGTGTCTGACTTGCACATGATGGGCTCTGCTTCAGAACACTGATCGTCTACAAATCATTTGTTGGGGAATTACAGGTGTCCACTGAAAGCAAGCAGTTTTGCTTTACATGCCAGACAACACAAAGGTACGGTATGGCTCATTCCTCTTGCTTATTGTACGGATTTAACGTCCCTGTGCTGAATGAGCTTCTTGTGCAGAAAGGTGTTTATAAACTGCAGGAGATACGCTGTTTGAGATGAAATGAAGACATTTAATGATACGGCAGACGGCTTATGTATTCATAAACCATCTGATCTGAAAGGAACTGGGTTCTCCTCATATCTGATGCTTAGAAATGGTGGTGTTTATAGTGGTGCCTCCTCATCGTTCCATGAGTGACAGAGATTCTTTTGGCAGGTCACAATGAAAATTAGTTTTCCGTTCCCCCCTAAAGTGCTTGGTGTTCTTCCAGGATGAAAAGTTTGACTAAGATCCAATTTTTCCAAGAGGGAACAGGCCAGCAAAGGTTGCAACAAGCACTGTCTGGCAATGCCATGTTGGCGATGGTTTCTTTGCTTGCTTGTCTGATAAATGACTATATGAGTGATGCCAAACACAGACGTTTGTTGATAAATGAGAATAAAATGGAACAGCTGGAGGAAACCAGGATAATACTAAAAATCTGAAGACACTTGTAAGGAAATATGAACTCTCGAATAAAAGCAGTGACATGGGAATGTGATGACTGATGAGTAGCATTCTCTTGGGTCCTTGAGGAATCTATAGTTGGGGAAGAGCGAGGGTTCTGTTCTTCTGTATGCATTTCCAGATACTTGTTCTCTAGACTCTTGTGGATGGTAATTTTAACTAAAGCTGAAAACAAATGTGCTTCCAAAAATTATCACCAAAATTTTTCTGTGAATTTGAATGGTGAATGCTCACACCATCATCATCATCATCATCATCATCATCATCATCATCATCATCATCATCATCATCATCATCTACTACTACTACTACTACTACTACTACATTGATGACGACGATTACTACCACCAACACCAACACCTCTGCAATTTGTAGATCTTGGCTAGATCCCAGACTATAACCAGCTCAGCGTAAGCTATGACAAAGTAGTAAAATGATGATGATGATGATGATGATGATGATGATGGAACAGTACATATTCTGCAGAAATACCTCTATATCCTAGGTCAGTGGTTCCCAAACTGTGGGTTGGGACCCACCAGTGGGTTGTGAACCAATTTCAGTTGGGTCACAAAGCACCTAGAGCAGCCATATTGAAAATATGGGATGCTGGAAAGGGGGAGGGCTGTGTAATTGTTTTTCTTGTGTCAAGGTTGTAAGGCTTTTTTCCCCTTTCTGATTCACTTTGCTATTGGAAAATGACTGCGAAATAACCCAACAGATTTCTGCATTATCAGGAAAGCAGCAGACTCTGGTGTCACAATGATTAACCAGATGACGACGACAATAACATCAATTCTATGGCAACTTGAATATTCTCCCAAGAGCTGATGTGGTTTTTTTGTTAGCATTTGCAGGTATTTGATTGTTAGCATGTTTTACAGATTAGCATTTGTTTACATCGCAGTGATATTAAATTTCTGACTAGAATTGACGTTGACATGCATTTGTGTTAGTAATTTACGCCCCTTGATAGGTGGCACACAGTCATAGTTAGTTTTTTTTCTAGTATTTTATAACTGACATCCTATGAACTCTCATTACATTGTGAAATAAAAGATGCAACGAACACTCACAGCCAAATCGGATTGGCAGCGGAAATCCCCATTTTCATCACAGCAGCTGCTGGATGCTGTGCTGAAGCAGGTAAAGGAGCAGAGGGGGTGGTTCACAGGCAGGAGAATGAGGACTGGGAGGAGGCACTTTCCTATTGACTGTATGGAGTTATATCCCCTCTTCTTTCCTTGTTGTTTTCAATGCATTGCGGCTTCGCTCCTCCGCGCAGCTTTGCCACGCCCCCTGCTTTCGGACTCACCCCATTTCAGAACGATTCAGAGGCAAGGGTGGGGGGGAGGCCCCAGGTCTGCGCCAGTTTTCCCAACCAGCATGTCTAGCAGTCTCAGCGGCACCCGCATGGGCTTGACGTAATGCATATTTATATATATGCACTAAGTGGTCTGTATTTGGATGGGAGACAGAATGCCAGGCTGTGACAAGCTGCAGTACCTGTTGTGGCAGAACGGGGTCACTGTGGAGCTGATTGTGAATGTGGTGAGAAGGCCAGCCGGCAAAAGAACGGAGTCCAACCTTGAGGACCTGTCCAGGCTGGACTTACGATCACCTGCTGAAGCTCGCTGTCACACGGCTGGAGGAGAGAACCACACTGTGAAGGCTACATCTGGGACTGAGGATTCGGTGAATAGCAGAATACTGTATATTTCTACAAACCCCATTGAAAAATGGTGGTTTAGACTAGCCTGCCCATGTAAGCTGCCTTGGGCATTTGTTTTGGCATGGGAAAGGTGGCGTATAAATTCTTCAAAATAAATAAAAATAAATCCCCCCCCCACACACACACACACACACACACACAGAGAGAGAGAGAGAGAGAGAGAGAGAGAGAGAGAGAGAGAGAGAGAGAGAGAGAGAGAGAGAGAGAGAGAGAGAGAGAGAATGTGCATATTACACACAAACGTATCATTATAAGATAATGGAGTACTCTTAACTTCATCAAGTTTCAGAAAATAATTTCCCTACATTTTTTGCTATCGTTAATTAACAGATTAGAATTGATACACATTTGTGTTGTGTGTGTTTTTCTGGCAGTAAAAGCCTAGCAATGGTGGTAAGAAAAAGATGCTCAATTTTATCTTCAAATGTGATTAGAGTTTATTAAAAGAGCACCCCACTTGTTCTTGTTTGATTACAGTGGGTCTATCTTTCATATTTCTTGACCAAAGTGAGATCCGCTTTCCTGTGTTTTGTCAGTGTAATAACTTCAGCTGTGCATCCCTCATTCTGAGGGCAACCTGTACATATGAGACACTAAATTAGTTTCATTCTTCAGCAAGCAGTCCTGCACTTCTTGGTAATTCAAGATATTTAGTGATAATTTAAATACACTGAAAACAGCCGTGAATACAGCTTTGGCATTTGTTGAGGTCAATCTACCACCAATATTAAGGTGTATCAATCTGTAGAATAAGTGGAAATCAGCAGAAGACAGGAACCTGAGCTATGAAATACCATGCCAAGATGAAAATAAAATGTCAGTTTAATAAGGATGATGAAATTCTGAATACGCCTCTTACTGCTCAGCCCAAACTGGCCACTAGGCCGGGACAAGGGACCTGTGTCACAAACATTCTGCAAAGCACATCTGTACCACTTCTGGAGACAGGGAGCCTGGTACATGGGCATGTGCCGTCCTCCCTGCACTGTGACTGGAGCCAGGTAAGGCCAGTGAGCGGAGGGCATCACAGTGGCTTGGTGGGGAGGATGGGCATGTGGGCGGACCAGCCCAGGGAGGGCGTGAAGCCAAGATCTGGCACTTAGACCAGATCCTAACCCAGTGGTGTCATCTAAATGATTTAAGAACAGGTACTCACTTTTGATTGGCACGTGTCAGGACCCGCTCACCGGAAGTGACGTCATAAGCCAGAAGTGATGTCGTGGCAGGAAGTGACATGAAAAAAGCCCTTTCTGAGGCCTCAGATGATTTTAAACTGACCCAACAGTTGCAACAGTATTCCACAGCACCCCCAGAACATGTGAAGGAGGCCTGGCATCAGGTTAAAACCCCAGAGCAACTCATTTTTCAGTGGCAAGGAAAGGAAAGGCTCCGCTCGCTGCCTGCCTGCCTGCCTGGCTCTGAGAACATGCAGGCAACTCAAACATGCAGGAAATTCAAATGTTGCAGAGGGCGGAGTCGACAAGTGGGCAGGCGAATGGGCGGGGCCAGCTGTAATCCTAGAAACCAGTACTCGCGTACCCCCGTGTACCCCCTGCATGACATAACTGTCCTAACCCCAGCCCGGGCCCAGTTGGCCCTGATCTGGGCTGCTCAGATTTGCAGCAGTGATTTCACTGGTGCAGCTCAGAGGAGCTCCATAGGGGTGGCTGGGGCTTACTCTGGGTAAGGGGAAAATATTCTGCCTCCTAACCTGCGCTGGATACCAGCCAGCCTGCCTGTTCTGGCGCAGGTTAAGATTGCGCCCTTAGGGCCCAATGCAGTGGTCTGCATGCACTGCCAGAACTCACGTTTTGGCTATACAGGGTGTTTTCTGGAGGCACAAAAGCCAGGCTTCCACAAAAGGGGCCTTCGTCAGTGCTAGTAAGTCGGCGTTGGAGGGGGAGGGATCTCAACAGCTACACCACTATGTGCCCAGTCATAAGGTCTCTCTCTCAAACTGCCCCTTTCTCTCTTCAGATAATAAGTCTGCAAAATGGCTGGAGTATGTCTGAGGAGATCCACAGGCAACTGCACAGCCTCCCAGACTGCAAGTAAATTTTTTTTACTGACCTCCTGCTGGCTGTTCAATTGCCCCCCCCCCCCATTGGATGCAGCATAACTGCATCAGTGCCAATGGTGGGGGATAGGATTAGGTAGTTATTAATTTTTTTATAGCTTATTATGCTATAGATGTGACTTTCGTAGGGCCCAATTCTAACCAACTTTTCAGCACTGACATAGCCATGCCAATGGGGCTTGTGCTGCATCCTGCAGTGGAGCAGTAGTCACGGAGACCACCTTGAGGAGGGAATGCTTGTTCCCTTACCCCAGAGCTACACTGAATATGTAACAGTTTGCAAATGAAGACACTTTTATTTGCTATGATGGTGTTCTTACTCCATTCCAGTGGTGTAGCTAAGCCATTTGATACCTGGTTCAAAGAAGATTTTGTAGTGTGTCCCCCCCCCCCCACAGTGTAGCTACAACAGTGGTTCCCAAACGGTGGGTTGGGATTCACCAGTGGATCGCAAGCCAATTTCAGGTGGGTTGCAAAGCACCTAGAGCAGCCATATTGAAAATATGGGAAGATGGGATGCTGGAAATGGGGAGGGATGTGTGGTTGTTTTGTTTGCGTCATGGTTATAAATAGGCTTTTTCTTTTCTGATTCCCCTTGCTCTTGGAAAATGGCTGAGAAACAACCCAACGTATTGCTGCGTTCTCAGGAAAGCAGCAGACTCTGGCGTCACAATGACGGCACTTCCAGCTATGACATCACTTCTGGTGGATTTTGGACAGACGTTCATTCGAAAAAGTGGGTCCCAGCGCTGAAACATTTGAGAGCTACACCACTGCTCCAATCCTGTATCTTTTCCTTCCTGTTTGTCAGTGAAACATTTAAAAATGGTAACCCATCTTCCACTAAGCTGCTATTTTTCTTAACCAGTTGCTCTAACCAGGGATAATTTATCACAAGTTATTATCTATAATTGCACGGCAGGCTCTAAGCAGATGAAATCGGCAGTGAAACCTATCAAACCGTCAAGTGACCTTTCATGATCCACGCATTGTGATGCAGATGATACAGAAACATTCCTCTGTTGTTCTAAGGGTACACATTTGCATAATTACATATTATTCACTGAAAGCCTATCAGCTTAGGAGGAACAAAACAGCCCTTACTGTGTATCACTGAAGTATTTCATGGGTATCAAAAATAATGGCGATAGTCATCACTTTTTTCCTGTGGATCAACTTAGATAAGAAACATAAAATTACATTTTAGGTTATAAAAATGGATCTCACATTCAAGTTTCAAATGCTGATTATAAGATGTGCGCATAAAATGTGCAGTAATGCAGTAGGAATTGGCCTATTGGTTTTCAAATGGTCCTAGGTCCCTTTGCATTTTCTAGATGTTAGATTTTTTTTTAAGCCAACGTAGAAAGGAATTTGAAGGAGGAAATTATTCTGCATTCATTTCGAAAGAGAACAACTTGTATCGCTAATGATTAAGGCTTCCAGCTGTAATTGGGAGGCCCAATTCTAATAATTTGGGGCACGTTCTAATTGACTGAGCTAAAAATGCAGGCATTTCCATTTCCAGACAGCTTTGATTTTGCAGGCTTGCAGGTTCATACAAATGTATTTATGCTTTACTCTCCGTGAACATGGTACTTACCAAGAATTAAAGATTTGGTCCTTGCCAAGTGGTTTACAATCTTACTATCAACCCAAGGGAGACAGCCAGGGGTGTTCCTGGGGGGGGGGAGCAGCAAATGCTAGGTTTTACAGGACCTGAGCTCCTGTGTAACATGGCCCTTTCATCTCAGAGCAGTCTCAGAGCTGTGAATGGCTCTGAAGCCAAGAGGGCAGGGTTCTGTTACACAGGAACTCAGCCTCCTGCAAAATTTAGCATCCACCACCCCCCCAGCATCGTCATCCGCAAATGAACTCCCGGAACACTGGGAGGGACTTATGCGGGGCTTCGCCGTGATTGGCTGCCCACCTGTTTCGTTCTGCGGCTGCCCTGGCCTCGAGGGGTGCCTGCTCGCCAGGGGAGACAGGTAGGGGGTGCGCCGAGTGCCTGGGCAAGCAACGGGGGGCCGCGCCAACCAGGGGCAGCCCTCCCTCGAGGCCAGGGCAGCCGCGGAACGAAACGGGCGGGCTGCCAATCACGCGAAAGTCCCGCCCACGTCCCTCCCAGCGTTCCGGGAGTTCATTTGCGGATGACAACGCTGCACCCCCCTAGGAATGCCACTGGGGACAGCAGAGGAAGGGGAGAGAACTGGAGGTAAGTGTAAAGAAGATGAAGGTGCTATTATTTCAATGTCCTTTACAAAAGGTTATGGGGAATAGGAGGTTGTGACAAAACATCACAGGAAAGGTAGGCTTGGAGGAAGGATTGGAAGAGGCACCACACAGGTGTTCTGGGAGGCAGTTCCATGCACAAAGGGCAGCAAGGGAGAAAAAGTGAGACCAGGAAGTGATGGACAACTGAGGAAGGTGGAGATGGGGAAGCAAAGACCACGAGAAGGGGTGTATTGGCATATAAGTGCAGAGAGATAAGGAAGACCAAGGGCCATGCAAGCTTGGAAGGTGAGGACAAGGGGCTTGTGTTGGCTCCAGGAGCACGCAAGAGAGAGGAACGATTTTGACAGCAGAACCCTGGATGATGGCAAAGGGATGGAGATGAGGCCATGGAAGACTAGAAAGGAAAAGACAGCCGTACTCAAGATTCCAGTTTGTTCTATAGTAGAGGGGAATAAAAGCATAACATATTAAAGATGGTAGTTTTTTCTGCAACAAATGGTAGCTTTTGTCAACACATTTTCACACTTTCCCCATATCTCAAAAGCCAGCCAGAATAAGGTTTTGGTAACTGGAACATGTATCTGAACATAATATGTTACAAAGCAGATGGTTCAGCAAAATAAGATCATTGAATCAGCTGGTGTTAAATAATTTTAGTCTTTCCACTAATGCCAGGGTAGGATCTTGTTACAGTTGTTTGATTAGCATGGAAAAAGCACTCTGTACATGGTTAGAGGTACTGTCTTGATTATTTCATTTTTCGTAGGAGTGAGCCTTGGTACGAAAAACAGATCCCAGGGCTAATCCCTTGTGAGTTTTGACTCAAATTAAATTCAGTAGGTAGGTCCTCATATATTACAGGAATGGATACAGTGCAGAAACCCCACTATCGAAGGGCAGAGCAATCTTTCATTCCCTCCCCACTCCCATTTTCCTCTTGTAATGGAAAAGCACTGCCTGCTCAAATGAATCACCCTTTTCCAATAAAAATGAAGCAGCATGCTTGAAGAATTTAATTCAAGTTAATTGCTTTTTTATTATATTAAAATAGTCTTGATTTCGGCGTAATGACGTTTGGAGAGGCTCTCACTCTGCCGCTACCTTGAAGAAGGTACATTTCACAATGATCACGGAAAGTATTTAAAAACATAAAATTGTGCTGTCCTTTTGCCCTCCTTTGCTAAGAAGCGAAATCCTACCCAGATGATCACATTGATTTTTAAGAAAGGAAAAAAAGAAATTGAACTCTGGGCCTTCCTATTCCAACTGCACAATCCCATCGTGATCCTCTTTTTTTTTTTTTTTAAACACAGTTCAGAGAAACATTTTTAAAAGAAAATCCAAAATATTTGAGGCATCAAGACCAGTGAGGAAAAAAAATGCACGGTTGCACAGATGACATTATCATCAATGCATCCTGGTGAACCAGAGAACACCATTCAAAGCATGAAATGTGGGGTTTGCAGATGACCTGCTTCTGTCCTTTTTTCTTACATTAAGAAAATTACAACTTAAGAAATCTGCACTCTTTGTGGTGATCTATTGAGCAGTACAAAAAGAAGCATAGTAGAAGACATAGTTTGACTTGTTACTTGGAAAAATATTCCACCTTGCCTCTGCCCCTATTGCCACTTCATTTCCCATTCTCCCCCCACCTTGTCCCACCTCCTGGCCACCGTATCTCCATCTCATGCCTCCCCACCAAAGTACGCTGGGACTGCCATAAGGCGGTGGCTGCTGGCGGGATGCTAGTTCTGGCAGCAATAGGAACCCATAGGATTGAGACTTGGGAGATCCAGGTCCAGATTTAGAGCACAATCCTAACCAGGAGTTAGGCCAGCACAGTTAGGCCAGCAAAGTTTGGCCAGCACAAGGAACACCATAAAGTATTTTTGGACCACTCTCGGAGTCAGAGAGGCCAGCACAAAGACGTGCGCCATCCTCCCTGACTCCAAGAGTGGTCCAAACATGCTTTACGCTGGTCCTGGTGCCAGCCAAACTTTGCTGGCCTAACTGTGACAGCCTAACTCCAGGTTAGGATTGTGCTCTCATATTCAGCCATGAAACAGATTATCTTAGGCTATCGTTTCTTATTAGCCTTACAGCCCAATCATAACAAGATCCCACACATAGGGTTATCAGATACAAACTGTGCCTATACCTTTAACTGTTGTATAGAATTTGGAATCTAGGCAGGTGCAGCTCATCACAGAGGGGTTTAAAAAGCTGCACCTGCCAAAATTCCCTCTTCCATACAATCGTTAAAGGTATAGGCACCCTGTCCCAGTTTGTATCTGGTAACTCTACCCACACAGGAAGTCTCCACTGCATTCTGCAGAGGGTGCAGTCCGGGAAGTCTCCTTTGCTCCTTTATCTGAGGGTAAGCTGAATGCCCAAATGGGTCTACTCAGATATGCCCCAGAGATTTTGTTGGAGCAAGTCTAAGTGGATCTGGGAAGGCCGTCAAAGCCAGCAAGTTAGATAGGATCTTGATGGCTACATTGCTGCCAATGCCGTACCCTTCTCAGCCTTGATCCGCCCTTCCTGGTCCCCACCCTATTCCTTTCCTCCCCCTCCCATTCCTCCCACCCCCACCTCCCATCCGCCCAGTGGTGTCATCCAAATGATTTACGAACAGGTACTCACTTTTGATTGGCACTTGTCGGGGTCCGCCCACCGGAAGTGATGTCATAAGCCACAAGTGATGTCGTGGCTGGAAGTGAGGTCATAGCCGGAAGTGAGGTCATGGCCGGAAGTGAGGTCATGATTGTTGCCATGGATGTGATCATGTTTGTAATAACTTCAGCTTGTGGTTAGTGTTGATTTAACTTCTATTGCTTTGCTTTCTAGAGATGTGTATATACATAGTTTGCTTCAACTGTTCCCCGGTTAAATAGCAGGCTAGACTGTACAAGATTGTGAGCCCTTTTGGGACAGGGAGCCATTTAACTTTAATGGCTACAGGCGTGCACTACACATGCACAGCAGACGGGGCCAGCTTCGAGTGGGCGGGGCCAGCTCAACTTCTAGGAACCGGTACTCGCGTAGTGGTGCATAGTGGGTGCATGACATCACTGCATCCGCCCCTGTGCTGACTTACTGGCACCAGGGCTTGGTGGGCCACTTTGGTGCAGCTGTGGCCTCTTGCTTCTTGCCATGGCAGCCTGGCTGCACTGAATGGCGTGTTGCCTCTTGAGACAGCCGTAAAGCATGCTGCACTGCAGGAACACAAGTTTTGGCTGTGCAGGGGACTATTTGGATTAACCTACTGTACCTACCTTGTAGGGTTTTTTTGTGAAGAAAACATGGGACATGAGAGAAACTGTGTACACCATCCTGAGGTCATTGGAGAAAGAGAAAACATGAATAAATATCTCTGTTCTCAGATATATCTCGGCATCTGCCATCTGTCAACCTGAGCCTTTGTACGAGCTCTTATGTTCTTAAGACTTCCCTCATGCAAAATGGCAAGAATGGCTTATGGTTTGATGAAAACAGCCCCAAAGCACAATCTTATAGTCAAGATTGTAAAAGTTGCAAAAACTGTACATATTAATTTATTCATTAATCAATCAATCAATCAGTTACTTATATACCGCTTTTCAACATGAAGTTCACAAAGCGGTTTACAGGCAAATAGTAATAATAATAAAGTTAAATGGCTCCCTGTCCCAAAAGGGCTCACAATCTAAATTGCACGTACATTACAAGCTACTATCTGCAGGCATGTAGATTGATACAATACTTCTTTCTGTAGAACAGCTGGAAAAAGTGCTTTGGAGCTTTTGCAAATGAGTGGCGTAAAGTGAACAACTAGGTGGTTTTCATTAATGGCAAAAGATGTGACAGGAGCTCCCTGAAAGCAAGATTGGAAGGGGCTTAATTAGCAGACATAAATTGTGCCAAATAGATCATGGCATATCTCAAGAAAGAGATCCATAAAACCTTTAATTATCATAATCGGCACTTGAGTTTATCCTAGATTTTTTTACACAAAGAAAACGTGACCACAAGCACTGTAAGTGTAAATACTATTTGAGTTTCTGAATTCTGGCTAGCTTTTATTTTGCTTCAATCCAGTCTGTCTATACATAATTGTGTGTGTGTGTTTTTTAAAGAAAAATCATTTTCTTTATCCATCAATTAAGCAGACTCAATTGCTTTATAGGTATTACAATGATCTGGTTCTCTTAAGTTCATGAAGGAAATGCTTCTGAACTACCTAGAAATGGAGGCTTATTAAGATAAACGTACTTAATGACATTAGAATGATTCTTGCAAGGGAGGCACTGTGATCAAATTCACAAAGCATTGCCAACCTGAAAAAAATGCTTTTAATTTTATCTCAAATACCACTTTCTTTTTTCTTTTTTAATCCCTTCAGGTTTGATTTTAGAGGGGAATAATTCAGTAGTAAAAAAAACACACAGACACACACACAGAGGTAGCTGAGCAAATGCTAAAATACTGCACTTTTTGAAAGAGAATTGTATATTACATATATTGTGAATGCAAAGAGACCAGTGGTTCCCAAATTGTGGGTGGGTCACAAACCAATTTCAGGTGGGTCGCAAAATGCCTAGAGCAGTCATATTGAAAATATGGGAAGATGGGATGCCGGAAAGGGGGAATTGTTTGACTTGTGTCAAGGTTGTAAATAGTCATTTTTCTTTGATGTACTTTGCAATTGGAAAATGACTGATAAATAATCCAATTTATGGTTGCATTATCAGGAAAGCAGCAGGCTCTGGTGTCACAATGACAGCACTTCCGGCCATGACATCACTTCTGGTGGGTCCCGGACAGATTGTCATTCTAAAAAGTGGGTCCTGGTGCTAAAAGGTTTGAGAATCACTGGAATAGACCATTTTACTGTAAGGTAGGCTTACAGAGCAACAGGACTGCCCTCAGTTCATTAAGGGCTCAATCCTACACTATGCCAGCCTAGTAAGGTCGACATAGCAAGACCATATCACAAGGCCCATTAGGAAGCAGCAGCAGCAACGTGCAGGACAAGGGGACGTTTTCCCCTTGCACCCGCGTAAGCCCCAGTCACCCCATAGGCCTGCTTGGATCTGCGCCTGCTGTTTTGCAGGCGCAGAGAAACGTGGGCAGGAGTGGCCCAAATCAGGGCCTCCCTGGCTGGGAATGGGCGTTAGGATTTGGCACTACGGCCGTCCTGAGTCACAACCCCCATCTCCGCCCACTGCGCTGCCCAGTTACGCCCCCGGAATGCCTCTGGAACGCCCTTGTGGAGGCCCTGCACTGACCGAGCGATGCCGGCACTCGACTGGTGCATGGCCGGAGCTGCCAACGGTTGTGGTGGCGCCCGAGCACCAGCACTGTGCTCTAGTGCCGCCCGAGTGCCATAGTGCCGACATGGACGTGCTTTACGGCATGTTCGCAACAGTGTTTGGCCAGCACAAGAGCGCAGCACCGGCGCTAAGGGAGGTATAGGATTGCGCTGCCCAGGTCATCACTAGGGGTGTTTTTTCAGTGACCAACAAAGAAAACCAAATCATGAGAATTTCTACTCAAATCACTATATAAAAAATTTAGATCAAAATGCAAAAATCCCCCATTTTTTTGAAATAACACTACTTTTGCTTACTTTTGACACAGTTTTCAGGAATCTACAAATAGTTTTCAGTAAGGGATCAGGAGGAGGAAGAGCAGGAACAGGAAGGAGCTTGCATAAACTATTAACACATGTCTTCATAGTTCACAGTGCATTGTTCACAGTGCACAGAGGCAACTTTAATGGAAAGTGGAAGTAAAAAGCAGCAGTGTCTCAACAATCCAAGCACCAGAGTGCAGGTTGGGAACTTTTGAGCAGGAAATTTCAGACTAGGGTGTGTGTGCCAGTGATTGCTTGCCTTTGCATGGGCAGCAACTGTTCCGGCCTAATTCTAGGTTAGGAATTAGGCCCTAAGTGAAATAGTGGACTTTTCCTCAAATCCAGGAACATGCCATCTAGCTTCAGAAAACTACAGGTGTCTCCTACAGTTTCAAACAGAATTTTTCTCCTAAGCAGTCTAAAATCCCATGTGAAGAGGAAACAATAGATGATCTGCATTTATAGTGTAGCCTTTTTCCACCCTTTGGTGGCAAGAGCTTTAGCAGATTCTGGGAATAATGACTTTCATATGAAATAACATTTAAGTAATTATCAAAAGTTATTGGCAGAAACCATGGAGTGCTATAAAGTTAAATCAACAAATATATGCAGACTAAAACCATTTGTATTGTGCCCAGCAAATTCTTCCTTTGCAGTTGACAATGTTTGAATGTGCAAAAATAAACCACCAGCCTTCAAAGAACGGCTGGTTTTCGTTTTTGCATAGGCCAGAATAAATCATGGTGTGAGGGCTACAGATTTCTTTGGTACAAAAATGGGTAAGGAGTAGGAAGTAGAAGTCAAGGCCAGCTGAAGCTATTGGGCTGCCTGAAGCAGGACATCGCATTGCTGCTCCCCCCCCCCCCGCTGGCTCCTTCTTCCTTCTGCTTTTGAATCAAAGCAGGAAATGTGAAGCACACCAGCATTGCTTCCATAGAGCTCTAAGTTTCCTCCTTTGTTTAAAGAGCCTGCGCAGAGGGAAGAGCAATCTTGCTCTTTCCCCCACCAAGCTCTGTTAACGTGCCCAGCGGAGGAAGGTGAATGGTACAATCCTAACCTGGAGTTAGGCTGGCACAAGGGCCACCGTAAAGCGTGTTTGGACCACGCTTGGAGTCAGGGAGGATGACACATGTCTGTGTGCTGGTCTCTCTGACTCTGTGAGTGGTCCAAACATACTTTACGATGTCCCTTGTCCTAGCCAAACTTTGCTGGTTTAAGTGTGCTGGCCTAACTCCAGGTTAGGATTGCGCCCTAAGCCAGATCGCTGTATTCCGTGTCCCTTAATGCAGCAATCTCACTCCATCCTCTGTATGGGCTCTTTACACACAGCTGGCATTGCATGCGGGCTGGGAACACATCCTGCATTCCCTGCTTTGATTAGTGAGCCCCATATAGGTCGGGGCTAGCAAGGAGGCTGACTCTGTCTGCAGTGACGGAAAAGAAGGAGGTGGCAGACATCTGTTTTCAACCCCTCTGCTTGGGCCCCAATTTGCCACCCAATGCTAATGGTCTCATTCGACCACTGTATGGGCTGGCCATGGTGAAAATATACCAAGATTTTGATCAATTTTGAGAACAGCTGACTGAAAGATCTTTCCTGAGCAAGTTCCGTTAGTAAAAAAATTAGCCAATTCTTAAACTATTTTCTATCAATGATGCATTACAGCAACATTGGTAGAATTGCAATCATCTGCGCATCATTGGTAGAAAAACAACCCCCAAGTAGTCTTCAGTCTGGTCTGGAAAGGTGATGGGATCTCTGAGCTTATAGCCAACATTGCATGGAGCAAAACTATCATTCCTGTGCAAAATGGCAATAATAGTCAGAAAATAAAAATGATCTGAATGATATGCCCCACAGAGGGTTTATCCATGTGGTTGTAAAACCTGACTCCATGTGAATGTGTTATTTTGTGCCCACTTCACACAAATCCCTAAAGATGACAACAGTTGTAAGTTGGGTTCTGTTCTTGTCTATCCAGATTGGATCATCCCAGTCAGTTCACTGTCTGAAGGTTTTCCAGAATATGGTGATTGGTTTGGGCTCATGCATTGCAGGGCTCAGCCTGCCAAAATCCAGCGGAAAGCATCAATTCACGTTGACTTGAATTGCCCCAAAAGAAAAGGCCACGTGACTTGACCACCAGTGTAAAAGCCAGGGCATTAACTAGGCTGTAGACCTGTCGTTCTTAACAGAATAACTCTTAACTTAGTCACTCTGAACAGAGCCAAACTCTTGTGCTATCGAAATCATTTTTCTAAACCTCATACAGTAGCGTTGTTATTTACTCTGCCCATAAAGCATATGTAAACCACTTTAAACTCCAGAAAGCCTCATAAATGTAGAAGCGTTTTAAAACAACACTTTCACTAAATCCAGCCCAGTGTTATCCAGGCCCTATTTATATAGTAAAGCCTTTGAGTGGCACAATGGACCGTACTGCTTCCAATTGGAGCTAGGGGGTACCATTTTTGAATGCTCTGGAAAAACATCCCTTTCTACAAATCAAGAACTAGCAGCGCAGACAGATGGCTAACTGGCTTCTGTTTCTGGGCTATGCCAGTTTCCTTCTGACGGGGAGCTTTTCATATGAAATAGTATTTTTAAAAAGCACCACCCTAGCTCTATTTTTTAAAAAGATGGTCCAATACTACCTTAGGGCTGTACTATGTCCATTTGCTCTGTGTGTGTGTGTGTGTGTGTGTGTGTGTGTGTGTGTGTGTGTGTGTGAATCAGGCTCCAAATTGTGTATGAGCGTCTGTCTTGCTTCTCCTCCTAACAGCTCCTTCTAGCTCAGTGGTCTGGGAACAGGGGTAAATTACCCCAAATGGGGTAAAAATGGAATTCCTGGGGGTAATGGATGGTCGCGCTGCCGAGACACAGCCGGGCATGCATATGAATCTATATGCATGCCCGGCTGTGTCTTGGCAGCACGACTGTCCATTACCCCCGTTCTGGTTCAGTTGCTGGCTGGCTGGCTCCGTTTTGTTTTGCTCTGCCCACTTTCACTGGCCGGCAAAACGCGCCCCAGACTGCTCTGTGCCTGCTCTGCTTTTCACACCATGGCAGTTTAGAGCACGTGGACACAGCGAGGAGAGCGGCAGAGTGGCGGCGCGTTGGACCTGAGCAGCAGCGGAGCAGAGCGGCAGTGAAAAGGCAAGCCAGGGACGGCCGGGCATCAGAGGTGAGGGAAGGCACGCGTCTTTCCCCCACCCCCGCCTCCATTGCCCTGCCGGGGCACACGCCTTCCCGCCCCCTCCATTGACAAAATCTTATCTAACTAAGCAGGTTAGATATTTACAATAAGAGTAAGATTAAAAAATATTTAAAGAACTTTCCCAACTCTCCCAAACCCTTTACAACTTCATATTTACATAGCATTAATTAAGCTCATTAATTAATCAAATAAAAAGCAATGAGTTCCAATATGTAATTTTTTTTTTGTTCTGGCGGGGGGGGGGTTAATATAATGTTGGCATATCTAAATATATTTTGGGGTAAAAGGTAAAAAAGTTCCCTGACCCCTGTTCTAGCTCCTGAGAGTGTGATTTTTGAAAGCTGGATTGCCAACTAGTCCAGTTCCTTACCAGCGCACTTACCATATCAAATCAAAAGAATTCAAACGAAAGCCCTCTCAACTGGATTCGACAGTACTAGGTGTGCATATTGCCAGGATGAAACCCCGGGAAACTCCGAGTACCAGAAGTGGGCCATTTACAAGATGCCATTCTGAGAATAGGCCAAAATGCATTGAAAAGTCCTATACGTAAACTGCGCCAGTCCCAAGCTCGGACACAGTCCAACCACAGGTATGACTGCAGTTTTTCTCAGAGCTGGGTGTGCACATTGCAGGAAAGGCAGTCCGGGAACTTTGGAGTACCCGGGGTGGGCCATTTCCACCAGGTTCCAGTCTGAGGTTTTAGGATTTTGCATGCATTTTGGCCCATTTACAGACTGGAACCTGGTGGAAATGGCCCACCCCGGGTACTCCAAAGTTCCCGGACTGCCTTTCCTGCAATGTGCACACCCAGCTCTGAGAAAAACTGCAGTCATACCTGTGGTTGGACTGTGTCCGAGCTTGGGACTGGCGCAGTTTACGTATAGGACTTTTCAATGCATTTTGGCCCATTCTCAGAATGGCATCTTGTAAATGGCCCACTTCTGGTACTCGGAGTTTCCCGGGGTTTCATCCT
Source organism: Lerista edwardsae (assembly GCA_029204185.1). Taxonomy (NCBI): domain Eukaryota; kingdom Metazoa; phylum Chordata; class Lepidosauria; order Squamata; family Scincidae; genus Lerista; species Lerista edwardsae. The sequence goes on along the minus strand of JAJKFI010000003.1, from coordinate 44,159,194 downwards.
GGCAATATGCACACCTAGTACTGTCGAATCCAGTTGAGAGGGCTTTCGTTTGAATTCTTTTGATTTGATATGGTAAGTGCGCTGGACTAAACCATCAGTCACAGCATTTCCTCCAGGCATTATAAGGGCCCGATCCTATCAGGCATAATGCGGGCAGTACACTGTTGCGCAAGGTGCCGTAAAGTAATTACTGCCAGTGCTGGGTGGCGCCGGGGCAGCAACATGGGAACGCTGGCCACACATGCCCCGGAGGAGCCCCAGTTGCCAGCAAGCAGTGTGTTCGCTGCAATAAAGCTGTTTGGGGCAGAGTGTTCTGGGGCATTCTGGGGCATGAGGGAGGGGTGGAGCGGGGGTGGAACGGGCAGTGGAAGTCGCCGCCAATTCCCAAATTCCGAGTAAGGCTGTGAGGCCTTACTCAGAGGTCCTCCCTTCTGTCTCCTTTCCCCACGGAGACTCCTGCGGCTGCCTGGTAGTTGGGCAGCTCTGGATTGGGCTGTTACAGTTCCCATAAGTTGATAGAGCAAAACGGTAAAACACTGCAGGCGCCGCAACACACCATGTCCGTCGGAGTCATTCCGAGCAGTGATGACAACATGCAGGTGCTCACCAAACGGGCAGCCCGATCCTATACTATGCCGGCCTCGTAAGGCCAACATACCAGGGCTATATCCTAAAGCCCATTAGGAGGAGGCGGCAGCAACGTGCAGGACAAGGGGAGGTTTTCCCTTTGCACCCGCATAAGCCCTGGGTCACCTCTATGGGCCTGCTTGGATCTGCGCTGGCAAAATAGCAGGCGCAGAGAAACATGGACAGGAACGGCTCAAATCGGGGCAATCTTGGATGGGGACGGGGTTTAGGATTTGGCACTACAGCCGTCCTGCGTCACAACCCCGATCTCCGCCCTCTGCGCCGCCCAGTTACGCCTCCGGAATGCCTCTGGAACACCCTTGCAGAGGCCCTGTGCCAAATGAGCGCTGCCGACACTTGACTGGCACATGGCCGGTGCTGCCGATGGTTGCAGCAGCGCCCAAACATTGGCGCTGCTGCGTGCACCGGTCCAGCGCCATAGCACCGCCATGGATGCGCTTTACGGCATGTTTGCGACAGCGTTCAGCCGGCACAAGAGCGCAGTGCCAGCGCAATGGGGGTATAGGATTGTGCTCCAAGCGGCATTTCCTGCATGTTGGTGTCACTGCCTGGAACGGCTCCAATGGCCGGAAACTCCAGTGGACTGCTTACAAGGCACATTGCACCACCTGCAGTACTTACTGTTCCCTCTCTAGCTGCGCTACTGCTACAAGGACAATTGGAAAGCCTTTGGTCATGCCATCACATTGTTCAAGAAAAGCAAACTAGTGAATGTTTTTGGTCATGCACAGCCTGCCTTAGAAGCAGATTGCAACTCTGCTGATGGGATTCCAAAACGAAAGCGGTTCACAACACCCGAAGTGTTCTTACTGAGGCAGTGTCTTGATTTCTCCTGTTGCTTGCATCTGTAACACTTTATCCAGGGTCTCTGCAGAAGCATTAGAACTGGCATGTAGACCACACACCATCATATTTACAGCACAAGCCTATAAAAGTCTACTCAGAAGTAAGTTCCACTGTATTCAGGCAGGGCTTCCTCTGAGGAAAGCATGCAAAGGATTGTAGTCATAAGATATGAGATCTGATATTCCCATAATCCACACCAGAAGATAGGAACAGACAAATGGATTTTTGGTCCAGATGCTGCCAATACTAACATGTTTTTAAGAGGAGTATTTAAGGATCAGGACTGGAAAGTACTTCAGGCATGGTTGCCATCATTCATTAACCAATTTCTGGTCTCTGGCCAGAGTCCAAAGCACTAGTTAGGCATGTCCAAAGGCTTGGGCATGCCAAATGGAATTTTCAACTCTTTCTAAAATGTATATTACATTTTGTATCCTGTATCCTGCTTTTGCAATCGTATGATCTTCAAGGCAACTTACAAATCACTCCTGCATTGCAAAAACCTTCCTAGCACCCTGGTTTCTCTGGCTGGTAGAAGAAGCCCATAATGTCCTTTCATTCCTGCAGCCCCAGGACCACTTACAATTAGATCACTCTGGTAGGGAAAAAATGCAGATCCCTTTGTCATATTGCCAACTGCTATTAAAAGTCCTCTCAGGGCTCAATCCTAACCAGCTTTCCAGCACTGACTCAGCTTTGCCAATAGGGCGTAGGCTGCATCTTGCAGTTGGGGCGGGCAGCCACAGAGGCCTTCCCAAGGTAACAGAATGTTTGTTCCCTTACCTGGGACTTGCATTGCCCTTACCCTGGTGCCGGTTAGGGTTGCACCCTTAGTCTCAAAAATGGTTTTAACGTTACATGAAAAGCTGTGGGTTGAGCTCAAAGATGTGTTGCACCCATGAAACTTGTACGGTTCTTAGGATCGTGGTGAGAGAACTTGATCTCTTAACTGCCTTAGCATCAAAGGCAAAAATCAAAGTGTTTACGATATTAAAAATAAAGTGTTGATTACATGCTTGCAGAAAGACAGTTTGGTTTTTTAAAAATGAAATGTCAGGTATATTTAATGGAGTGCAATTAGTTTTGATTGTTAATTTAGTAAAGTACTGGCTGACCTCAGATGTGTGTGAGCTACACTTTGACATGAAAGGGTTTCAACTGGAAATTCAAGGAACTGAATCTGGGACTTTCTTCATGCAAAGCAAGTGCTCCACCACTAATTCTGCAATCCTAGGTCCTGAACATTTCTGAAGCTACTCTTGAGCTGGCAGTGCTGGCCCAACACTGCCTGATGGCTTGCCTGATGGCTCTGCATCCTTAAGCAGCATCTGCCAGCATAGGAAGGTTGTGCTGAGTAGCAAGAGGGCTGGGAGAGGGTGATGGGAGTGCATTTTGGAGGCGGAAGTGGGTGTTTTGGGGCAGGGAAGAATGGGAGGTGGATTGGACTTGGGAGGGGTGGGAATGGAGGCGGAAGTGGGTGTTTTGGGCAGGGGAGGGCAGAATGGGGGTAGACTTGGGAAACCTGCTCTCAGCCCACCCGAAAACACTGGGCTTCCTGGATTTGCAACTGCTAATTAGCTGGTGCGGAACCAAGAAGCCCCATAGGGACAGCTGGGGCTTTATTCAGGGGAAGAGAGATATATCCCCCTACCCTGAGGATATTCCTGCCACCTCCTGAGCTGCGGCCCCACTGCACCAGTGCAGTTTAGGATTGGGCTGTAAATTGCATCCCCTTAATGCAGCATTTTCCAACCTTTCTCATCTCATGGCACACGGACAATGTGCTAAATTTGTCAAGGCACACCATCAGTTATTTTTACGATTGACAAAGCACACCACATTGCCTGCCAGGAGCTCACATCCCTCAATGGCCCTACTAATATATGACCCTGCCCCAAACTCCCACGGCACACCTGCAGGCCATTCGCGGCACACCAATGTGCCTTGGCACAGTGGTTGAAAAAGCTGCCTTAATGCAATGATATAACATGGATAAAAGCAAAACAAAACCCCTGGCAAGGAATGGTATATCTACATGGGGTCATGAAGAATGAAAAGCTTATCTTCATTTTGGGGTGGTGGGAAGCTTATTTTGAAGCTTATTCTGGCCCTCGTTTCCAAGCATTCAAAATATCAACAATTTTTAGCATGTACAAAGCAGAATTACATTACAATTGTGAACATATCTAATAATTAAATAAGAAAAATCTAAATACGCAGTCAGTCAAAAAATATTCCTTGTATTGTATGAAATAATTATTGGATTATATTACTACTGTAAAAAAAAATCGCATTAGGAATCAAAATTGCAAACCCTTGACAGACTTAAGCTTTGTTTATAGTCTTCTTTTAAATTGTGGTTTTGATCAGAGAACAAACTTTTTAAAAAAATGAAATCTTCGTCTGTGTGGATTTTCTCCGGGAATATTTTAAAGAACATAGTTAAAGCAAAACTAACTATTTTTAACTGCTACCAATTTGGATTCACGGCAGTGTCTGAAACCAAAGGTTTTGCCCTTTGCGGCTTTGTATAGTAAATACATCATAACTAATCATGATCAAGTATTAAAATTATGGTATCTGAAATTATAAGACACTTTTATCGATGGCTCATGAAAATGTTTAGAACTTGGCATGCTTTGGGTCAACGGTGCTGACATAACTAAAACGGCTGATTTTGTTATTAAAATAAGATGTTTGGAAGAGACAGGCGGTACTCAATTTAGACTGATGGTCAAATACCCGTTCCAGATTGAATTATTTTGTACTTCCAAATCTAGAGGGAGGTGACCAGGAAATAGGAGATTTGCTTGTGAAATCTACTGTGACTTGTTTGGAAGCCTGAAAGTGAGTGACACAGGCTAGAGAAAGTGAAGGAAAACCAGAGAATCTATTTGCCAATTTAAATGGCTTACATTATGCATGAGTAGATTGAAGGCACAATCCTAACCAATTTTCCAGTACTGACATAGCTGTGCCAGTGGGTGCCTGTTTTGCATTCTGCAGTGGAGTAGCAGTCATGAAGGCCACCTCAAGGTAAGGGAATGCTTGCTCCCTTACTTCAGAGCTGCCTTGTTCTTACCCCGATGCTAGAAAGTTGGTTGGGATTGCATCCTTTGTAAGAACATAGGAGGAGCCCTGGCTGGATCAGGCCAAAAATGCAGCATCCTGCTTCCCACAGTGGACTTACAGAAAAATCCCCCAAGTATCCCACCCACAAGGATGAAGGCATGACCATCTCCCACAACTGCTTGCCTACAACTGGTTTTCAGATGCCACTAGTTCTTGGATGCCTCTGCCCCATAATAGTCGTAGTATGTCGTATTAGTATATCGTTAGTGTGTAAGTGGGGCATCACCTATGTGAGTGGCTTGTCCTAGTTTCAGCCGCATGATGCATGACTACTGCTGCAACCCCCCCTCTTTCCCAATCCAAGGCTTCACATGTGTGAAGGTGGACCGCCCACAATCCAGCCTTCTGTATCTTACTTTGCTTTGTGTTGCAGTGCTATATGCTCTAATGTGGCAAATTCCATAGCCAGTCCAAGAAGAGAGATAAAAGTATGTCCTTGCAGACTTATTTAGTAATCAAGGTGCATTGGATAGCATCTCAGGGTGCAATCCTAGCCTGGAGTTAGGCCAACACAGTTAGGCCAGCAAAGTTTGGCTGGCACAAGGGACACCATAAAGTATGTTTGGACCATGCTTGGACTCAGAGGCAAGCACACAGATGTGCGCCAACCTCCCTGACTCTGAGAGTGGTCTAAATGCACTTTACAGTGGCCCTTGTGCCAGCCAAAATTTGCTGGCCTAATTATGCTGGCCTAACTCCAGGTTAGGATTGCACCCTCAGTGTTTTATTGGTTTTTAAGTGTTTAAGCCCCAAATAACTCCCATCGTAACAGAGTCACAGCCCAATCCTAACAAAATTCCTCCCATTCTGATGCCAACATGGGCTTCGCTGCATCCTGCAGCCATGTCAACATGAATCTGTGCCAGCAATGTTGCCAGGGCAAGTCTGAATTGATCCATGTCAGTGGACCGGGCCTGGGAAGGGGCATAGGATATGGGGTGCATGGATGCTGCCAATCCCATTCCCTCCCAGGCCTTGCTTCCCAACCTTCTGCCCCCATTATCACCCTCCCGCACCTTTCTTTTCCAAGACTTGTTATGCCTACACACAAGTGCATAGATACTGCTTTGTGAACTTTTGCTGGAAAACGATATACTAACAATAGAAGGAAGAGTTCTGGCCACTGCTTCTTCTTCACTGGACAGAACATGACATCATCAGGCATGGCAAACAACTGGATCTGGGGTCCAAACTAATAGAATCCATGTTTTTCCATGAAATATAGATTTTTTTGCCTGTTCTTTGCCATTTATCATCATTTAGAACAGGCAAAACTTTTCTGACCCTATACGTAACTTTGGCATATTGACTCAAGGTACTGCGTTCAGTGTGTTTCAAGCATTATACCTTCAGTTCTTTTAGGTGGCTCTTAGAAATGTTGAAAGAACCCAAATAACATGGGTATAGGCGAACTGTGTTACAGCAACTCATGACAGAACACCAGGGGTCTCATGTAAACACCACATGAGCTAATTTTAAATGGCTCCTGTTGATTGTGGTTTCCGGTTCAAACTGTGCTACGTTTTGCTGACCCTGAAACAACACAAACCAGCAGGAGTCCTTTAAACTTCAATTAGTCAAGACACTGGGGGAGCAGTACGTTCATTCACAATTCCTGTGATGGCTTCAGATTGTGACTCAGTCTATTAGATTCAGGTTACGCGAGTGCTTTTCATCATGGAATACAGCAGAGGTGATATTTTATATTTGTGCTCAAACTGTGAAACGAAAATGATGTTAAGACAATTTCTTATTCTGCCTCAACTCAGACTATTTTGTTTTTCAAAAATAGTTTGTAAGCTAGTAGAACAGTGGTTCTCAAATTTTTTAGCACTGGGACCCACTTTTTAAAATGACAATCTGTCCGAGACCCACTGGAAGTGATGTCATGGCCGGAAATGCCATCAATGTCATGCCAGAACCTGCTGCTTTTCTGAGAATGCAGCAATAAATTGGGTGATTTCTCAGCCATTTTCTAACATCAAAGTGAATCAGAAAAAAGTGTTTACAACCTTTACAACCACAAGGCAAAACAATCTCACAACCCTCCCCTTTCCAGCATCCCATCTTTCAATTATGGCTGCTCTAGGTGCTTTGCGACCCACCTAGTGAGTCCCAACCCACAGTGTGGGAACCATTGTTCTAATACACATGCTTCAACAATTTAAGATACATCAGCTTGCCTGTAAGTTTTCAAGATGAATTGCTTTTGTAAAAGGGCTATCACAAACATTGCTGGGAGTAGGAAATTGTGTTCCTCCTGAAACAGAACTGGTGATTGGTTGGTGAAAATATAGCAGATGAAAATTCCTGGACTGAGAGAGAGTGGGGGGGGGGGAATGTGAGATGCTCTAGAAATCTCCCATTGTTATGCAGCACTGCTGGATGAAAATCTGTTTCAGAAATTGGGTGAGGAATTTGACCATCCCCGTCCCATTAAAAAATCCCGGGTTTCAGATTCTACCCCTCACCCCCATGGTTACTTGTAGCTGAGGAGTGTTTAGACAGTTTCTTCTTCCCAATCTATCTGAAAGATGTCTAGAATTAAGGTATGTATTCTCCACTGTAAACATGAAACAGCTATTCCTGTATACTGTGGATGGGGTCCAAAGAATTACTTGAGACATTTCAAGGGAAGGTGCATGCCTAGTGGGATTCTTAGCTTTTTGACTTTCAACAGCAGATCTTCAAGCTATAACACAAACTGCTACATCACCAACCATTAAATGACTTGGGGAGAAGTGGCAATTTTCCATGCCCTATATATCATTCCAAAGGGCCTATATATTTTATGGTGAGTGGTGGTCCATAGATACTAGGTTTCTCTGATCTACATAGAATATTTATTGTATTTATTGTATTTATTATTATTATTATTATTATTATTATTATTATTATTATTATTATTTGCTGGGAAACCACCTTGTGAACATAAAAGGCTACAGCTTCAGTGAAAGAAGATATGAACCTATTTTAGTAGTAGCAGATCCTGATTTTTTTTTTTTGAATGCCTAGAAAAAACCATTTTCCCCCAGGTAGAGTCAATTTTAAACTGTTTTACTAGTCTGGAATCAGTGGAATGTCTAACAGGGAACAATATATATTGGCAACCTTCTTGATCCATGCCAGAACACCGAGGACAGAATTGAAAACAGGCAGTTCATGCATGCACACAGACATTGTTCATATGCAGTCATACGTTGCTGGGGGAGGGGGGGACCTCCTAAAGAATTTTATCTACCTCTTTGGGGGTGGGGGTGCTGGATCAAATCAGATAAATAAAAAGGAGCGAAAGGGCCAAAATCTATCTGCTCATGTCAATTCACACGAGTCCAAGAAGATAACACTTTGGAAAAGCTTGGCTCCATTTATTCGTCTTGAAGCCTAGCCTGATAAAAACAGAGTTATAGCCCTATTAATAATACGCCTAGCAGCCATGGCAGCCAGCCCAAAACATTGCTGATCCTCTGACAATTCTTCACTGAAACTGAAACTATTAATAAATTCCACGATTATCATCAGAAAATAAGTGAGGCAATACGAGTAGGAACTGAAACGACGCTGACTTCATTAGAGGAATATTTACGCAATGGGATATCCATAGTGGTGGATGTCAAACTTTGAAATCTGACTCCTGCGACTTTATTTTCAGAGGTTTTCCCTCGACTAGACTTGCTGTTACGTAGGGCTTGCCAGGCTCGAGCGTGAATGCCAAGTGCTTTCCAGGATGTCTTTCCATCCTTTATTCGGAATACAATTCTTGTTTTCCAGCCCACCTCTATTCAATACACAGTAATATGATTGCACATTTTTGATCATAGACACGGTTATTTCCTCCCCCGTTGGAGAATACAGATGCGGGTCGACTCTCTGGCACTGTTATAGCGATGAGTGGGGTGTGATGGCAGTTGAAGTCAAGAGGCTATCGCATTATGAACAGGACTCCTCTGAACACGAATCCCAAGACACTAGAGCAGCACTTAGTTGCCTTGCCTGGAAAAGAGGTTTCTGAACAAAGAGCCCGGCAGAAAACAGATAGCATGTTGGGAAAAGGGCGTGGGGGAATACAGTGTGAGAAAGATCGCATTCCTTTTGTTTCAGTAACTAGATCACCATTTGGTAAAGGAAATAAATCATATAGATCATCGTCCCTCCAAATCAACAATCTGTTATGTGTGCAACCTGATTGCAGCATCAGTCATTGTGAACTGTAATAAGGAGCTGCTTGGAGCCCAATTCTATGCATGTTTAGTTAGAAGTAAGTCCCATTTTAGCCAACAGGATAGTGGATAGTAAATGTGGATTGTACTGTAGCCTGTGTATAGTTGAATGCTTTTTATTTATTTTTCAGCAGGGCAAGGCAATGCCCAACTTTCATACTTTATTCTGATCTATAGGATATATTTGCAAGGAGATCCAATCGGTCAATCCTCCAGGAAGTCAAGCCTGATTGCTCCCTGGAAGAACAAATCCTGAAGCTGAAGCTCAAGTACTTTGGCCACCTCATGAGAAGAGAGGACTCTTTAGAAAAGACCCTCATGCTGGGAAAGATCGAAGGCAAAAGGAGAAGGGGGCGGCAGAGGATGAGATGGTTAGAGAGTGTCACGGAAGCAATGAACATGAAATTGGGTGAACTCTGGAAGCTAATGGAGGACAGGGAGGCCTGGCGTGCTGTGGTCCATGGGGTCGCGAACAGTCGGACACGACTTAGCGACTGAACAACAACAACAACAACATAGGATATATTCCAGATTTTTATATCCTTGGCATCAATTTCTATTGTGTAAATGTATTTAATATTTTTTGACTATTGAAAAAGTCAAAGTTATCCAGTGACGTCAGTAGCCTTGATGTCACCAATGTGGCAATAGTGTCACCCATCTCTGACCCTATCTTGTGAGAATGGAGTTGGCTTGGTGGACCAGTCTTAAATTGGGAGGTGGGAAGGGTGGGGATGTGGGGCCCTGCCTTCACCCTTGCTGTAAGTTGGCTCCTTGTGCTCCATCCCCCATAGCATGCTTGTTTGAGGGCTCCTCATGAAGGGTACCCCGTGCCACCAGGAATGCACATCATAGTGATAGGGTCCTCCTCTGGCTTCATGATCACGTGGACAGGCAGCCAAGCAGGGGCAGCCGAGCAGGGCTGGCAGCTGCCACTGCCAATGCTTCCATGAGAGGTGTTTCTGGGATTAGGAAGGAGAATGGGAGGGAAGGAAGTGGGAGGCCTGTACATGGGTGTTGGGCAGGCAGAGAAGCACACCTGTGAGTGATGGAAAGAGGAGGGGGTGTTTTAGAAGCCTCATGGTCCGCCCCCCCCCACCAGAGTGCTTCACAGATCTAAGCTAAGGATCTAAGCTGAGCCGCTCAGATCTGCAGATGCTGCTCTGTGTGGGGCCCAAAGTTGATGGACTCACAGGTGCTAGAATCTCACCCTTCACTGAACCTAGGGAGTCATGTCACTCTGGGGTGGCAGGATCCTGCGGAAAGCCCAGAGAAGGCAGCTGGCTTTTCTTGTATGTGTCTTCATCACCATTTCAGTTTCAAAAACATGATTTTGTTTTTTTTGGGGGGGGGGAGGAAGTAGGCTTCAAATATGGCGAGCTTATCCCCCCAAAACGCCTTGCTAAATATGGCAACGAGCCTCGTGGATGTCACACACACACACACACACACACACACACACACACACACACACACCATGGTGTCACCTGATGCAGTCAAAAAACCCCCCCCCCCGCCCCTGCCGTGTGACACCACTGAGCTAATATCACCCTGCAATCCTATGGATATGTACTTTCCAATGAGGCTTACCCCCAGGAAAATGTTATAGGATTGTGGCCTCAAAGCCCAATCCTACGGACTCTTAGCACCAACCTGCTGCTCAATGCCAGCTCTGGGTGTCGTGAACATGCCATAAAGCACATTTGTGGCACCGAGAGTGTAAGCAGCACTGGCATGGGGCCTGCACCACTCGGTGCTGGGCCTCAGTGCTGTGCAGAGGTCGAGGTAAGACAGCCGATCGACAGTGCAGTTTTTAGGGACGTGGGGAGGACATAACTCGGTGGGGAAGTGGAGGATTGGGCCCAAGTGAAGGTGGGACCGGAGTGATTTATGGGAAGAACTGACAATCAGTTTGGTTTGAAGATCATGTGACTGATGCCAAACTATTCAAGAATACGGAGGCCGAATTGTCCAGTTCTCGTCTTGGCAGGGCAGAATTGTCTTGGAGGCAGAACTGCCCCATCAGTCATATTACACATGGGAGTGACCTCCTAAAAAACACCCAAGTTGTGAAATCACCCCAAAGAGAAATCCATGATTGTTGTTTGGTGAAGGTGCTGAGAATTCTGTGTTAGAGATCCCTGAGCCTCATAGAACTACAGCTCCCAGTATGCCTTGGAAACAGGAAATGTCTAACAAACTAATGTAGGTGAATCTTTGTGGCACTGGGACTCAGATAGTAAGAGTCTACATTGGGTGCTTGCTTTATTCAAATATATTTATATTTATATTTATATTTATTTATTTATATTTCTTTTATTAATCTTTATTCAAATGTTCTTCTTCTTGTGCCAAAGTACCCCAATATGCTGTTTAAGAAAAAGCATATTCAAAGCAGGAAAACAAAAAGCAGCACGAAAACAGCAACAACTAGTATAACCAGTTTGAAAAATAGCCATTACACTACAATTTAGGGGAGCCCAAATCCCCTCTGAAATTAAATGGTCTTACCTTTCAGCTGGAAAGTCAACAGAGAAGGCAGGGAATTATGTTCCCCAAGAGAAAGGTTCAAAGCTACTGTTTTGGATAATCCGCCACCGCGTTTGAAATGGAAAGACACCTTGAAGCAGGGCCTTGGAAGCAGCTATTGAGGGATAAGTAGGCTTGTATAGGAGAAGACAGCCCTAGACCCAGACCATTTAGGACTCAGGCAGATCAATCCTATTGGGCTGCCCCACCAGCAGAATGCATGTTCCGTTGGTACTGGCTGCTGCAAAACAGCTATAAAGCGTGCTTTGGCAATGCTGTCTGCCAGAGCACAAGCAGGAAAGCCAGAGCTTTCCCACCTGCCAGTGAAGCCTGCAAGACCCGCAGAGGCAGATAAGATGGTGTGGAAGATGGGAAGCGGTGCGGGAGGGGAGGTTTGACAGTGGCTCACTGAATTCTAAGCCCTTTCCCGGGCCTGATCCATCTTCACAGATCAACACAAACTCGCACCAGCAATATCGCTGGTGAAGGTCTGAGTTGATTCACAGGAGCTGCTGAGGCTTCTCCTGGGACAAGGAGATAAATGTCACCCCAGGAGACCTCCAGCCCGCACCCCACGGCACAGGATTTAGCCGAGGCTGCGCTGCTGCATCATTGCCACGTAGGGTGTTAGTTAGGATTCAGCTGTAAAGGGTGGAATCAGCACAAAGGAGGGAAGTAGTGAAAAACATGGAAGTCCTGGTATTGATTTTCTCAAGAACAAAGTTAAGAAGTCCAGTTTTTGCATTGAACTGATAGCGCATGGAAGATGCTTTTTCTCCAAGAATTGTTTCACATTCATTCCTGGACTATGTAATGTCACATCTACGAGTTTTATTACATCCCATTGTGCAAGTCAGTTTTGACTGGCATCCATCCACTTTTGCCTTTTTTAGGCTTCTTTCCAAATTCAGCATTTTGGCTTTATTTGGGGTGCTCTAAAATTTCCATTTTAAGTTCTCTAATGATTTCAGCATACAACTGTTGCAGTCCTGCCAACCTTTGAAACACTGAAAAACGACTTGGTTCATCCAGCAGTCTCAGGCACTCACAGTTCTGATTATAATTATGCAAAAGCAATACACGGTCTTTCAGTTCTATTTCAAAGATGCCTGTATTCGAATGTCTGCATGCCCATTGTGTGGTGCTGCTTTTCTTTGAGCCATTCATAGTAAAATGGTTCTAATCAAGACTGCTCAGCTTTGGCTTCCATGTAGGATCTTTTGGATAGGAGCAAATGTGTAACATTTCTGATCACACTTGGAGGTCTTTTGTTGTATACTTCTAGTAGAAAATAAAATGTGTGACTGTCACATGCAATGATCACCATAGATATTGCCAAGGATTTGGGACCCAAGCGGGAGGGGTCCAATTAGTTGCCTCTGTAGGGGTTTCTGTGGCCCGCAGAGACCACGTACAACTGCCTGTAGCTTCTGTGGGCCTCAGAATACTTGCTTCAGGGAAAAACCAGAAGTGACATTTTAATGCCCTTATAAGGCATTCTGAGGCCCAGGGTAGCTCCAGAGGTTTGGAGGGTGGGGTGGCCCTGAATTTGTGGGATCAGATACTTGTAGATTTAAGTATCCGTGGGCATTCCAGGAACAGAGCCCCCGAGGATAACGAGGGCCTACTTTAATAGGTGGTTGGCTAATTTGGGCTTGTGAGGCATTGTTTTGCGATGGCTCCACTTCTTCTTAGCTGAAGGTGGTACTAGGGGACTCCATGTTGCCGTCGAACCAAAGTGCAGCCATCTTAAGTATTTTGCTGTCACTTGTTTAAAGCTGCTAAAATATGCAACTTTGCTCTCTTTGCTCTCACTGTTTGTACTCATTTGCCCCCACCTGTAACCTTCTCTATGCTAGCCCTCACAATTAATACAGAACTGGTTCAAGCCAGCAGAGCTTCCTTCCTTATCAAAATGGTCACAGCATATTCTCAAGGCCCAATTACCACAGAGCTTTTCATGTCCCAGCCCCTGTTGTAGTAATTTTCCACCAAGCAGCAGCTTGGGGGGGGAGAAGGATATAAAAATGATTTGGAATTGTATGCCTTTGTCTTTTTCTCTGCCTGCCAAGTGGGGCAGGGAGATTGGTCCGCCTGCACAGGTGTAATAAAAATGACCTCATACTCTCTCGTTTGGTTGTTTGCCTTTTTAAATGCTTTCCTCGCGATAGAAACCATTTTAAGCCGATTCTCGGCAACACTAGGGGACCCCATTTCTTTATCCTCAGCCAGTTGCTAATCCAGTTGCAAATGCCCTCTTATTGCTAAGCCAGTTGCCTGCCTTCTTATTCCCTGACTGTAGAGTTTTCTCAGGAGTCTTTGGTGAGGGACATATACAGCTCCTGTGCATCTTGGGAATGTTGGAAGAACATAAGAACATAAGAAGAGCCCTGCTGAATCAGGCCAAAGGCCCATCTAGTCCAGCTTCCTGTATCTCACAGCGGCCCACCAGGTGCCCCAGGAAGGCATGAGACTACAAGATGCTTGCATCCTGTTGCCACTCCCTTGTACCCGGTACCAGTAGCCCATCACCTTTGTAAGGAGGTTGCACAATCCATCATTGCCTATAGCCCACGATGGACCTTTCCTCCAGATATCTGTCCAATCCCCTCTTGAAGGCATCAAGACCAGATGCCATCACCACCTCCTGTGGCAAGGAGTTCCACAGATTAACTACCCGCTGGGTAAAAAAATATTTCCTTTTATCTGTTTTAACTCTCCCAACCCTCAGTTTTAGCGGATGCCCCCTGGTTCTGGTGTTTTGAGAGAGGGAAAAGAACATCCCTCTATTGACTCTATCCCTTCCATGCATAATTTTGTATGTCTCAATCATGTCCCCCCTCAGGCGCCTTTTTTCTAGACTGAAGCACCCCAAACGCTGCAGTCTTTCTTCATAAGGGAGGTGCCCCAGCCCCGTAATCATTTTTGTTGCTCTCTTCACCTTTTCCAACTCCACTATGTCCTTTTTAAGATGCGGCGACCAGAACTGGACACAATATTCCAGGTGTGGCCTTACCATCGATTTGTACAATGGCATGATAATATTGGCTGTTTTATTCTCAACCCCTTTTTTAATTACCCCAAGCATGGAATTGGCCTTCTTTGAGCCCCATTTAGAAAACATCACAGACACTACAGAACCACATATATCACCTAGGTCAGTGTCATTCAAACTGTGGGTCGGAGCAGCCATCTTGGAAACTGCCGACCTTACTCTTGTTATAGCACTCGCTCTTTTGTGAGTGTTAGCAGTTTGAATTTTCAAGTGAGGTTTTTTTAAATTTTGTTTTTAGTTCAGTGCTTTTACATCATATTTTGTCCTAATCTTGCTTTCTGTCAGGGATGTTTCATGGTGGTACAATTGCTGCAGTCCAAGAATGCAAATTTACATTTCAGGAGTGTCATTTCATTATGTTACGACGACAGCACTTCCTGCTTGATGATGTCACTTTCTGCCACATCACTTCCATGCTAGTGACATCACTTCCGGTGGGTCCCGACACAACTGCCATTCTAAAAAGTGGGTTCCGGTCTAAAACGTTGGAATACCATTGACCTAGGTTATCTGTTATCTGTCATACAAGAAAGGAGCTGTGGTGCTGTGGCCTTGTCTACTTGCCTCGTGTGGCATGCCTCACTGGTAACACAGGCCATACCAATGTGTGAATAATAGTGTCTTGGAGAGCACTTCCAGAGAGCTGTGCCATTGGCCCATTGACAAGTATCAGATTCTCTTGCTCTGATCTGCCCATAGACACATAGTGAGATGAGTCTGCTATGAAAGCTAATGGTTATAAACAACAACCAAAAAAACACCCTCTCTTATTTACATCTGTTCAGCATAGTGATGCAGATTGCAATTAATTAAGAAGTTTCTGGTGTGGTAAGAATAATCATACAGCTGGTATGCAAACACAGGACTTCCAAAGAGAATTTTCTTCCAGATGGCTCCCCCTCCCCTACAAACAAAGCATTAATCGTAACTTTAAAGAAGGCTTGAGTATGTCTGTATAAAAATAAAAAAGAAGTTTTCACTACTGAGGAATTTGAAATGACTTCAGTTTAACAATTTCTTTCTTTGCATCATTCCAGTTTGAGGGAGTCTTTTGATCAGGCTTCTGCGTTATATAATTTATTAGAGTAAAGGGAAGAGGATAGCCGTCAGATGTCTTCTGCGGTAAAACACTTTTTGTTCAAAATGTTAAATGTTTGCAGACTAAAGACATGTTTGGCTGGGAAGGCCTACAATGAATAAACAAAATGGGACATGCTTGATTTTGTTATTTATCCCCTAGTTAAAGGAAACCACAAGAAAAGTGAATATAAATCATGCTTTATGATGTCTTATTCAAAATACAGGCATACATTTACTGTAGCTAACCTCAGTGCGGTGGTATTTTGCCATATCATATATAATGGCAATAGATATTCAGCTGGCTTTAAGGCTGTCAGTACAGCAATTTTGTTAAATCCTTGTAGCTTCTTAATATATACAATGCAAATCCTGTAAAGGACACTTGTATATCCCTAGTGACATATGTCATAGATTTTTTCTATTCTGGAACAGATCTGACAGTTGCCATGACTGAAGGCTTGCATGTGGATTAAGCCTATTCCACAACAATGGATAGAATTTTGTTTTCCATGTTGTATTTCTTTATTTGTGTAACGATATGCACACATCAACAAGACCCCCCAAAAAGCTGAGATTGAAAAAAGTAAGGTTAAAAACCTGACGCTTGGAGAAAAATAAAGGAGGAAATGCCAAAACTTTTGCTTCTGATGCTGTAAAGCTGTATACATGTGTAATGAAAAATCCCAGATTTTGTCTTTTTAGCCTATTTTTGACTCTGCTAGCCCTTCCAAACTTCTCTGATGCATTAGCTTGCTAAAATAGTGCTAAGTCATCCTGATGATGGAGTCATTGCCCTGAAACCCCAGTGCCATAGTAAAAAACAACAACCATGGGGCCAATGCAATAGTGAAGTGACTATATGAAAGCACTGTCTTCTCATTTGGCTTTCTCCAAAATGTAATGAGATGTGCTAGCCAGTCCACCTGTTGGGACTGGCATGTTTGGGCACCTGAATCACCTAGCCAGGTGGAAGCTCAGACTCATATACCCAGTTAGTCATCAACCACCTGGTGGATTAGACCTGATATCATCCATCCCAGGTTTTTTAAAGTCACACACAAAGATGCTCAAGCGTGTTCCCTGGTCTGCTGTTGGAAGCAGCTGCTGCTTCACCTGCTCAGCTAGCTGTGAGTGTGATGGTTAGGACCAGGCACCTGAAATAGGCTTGAGTAATCAGGGTTGACATCACACCCAGTTAGTTGTATCAAAGTTTGCATTTATTTTCTGCTTGTCTTTTAACTTCCTTGTGCACTTTGCCAGTAATTGCTGTTTTTCATGCCTGTTTGCAATTTGACTGCTGTTTTTGTTTTTAATCTCTTAATTTTTTATCCATTGTTTGTTTTTCTAGCCCTCTACAGAATGCCTTATACTGTGCTGATTTACCAGCCTGGACTAAAGTTCATTTGGGAGGGAGCAGGTTGCCGTGCCTATCAGATCACTATGTTCCACAACCCTTTTTTTTTCCCCTAAGGAGACTGCTTGTATTGGGGGGGCTTTCTATTTGTAGGGTTACAAGATACAAAGTGGGACAGAGTGCCTATACCTTTAACCATTGTATAGAAGAGGGAATTTTAGCAGGTGCAGCTTTTGAAACCCTTCCATGTTGAGCTGCAGCTGCCAAAATTCCCTCTTCCATACAATGCTCAAAGGTATGGCAGATATCTGGTAGCTCTGTCTATTAACCTGGGAGTGAGAATTTCCTAGGGCAGCTTCTTTCTGTCTGAGCTTCCTAGTCTTGGGTGGTGGCAGCAAAGAGACTACCATTTCTCCAGTAAATCATCTCCTAGTGAGAGCAGGACAGCAGAGAGTAGGGTGCCAGTTGCTAGCCTCTAGGCAAGGTGCCTATTCTGCCCTCTGTCTCTTACCATCACAACATAGAGATGGGGTGAAATAAATAGATCATCATCACATTCACAATCCACGTAGGAATCCATATCATTCCACAGCTAGCTGAAGGACCACTTCCAAATGTACTTGTGTTTTGGAATATGGGGAGTCTATAAAAATATGACTTTATATGCATGCCCCCCGAACTGAATTTGAGACCTATAGATTGCAGAGCCAGTCTCATAAGGGGCTCCCCTGTATAGGGTGGGGTTAAGGACTGGAACATTTGGACTTAGAATGAAACAATGTATAAAGGTGATTTGTCTCCCATAAGAAATAAAGTAAGTAGGGGTGAATGGGAACTGTACGTACATCCATGTCATTCAATGGTGAAGTCTAGAAGGGATTGTGAAGAGCTGCAGAAAGGTGTCTTTAAACTGGGGGTACGGGCAGCAAAATGGCAGATTTGCAATGCAAGTAAGTATAAAGTGATGCATGTTGGGGCAAGATATCAAAATTTCACATATACACTGATGGAATCTGAGCTATCTGTGGTGGATCAGGATTGGGATCTTGTGGTGGGGGGGGGGGGGGTGGACAACTCAATGAAAGTGTCGACCCATTGTGTGGCAGCTGTGAAAAAGGCCATTTCCATGCTTAGGATAATTAAGAAGGCAATTGAGAATAAAATGGCCAATATTATTATTCCATTGTACAAATTAAAGGTAAGTCCACCTCTGGGCCTTTGTGTCCAGTTCTGGCCACTACATTTCAAAAAAGATATTGTGGAACCGGAAAAGGTGTAGAAGAGAGTGACCAAAACGATTAGTGAACTTTGTCACCTCCATTATGATGAAACATTACAATGTTTGGGGCTCTTTAGAACCGTGGTCTCCAAAGTTGGGACTGCTGTGCACTGGAAAAGGACACCCCGTTGTGAGCAGCGCTTACTGTTCTGCCGCGCTGCTGTGCTCCCGATACCTGATCTGAAAGGAGAGATGCTCTGGGCAGTCATGTATGCTGAGAAATCAGGGTACCAAGCTTGCTGGGATGATGGCTAGCTGATATGACTGCCCAGAGCATCCCTCTGTACAATATCTGTACAATAAAGTAGTATCATACACATGGAACTAGTCTGGGAGCACAATCCTAGCCTGGAGTTATTCCAGCACAGCTAGGCCAGCAAAGTCTGGCCGGCACCAGGGCCACCATAAAGTGTGTTTGGACCACTCTTGGGGTCAGGGAGGATAGTGCACGTCTGTGCACTGGCCTCTCTGACTCTGTGGTCCAAACATACTTCACGGTGTCCCTTGTGCCAGCCAAACTTTGCTGGCCTAACTATGCTGGAATAACTCCAGGCTAGGATTGCACTCCGAGAGGTTAAGACCATGGTCTAACAGGCTCAAGCAATGCACTGAAGTTTAGCCCATGGTTGCTTGGATCTCCAACAGTCTCTCTAACTATATTTTGCTGTATGCTCCTTGGAGGAGTGTCCTTGAGAATACAGAATCTACAAGGATGTTGCAAGGAAGATCCATGAGCAAAACATCAGATTAGATTTCTGGTTGTTATGGATTCATTGATCATTCCTGCACTGTCCATTTGGAGTTTGGAGGGTAATTGCTTTGCTTCTCCCCCCCCCAATATATATTCCAGCCACAAGGTCCACTTTTTATATTGAGGTAGAATTCTGTGTTTCCAAAACTGTGAGCATCAGTTCAGGTGGAGGGAAAGGAGGAAGGCAGGCCCGAGTAGCCAAGCCTATAATTGCTTGTCTAAGGGTGATGATTGTGTTATCAGAAGCAAAAGGGCATAGCTCTGCACTTGTAATAAGCTTTGGGGCTACAAAAAAAAATGATAGCAGAAAATGTGTCTGAGAAGACAGGCAGCCCATCTCAGAGAAAAAGAAAGAAGGTCAGTTTGCAGCCATCTATACGTAGCGTAAACCACGAAAATTCAGTTCCCAGTGAAACAATTTCGATTAACAGCAGAAATAACCCATTTTAAGATTCAGCTCTAATTTGATGGACATGACATTTCCGTTAGATTGCAATGAATTAGACTTGACAATATCTGCCTTGTGCGGGCTCTAATTGAACACCAATCAATCAGTCTTGCTGAAATGTAATGTCATTATGAAATATAATAAAAAGCACTTGCTCTTTCGGAAAGGAAAGTAAACAATGAGACCAGGAATCTTGATGTTGTGAAGGGCACATACTAATAAGCAAGGTCTGAAAATACAGTGCTGTCATTATGTAAATTCCAATAACACAAAACACGGAGAGCGCAATCTAGAGCGCTCTAAATCTTTGACAACATTTTATTTGCTGCTATCCATGTCTCCTTACTGGTATTTTCTTGAGACATAACACAGAGTTATAACTTTTATCACTTTACCCACTGTACAGTAAACATAGACAACCTTTCAAAGTGGTAAATTCTGCGTAATCAAAAAATTTCAGAAGTCAGCCACTCTCTTTGGCTGCCCAGAGCCAGGGTGACCAGACACAATGGAGAACAGAGTATCTATACCTTTAACCAGTATATAGAAGAGGGAATTTTGGCAGATGCAGCTTTTTAAACTCTTCCATGTTGGGCTTCTATACTATGGTTAAAGGTGTAGGCACTCTGTTCTCCATTGTATCTGATCATCCTGCACAGAGCTGTCAATTGCAGTTGGGAATTGTGGGGAATGCCAGCACCACAGTCTCTGGTTGCTATGTTTGACAAATCTCAGCACAACAGAGGTTGCATGGATCTATCAACTGCAACTTGGGATTGTGGAGCAAGCTGCGGTATTTGTAAGTTCTTTGTAGCTTCTCTTGATCTCCAGTGACCTGCCATGGTCACCTGCTGCAAGTGTTTCTGGAAGCCAATGCCAGCCCAAATTTGAGTGTTGGGCAAGTTAAAGGGAGGCTATGCCTGTTTCAGTCAGAGGCTGCTCTTATTTTATTCTTTAAATAATTGCCCCATGTCTATAAAATACGTCACCTATTTCACTGTATTGGTATCTGATACTGATATAGTGATAACTATCTATAGGGATTTTTTTCACAGCAGATTTGGAAACTTTTTAATGGCTCTCAAATATGGATACACTTTAGCTACAATTACCAAAGCTACTCTCTGTGCTGCCACTCCTAATATTCAGTCTGATTCCTGTTACCTGGGAGAGAGCTTGCAAAAACCCAGAGTTTATCTATTTTCAGTGGCGAAAGTAAAGCATGTGCTTTTTGACACTTTCATAATGTGATGCCATAGCAAGGTCTGATGCTAACCTCAGTGGTGATAGGAGTGACATTTTTTGTTACTGAACTGCAAAATGCGCATCATCACCATCATTATCAACAACATGCCACTTTTCAATGGAAAATAGTGCACAAAATGGTTTATATAGCAAAATAGATCAATATATGGTTTTCCGTCCCCAAATGGCTCATAATCTTTAAAAAAAAAAAAGATGCAAAAGAGAAACAAGCTTTAACCATTGCAAAAGTTGCCATGCTGGAGTGAAAAGGGTCAGTTGTTCTCCCTCTACTAAATATTTATTTTATTATTTTTATTTATTTATTTAATTTTTTCCCTACCTTTCTGCCTCTTAGACACCCAAGGCGGCTTACAATATTAAAATTATCACATTTAAAAACCACAAAGTATAACAATTAAAACAATGTTAAAAAAACAATACTAAAACAGTTACAAATTTAAAATAAGCAAGCCCCGTGGAGCCCATAATTACAATTTGATAAAATTTAAAATGTAAGCTGCCATCCCCTTCATCTCTCCTGGTGGCAGCACAGTCAGAAGCCACCCCCCCCCCCAAATGACCTAAAAGTATGGGTAGGGTTGTATGGAAGGAGGCGGTCCTTCCTGAGCTGTAAAGGACTTTAAAAGTCAAAACTAGCACTTTGAATCGGGCCTGGAAAGGAACTGGCAGCCAGTGTAGCCACTGAAGCAACGGCCCAACAGAGTTGAACCAACAAGCCTCAGCAACCACACGGGCAGCCGCGTTCTACACTAGTTGCAATTTCCAGACTGTCTTCAGAGGCAGCCCCACGTACAGCGCATGCAGTAATCTAGTCTGGATGTCACTAGGGCGTGGGTCACCGTGGCCAGGTCTGCACAGCTCAGGTATGGTCGCAGCTGGAGAATCAGCCGAAGCTGAGCAAAGGCTCCCCTGGCCACCGCTGCCACCTGGGAGTCCAGGAGCAGCTGTGGATCAAGGAGAACCCACAAGCTGCAGACCTGCTCCTTCAGAGGGAGTGCAACCCCATTCAGAGCACGGCGGTAGTCCAATACTCGAGCTGTGGATTTCCGGACCAGGAGCACCTCTGTCTTATCCAGATTTAATTTCAGCTTGTTCGCCCACATCCAGCCCCCAACTGCCTCTAGACAACGATCCAGGACCTCAACCACCTCCTCAGAATCAGGGGGAAAGGAGAGATAGAGCTGGGTGTCATCAGCATATTGATGGCACCCTACCCCCCAACCCGTGGATGACCTCTCCCAGCGGCTTCATGTAAATGTTAAATAGCATGGGGGATAAGATGGACCCTTGCGGCACCCCAAACTTAAGAGGTTGGGATGCTGAACAAACATCCCCAGCACCACCTTCTGGGATCTGTCAGCCAGGAAGGAGTGGAACCACGGCAGAACAGTGCCTCCAAACCCCAACTCAGCCAGCCGACCCAGAAGGACACGATGGTCGATGGTGTCGAAAGCCGCCGAGAGGTCCAGCAGGACTAAGGGGATGCACTCTCCCTGTCCATTCCCCAGCATAGGTCATCCACCAAGGCGACCAAGGCAGTCTCCATCCTGAACTCTGGCCTGAAGCCAGATTGGAATGGGTCCAGGTACCCTCTGAAGCTGGGACACCACCACCCACTCAATCACCTTGCCCAGAAATGGGATATTCGAGACTGGCCGAAAGTTATCTAGATTAGTGGGATCCAGGGAGGGTTTTTTCAGGAGGGGGTGAACCAGCGCCTGCTTCAAAGCAGGCGGGAGCACCCCCTCCTTCAGAGATGAATTCACCACCCTCCCTGTCCACTCAGCCAGCCCTTCCCAGGAAGATCTAATTAACCATGCTGGGCAAGGGTTGAGTGGGCAAGCAGCAGGCCTTACACCCCAGAGAATCCTGTCTACATCCTCAGGTTCTACGAGCTGAAAAGAATCCCAAATAATAGGATAGACAGGTTCCCCGGGGACATCACTAGATACGCCTACAGCGGTGTCCAAGTCATGCCAAATCTGATCAACCTTCTCTGCAAAATGTTTTGCGAACTCGTCACAATGAGCCTCCATGTGCCTCTCTATTCCAGTAGGGGGGCAGATAGAGTAGGCTATGGACCACACGAAAAAGCTCAGCTGGACGGTTCTCTGTGGACTCGATGGTGGAAGAGAAGTATGCCCTCTTAGCTGCCACCACCACCCTAGAATAAGATCTCAACTGGGCTCTAGCCTATGTGCGGTCAGATTCAGCACAAGTCTTTCACCACTGTTGCTCTAGACGTCTGCCCTGCCACTTCATCGTTCGCCGCTCCTCAGAAAAGCAAGGAGCCACTCTGACTCTGCGACTGGGCAGGGAACACTCGGGAACGATCTCATCCAGGGCCCTGGTCCAGAGATCGACCAGGGCGCAGGCTGGGTCTCCAGCTCTGGAACAGGAAAATCCCCCAGAGCCCTCAGGAATCCATTTGGATCCATCAGCCTCCGGGGGCGGATCATACAATGCGATCCCCCACTGCTGCAGAGTTGAGAGGCTGCAATAAGCCTAAATCCCACCAGGAAGTGAACTGTCCATGACAAAGGAGTGATCTTAATCTCCTCCACCTCCAGATCATCATCAGCCTGCCCAGCAGTAAACACCAGCTCCAGTGTGTGTCCCGCATCATGTGTTGGGGCAGATATTCTTTGAGACAGACCCATGGTTGCCATGGAGGCCATGAAATCCTGAGCCGCAGCTGTTCCTGGGGCCTCGGCATGAACATTCAAGTCCCACAGCACTAATAGGCGAGGGGACTCCAACACCACACTTGAGATCACCCCAGTCAGCTCAGGCAGGGAGACTGTTGGGCAGCAAGGCGGGTGGTACACCAACAGAATCCCTATTCTGTCTTGCCCCTCCAGCACAACATGAAGGCACTCAAACCCAGTGGACCACTGAACAGGGTAGCTGGTGAGATGGATGGTACCCCGGTAGACTATTGCAACCCCGCCTCCCCACACTAGTAGTCGTGGCTGCTGCAGTACCTGGAAATCCGGCGGACAAATCTGGGAAAGACTGACACCACCCAGCTCGTCCAGCCAGGTCTCCGTTATACATACCAGGTCGGCATCCTCCTCCAGGACTAAATCCTGGATTAGGCAGGTCTTATTACTCACCGACCTGGCATTCAGAAGCAGCAGTTTCAGACTCAGGGGTCTGTCGCCAAGAGTGCCAAGGGTCAGAGGGGTGAGAGGAGGGCCAGAAAGAGGGACAGTCTGTCTACGACTGACCCTCCTTCTCCTGTAACGGCCTGCCCAACCCTGACCACTATACCTTCCTTAACCCGTAACTCTACTGATGCTGGCTCCTCTCCCCTCCCCTGAGCACCCTCAAGGTGTCGAGCTCCAGCAGGGTCGACTTTCAAGCCACTGAACAGCAGAAAAACACAATCTAAAAACACACCCACTCACACACACCCACTACTTCCCACGAATGCAGCAACCCTCACCCCCCTCACACCGAGGCTTGAGTCACTGCAGCTTCTGCCCCTCTCTCACCAAGGCAGAGGTCCTCTCCCCCCCGTCCCCCTCTCACCGAGGCAGGGGTAGCTTTCAAACTCCCTGGCCTGACTCTCTCTCAGGCCAAGATCTCGCACAATCACAAACATCCACACACTCACTAAAAAGGCTGGCTTTTGGCCTTGTTGACAGGCTTCCCTGTCTCCGAAACGTGCAAGGAGCAGGGAAGTGGCTGGCAGTTGTTGATCCACAGCGTGTCAAACAGGGTGGATGTCACATAGCAGAAGATGTCCTGGGTCTTCATGCCTCGATCCACCAGGCGAAGAGCCACAGGCAAAGAGCCCTTTGGCTCTTGCCCTTCGGCTCGCGCCGAAGGCTCATGCCTCTGGCAAGTCAGAGGCTGCTTGCTATCTCACCTGCAGGGAAGAGCCAATGGGCTGTGAGAGTCGGTCCTGCCCCACAACACAGGTGTTCCCAGTCACCAGCTCCTCCCCACACCCTTCAGGCCTCAGCAAACTGGGTCCTTGCGGCTGCTTGCTATATACCACTTAAAGAAAAGACCACTTTAAAGTGTCCTTCTTTGCCCAGTAGAAAAGATTACCAAAGGATAATCTTTTCTAGGTGAAAGGGAGGATACAAATTTAGTAAATAGATAAAGTTCAAATGATATGTTTTATGTGATACGTTTTAATGGTGTTTTAATGATGTTTTGTATTTTTAAGAAAAGTTTTAGAATTTGATGGTTCTTTGAATGCTCTCTAGAGAGAAAAGTGGGATACAAATCGAATCAATAAATATAAATTGGAGCCTCACTACAGATTTACACCATAGGATGGTAAAACTTTAGGAGTAATGTATTTTTTTCCTTTATGAATTAAATACAGTACATTTACATAGGCTAAAATAAAAGCAAAACAATAAAATGTAGATTAAAAAAACACATAAAATATTCCCTTATATACAATTGTGTGCATAACGTGCTGTCAGCTGATCTAAGATAAAAGGAACATATATTAATGAAGGATCTATGGTTCTCCATTTTGCACACGTTTTAGGAAAGTGTAACACTTTTATTACCAATTTTAAGTACTTTGTGATTTTTAAAAAATCAGAATAATGTTGTGTGCACTCAGAGAGGTTCGTGGTACCAGTATTTGCATGTTTATTTTTTTAATTACCTGAAAAGACTGACCTTAAACTAAAATTCAAGTGTTAGTTCCCAATTGCCAGGTTGCAGTTTGTTGCAAAGAAAATGTCGCACCCTGGGAGAGGCCACCTCTTTTGCTGCCATCAGAGAGAGAAGCATTTACTCAGTGAGTGATCTTAACACAGGCATTGCAAGCAAATTGGATTAGCCCTTGCATAGCTGTTCAGAAATGGTCCCCCATAAAGCAGCTGAGTACCTGCCCTGTCCTGGATTTGAGATACAGTAACAGATGTGGAGAAGCACTATGTTCTGAATGCTGCTGTGTCCAATTTGGAGCCAACATCCAAAGTATGTGGCTAAGAACTGGCCCTTGGAAAGGGCTGGCTGATGATCTATTGGCGTGTGCGACAAATATGAGATACAGGAATGCATTTTCTTGATAATATAATGTAACATTCATATACCCACATCAATTTTCTCTTCTTTCTGTATTATATTTATCCCATCCTTTCCCACAGGGCACATAGGGAAAATCCCATTTTTCTCTTATATCAAGCCTGTGTAGATTAGACTGAGACCCAGGGACTGGTTCAGGGTCACCCAGTAAACATCCCAGATGAATGGGAATTTGAACTCAATTTCTTCAGTTCCACTCCCACCACCACAACCCACTGACTCTTCTTTCTTGCCAGCAAAAATCTCCAGATTTCTCACAGGTCCCCTGTCCATCCTTCCTGATCCATATAGGTCTACAGTAGTACTGTGTAGTAATGCACCCATATGCTGTTTGTTCTTGCAGTAGTTCCAAACCTTTTAGCATTTGGACCCATCTAAACCAGCTGTTCAAGCCTCTGTAAGCTATAATAGTGATTGGGCAGCAGTGCTCCCCCCTCAAGAGGCAGGTTGTTTAACCCTTGATGCACATAGTCTGATCTGCCTTATCAGTTTCACAACCCACCAAAAATTGAGTCATGACCCACTGGGTGGGCCATGGACGCAGACTTAGAGAACTGCCGTTCAAGAAGGAAAAGTGTTTGCTGTATGTGTCTTTCTTGTGAGAAAAGTTCTAAAGCTGCTGGACAAGTTTCACTGAATTCAATGGGATATTCTGGTGCCAGTGATCTAAGAATGAGGGTCATAGAAACTATGTAGAAACTTTTACATAGACATATTCGCCCCCCTAGGAATCCGGAGTCGCTCCCTTTAACCCTCTGAGTGCCGGCCAACCAAGAAGAAAAGCTCTTTGCAGAGGAATAGGGAGGGGGGAGGAGGGAGAATGAAGTGGGCGGAGTCAGCCCTGATTTTAACTAGTGGAACTGAGTTCCCCCGCGTTCCCCCTGCATGACATCACTGCATATGACTCTACCAAAGTGTAATGGCAATAATAAATATATGTTGACTTAGGAAATTAGGAGAGCTGAGCTTTCACTGTATGGATATGCATACTAGTGGAAGATTTTTCAACCACCAAAATGAGCTTGCTTTATCTTAATTGCAGGGAAAGATGTTGTAGGGAAAATGTTGCAAAGATGTCTATGCTACATAGCAAACCCGTGGGATTCTCGAAAGCAGTTGTACCCCATCCTTCAGCCGACAGCTGAAATGGCTTACATAAAACCAAGCAATGGAAAATCATTACAACAGAAAAAAGTGGGTGTGTGGGGTGCAGCATGGGCCTTGCTGGCTTCTTTCCTCCTCCTTCGCACAGGGCAAATGGTTTTCTATGGCCACTGTCAGTGGAAAAGGGCACAGGCCAAGCTTCAAGAGGCACCAGCAGCGGGGGTAGGGATGGCCATCCCTTGCCTCGCTGGCTTTTCTTTTGTTCTTCCTTCTCCTCTTCCTCCTCTCAAATGCATCAAATGGTGGCTACCATTTGCTGCTTTATTGGATGTTAGATATTTGTCGGTGGGCACCTAGACTGCCTTTCTATTGGCACCTGTTGCTGTTTTAAAAATACCCCTACTATGCCAGTGCTGGGCGTTGGAAATACTTCAAAGGGAGTTCATTCATTTGCTGTGCCTTCCAAATGTAATATGGGAAGCAGGCTTGAGGCAACAGTTTGATTTAAAAAACACATACACATATCCAGTCGTATATCCCAATGAAAAAGCAAAGAAGGCAAAAGCAGCTTCTTATGGCCTTTACTCATGGAGCAAAATGATCAACATGGCATTTGTTCAAAATACCTTTCGTAATGGTGCGTGTTGAACATTTACCAGTTTTCACTTTGCTACTTACATAAATCAATGTATAAACATGACTCTGTCATGATTTGGTCTTGTAATTCCTGAGATCCCAAAGACAGACGGCTCTCCAAACCCTTTCTCTGAGGACTACAGCATTGCATTGTGTTTCTGTGGTTGCTCACATATGGTTCCTAGCTACTTGCAAAATAAAATAAAATAACTGGCTCCTGCTCATGATCTGATTGGTGAGATGGAGGCATCAGTCCAGGGCACACAGAACATGGTGAAACTGTCAGTGAGGTTTTCAGGGAGCAAGAGGCACTGATTTAGTTAGGAATGGGCTCATCAAGGCATAGACTACTGTGGTTAGGTCTGATTGACTCATGTATAGCTACAATTGGCACACCAGCCTATGCCGGGCAAAAGCTCCCCTGGCTACTGCTGCCATCTGAAGATCTAGAATCAGCAGACAGTCCAGACAAATCCCTGAGCTGCAAAACTGTTCCTATAGATACAATTCAAACTCCATTAAGAACAGCACCTAGCACCTCATCTGAGATTTCTGAACCTAGAGGACCTATCTTTTGTCTGGATTTAATTTCAACTTGTTGAGCCACATCCAATCCTTCATTGCATCAGGATTTGAACAGACTCTCTGCCGTTTGATGGTAAAGAGAGGTAGAGCTGGATGTTGGTTGCATATTTGTGATGTCCAACTCCAAATCCTATGCCCAGCTTGGTTCCCAAGTGGTCTCGTATAGATATTAAATGACATGGGGCAAAGAATAGAACCCTGAGGCATCCTACATGCCAGAGACCTGCATGCTAAACAGTGTCCCTCAGTAATGCCTTCTGGAATCTGTCAGCCAGGAGGGACAAGAATGACGGCAAAACTGTGTCTCCAAGCCCCGATGCAACCAAGTGTCCCACAAGGACACTATGGTCAGTGATGTTGAAAGCTGCTGAGGTTCAGCATGACCAACAGGGATGCATTCCCCATCTACCCCCTGGCACAGGTCATCCACCACAGTGACCAAAACCTCTTATGAACCTGGCTTGAAAGAGATCCAGATAATCTGTTTTATCCTGGACCCGCTGTAACCAAGAACTACCATTTGTTTGATTACCTTGCTCAGAAATAGGAGGTTTGAGACTGATTCTTAATGATCCAATACAATGGGGAGAAGTTTCTTCAAGAAGCAACAAACCAAAACCAACTGCAACACAGCTAGCGATTCCCTCTCTATCAGAGATGAATTAACTACCCTCCTTGTCTATTTGGTCAACCCCTTTCTCTGGGCCAAGCCAAGCCAGGCAAGGGTTGAGTGGGCATGCAGACAGCCTCACACCTCAGAGGATCTTGTCCACACCCTTAGGTTGTACAATAAGACAACAGGCACCATGGTAACATCAACCAATACTGTCAATGTGGCGTTCATGTTGTGGTGGACGTAAGCAATTTTATCTGCCACATGCCTAACAAATTTGTCACAGCGAACAACCAAGCTGTTCTCCTTTCTCCCTGAGGGGCCATATGTAGCAAGCCTTAAACAACTCAGAATAGCTCAGCTGGATGGTTCTCCACAGACTCAAACATGGCAGAGAGAAAAGCCTTCTTTGCTGCCACCACTGAAACAGAGTAGGCTGTAATATGACATTAATCCGTGTTTGGTTGGTTGGACTCATTATGAGTTTTTCGCCACCGTCACTCAAGACATCTGTCAAGCTGTTTCATTGCACACAGTTCCCCAGAAAACCAGGGAGCCACCATAGCTTTACAGCTAGGCAAAGGTCGCTCTGCAGGGATCTGATTTGCCATCTTGGTCATTTCCTCATTTTACCAGTCAACAAGGGTTTTGGATGAGTTCCTGGCTTAGCAGCAGGAAAATCCCCAAGACCCCTCAGGAACCCATCTGGATCCCTCAGCCTCCAGGAGGCAGACCATACAATTCAATCTTCCATCTTTGTGAACATAAAGGATCACAAGTAGCCTAAACTCTACCAGGAGTTGTCTATCCATGACAGTGATCTTAATCTCCTCTGCACTCAGATCATCATCATCCACCTGCCCAGTAGGAAAGTAGTAGACAATAAGTGACCCATCTTGGGAGGCTACTGTAAGCTAAGTATATCTATTCATAACAAAGCAAATTATTATCTATATATACAAAATCGGCTGTGTGCGTGTGCGTGTGCATGTGCATGTGCCGCATAGGCTCTGCAACGCTTAGAGCGATGCACACCAAACTCGGCACGCACATGCCTTGCGGCCTGGCGACAAACACTGCGGGGGTCAGGCCCCCCTAGCGCTCCCAGGGGTGGGGGTGCGCAGGGGGCCCTGTGTGAAAATGGTCAAAAACGGCCGAAATCGGCCTTGAATCCATAGTTTCCGAGAAGAGCGGCGACGCTCCTGACGCCATTGGAGTCTGGGTTTGGTCCCCCCTCAGTGTGGGGGGTGCGAAGCAAAATGTCCTAGATGACCAATATTAGTGTCAAATCCACAGTTTTCGGGGTTGCTAAGCTGATTGGTGACAGTCCTGATGACATTTGTTACCCGGGCAATGCTGGGTAACAAAAAGCTAGTCTATATATATAAAGGAGAATGTGTGTGTGTGTGTGTGTGTGTGTGTACGTTTGTGTGTACGTATGTTCCGCATAGGCTCAGGAACGCCTGGAGCGACGCGCACCAAACTTGGTACGCGTATGCCTTGGGGCCTGGCAACAAACACGGCGGGGGTCAGAACCCCTAGTGCCCCACGGGTGGGGGTGTGAAGGGGATGCCATGTAAAAACGATCGAAAATGGCCAATATCGACGTCGAGTCCGTAGTTTCCGGGGTTGCCGAGATGAGCGGCAAGGCTCCTGATGCCGTTTGAGTCCGGGTTCAGTCCCTGTTGGCGTGGGGGGCGAGAAGGGGTGCAAAACAGATCATCCACCATGACCTGCTGGAACGCCTGGAGCGACGTGCACCAAACTTGGTACACGTATGCCTTACGATCTGGAAGGAAACATTGTGGGGGTACGACACCCCTAGCACCCCTAGGGGTGGGGGTGGGAAGGGGGTGCCATGTAAAAATGATCAAAAACGCCCAATATTGGTGTCAAATCCATAGTTTCTGGGATCACCGAGACGAACGGTGATGCTCCCGATGCTGTTTGAGTGCACGTTCGGCCCCCATCAGCATGGGGGGTGAGAAGGAGTGCAAAATAAAATGTCCGAAATGACCGACATTAGTGTCAAATCCACAGTTTTCGGGGTCGCTAAGCTGATTGGTGACAGTCCCAATGGCATTTGTTACCCGAGCAATGCCAGGTAACAAAAAGCTAGTATGTTTTAAAAGAGAGACCACAAACATAATAAAGATTATAATGTGATAAACTTTTTTAAAAAATACAGATGTATTTTTACATCTTGCACCGGGGTGGTGCAAGAGTAATAGGCTACCTCAGAATGTCAGATGCAGGGGAGTGGCAGCAAGATTCTGGTTGTCTTGAATCTGGTTGTCTTGTGTGCTCCCAGAGGTATCTGGTGGGAACATGCCGGAACCGGACTAGATGGGCCCTTGGCCTGATCCAGCAAGGCTTTTCTTATGTTCTTATGCACTCTTGCAGAGCATTTTTAAATAGCAAAAATGATTGTCAGACCTCCTACAACAATTTACCTATTTTAAATAGCAGCATCAACATAAATAACTTTTCCTAACATTATCAAAATAAATTTTTGGGAACAACACTTTGCTTACAATCCTCTGCAGAATCTAATTACGTATGAACATGCATCAATATTAGATTAGACAATTAAGGAAAAGCAAATCAGACATGCAGATGTGGAATGACTCCTTGCATATACCTTTCTGTTTCTGGAATTTCACTTGCTATCCTTTCTCAATTTTCCAATTGCAATTAGAATTACAGGCATATGGCTATCCCTGTGAAAGAATCTCTCTTTACCCCAGCACCATAAAACATGTTTTGTGGTGCTTTATTTGTCATTCCTTAAGGGCGTAATCTTAACCTGAAGTTAGGCTGGCACAGTTAAAAGCCAGCAAAGTTTGGCTGGCATAAGGGCCACCATAAAGTACGATTGGAGCACTCCCTGGACAGAGTCAGGGAGGATGGCACACATCTATGTGCTGGCCTCTCTGATTCTGAGAGTAGTCCAAACATACTTTAAGGTGTCCTTTGTTCCAGTCAAACTTTGCTGGCCTAACTGAGCCAGCCTAACTCTGGGTAAGGATTGCACCCTGAATATCTCAAACCCTGGGGAGGAATCATTAATAGAATTAATGCTGTACTACAACAATTGTTGATATTTAATTATACCTATGGCCTCTTGAACTATTTTCCTGTATCTTTGTGGTTAACTGTGGGACAGCAGAAATGGACTGTCTGTGCCCTTACGACACTAAAGCAACTGATATTGAAAAATTGGAAGGATAAGTGCCCTTCCACTATTGCGCAATGGGCTGCTCTATGGTGCAGTTTAGCATTGGTGTCTACTGTGAAACCATAGGTGCCTGTTCAATGCACATATGAATCGTAGATCAGGCAGCGCAACATTTGAGTATCTAAATGAATGGCAATGTGTTGAATGGATTTATGATTTCCTTATGCAGTGCTCGTCACAGCAACTTTGATTAAATGTTTATTTAGACATTTGTGCCCCTGTTTAGTTAGTCATTTGTGCTGCTTCAATCAGAAGATTTTGCATTGGATTGCCAAATGTAATTCAGTTGCGCTAGTCTTAACCCCAAAAAATTTTTTAAGCACACTCAATATTTAGCATATGGTGAAATGGATATAAATGTATGATAATGTTTCATTTAAAAAAAAAACAGTGTAAGCCAATGATATTCACTCTTTGGCTGGAGGCCCAAATCTAGCCCTGGGGCACTGCTGGAGGCTGCATTAGTCATAGTTGTCATCTTGGCTTTTGATTTCCATTCACATAACTCCACAATTTGAAATGTAAAGCATTTAAAATGGAATAAAGAAAAATGGCAAAGAAAGCTGTGGGTGCACAGACAGCAAAGTGTCTGGGGCTATCAGTTCAGCTTGGCTTTTATAGAAAATGCATGTTAGTTTTGAGAAAGCTGGTGAAATGCAAGGCAGCAAACTTAAGCACATAAGAACATAAGGACAACATCAGGCCAAAGGCCCATCTAGTCCAGTTTCCTGTATCTCACAGTAGCCCACCAGGTCCCTAAGGGAGTTCAGTAGACAACAAGATGCTTGCATCCTGTTGCCACTCCCTTGCACCTGGCATTCTGAAGTAGCCTACTACTAATGTAAAGAGGTTGCACAACCCATCATGGCCTATAGCCCACAATGGACTTTTCCTCCAGAAATCCATCCAGTCCCCTTTTAAAGGTATCTAGGCCAGATGCCATCACCACCTCCTGTGGCAAGGAGTTCCATAGCTTAATTACTGCTGGGTAAAAAAAAGTATTTCCTTTTATCTGTTTTAAGATTTTATCTGGGCAGAAGATTTAGCCGAGAGGGTTAATGCCTCCGTTTGCCTGAAAATAACAGCTGAAGATCTGAAGGTCGTGAGCTCGGGACTGCCGGAAGTCTCTGTGAGCGGCAGACCTTGCAAACTGCGGCTGATTAAAAGCTGAGTTCCAGCTGCCTCGTGGGAGGAGGAGTGTGCTGAGGTCAGCTGCGTCCCTGGTGCGTCATCAGCCAGCAGAAGACAGACGGGTGGCTAAGAAAGAAGGCTAAATCCAGAAAGAAAGATCTGTATGAATGTTGTTCTTGAAAGACAGAACATTTCTGTAAATTGTAAAAACCTTCGGGTTTATGAATAAAAGTCTGCCTATGTAAACCACCTTGGGTTACAGTCATTAGAGAAATCTAGTGATCTTAAGAAAGGCGGTATATAAATACATGTATTATTATTATTATTATTATTATTATTATTATTATTATTATTATTATTATTATTATTAACTCTCCCAACACTCAATTTCTGTGAGCAATAGTAAATGGCATCCTCAGGGGAAGCTGGTTGTATCAGTAGTTCTTAGAGGAGACCCCATTAAGCCAATATCCAGGCACCTAAAGGAGTGTTTCTCAAACTGTGATCAGGTGGGTGGCAGAAAGTTGGGCATGGATGAAACTTGCAGCCCACAGTTATGCACATTTATTGAACTTGCATCTTGTATACCTGGAAAACTTGTATACTGATATTTCCTGGAATGTTTACCGCACATGATACTTTTTAATGATGAATGTTTGACCTTTAAGTGCCTTGACAACCTAAGTTGAGAGGTGGTGTATAAATACTATATAACTATCATACATACTCAAGTATAAGTCAATCTCATGGATAAGTTGAGGGCAAGTTCTAAGCCAAAAATAATAGAATTTGCAATGACTCATGGATACTTCGAGGGTGAAACTTAGGGGGTGGGTATGAAATTCTTTGAAAATGACTTACCAGTAATTGTTCTGAGGTAGCAACAGAAAGCCAACCAAAAAAGGAGCTATTTCACATTCTTCTGAGGCAGCACAGAAATGGAGCTATTCTCCAAACAAGAATGGAGAGATGAAGGTGCTTATTGGAGTTCTAGGTTTTGTGAGGAATACAGCACAGCACCTCCATAGCAACAGCCTTCATAATTATTACAATTCACAAAAGCATCTTCACCTCTCTGCCTGTTTGGAGAAGAAGGAAAATGGTTACCATTTTTTTGCTTGCTGTCTCTTGGTGCCTGAGAACAATTACTGGTAATAAAAATTGCTCTGTTTTTTTCTAAAAACCCCCCCCAGCTTTCTGCTTCTTAGCCCAGCCCCTACCCAAGCTGCTGTTAAAAGCTTTATTAACCATATTAACCCATGTATAAGTCGATCCATGTTTTCAGGCACAAATTTTCAGACTTATACATGAGTATATACAGTAGTCTCTCTCTCTCTCTCTCTCTCTCTCTCTCTCTCACACACACACACACACACACACACACACACACACACACACACACAGAGAGAGAGAGAGTGGGGTTTTTTTTAATTAAGAAGGGCTTGTACATGACTTTAACATATCAGAGTCTGCAGTTTCTGCATGTGGTGCTGAGCAAGGAATTCATAGCATGGGTGTTTAAAATAGTCCAATGTAGGAATAACTTCTGTGGAGTTGGTGGCTTAGGTCCCAATACTGTTGAAATATTAACTTCACCACTTGCATATCTCTATTACCAAGGCATCCCATTTTCAAAGGTATATGTCCTGTCCCATTTTCAAAATATTTTTCTGACCAACATTTCAAACATCAAACCAGTGGGAGGGAACGGGAAGAAGGGGGCAGGCTGGGATTGATTAAGTGAAATTGTAAACTGATTTGAAAAACTGAATAAAATTTAAGCAAGCATCAAACCACATCAGCCAAGTTGCGAGATCTAGTTCCCAAATATGGTAAGTATTAATGTACCAGCCAAACTGGTATCAAATGGATACAAGTAAAGAGAATGCATCACCTGACATGATTCCATGCTTCTGGTGGCTGTGAGTTGTTCTAGCTACTTCATGAATGGACATGTTCCAGCAATTATGCAAATATGCTTGGGCTTCATTATCCATTCAAACGCTGTCAGATAGCCATTGAGAATCCTAGCTTTTTTTACAAGAAACAGCAATGCTAACTCAGCTCGAAAAGCAACTCATTACCACATTTTCCTTGGCATTTGTACAGGACTTGTGAGTGTTCAATGTGCTTTACATACATTTTCTCTTTCAACTATTAAAAAAAATAAAATCAATTCTGTACTGCAGGGAGTGAGGAGGGGGCTAACTCTGAGGAAAAAAAAACATTTTGCCAAAGGTCACCTAGTAAGTTGGGGTCACTGTGGGATTCCAAGTCACAACTTCCATTTTCAACTCTTATGCAATGTTGGCTTTGTTGGCTTTTCAATTTGTAGGGGATGTTACTCCTTTTATCAATTTCTTTCTTGTCCAATATCCCATGTTTCTAGGCACAGACTCAGGGTGCAATCCTAACCTGGAGTGAGGCCAGCACAGTTAGACCAGCATAGTTTGGCCGCAACAAGGGCCATCGTAAAATGTGTTTAGACCACTCTCTGAGTCAAGGAGGATGGCGCACGTCTGTGTGCTAGGCTCTTTGAGAGTGGTCCAAACATACTTTACAGCATACTTTACAGCAGAATGCAGAATATGCCCCATTGGCAGAGCTATGTCAGTGCTGGAAAGTGGATTAGGATTGCGCCCTCAGCTCAGCAACACCTTTGTGTTCTTAAATCCAGCACTGCACACATAACACTAGTAACAGAGATTCTGGATAATGATGCCACCCACAGGCAGCCAAAGAGTGGTTGCCATCCAATAATCCTCCATGACTGAATAAGATGTGTAAGCAAACAACAGATTGGGAAGACCACAGGGGTGGCTTAAAGTCCCTGTGCTTTACCATTAAATATGGAGAATTCACCCAAGCATACTGTAGAGCCCACTCTTGCCTTAATGCTGCCATCTCTGCACTGCGGCTGCAACTTCTGTTATAGGATTTCAAAGCCTCTCACGCAGAGGCAGGACACTAATTAAACCTCATGTTTATACCGTATATCCTGCATGCAACTTCACCCCATTTGAGGGGCTGGGGTCTCCAAAAGGGTCTCCGAAGATCTTGAATAGGAAGCAAGCTTGATATGCCACTTTCCTGCTGGATCATGCCAATTTGTGTGAATTTGGTGTGGCCCACCAAAGAGTGACTCCCTGGGGCTCTCTGTCCATCTGGGGAGGCTTTTTCCAGTAATATGTTAGCTCCTCCTCCCTCCATGTATCCTCTCTACTTCAGAGTCGCACGGAGCCATACCAAGACCATACCAGCTGACACCGGACCATTAAACGCATAAATTGCCAGTGTCCGACTGGTTCAATATGCAGCTTTTTGATATCCCTTACATGCTAAAAAGTACTCAGGCCTGTTGACAAAGCAAAGAAATGGTGTCAAAAATAATTTTAAAACCTTTTGACCTGCAAGGTTTAAGAGAATTAGGCACAGATTCTTTGCTTTAAGCCTCTTGGTGACAAGAAATATGGTCCTCTGCCAGCCACTTTGATTGACAGGAGCGTTTGTAGTTTCAGCTGCTTCTCCAGTGTGCCCCTTGTATATTCCTAGCGGGTAAATATAGAAGACTATTTGTCACCTGGACTGATGGATTATGCATAAGTGAGACAATGTGGTTAAGATTCTAAAGCATAAATGAAAAATCACAAACTTTGCATAACTCATAAAGTAGTGCTTAATACCCATAATGAAGTATCTTCATTTTAATCAAGGCAACCACCAGACATTCAAATCAAGGCAGTCTACAAATGAACAGTGTTTCATTTTAGCTGGCTGCTTGCTACAAACCTGCATCAATGAGTTTTTGACAGGCATGATAAGATATATTGGAAAATTGATTAGTTAAAGCAGCTTGTTATAAGCAGCTGCTTTTATTTGTAAATGTCATGCTTTCGGTCATTTTAGACTCTCTTGATTTTGTGTGGAAGTACGAGTAGGGAAGTGAAACGTCCCCACTGGCACAAGACATTTATTTCAACTTTTCAGATTTCTCTCGAGTGACCCCATTCCAAGAAAGTTAGTCTGGCTGAAATCAATGTGACAAGTGAGGCTCAACGAACTTGTCCCATTGATTTCAACAGAACTTAATATAACTTGCTGGTTCAGATGTTTTTCACTTTTTTTTTTTTTTGGCTGAAATCCACAACCCATTTGGTCTAGTGTAGTCTTATTAATATTAGTGGGCGCCCCCTAGTTGTAATTATGCATGCAGTTATTTCACTGAGAGTCAGTCGAGCTACTACTGTAACTATTTGCAGCTTGAAGATTGCAGTAGACAATTGTTTTTGGACACTTTCCCCATCAGAGATAGTAAAAGCTCGAACAATCTGCTTTGCAGCAGCTGTGCCTTGCCAGAGGAGGAAGAAAGAAAGAAAGAATCAATGTTTGGTTCTATTCTGAACCATAATGGCTCTTTCTAAATGTGCCAGTAGACTGGAAATCCATCACATCCATCAGCTTCCCATTCTGCGTACTTGTGGCTGATTGATCTCTAACACCTCCAGGGCCGGCCTTAAGCCAATGTAACCAATGTTGTCACATTGGGCCCCAGCTTTGCAGCTGCAACTGAGATCTCTATGTAGGTCAGTGGGGTGAGCAGAACAGCTTTGCCTTGGGCTCTCCCACCTGCCCATGCCTCTGAATGGCCCAAAATGGACCACCTGGAAGCAGCTGGCAGTGTCACCACCATTTCACCACCAACTATTTCCAGGTGCCGCACTTTGCCTGTGGCGCCACAAATGCTCTTCTTGGTGAGTGGGGGCCACTGTGGGGAGGGTGGGGGGCCTAGTGGGAATGCCCCACATTGGGCCCCACCATTCCTGGAGCCGGCCCTGACCATTCCTATGGCCCAAAATGTACTCATTCCAAGAGGGCACATTTCCTGATTATTATTATTATTGCATGAGTCCCTTTCAACTAGTCATAGTGTGACACCAACACAGGTGAGAGAATTTGGGTGGCAGTAAGGGTAATGTGTAACATGTGAGCCCTTTCTGCATTGCGTAATGCTAGATAGATTGCAACAATGTATCTATTCTGAAGAATTGAATAAAACTGCTATGTGAACCTTTGTTGAAAAGTGTAATATTAATATTAGAAGATATAGAAGGCAGAAGATTTAGTCGACAGCAGTGGCGTAATCCAAGGCTCTAGGAACCGGAACGCTGACCAGGACTAACCTGTGATTGACAGCCTGTCCATTCTGGTTCCACCACCATCCCGCCCGCCGTGCGGGCTGTCCTCGGACGACGCGCCCCACCGCCGCTCGCCCAGGCACCCGGCGTGCCCCCCACCCATCCCCCCCAGCGAGCAGGTGCCCCCTCCGCAGCCATGGGCGCTTCGCAGCATCCTGTCCATCATGGAGGGGGGCGAATGGCGGCAAGTGGACGGAGCTAGGCTGGCAGAGCATTCCGGCTACATGACACCACTGGTCGAGAGGGTTAATGCCTCCGTTTGCCTGAAGATAAGAGCTGAAGATCTGAAGGTTGTCAGTTTACCGGAAGTCTACCGGAAGTCTCTGTGAGCGGCAGACCTTGTAAATTGCGACTGATCAACAGCTGAGCTGTCTTTGGCTGCCTTGTGTGAGGGGGAGTGTGCCGAAGTCAGCTGCTTCTCTGGTGGGAGCAGGGAAGCCGCTTAAGAGCCAGCAAGAAGACAAACAGGTGGCCAGAAAGAAGGACTAAATCCAGAAAGATCCATCTGTATGTTTGTAGTTCTTGGAAGATACAACGTTTCTGTAAAAATTGTAAAAACCTTCGGGTTTCTGAATAAAGTCTGCCTATGTAAACTGCCTTGAGTTATAGTCAGAGAAATCTGGTGACCCAAGAAAGGCGGCATATAAATACAATTGTTGTTGTTGTTGTTGTTGTTGTTGTTGTTGTTGTTGTTGTTATCATTAATAATAATAATAATAATAATAATAATAATAATAATAATAGCTCAAGATTTCCTATAAGTTGGATGCACATAGGGTTTTTTTCTTTTTAAATTATTACTTTCTAGGAGGTAAAAAAACCCAAACCTTGAACTACTATTGATTCTTTAGATACTGAGAAGAGTTTGCTGTGGAAAGTGTATTATCACCTCTCAAAACATGTAGTAAAATTGATATTTTCAGCATGCTACTCTTATCTTTATTTGCTGATAGAGAAGGAATCCAGATTTTTTTCCTTAGCCCTAAAGTGAAACGACATGGTTAAGTTCGCATTACCCAGCCTTAATAAAAACAATGTATGCACATAAGGCAACACAGCAGAATACAATGGTTTAATGTGCTCTGTAAAGTCAGCTTCCATTTCAAGGCTATGTCTGCATCTTAATTAACCTTACTTTCACTTTTAACAATTCAATATTGAATGAAATGTGCATGAAATCCTATTTGCCAACTTTCACTGAAGTGTTAGCAAGAACTGCACTGTTTTGTTCTCCAGATGTAAATAGTTTAGCGAGCCATTGTAAAAAGCTATATCATATGTCCATTTTAAAAATACGTTTTCTACACTTCCACTATGCCAGGGATAGTTTCATGGCTCTATTGAGATGGTTCCAATTTGCTCCTTGCAGATGATGAATACTTTTTTAAAAAAATCATGAAAGCACAAATTTGTATTGTAAATAATAGTAGCAGCAGCAACTGTGGCAAAGAGGCTTAAATAGTGCTAAAGAGCTTTTCAAAAATTCTATTACGACTACTATTACTACTACTACTATTACTACTAGTAGCACAGCAATTCGCATTCTAAACATGTAAGTATCTGACTGATAAACAGTGCATAAAAGACTGTACATAACAATGCAACATTTGCTTAATCATGCAATTCATATGTAACAACATCATTTTAAATCCAGGTTCTTTAAAATTTCAACTTGGTACATTTGCTTCTTCCAGATGTCACAGTTTTAGCATTTAAAGCTAGACATGGAATGTCAGATTGCAAATTACTGGCATGTCAGTTTGTGCATTTCTCAGCCTGTTCTGTGAAATGCCATAAAGTTATTTGCAAACATGAGTTAGAAGTCAGAGGTTACATTTGCTGCATACTTGATTGATACCTACACCTATAACTTGAGAATATGAAGGGTTTGTTGAATGCTCAGACATGGGAAAACATCCGTAGAATGTTGCTATAATAAGACAGAACCAGACAGAAGGAAAGCAGCCGAAGAACAGCCTTGGCAGTCAGACCGACCAATAGGCCAGCAACCCAGTATCCTGTCACTGACAATAGGCAGATCCTGTTGCTTTTAACAGCCTGGGGACTCCATAACTTCCTAACATAACTTGCTCCCACCAACTGTGACAAACAAGGGTTCATAGCTTAGAGGTAGAGCACATGATGTCCCAGGTTAACCTCAAGGCATTTCTTTGGACTTCAGGTAGTATGACTGAGGGCGCAATCCACAGGTGCCCTTGGGTCGATGCATGTTGCTTGTGTCAGCCCAACGTAGTTGCAACCGTGCTGTGCCATAAGGCATGTCTTGGTGCTGGGCTGAC
The DNA here is from genome assembly GCA_029204185.1 of Lerista edwardsae. Lineage (NCBI taxonomy): Eukaryota > Metazoa > Chordata > Lepidosauria > Squamata > Scincidae > Lerista > Lerista edwardsae. The sequence goes on along the minus strand of JAJKFI010000003.1, from coordinate 44,118,723 downwards.
ACAGGCAGGCAGTAGCATTGGCCCACGGATGACAGTGGGGAGTCCCTGGCTGAGTTTGGCCTGCGCGGGGGCTTTGGAGCGCAGGGGGAAGGCAGGAGGGAAGCAAAGGAGGCAGAATGGGGAGAGGGAGGGCAGGTCAACCAGGGGAGGGGGTGGAGTCTGGATCTGGCTGTTCGTCCAGCTCCTAACCCTAGTCCCTGGGCTCTGATCCGGGTTGCTTGGACTTGCACCTGCTTGGACTTGCACCTGCTATAAGAGGTGGCTGGGGCTTACTCAGGGTAAAGGGGCAAACGTCCCCTTGCCACGTGGTGGGCTTCAGCTGTCTCCTACCCTGCGCAGGATGCAGCACAGGTCAGCCGGGGTGCTTGCTCCTGTTAGGACTGGGCTGCCCAAAGAACATTGGAGAGCTACTGAACTGAGCTATGCCACTTGGTTTTATATGTGTGGTTTCAGAGATTTCCATCAATTGACTTCCACAGATGTTTCAGAGAATTTTTGAATGTTGTGTGCGGAAACCCTGGTAGGAACACTGAGGAACACCAAGTTCTAATCACTGGCCTCTACCCCAACTTGTTCTAAACATTTTCTAATTGCGCAAAGCTCAACCATTCATGGATAGGCACAGGTCCTGGGGGGAAGTCTGATAGCCCTTTCCCTGTGAACTGACAGATATTAAAATACGATATAAAGCTTATAGGCAAAAAGGGTGCCAGTGGCAACTGCTTTTTGTAGCACCCCATAATAACCAATCTGTGGTATATATACAGTTGATGTTGGCTTCTGAAACAAAAGTGTCCACCACCTGCCAAGAAAAAAATGGCCTGTTTGTGCGCAAGCACTTGTAACAAACAATCAATTTAATGTTACAATAAAGGGCAAAGTTGTGCAATAAACAAACAAGGCCAAGCTAAGCTAATAACTTAAGTAGGATCAATCACAGTAAATTAAAAGGCGGTCTGCAAACTTTCAAACTGGAAAGATAGCTGATGACTTCATAATAATATAGTTGCTCCATCCTACATGGAGGGCCTATAGAATTTGAGGTGGGAACTATCTGATCCCATCCCCATCAGACCATAACATTAAAGCCACCTTTGGCCACAGCAGGAATGACAGCAATCTGCCCCATGCCTCAGTGAGCTGCATAAATCCCTGGCCTAAAATTGCAAGAGGAGATAAATACAGTTGTGCACACCTGCCATACCGAAACCAAGCATTTGTCACAAATGCATATTGCAAGCTTACAAGACTATGTAATGGGACAAACAAATAACAACAAGTGAAAATCAATAGAAAAAAAGATTAGCTTGGGCAATGAATCATCTTTTTTGCTGAGGGAATAGAAAGAGGCTTCAGGGATATAGGGGAGAGGTGGGGTGCAGAATGCATCAAACTCTGGGATACTGAAGGCTTCTGATGTTTTAATTACATACAGCATTGGGGGTTTTTCACTTTATACCTAGCCTTGATTTGACCAGAATGATGTAAGTTGTGCAAATATTTAGGATCACAAACTGGTGAGCATGGTAGCAGCTAAGAGGACGAGTTTGGAAGCCCCTGTTTCAAATCTAGGTTGTGTTTGTTTTTCAGCTTCTAGTACTAGCTTCTATCTTCCAGAAGAACTATAAACCTCTAGAACACTGGTTCTCAAACTTTTTAGCACCGGGACGCACTTTTTAGAATGGCAACTGGTCCAGGACCCACCAGAAGTGATGTCATGGTCAGAAGTGCTGTCATTGTGATGCCAGAGCCTGCTGCATGCAGCAGTAAGTTGGGTTATTTCTCAGTCATTTTCCAATAGCAAAGTGAATCAGAAAGAAAAAAAGGCTATTTACAACTTTGACACAAGCAAAACAACCACACAGCCCTCCTCCTTTCCAGCATCCCATTTTCCCTTCTTTCTATATGGCTGCTCTAAGTGCTTTGCGACCCAACTGAAATTGGCTTGTGACCCACTTGTGGGCTCCGATCCACAGTTTGGAAACCACTGTTCTAGAAGCTTCTAGCATTACATGCTAGAAAGCTGTTCTTTTTTCACCTTCCAGAATGCTTGGGTCATGTTTTTTTTGGAGCTAGTAAAGATGGCCACCTTCATGCATTTAACTCTATTGGCAGAAACATGGCGACTTCCATATATTATGGTAACAACATGGCAGCCTCCACGCATTTCATTTCAATGACTCCTCAAGATTTGATGCCATTTTGTCATTTAAAAAAAAATGACAAGCTACATTTGTAGCTTGCTACAAGCATGCTAGAGGCATGCTAGAAACAAAACATTCTCCTATCTCCTATTTGAAAAACAAACACAGCCCTAACCAACTTTCCAATACTGACATAGCTGTGCCAATGGGGCATGTGCTACAACCTGCAGTTGGGGGGCAGTCAAGGTAAGGAAATGTTTGTTCCTTACCTCAGAGCTGCATTGCCCTGACCCTGTGCCGGAAAGTTGGTTAGGATGGCTCTTCTAACCTTATAACCAGCCCATAAAAGCTCTGTGATTTGAAACCCCAAAGTCTTCTTTTTCAAACAGCAGCCACATGGCAATTTTGATTGGAGGCATAACTCTGATCATGCTGCAACACTAAACCAAAGCTGCTGTTAGGTGCAGAGGGGGAAAGTTTAAGGCACAAAAGCGTTTTCTCCTGTCCAATGCTAATAGAGAATCAGCACTGGGTAAAGTGCTCACAACTACCACACTCCACAATACTGCGCCCTGATCCAAATTGAGGCCCCACATTGTTGCTTTTTGAGAAAGAAAAAGACACTTCAAGTTCTAATCATGAAACACCCATTCATGAAACACTGCATGCCTTATCCGGTATCATACTCAGACATGAAGTTGCTAAATGGTGATATGAAGTGCAATATTCTCAGCCTCAGGATGCCATCTACAAATCTTTTTTCAGCAGTGGTTCCCAAACCTTTTAGACCGGAACCTACTTTTTAGAATGGCATCAGTGGTGATGTCATAGCCGGAAGTGACATCATCAAGCAGGAAGGGCCATCGTTGTGACATCATAAAATGACACTCCTGGAATGCCAACTGGTACTCTTGGACTGCACCAATTGCACAACCATGAAACATCCCTCACAGAAAGCAAGATTAGGACAAAATATGATGTAAAAGCACTGAACTAAAAACAATTTTTAAAAATCCTAACGTGAAACGTCAAACTGTTAAAAGGACTATAACAATAGGAAGGTCTGAAGTTTCCAAGATGGCTGCTCACAGATTCCTGTGACCCACCTGACATCAGGTCGCAACCCACAACGTGGGTCCTGACTCACAGTTTGAGTAACACTGTTTACAGGGTTGTTGTAAAGTTCTGGAAATGATGCATGTGAACCACTTTGTACCTTCTAAAAGTTCTATATAAGTGTTAAAGACTATTGGTTAATTTATATCTTTGTACCAGGGATAGGTTTCCTTTCTAATTAGTGTAGGTTTTGTAGGTCATTGGTGAGAGCTCCTGTGCTTTTCAGCTTGCTTCTAATGATAGCATCAGAAAATCTCAACAGGATGGGGAAAAATGCTTACAATCAACGCAAGGTGGAAGGCGAGTGAAAATACTATTAAAGTCTATTGCATCAGTACATGTTGACCCTGAATTGTGTCAATACAGCATTGTGCATTAATGTGCCCCAGTGGAAACATTACAGAACAAATGTCAGGACACAAAGCAATGATTTCTGTGGCTTTTTCTGATGGCAATTGACTGAAGTGGCTCTTCAGCTATTAAAGGTTGAGTACCACTAATCTTGAGGACCAATGGATTGTGAAAAAAATTATCATATTGTTGAAATGATAAATACAACTTTTGGGAAGGAAGTCTTGAAGTGAATGCCAAAAAAGTAGCTATGTCAGTCTCTTGGACGAAATATAGAACCTAGAGCAAAGACTCCTAGATATTTTGTGGGTTCACAGGCAATTTCACCAGGTTTAGTGGGGCTGAATTTTAGATTCCATATTTATTGTGAAATCAAACACACTAAATAATTTGTGCATCACAAGACAAAAATCCCAGTCAAGTTGAAATTATATCATGCAGGTAAGAAAGGCAAAATAATTACCTTTTGATGTGGCTGATTTATTTTTTGATGTTCACTGTCTATCTTGCTGCTTGTTGTGTCCCTGAGTGAATGGTATTGTTGTTTGGAGATCTTAAATATTTATTCTAGATTTGTGTGTGTGGATGTGGGTGGGTTATAAGGTGTGTGTGGGTCTGTGTCCTGGAATGCTTCAAATTTCGTTGTACGTTATGTATAATGACAATAAAGTATCTATCTATCTATCTATCTATCTATCTATCTATCTATCTATCTATCTATCTATCTATCTATCTATCTATCTATCT
>JAJKFI010000003.1:44060081-44102781 GCA_029204185.1 Lerista edwardsae | reverse complement strand
AGAGAGAGAGAGAGAGAGAGAGAGAGAGAGAGAGAGAGAGAGAGAGAAATGCTAAGCATCTGAGTTTTCTCATCCAGGAACTGGCAGCTCTGCCTGTCATTCAGTGCTTGTCTGTGTACAAACGCTGCCCTGTGCAAAATGGATTTCTGAGTGTTAACCATCATGTTCTTTTTTTCCAAAGGGTCTTCTGTAGGATTTCATTTGCAGAGCACAGAGGGCAATATCTAGGGTAATTCCAGGGCTTAGTGGCTGTGATCTTTTGTCAACTTGACTTGTGAGTGAAATTAAACTTGGTATGAGCACCCACAATCTGGGCTTGTGCAACACAATTCCAATGAGTAGAAAATCATAAACCTGACAAGTATTTATGGGAAAGGGGGTGGCAAATCAGATGTCATAATTTGACCAGAATATATTCATTAAAGGTTCATTTTTTTCCTAGAAACTAAGGATTCCAGCTTCAGTGAAAGAATTGGAGGCGGCATATAAAAGTCTGATTTTTTAAAACATGAAATGTAACTTTTCTATGCTAAATCCAGTCAGATTTAAATTCAGGTCGGTGCTTTGGAAGAAAGATTGAGTTCCTATAATGTATGAATAGCCACTGTGCTTTTGATGCATTATTACATACATAGTATCTACACATCAACTTGTGAAATCACACATGCCTTTTGGAAATATGTCCACTTAGAATAAATATAAACCAGAAATCCCAAACTACTGTAGGTCAGTCTAGTGTCAATGAAAATGACATGTCAGTTTGGTTTCTAGCCAGGTAATTTGTCACTCATTTTGGTAATATTGTATTGCTGATGTAGTGTTTTTGTGAGAGAGATCTTGTTGGCAATAATTGCAATAATTAGACTTCAAATGCTCTCTCTCTCTCTGTGTGTGTGTGTGTGTGTGTTCACGCATGCATGTGTAGGCCAGCTGTAGGCTACACTTGGCTTATCCAGTTTCTCCAATACGTTTTTCCCTAACTCCCAACTGTTGCTTTGTCATAGCCAGTGCCTTTGCATATTTTTATATTCTTCCCATTCATAGTGGTTCCTTAACCATGTACCTACTCATGTTCCTTAATCGTGTACACATTGCATACATATATAACATACAGAATAGCCACCATTATTACTGTAATGGAACTCTCATGGATAATGAGGGCCCGCTGTACATTTTTAGCCAGGACACAGCCTATGAAAATAGCACTTTGTTCTTCCTGTATGAATAGGCCAACAAAGCAGTGGTTCCCAAACTGGTGGGTCACGAGCCACCAGCCAGGAAAGCACTTGTCCCAGTCCCTTTAAGTGGCAAGGAGAGTGGGAAAGGCAGCAATGCGATCCGCAGGATCTCACTGCTGTTGGGGTGGAAGTTTTTTTCTACTTACCTCTGCCAGTGCCAGCCTCTGGGGTGTGTGGGGAGCCCCTAGATGCCTCTGCAGGGCTCCCCAAGCCTCCTGAATAGCAAAAAAAAAAGTTTGAAATACACTTCTGGTTTTCTATCAAAACCAGGAAGTGCTTTTCAAACTTTTTTATTACTGTTCAGGCGGCTTGGGTAGCCCTGCAGAGGAATCTGAGGGGCTCTTGACACCCCCCCCCCCAAGAGGCTGGTACTAGCAGAGGTAAGTAGCGGAAAAAAACCTCCCCCCAGCAGAAGTGCAATCCTGGGGATCGCATTGCTGCCATAGCCCTGCCCCTGTACACACTTACAGTGCTCTCAACTCCCTTATAGGAGTTTGGGAAGCACAGACTTAAAGTATTGCATACCTATAATGTAGCACTTACTAGAACAGACAGGACAGAAGGTGCTAAATGCCTGAAGCATCATTCTCGCTGGGCCTTCAGGCTGGTAAGAAGCCTACGGCACAACACACACTATCATGACCATCCAGCAACGGCTATTTATTTTTGGGTGGCCACTGCACACCATTCTGTGGAATTCTTAAGGGGCAGAACATGGCAAGAAAGGAGAATCTTTTACTGTTGTTGCCAAATAAAGAATTCTGACATGGGAAATGCAAAACGCAAACCAAACACAACCTTCAAGCGGAGTCAGGCTGTAAAAATGAACCAACCCTACCCTGAACAGCTTAATGCTATCTCTGGCAGAGATGGAGACCAAACCTTAAGTTACCACAACTATGCAGTTATTTATTTCATAACCAAACATTTTGTCAGTAGGAATAAAGTAAGCATACACTTGTGTCAGATTTGGTACATTCTAGCTGCTGCCCCCAAACAGAACTGTTCTGTAAGAGCAGCTTATAGAAGAGTAGCTAGTGGAATTTTGCCAACTTTTGATATATACTGTTTGATAATACATCTGCTTTACAAGAACAAGTCTGTTCAATATGACAAAAAGTCTTTAGAAAAGAGAGGGGTCACAGTAGCAGAGACCACATCAATGGAAGACCCTCTTTTCCAACTGAGCCAAGGATCAGGATAAGGTTGCGGCGGAAGGAGGGAGTAAACATGGCAGAAAGGAATGGGGCATCTAAATTGAGATTGTATAAGTTCCGTAGAGCAGTGGTTCTCAAACCTTTTAGCACTGGGACCAGCGTTTTAGAATGACGATCTGTTGGGGCCCACTGGAAGTGATGTCATTTACTGGGAAATGATGTCATGGCTAGAAGTGACATAATAAAGCAGGGAAATTTTAGCACCCACATATGACAAAATTTAATTACTTAATTCAAAGTGTACAATAAGTTTAAAACTTTTTTTTAAATAAAGGGAAAACCTCCTCATCCTCCCAAGCAGTTGCTGATCTGTTTAAAAAAAATCCCCAAACATCCCAAAGGCTGCAATCCTATCCACATTTACCTGGGAATAAGTCCCATTAAAAGCATATACATAGAAGCCTGATTAAAGTACAGATCTGTTAACATTTTCCCAAATACAGTCACATACCATGGTAATATTGCCTTAAATACATACATACATACATACATACATACATACATACATACATACATACATACATACATACATACATACATACAGTGGTGTCATCCAAATGATTTATGAACAGGTACTCACTTTTGATTGGCACTTGTCGGGGTCCGCCCACCGGAAGTGACATCATAAGCCAGAAGTGACGTCGTGGCAGGAAGTGAGGTCATAGCCGGAAGTGATGTCATGGCCGGAAGTGAGGTCATAGCCGGAAGTGAGGTCACGATTGTTGCCATGGATGTGATCATGTTTGTAATAACTTCAGCTTGTGGTTAGTGTTGATTTAACCCCTTTGCTTTCTAGAGATGTGTATAGACATATTTTGCTTCAACTGTTCCCCAGTTAAATAGCAGGCTAGACTGTACGAGATTGTGAGCCCTTTTGGGACAGGGAGCCATTTAACTTTCATGTTAAATGCAAGGAGCCGGCAAGGAGCAGGAGGGGGAACGGACGACCAAAAAAAGACCGCATGGGGGCTGGGGCGAGGCTGCAGGAGGAACCGGGACGCTGGATCTGCGTGGCTGGAGGGAGCGGGAGCCCCAGGCAGCCTACCTTCTCATGCTTGTTGCCTTATTCCCGGGTCTCCCTCGCTGCTGCTGCTGCCGCTGCTGCCGCCTCTGGTCCTCTCGCTCTGCTGGTGCCGCTGCTGCCGCCACCACCACGCTGCCTGCCTGCCTGCCTCCTCACAGAAAGCGCAGGCAATGGCTGCGGACGTGCAGTACGCATGCACAGCTGTTGAGCCAACCAGCTGACAGGACCAGCTTCGAGTGGGCAGGGCCAGCTCAACTTCTAGGAACTGGTACTCGCATAGTGGTGCGTAGTGGGTGCATGACATCACTGCATACATACATACATACATACATACATACATACATACATACATACTCATTGAAATGTATGGTGATCGACCTGAAATTAGCTCTTGAGCCACCTTAGTGGGTTACGATCCACAAGTTGAGAAGCAGTGCAGCAGAGGATTGTCTGCACATGGTTGTATTTGTGTAGAATTAGACCAAAAAAAATTATTGATTTTTTTTACTAGTTCTAAGCTGAGCCAAGCCACATAACATCTAATATAAGAGATGCTGCAATGGTCCCTAAACTCCTCCAAGCTTCCTGATGGGTTGGAGGAGGCAGCAGGCACCACCCACCTTCCCACTGGCAAATAGAAATAATATTTGACAATGATGTGGCAACTACCCTCCCCACTGGTCAGTGGGATCATCCCCTAGCAGCTCGGCAATGAAGCAGTGGCTTCTGGCACATGCTTCCATTTGTAGATAGGGCCCTAGTTGCAGTGGTGCTGTGAATGGCAAAATCAACTTGTGCCGCCATTGTTTTCAGAAGTAGAGGTTCAGAGGTCAGAGGCTGAGTGGTCAAGATAACCTGCTTGATTAAGTTTACATATACCTAAGTATGCAATACTTAAAGTGTTGACCTATTATTCCAACAGAAAGAACAAGGTGCTATTTTCAGCAGGATTTATCCCAGCTCATAATATATTTACATAATAGCTTTTAAAAGTGGTTTGTCATGAGCTGACTGATGTTGCTTGCCCTTACCCCGCACCTTTCATGCCAGTGGCCAAGGCTGTCAACTAAATCCCAACCACCCGCTAGCCAACCTGTACCAGTCTGGGGTAGGCGAAAAAACTGCTCCTCCATGGCCAATCAAGGGAACAGCAAAAAATTCCTACCCGGCCCTCGAAGAGCGACCAGCTAATCTCAGACTAGTAAATGGGCGGGCGGGTGGGCTTCGCTGTCTGGGACCGCTCTGGCAAGGCAGTGCGAACAAAGTTCGCGCTGCACGCTTGCCACCCTCCCGGTGGCCCCTTCCAGCCAATGGCTGTTTGCCACGGCCTGCAAGTCTCCTGGGAGGCGGGGCCAAGGGGGCCGTTAGCACGCGAAGGCGCCAACGGCCATTCTCTGCTTCAACCGCTTTGTTGTACATTTTGTTGTTGTGCGTTGGCATTGTTCTTAATTGTGTCAATATTTGTACAAAGGCATCTTTTAACCAAAGCAACTAAGTGGAAATTCTGGGTGGCATCCAGGATAATGCACTCTGAATGGCAAGCTTCATCCAAGAATGGAAGGAGCGTTCCACTACTGCCAAGTGTCCTTGCGTGCGTGGAAGGAGCGTTTGAAATTGGCACACTCCTTCGATTCTCAGTGGGAACCTGCATCCACAGATTGCACTTCACAGCGTTACTCTGGATACACTCCTCCCTCCATACTGTTCAGGTGTTCTTGGGCAATGCTGGTTGGGTTTTTAAAATACTTTTTTTGGCACATATAGACACTCCCAATTTCTTTCAAAGATGAAGCACTCAGATATAATATGCTGAACGCTATTTACATGTACAGTGATTATGTTACACAAAACACAACCCTCTTTGCTTCCCCGTTTCGCACATTGATTCACATGTGCTTCGCTGAGAACCAGATAAGTCAATCCTCTTTATATGTGACCCCACTATCTGCAGCCTTGTTTCTGTGCAAGGGGCAGAATTGCTACTTCCCTCGTTATCTGCACTTCTGTCCTCAGTATTCGCTATGCAGGGACCTTCAGAATGGCACCTGCGACCAGCACTGACCTATGACAGAAGCATCCGCCAGCTATGTTTAAAAGGTCCATGCTGGTTGCAGGTGCAGTCTCTGGAAGCATTCAGAGATCTTTTGGCAATTGTGCTGCACTCTGCTTGGCTTTCCGAGGGTCTCTGCTGGATTCCTCTGCTGGAAGATAAGTTATCCCTTGCACCTAACCCCATTGATCCCATAAGATCAATGATTTGCTATCTGTTAGGATTTCCAGGAACCTAACCCTAGCAGATAATGAGGATTGACCAAGGAGGTTTTATGGTAGGAGGTGCCATGACGTCATTTTCTTGAAGCCACATTGGGGCATCTGACTGAGTCAACCAATATGGTTGACTCAGTCAGATCATTGCTGCCAAGGAGGATTGCCGCGAATTCACGAATCAAAATCTCCCTGCACGTGTGTAAAAGTTAATCTCAACCTCTTTAATCATGCCTGCGTGTTCTGCATATGGGTGCACGAATCGCTGTACGACAAATGGGATTTAATTTCCACGGAAAGATTCATGTATTCACATTACATCGGTTCAATAAAACTACAATTCACTGAAATAGTGAGTGCATTATTTTTGAAGCTGTGTAATTTATTGTTGTTCCTAGCAATCTTATTCACCATTTTCTGACACCCACTGTTAATGGTCTAGAAGGTTAAAAAAAATATTTTCCCTTCTCCTTTTTCCCCCCTTCCCATTTACACGTTTTTTTCCCACCTTCCATTTTCTACTGTAATATTTTCGAAATTCTGAACATTAACAGAATTTGTTTTATGGGGGGGGGTGAGTGTAGAAGTTTAAAAAATACTCTTAATTGTCTAGAAGTAAAAAAGAATTACTCTCATATCGACAACTACTTGTGTTATGAAGAGATTTTAATGTAATTTTCCTATATATTTATCTAATTTTTGCCCACCCTCCCCCTTTTTTCCCTTCCTATTCACACTTTATTTTTCCACCTTTCATTTTCTACTGTAATATTTATGAAATTCTGAACATTATCAGAATTTTTTTAATGGGGCATGACCGTTTTATTTTTGCTTGTGTAGATTTCAATAACGTCAGTCACAATAGTGCAATCTGAGTTTAAATAGACAGCAAGTAGCATTTCGTCAGGATGTTCAGTAATATAATTATGAGGAATTTAACCTTGTAATTGCATATTAAATCGTAATAAGGTTACCAATAATGTGTCTACACGATCACATGTTTTTATTTTCGTAAGTTTTTATTTAAGGAATAAACTATTAAATCCTAAACAGTACGAGCAAAGCAATCTGAAATGCTTGGAATGAGGATTGTTTTGAGTCACTAACATGGCGGCTAAGCCCGCCCACTGGCTTCACTTCACCAGCATTCGCGTTTAAGGCAGGGCGCCTCCTGTTACATTAAACCTTCTTGGGATTGACTGTACCTGTATATGCAGAGGTTGCACACTTGACTGCTATAGGTTGAGGGTTATCATAATAAGTTCACATGGGCTAAACTGCCCTATACAAAAGAGTTTGAATACAAAATTAACCTCCAAGCAAGCAGGCTATTGAGACAAGACAATGTACTATGGTGTGAACAACACAAAGTAATCTGAATAGCAACTGAATCGATCCGTGAACTGCATGAACTGTAGCAAATATGCTGAGACTTTAGGGACTTTCTATATGCAACTCATTGAAAGCAGCCTGTACTGAGTCTATACAGAACCATTGAAAGTAGCAGTTGCTTACGTAGACTCCTACTTTTTCACCAACGAAGTTTCCCAGCTATTGTTAAAATGGAACAGAATGTTTCCTTTCTACTGCATTTAGGTAGATCAGCCCGGGGTGGGGGAGGGGTGCAGCAAATTTGCTCTTAATGTGGAAGGGGAATCTTTGTGCGAAGTAAATGCAGGAGGATTAAAGTTGCAATCCTGGCCTGAAGAGTAAAGCGTATTGAACTGAATGAGACTTACCTCTGAGTAAATATGCTTCAGTTTGTACTGCAAATGCAACAAGATATACGGGCCCTCTGTCAATGTGTAGAAGCAATATTCAGCATTCTTTTCCCAGTGGAGCCTGCTGGCCATTGAGCAAGAGGAAATATCATTGCTTGCATTGATGACACCTGCACCTTTTTCACATCCAGTGCATCTGCCTACTAATTGTCCATTTCTCTGCAGACCCAGATCAGCCAGATCAGCCAGAAAACAGAATTCTAACTCTGGCAGCAATTGGGCCCAGAAAGAATCGCTAGTTTATTCCAATGAATGGTCTGCAAGCTTTCCAAAATATTGCTTAATATAAACTTGTACCTTCTACTGTAGGCCATTATAAAGAGCTGTTGTAAAGCCACTTATCATCAGTAAGCACTGTGAGAATCCGTTTTGATGAAGGCATACCCTTGCAAACGTGCCATCCTTAGTCTAAGCCTTCTTTGATGCATAACTTTGGAAGTTGAAAGAGCTTCTTGCTGCCCTCTTAACTTTGGCATGTTTGCTTTGCTTTCATCTCCCAGTCTCCTCTCCCAGTAGCAACTGCCATGCCTTCAGATGGCCTCGGAACTCCTTTGTTTAACAGCTGTTCTGTGCTGCTTGCACAAATTGCTTGGCAAGAGGGTGATTTGTAGTGACAAGGCCTGAACCTTATCCCTAGAGATTCACCAGATACCTTAGCAATGCTCGGAGTCTCTCAAGACTGGGAAGAGGAAGTCCAACTCCCACACTGGAGCTTGACCTTGCAACATCTGATCTCTTGCATATTTTGCTCTGGCTTCTACTGGTACAACAATTCCCCTGGCTGTAAGTAGGCCGGAGGACTCCCGCAATATTGCAGAGGGAGGAATACATCTGCCATGACTCATTTTCATTTACCTCTTCAGGAAAGGTGAGAGTCTTATGATTCACCTTTGCAATGTATTGTTGCTGATTTGTGTGGTTGTAGGATAACTTGTGTTTTTGGACAAATTTAATTTAACATCTGAACGCATGCTATGCAGTTATCAGAAAAAGAGGCCTTTGACTTTTTAAACACAACCATGTGGGGGAAACCACAAGCATTCTACAGTATTTGCAACAGGATTTGATAATTCAGAAGATGCTCTTAAAAGTCCTAGTTCTCTAGATAATTTCAGTTCTTTCTTTTTTGCTTGCCATCAGTCTTGCTCTGGTAGGAGTTGCCAATGTTTTCAAAGTTTAAACATTTGCTTTTGTTGCATCCCCCCTCCAACTCCTATAATTTTTATGTAACTGTATTTTAGCACTTTCCAGATTTTTATATAATTCTGGTTTGTTTCTTACTGGCATACTTTGACAATATTGTACACGGTTTTCATAAATGTATGTTTTTGTGATATTCTCATTATTGCATTTGGAGAGACAGTACAAAAATTTCTGTGAAATGTGAAAGTTCTGATGATGGGTCCCTAGAATAAAGCCTTTTTTTCAAGATGATATTTCTACACATTACTGTAAAACCAGGTAAAAAAAGTGTTATTCAAATAGAAAATTTAAACTGTTAGGGACTTTATCGGATACAATATCATTTTTCTTAATATGTTATGCATGTTTACTTTTAAGACCCATTGAATTCAGTGGGACTTAATTCTGAGTAAACCTGCACAGAATTATACAGATGTGATGTAACTTGGTGGACCATATTTTCTCATGTAACGTGAAGAATTCTGTTGTGTGTTAAACCATGCTCCATAAATCAGTTTAGCTTTATGTCTTGGACAACCACATACATAAGGAATCGTGAAGAAGTTGTAAATATTTGCTTCCTCTGAAGTGACTGCAAATAGAACTTGGACCATATTTGTGTGCCTTGGAAATGGGGGTTGCTTGTTTGGGACAGATTGGATTAAATAATAGAGTTTAGCCTTATATGTTCTACATTTTCATGATTGAGGTGGTTTGCACGGAGGTTGCCTCCAGGCATGTATAATCTTTTCTCAGTGACTGCAACATGCAGTAATCCATGTATGAAACATGATCAAATGCACAGATTTGTGGCCCAGTCCTATTGGCCACTTAACGACCAGGGCTGCTATCGTAAGTGCCATCGCAGTATTGTAAAAGGTGTGTTGCTGCTGTGTGCTTTGGGGCTGTTGGCACAAATAGCCAAAGGCGCCATGTGTGCAGCAGCACTGGAGAAAGTGGTGGAGGGTGCAGAATACTTTATAGTGCATGCAGTTCACACATTCGGCATCAAGCAGTTTAGTGAAATATGACATTCATGCATGCACAAATCTACACTGACCCAGCACACAAATGCAAGGTTTAAAAAGACAACTTCTTTTCGCCTATGCCATGTCTGAAAGATGGCCACTAATGTTTCACCAGTTATGCCTACTGTTAACATAGACGCTTTGTGACATCAGAACAATCATCCACTTATTACCAGGGGTGGGCACTCGGCTCAGGTTGACGTGACTCGGGTCATGCAAAAATGCTGTTTTTGATTACTCATGTTGACTCGGGTCATGGACATCACTGACTTGGGCTTGACTCAGAGCCAGTAACCCAGACTCACAACTCAGGGCCACTCAAAAAGAGTTTGGACTTGAAATGCTCTAGCCCCTATCCCTAGTTTGCGTGTGTGCTTGCTTACTTTTTTCACCACTTCTGTGTCACGCCAAAATGCCTTGTGGCGATCTAGAAGCCTGCATTCAGAAGAAGAAGGCAACAGACATAGTGGGAGGGTAGACTGGTTCCTGGAGGCAGGGCTGGAGCGTTGAGAGGAGATGGAAGGCTTACGCCATTGACTCGCGACTTGACTTGTTTCTTGAAATGACTCTTGACGTGTGATTGGAAAGACTCAAAATTATGCTCACATAGAGTTATTATAAGTGCGTACTATGACTTGTGAATTGAGTTACAAAGGTTACAACTGTGCTACATGCAGCAAATACCGAAAGTCTTGACGAGAAAAAGGGGTGGTGATAGGTTTTGGTGAATACAGTGCTTCAGCTTAGTGACCCATTTGACTTGGTTCCAATCAAGAAATTGTATAAACAGATAAACATTTCTACTCCCAGAGGTTGTATGAGGTGAGTGACTGATCTCATAATGATTGTAAATATCCTTGGGGCAGTGCAGAAACAAAGATCACGATCTTTCCTCTGGTTTTTGAAGACATTATTCAGTATATTGAATGCATGAGTATATCGAAGAAGATTTAGCTAGAGCCATAGTTAAAAGAAAATTCACTTTGTTTTTAGATGCACTGTCCAGTTTCGATGAATTCTAAATAAACATCAGACCTTAGTGAAAAAAGTCAGTTTGTAAAGTTAGAAAATGAAGATTCCCCTCCCCTTCGGGATATAAAAGTGTTTTTTTGGGGGGGCGGGGTCATGTTATTGTAAAATGCCTGTTGACTAATTGAAGTTTCATCACAATCTCCAAAACTGAGAGGGTGCATTTTCACAATACTGTCTGTAGTAACAAATTGTCTGTCCTCCACTGTCTCCAATTTGTTACTACAGACAGTTACCCTAGAAACAAAGCCACAGAACCTACAAGCATTTTCCAGCTATTTTTTACTATTGTGCTCCACACTCCTGTGACACACCTGTGAACCATTTGCGGCACAGCGGTTGAAAATTGCCGTGTTAAGCATTATTTTAGTTTGAGCATTGAAAGTGTCTCCTTTGTCTTAGGTAAAATACGTTGCCCATTTGACCTTGATGCATGCTGCTGAGATGTTGGCCTGTGTCTTAGGGCGCAATCCTAACCTGGAGTTAGGCTGGCACAAGTACTTGTACTAGCCTAGGAGTGTCACAATCGAGCCATGAAGTGCGTTTGCACCACTCTCAGAGTCAGGAAGGCTGGCGCATGGACGTGCACCGGCATCCGAAACTCCAAGAGTGATCCAAATGCACTTTAAGGTTTGCGCCACTCTGACTTGTGCCGGCCTAACTCCAGGTCAGGATTGCGCCCTTAGTTAAATAAACAGTCTGATCAGCACAACAAACAGTAAACAGGAACCATCCTAGTTGCTATATTATATATCTTGTTTGTCAGTTTGAATATTAACTGCAAGGTCTGATTCCAAGGCCAGTGGAGACAGATGAGCATGCAGACTGAAGAATACCCAGGTGTATGCCCTGTGCTCAAGTCTCCCTGATTTATTATAGCAGGAAATTGAGTTTTTTCTTTTACATAAGCTGAAAGACATGCACGAACTGTTCCTGTGTCTCTAGATTTCCATTTACTGGGATGACCATTGATTTGTACCAATTAACCTTTCTCTTGGCTCTTTAATTATAGTCATTAGAGATGTAATGAAACAACATTTATTTAACACATCAGATAGTTGAATTCCTCTACATTCTAAGTAACTGGGTTTAGCAGGACTGGTAGATGCAGCAAATGTATTGCGATATTTTCAAGCTGGCTCTACAAGGAGGCTCCCACGCAATACAAAATAAGACAGCTTGGTTTAGCTTTCACATTGCCATGTGTGTTTTGTATGGATGGCTATTAGGCTACTTCTGGAGAATAAGGGTTGATGTATGTGCATTTTTAGATACTGAAGTCGGCTCATGCTCTCTCTCTCTCTCTCTCTGTGTGTGTGTGTGTGTGTGTGTGTGTGCGCATGTGTGCAAATATTCATGTTGCCTACTGAATACTTTATACATGTTATAATTGTGACAATGTTCTAGTTCAATCCATTCTTAAATATTTTTTCCAGGAATGAACCTTTTAAGGGAAGGGGCTATAGCTCAGTCATAGATGACATGTTTTATATGCAAAAGGTTACAGGTTCAATCCTCAGTATCTTCAACTAAAAGAGGCAGGCAATCCATGATGGGAAGGACTTTTGCCTGACACTATATGGAGCCACAGCCAATCAGTGTAGATAAGGTTGTGCTAGACGGACCAATAGTCTGACTGGCTACAAAATAGCTTCATGTGCTCAAGATCTGGAAACCGGAAACTACAAAGCTATAGAAAACTCAAGTGTATTGAAAATAAGTTTTCAAATATCTTAGCTAAGATTCTATTGGCTTAAAAAAATAAGTACAAATTTTGTCTATGGCAGTGGATCCCAAACTGTGGGTAGAGACCCACCAGTGAGTCACAAACCAATTTCAGGTGGGTCACAAAGCACCTACGGCCATATTGAAAATATGGGAAAATGGGGCACTGGAAAGAAGGGCTGTGTGATTGTTTTGCTCATGTCAAGTTTATAAATAGGCTTTTGTTCCTTTCTGATTCACTTTGCTATTGGAAAATGGCTGAGAAACAACCTAACTTATTGCTGCATTCTCAGGAAAGCAGCAGGCTCTTGCATTACAGTGACAGCACTTCCTGCCATGACATTTCAGTGGACCGTGGACAGATTGCCATTTTAAAAGGTTTGTTGCCAACTTACCAAAGTGCAGCCATCTTAGGTCTTTTGTTTAAAGTGACTTGTCTATGGCTGCGGAAATATGTAACTGTTTTCCATCTTTGCTTTCATTGTTTTTACATGGGCCCTCGCTTGTAATGTTCTCAATTCAATGTTGCTGACGTTCACAATTCAGGGCTGCTGGCCCTGCACAGTAGATAAGGAACTGGCTCTTGCTAGCAGAGCCCCTCCCTTATTGAAATTGTCACGGCATTTTCAAAGGCCAATTAGCCCAGAGCATCTCATTCCCCAGCCCTTATGATGTAATTTCCAACCAAGCAGGAACTTGGAGGAGAAGAGGGGGGGGTATAAAAGTGCTTGTATTGTATATTTCTTTTGCCTTTCTCCCTGAGATTGGTCCGCCTGCGCAGGTGTAATAAACATGATCCTAATACTCTCTCTTGTCTAGTTTGCCTTTTTAAATGCAATCCCCACCATGGAAACCATACTTTGCCTATTTTCGGCAACAGGTTGGTCCCACTTTTTAGCACTAAAAAGAACCACTGGTCTATGGATTCAAGACCATGAGCCAATTTGTACAAATAAGCTGTTTTAAATTTGAGGATTGTAAAAAAGAACCATTCATTTGTAGTCACTCACCACGTAGAAAGTAAAATGCACTAGGAAGGGAAGCAGTATATTGATGGTTGATGGATCCTTTGCTATCTTGGCAACCTAACCAGGTTTGTAAAAAATTTATACCCCATGACTTGCATAAAAACCACAAAGGAGTAAGTGTTACATATTTATTGGTAATTTTCCATATTGCTGGTATGAATTGAAGCCAGACTCTGGGGTATAAAATCTGTCAACCAAATTTTTGAAATAACTGCACATTCTCCATGAAGTAACACCTGTTTGTTACCAATTCCCATCTCCATGAAATAATAATCTTCCAATGCAGTATATGAAAAGGCAGCCATTTTCCAAGATGGCAGCATGAAATAATGGGGTATAAAAATTGGCAACCTAGATTTTTTTAGCTCTTTTTTCAATAAGAAACATCTGGTTGTCACTAATTTCCCCCAAAAATGTCTTCAGCAAGTTTTCTTGGATCTCTAACACCTCTGTCCTATGCATTATGTCACATTACCAGAAGTAATTATTTCCAAGTAAAACAACTGTCTTGCAAAGTACATTTTTTGTGCCATACCTTATGGAATGCTGAGAATGAAGCCCTGTTTTCTGCATTTTAGTATTTATTTCTGCCCTGGCGTCTGTCTTTTAGACAACTAGTATAAACATGACACTACAGCCACGGTGATATGGTTTGCTGCTTCTCATGAAGATACACCAAGATTTACCCCCCCCCATATTATTATTTTTCTTAATGGCCACAAATGATGACACTGTGATCTCCACGACAAAGTTGGAAGAATACCGTACCCATACACTGATCATGTTTCTAGAACTTCTCAAATATTGTCATAGTAAATGTGAGTCCTCTTACACTGAAATACAAATAGTTGAATTTCAAGTGCACATCCCAATCCTAACTAACTCGGATGGCAATTCAGCCACACCAGTGGAGGACATACTGTATCCCGTATGAAGAGAGCAGCCCCAGAGTCCTTATTCTCTCACAATTTCTCTCTCATAATTTCTCTCACAATTTTTGAGCATCTATGTCACCTACCGTGCTTTCTTGAGAAATGTTGTCTTCAGTGGTGTCATCTAAATGATTTAAGAACAGGAACTCACTTTTGATTGGCACGTGTCAGGACCCGCCCACCGGAAGTGACGTCATAAGCCGGAGGCTGGCGGAGCGCAGGTCTACCCGCGGCTGGTTCCTAGCCAGCGACGACGTCAGCGACGAGTGGGCGGAGCCAGCCAGTTCTGTACAGCGCCTGGCGCCTACAGAACAGAAAGCGAAGAATTCCCCCCTCCCCAATTGCAGCTCCAATAGCGATGGGGACAGCCTCCCAAAGAAACCTCACACCCAGAGCGCCAGTGAAACGCTCTGGACTGGAGAGACAGCGGTGAAAGCCTTTCCTTGGTCTTCATGGCTAGGCGAGGTGGAGTTATTCACAATTGCCAGGGAAGTTGACAAGTCGTCCCCCTAGGAATCCGGAGTCGCTCCCTTTAACCCTCTGAGTGCCGGCTAACCAAGAAGAAAAGCTCTTTGCAGAGGAATTGGGAGGGGGGAGGAGGGAGAGTGAAGTGGGCGGAGTCAGCCCTAATTTTAACAAGTGGAACTGAGTTCCCCTGCATTCCCCCTGCATGACATCACTGGTTGTCTTCCTTTGATATTGTAGACAACTTTTATGTGTGCGGCTAGATGGCATTGTCCCAGCTTGCGCATAGGGAGCTATCGGCTCTGCAGAAAAGCCCGTTTGGACCCTCTCGGAGTCAAGAGGGATGGTGCCGGCCTTGTGCTGGCCAAACCTTGCTGGCCTAACTGTGCCGGCCTAACTCCAGGTTAGGATTGCGCCCTGAATAGTATGACTGGTGGCTGGATCTTCATCTTTTCATTTGTACTAATAATGCAGGACATGCAAAAACATAGAATGATGAAGGCAAAAATAACTGGAGTCCAAGAAACAAGACATAATCTTTTCCTAATTTCCATGATTTTTGCATCCAGCCGAGTTCTCAGCATCAGCATCTTGCAGGCAGATGAATTCAGTGATTTGTAGCCAATTTAGGATTTCAAAATTAGGTTGAGCCAGACCTTTGCAAGACCTGTTGGGTGTTTGGAAAGAGATGACCTCCAAGTTAGCTCACTTTGAGTTCAAGTTCTGCCATCCTGCACTTTAATTAAACTTTGGGTGCACCGCCTTGTGTCTCAAATGGAGCCACTCAAAGGAGAGATGCAGAAGTTTAAAATAACAGCATGCAGATTTCTTTTTAGAATTTAAAGAATGAAAAACACTTGAGAAAATATCAGCAGGCAGGGGCAGGAAGAACAAACGGTAACCAAATTGGTTCCTGTGACAAACCATAACATTTACTTTAAACCATCAGCATGCTACTCAGTAAAAGTCAAGCTACTACTATTTTAATAGATCCCAGGCCTTCTTAAACTCACAGGTCTGCCAGTATTACCCAGGTCAAGAGCAGGTCAAAAAGTGAAAACCCATGTGAAAGTAAACTTAAAGATATCTGCTCTGGAAGAGTTGCGGCCCAGTCGCTTCTCTATGGAAAATACGCTTCCTCTTTATGTATCTGCCTGGGATTGTTTGACACGCCATACTTACAAAAATCATTCAGGTACATTAAGCTACATAATAGTGAAGTGGGTTGTACAAAGCAAGGTCATGCTGTTTTGGCACGTGAATCTTATTTGATGTATATTTACTGATAGGGAAGGTTAGTGGGCATCCATTACAGCACATTATATAACGTATGTTTGCATCAGCTCCTGGTATTTAGTGCAAATGTATTACTTTCCACTTAAGAACGTGTGTAACTGCACCTAGACAAAAATTACATCCTAGATAGCTTCCTGAATAGGGTTGCTAACACTGACTTGAAGCTATTCCTGGAGATTTCTTTTTCCAAGTTGATGCAATGTTGGAGATTCCTGGAGATCCTACTTAACATCTCCCGGATTGCTTTCAGTAATCACCCTGGAGATTGATGCTTTTCTTTATTCGTATCAGAAGCACCTACATTAATATAATTTTATACATACATCAAAATATACAGTATTTTTAGAATAAAATACGTTAAAACTAGGTATCATTTGCCCAATACTGGGCCACTTCAGCAGCGTTCTCCCTTGCCAACATAAGATCTTCCATTGTGCATATAGAGGGGCACCGTGTGCGCTGTAGCATATGTGAGATGGTTTGTTCTTCTCCACATTCACACAGCATGTCTTTTATGGGGAACCCCCATTTCCTCAAGTTGCAGTTGATTTAAGGATTTCCATACAGGCCACAGTTTTTCTTGACCTGGTGGAGGGCATACATAGGTTTGTGCCCATTCACTCGGCAGCTCCTTGCTCGCTTTCCATAGTTCCAAAGCAGTCTGTGGAGTGGTTCTTGGGGGCGGGGGCGGGCGCAGGCCTAAGGAAGCTATTCCATGATCTCAATCTTGACGGTGGAAGTTGATGGCCATACAGTGGGTGTGTTTCTAGGGACGTTGCTTTAACCCACTCCTCTGTGCTGCGCTTTCCTGACGAAATTTGGGAGGGGAAGGCCAACTAGGCAATGCACCTTTTGTACTGGAGTATTGTTTTGAATTGGAGATTGATGCTGATTCCTGATGAATGTAGGCTAATCCTGGAGGCCTGGCAGCCTTGTATCCTGAAGAATGTTCAACAAAACAGGACTGTGTCTTGGATTTTGAATGAAAGTTCTTTGTGTATATACTAAGTTTGACAGACATACGTTGGTTTGACAGGCTGAGAATGCAATCCTAACCTGGAATTAGGCAGGCACAGTTAGGCCAGCAAACTTAGGCTGGCACAGGGGCCACCGTAAAGTGTATTTGGATCACTCTCGGAGTCAGAGGGGCCAGCACATAGACATGCGCCATCCTCCCTGACTCATAGAGTGGTCCAAATGTGCTTTACGGTGGCCCTTGCGCCCCAGGATTACAGTGTCACCAAAATGGCCGCTGCCGTATACTGTGGGGCCAGGGAATCACTTGGAGGTCAGCTTGGGGCAAGGGAACATAAGTTCCCTTACCCTGTGTAGTGTCCAGGTGGCCCTGATGGGTCTACTTGGATCTACACCCGCTTTTGAGCAGGCACAGAACTGAGAAGGCCCGTGTTTGCCTCCATGGCTTGGGTGGGGTTCCGGATTCAGTGGCAGTCTCTGCCGCCGTCCTCACCCCCTCATGGACCTGATCAGTGGTGTTATTCAGGGGGTTCTCCCAGGTTCTATAGAACCGGTTGTTAAACGGCCGGGCCCTGCCCACTTGCTTACCTCAGCTGGCTTTGGGGTTTTTTTTGCTCCGGCTATGATGTCATAGAACCGGTTGTTAATTTATTTGAATACCACCACTGGACCTGATCCTTCCCTGCCCAGTTTCTACCCCTCCCCACCTTCTCTGCCACATGAAGCCTCTGTCAGAAATAGACACTTTATTTTGATTGTGGCGATGCAAGATAAAGGTTTTTATTTAATACTGTTTGCAAAGGGCAGGCAAACTTCCAGCAAGCAGGAAGCCACACTTTTTAACTGCAAAGTTCAGTAATTTATACCCTCTAAAAGGTTTGCCCTTACTTTATGCTCATTGGTCTAAAGCAAGTCAATCAAAACATTTAAAGATACACCCACTTCACACAAAACTCCACGTAACTCCATTTCTTTACATATTCTTTCATGCAATGTATGATCATGCAGATGAATTGTAATGAGCTTGGGGTCGTGTCGGTAATATTCATGAAACTTTTTACATGCTCAGTTTGCTCTTGTCAAGGCTATGTCCTGCTGACTACAAGATGTTGCCTTGCTATCTTGTTATGAAGAGTAAATTTGGCTTACGCTTGCCAAACATTGGGTTTAGCAGCATCAGTTTTTGAGTTCTTTACAAGCCTTTATTGTTAAACTTTTTACAAGTTACTACAGTATATTTATTATAGTCACGTTCTATTAGCAGAGCTGTCAATAATGACTCTAAGCAAAAAAGTGTTCACTTAATGTAGGCATTTAGCCAATTCTGTATCTTAAGCTTTGCTTGTCGCAGCCTTGAACGTGTTTTTCTGCTGAAGCAGCAGCCTTGGCCTGCCTGTTCTTTTAATGGCTTTAAATTGAAGCTTGATATTTAACATTTAACATTAGTATTCTTACACTTATTATGTTAATAATAACAAACCATTTTCTGACACCTCCCACCGACTGGCAGCTATAATAATAATAATAATAATAATAATAATAATAATAATAATAATAATACATGTATTTATATACCGCCTTTCTTAAGATCACTAGATTTCTCTAGTGACTGAAACTCAAGGCGGTTTACATGGGCAGACTTTTATTCATAAACCCGAAGGTTTTTACAATTTACAGAAATGTTCTGTCTTTCAAGAACAACACCCATACAGATCTTTCTTTCTGGATTTAGCCTTCTTTCTTAGCCTCCCGTCTTCTTCTGCTGGCTGATAAGAGGCTTCCCTGCTCCCACCAGAGACGCAGCTGACTTCAGCACACTCCTCCTCCCACGAGGCAGCTGGAACTCAGCTTTTAATCAGCCGCAGTTTGCAAAGTCTGTAGCTCACAGAGACTTCCGGCAGTCCCGAGCTCACGACCTTCAGATCTTCAGCTGTTATCTGCTATACTCACTGTTCAGTGTGCCGGCGATGCCTCTTCTAGGTGCTGAGGCCCAGTGTCCCTGCTGCATCTCTACTGCTGGGCGGTAAAGTGTACGAGTGAACTGTTGGCGCTGGGGAGTATAGGTGTTGATGTTAAAAACTCCTTGCAAGTGAAATGCTTGAATGGAGTTGACCCTTCCAGAATAACTCTGCTGCCAGAAGTGGTGCCGCCTGCTTTACTAAGTGGCAAAGTCGCAATTTCATTCTGCTGCATATATAGGTGAAGCCTAAAGGGTGGGGTGAGAGGTTTGCCAGGGAAGGCCAGGTGACCGCACTGTAGCTCACTTAACAGAACACTCTGTAAAATTCTAATCGTAGTACTCGAGGGAAGGCTTGGAAGAACAGGTAAAAAGCAAGAGAGGCTGTTGTGGCGCTGCATTGTAAGCAGCAGCAGAATTGCCCTGATCCCCTGCACGACTCTGCACCTGCAAATCAGCACAGTAGAAACTGGGGAGTTCTATAAAAACAGCTATTTTGGTCCCCTCTGATGTGGCTTACAACAGTGCATGAAATCAAGTGGCTGAAGGCTCCACTGATTTTAGCTGGCATTATTTTCCATTATATAGTCATAGCATTTGCATTTGATTTTCTGTTGGGGTTTTCTGCCATACTGGCCAGAGGACAATCTGTGAATCTGCTCAGCTGTGAACATGTTGCTCCTTTGACTTGCTGTTTTGAATTTATTTGGCTAGTAAAATGGATATTTCCTTGCCCTGCAATACACTTGCTGTAGCTTTTGGTGAAGCGAAAGGTCACGCTCCTGAGCTGTTTTTCATTTCGTTTTATGTGTATGAATGTAACACCTTATGAATTACTAGACTGGTGTGTTCTGACAGCTAAAAAGCATATAATCATTTTTTTTCTTTCAGAGGAACTGAAAGAAAAGCAATTGTCCCTATTTGGAAGGTGATTTATTGAGGAACGTTTCCCTTTTTAAAAAGCAATTTATGGGCCCTGAGGTTATTTCCCTGATGGAAGAGTTCATGTATAATGCCTACAGCAGTTTTGTGTGTAAAGGTATGTGAGGTCCCCATGTACAATTTCCCACACTTCCTGAACAACCTTAAAATATGGCAGACATTTTCCTCCTTATGTTTAATCAGCAATGGAAAATTTGGAATCTGTAGATTTTTGTGCACATGGATGAACATGTATGTTGACTGGTAAAAGGCACTTTGGACGCATGGATACTGTTTTCAGATGGCCTTGGCCAAACCTTGCAAACTTGTTTATTTCTTAAAATTCTGTTATTTTTGATTGAATGTACTGTGGATTGTGGTGTGGACTGTGGTGGCTCTTACAACATTGCATGATTTTAGCAACCTGCAGAACTCACACTACTAAATGGAATATAAAACAATTCGCTGTTTCACTCTCCATTGAAAGCTTAGATTGGATTGTAAGACACAGTAGAGCAGTGGTTCTCAAACCTTTTAGACTGGGACCCACTTTTCAGAATGGCACTTGTGTGGGGATCAGTGGTGGGATTCAAATAAATTAACAACCGGTTTTATGTCCTTCAGGGCGGCCTTCAAGGCGGCCGCTGCCTTTCTTCCCTCTCCCAACCTAAAATTAGCAACCGGTTCTGCAGAATAGGTGAGAACTGGCTGAATCCCACCACTGGTTGGGACCCACTGGAAGTGATGTCATAGCCGGAAGTGACATCATCAAGCAGGAAGTGTTGCCATTGTAACATAATAAAATGATACAACTGAGCTCTGTTTAGTAGGCGTGGAACTGAGGAAGCCGCGTGGCCTGAATCGGGGCCACGCAGCCTCCTGATTGGGCTTTGGATGCAGCCTAACGGCCACATCCCAACCCCTCCCCGGGCCAGCCCGCCTGTCAGCTTGCCTGCTCCACCCAGTTACGCCTCCTCCCCAGCCTCTCTCCTCCCAGAACCTCCCCTGCACCAGACGGGTTTGGCTGGTACATGGGAGGCTCCCTGTCAGCACTCTTGGGCCAACTCTACAAGTAGCGTCGGCCTGGGAGTTCTAGTGCCAATGCAGGAGTGCCTGCGATTGCGCCCTGAGTTTCAAGCCATTCCATTTCTTTAGAAGAAAAGCGTTGCTGGAGTGGTGGCACAAACAGTCAAGGAGGGTATTGCCTGCTTGTGGAATTCCTAGAAGCTTCATACTGGTTAAAGTTGGAAACGAGATGCTGGATTAGATGCAGGCTCTGATGTGCTTATGTTTTTATGTTGAGCTTTGATTTCTCATACATTCATGAAAAAGCTGGACGTTCTTTAGTTTGTAGTGTTTAGTTTGCTCATATTTAATTTGCTATGATGAAATTTTGGGGACAGCTACACATCTGTGAATGCACTTCTGTGTGTGTGTGTGTGGGTTCAGTGAGGCTGTTCAGATGCAGGTGTAGAATGTGCGGTAAGTCAAATCCACGGGTCCCGAACCCACAGATGTGGAGGGCCCACTGTATAACCTTCCTGGGTCTTTTTGAGATTGAGGAGGGTTATACACTGCTTAAAATAAACATGAAATAAATAAATGCATTTGGCATACTTTAGTGTGTTTCATAAGATTTATTACAGCCTTCACCACGCATTTCAATGGATTATGTTCAGGAGTCCCATCTGAATCCCCTTGAAGTTATTGGAGGTTGCACAGCAGCAGAGCTCTCCAGAGGAGTAACAGATTGTTCCTCTAATTCTTAAACAGTCGTCTAATTCTAAGAACCAAGATCCGAAGGGCTGGCCAATGCAGGTGTTCTTGCCAAAATTTTGAACCATGGTAGTGATCTGCCGTGTATAATAGTTGGGAATGCAATGGTGGAATGCACTGTAATAAGATCTTACAGTTTCTGCTATCAGCCAAGTCAGCAGAAGGGACCAGAAAGAGGGATGACAGGGGTGCATCATGATCAAGCACCCACTGGAACTCTCCCCATCATCACCTGCCAAATGCATCTTCTAGGGATGTCCATTTTGTCTCCTAAAAACTCTTGGGTTCGCTTGAAAATTCTTAGGCATTTCACTTTAGGAGGAAGCTTGAAGTTTGTTTCAAATTTCCCTTTTTTGAAATGTTAGTGTCAACCTAGGGTTATGCAAAAGCCCCATGAGAAATTGACTTGTCATACAGAAACTTGTTTTGTTGTCCTTGAAAATTGGCAGGTGCTTCTTCCTGGAAGGAACTTGAAATTTTCTTTGAATTACACTTTTGAAATTTCAGTGTCCCCTTCTATTCAAGGTAATCATCAATAGCGGGTGAGTTGTACATCACTTAAAAATTTTTATGGCGGTACATAACTTAACATATCAAAAGGTTCATCAACATCGGTACCCACATCCTTTTGTCCAATGTACGTTTTCAGTTATAAATTACACTGTCCATTTCATCTTTGGACAAGCAATCTCTCATATGTAGTTTTCTTCTCAACTTGACATATAATCTGCTATTCAGAGTGTGTGTTTATCCTTTTACCTTTTTCCAATTCATGTGAAAAATTTATTTAATTTCTTTGAAAATCATTGTTATTGAGAAAGGAAAAAGCTAGTACCTTCTTTTTACAGTAATGATCTTTCAAAGGTGCTACACTTTCTCTTGATACGATTGTCATGTGGTATCTTTGTGCCCATGCACACACACCATCTCAGGGCATGCTGTTTATTTACAGCGGTCTGAGATGTGTATTTTTATAACTTTTTCTCTGTCATAATGAATTACCAGTCCTAAGCAGTCCTTTGTTGGCTTTGGTGAAAACCAAATGAAACCCAGCAGGCATTCCCAGACTGTATTGTCCAGTGGTGTAAAAATGCTGTGTCGATGACAGATCATACTGTTTTTATTAAAGCTGAGAACACCGGCTTTACTTTGCTTTTTGACCCGAATGCTTCACTGTCAAGGTGATTTTATTTCTACAAATTTTCCTTCTGCAGGCCTCATCAACGATTCACCATAAAACATTAGACAAATTCCCATCACCTGTATATAATTAAGGCCGGGTTGGATGTGCTGCCCATGACAACTAAGAAGATGTTTTTCAGCTTTGTGTAAAAAAGAAATCCACTTAGCAGCGTTCATGCAAGACACAATGTCTCCTTGTTTTAGTACCTGCTTCTTTTCAGTCTTTCTAAGCTGATAAGGACATCAGTGAAGAGGGGCTTTAAAGTAATGTATTCCTCAGAACGTTTACCCATGACTCAAAATGATTTTTTTTGTTTTATTTTTTAAAAAATAGAGACAAAAATGACCAATAAAACCCGAGCAGGATGCAGTACTGTGATGTGAGAGAAGCCAAATGCAATGGAAGATGTGCTTAGTTTTTAAAAGAAAGGTGCATGGACTGAATTCTTGATAGGAGACACATACATAGGGTTACCAGATACAGGCCCAAATCCCTAACCAACATTCCAGCACTGACGTAGCTGTGCCAATGGTGCATGTGCTGCATCCTGCACTGAATTAGTAGTCATATAGGCCACCTCACAGTAAGGGAATGCTTGTCCCTTTACCTTGGAGCTGCATTGCCCTTACCCCAGTACTGGAAAGTCAGTTAGGATTGCGCCCACAAACTGGGACCGAGTGCTTATACTTTTAACCACTCTATAGAACAGGGAGTTATGCCAATTGCAGCTTTTGAAACCCTTCCATGATGAGCTGCACCTGCCCGAATTCCCTCTTCTATACAGTGGTTATAAATATAGGCACTCTGTCCCAGTTTGTATCTGGTAACCCTACACATACATGGCCTGCAATTCCTGTGCTCAGATGTATGATGGGGCACTGGTAACTCAGATGCTGCTCTCTCTCTCTCTCTCTCTCTCTCTCTCTCAGCACTTTATAGCACATCCTCAGAGGTATGCTTCAGAGCTGACTTTTGCTGAGATAAATGTGGGCCTTCTGTTGATGATAATGTTGAAAGTTGTACTTAGGAATTTCAAAGATTCAGAGTGCAATCCTAATCTGGAGTTAGGCTGGCACAGTTAGGCCACCATAAAACGCGTTTGGACCACTCTCTGAGTCAGCAAGCCCAGCACACAGGCGTGCCCCATCCTCCCTGACTCTGAGAGTGGTCCAAATGGCTTTACAGTGGCCCTTGTGTCAGCCAAACTTTGTTGGTCAAACTGTGCTGGCCTAACTCCAGGTTAGGATTAGGCCTAACTCCAGGTTACCCTCTAGGTTAGGCTTAACTCCAGGCTACCCTCAGTAGCATAGCTAGATGGGGGCAAAACGGTAAGTACTGCTGGTGCCTAAATGCACTGTGCAAGCGGCCCCTCTCACTTGCTGTCAGAACCATTTTGGATAGTGACGGCAACATGCAGATCGTTGCTCCTCTGGGATGGCTCCAATGTCGAGTGGGAAGGGCCACTTACATAGTGTATTGAGGCATCTGCAGTACGTTTTGACTCCCTCTAGCTATGCTACTGCAGAGGTATTCTTGGTTAGTAGCATAAGACTGGTCCAGCCTAAAAGGAATGATGGAACACCCCTTTCCTTGATGGTAAAAGAAGATGTTAAAGAAGCCTGGTTAAAAAAGAAGAGGAAGAAACACAGTGCTAGAGTTTAAGCTTCACCTAGATTAGTAGTCGTACTGTTATGATCTTGAAACCCTCCTCATAAATTCCAGATGTTTAGGGTTGGCTATCGTTATTGAATGGCAAAGGATACATTCTACATATGAGGCTGGACTTTTATCTCCTCTCTTTTTTTGGATAGATTTGTGTTTAGAATCCACCATTGATGTGTAAAATGTTTCATAAGTGTTTGTTTAGAATATGTGGGACCCATAGGCAGCCCTTTGCAGAGCATCTCCAGTCCTCCCTAAGTAGCAAATGTGCAGCCCCTAAAAATACGTTGCGTCAAGTGATCACTTGGAATGCTTGTGCAGTCTGGCCGAGTCTGCTGAGAT
Source organism: Lerista edwardsae (assembly GCA_029204185.1). NCBI lineage: Eukaryota > Metazoa > Chordata > Lepidosauria > Squamata > Scincidae > Lerista > Lerista edwardsae. The sequence goes on along the minus strand of JAJKFI010000003.1, from coordinate 44,077,755 downwards.
GAGATCGCCAGAGGGCATGGAATTAACAAACTCTAAATTACCATGCTGATTGAAGAATTTCCAGCCTAACAAGATGGCTACGAAAAGGATACCGTCGTCAACAAGTAATAAAAACCCACAGCACCAAAAAGCAGCTAAGTATCTTGCAGACAGAACCAAATGTACTAGTTAATGCTGTTGATTCACACACATGGAAAAGTACACAACTCAAAGTATCCAGAATGGTTGAAGTAGCAAAGGGTTGTGTGGCACCTCAAAGACAAAGAAATTTATTGTAGCATAAGCCTTCATAGAGTGGTGGGAAAAGGTTATAGACAGTGGGGCCATGGCTACCCTTGATGAGGCTTCTATCACATTGTTGTTACTTCCATGTCCTTCTTTGGCAGGAGCTTCTGAAATTATGAGACCATGGTCCATGTGGGTCGATGCAACCAATGTCAAATAGTAACGGATTGACATTTTATTATGGTCCATGTTCTCCTGATCTTCATGCTTCAAGGAATCATACCGGTTGGTCATTGGAACTAATAAGGATTAATAAGAACGAATGTACATGAAATAACGTTACACTATGATGCATAATGCCAAGATAGCATCAGTGAAGACTTGTATGAAGTATATGACAAACTAAAAGGATGTTTTCAATGTGGTTCAGAATACAAAATGCAAAGCTTGTCAGTTTTTTGAAGGAAAGTTTAAAAATGTAAGAATGATTATATAATTCAAATTAAAATAAAATGTTCAGTATGGTTCAGAGATAAATTCAATTGGTCAAAAGAGGAATTGTGCCCTCAAGTACAAAGATATTGAGCGATAAGAAATCCTTTTCTATTAAAAACAAAAGAAAATACAAAACTGTACTGATTGCACACGCCTATGTATGAATGTAGACTCAGAAGTATGCTCCACTGAATTCAATGGGATTTACTCTCAGGTAAGTGTGTAAGTGGAGGGACGTGGTGGCGCTTCGGGTAAAACAGCTGCTGCTGGGCTTTCTGACTGGAAGGTTGGGAGTTCAAGACCATGCAACGGAGTGAGCTCCCGTTGCTTGCCCCAGCTCCTGACAACCTAGCAGTTCAAAAGCAACTAAAAATGTGAGTAGATAAATAGGTACCACTTCGGTGGGAAGGTAACGGCGTTCCGTGCACTACGGCATATAGTCATGCCGGCCACATGACCACAGTAGCTTGTCTTTGGACAAACGCCGGCTCTGCAGGCTTAGAAACGGAGATGAGCACTGCTCCCTACAGTCAGTCATGACTAGACCATTCGGTCGTGGGGAAACCTTTACCTTACCTTAAGACCTTAAGTATAGGGTCGCAACCTCAGAGTGCAATCCCAAACTGGAGTTAGGCCGGCACAAGTGTTTTTGGATCACTCTTGGAGTCAGGGAAAATGGCACACGTCTGTTTTCTGGCCTCTCTGACTCCAAGAGTTGTCCAAACATACTTCATGGTGTCCTTTGTGCCGGTCAAACTTTGCTGGCCTAACTTATGCCAGCCTAATTAATATAAGTCCAGGTGCTCTGATTGTGCACTGAATGTGCTACACTCTGAGCTGTGAATGGAACTGTAGTTCTTGCTTTTGATAAGGAGCTAGTTAATCTGTCTACCTTCCAGGACTCATACGCTAGTCTTGGGATATAAGAAGCAGCTGCTGACAGGCTCAGTGAGAGCACACAGTGGAAAGGGAAGCTGCGTTTTTCCTTTTACATTGAGACTCCTGCTGGCCAAACTGCTGATGGAATGACTTGCTGTTGTGTTGGCAAACTTCTCCTTTGGGCCATTTCCATCTAAGCTATGCGAGATGCAACTATAGTGCACTTGGGTCCAAACATTGTGTTATGATGAATATATATGTGGGCCATTGTAATATTTTGCCTTTGTTCATTTCAGATTGATTTGTTGAAAACCACAGATTATTCCAAAACAAAGCAAATCAAAGTATGTTGTACGATCATAACAACTATGGGCAATAAAACAATAAAATTGAGGCAGAACTACAATTACAACTAAACTGGGAACAGATGATTTCCAATACATGAGTGTGCCTAAGATTGGACATGTTTCTGTCTGGTTTTGAATGGTACCACTGCAGATAATGAAGTTTGGATAAGTGGTATGTTTTTCTCGCACACATAGAAGAAAACACATTTTTTTCAAACTACTACCTCAGGCAAGTTGGGAGATTACAGAAGGTTCTTTCTCTGGGAGCTGTATACAGCTGCTATAAACAAGTAGGATAGATATCCTTCTCCTCTACTTGACTGCACACACAGAGGTGCTAGTCCAGAGGGATTTTAGGGAATTTTCCATTAGATAAGTTGAACGTATAGTACGAAATCTCAGCCTTGTGAAGGCCTTTCTTAGTGAATGGACTGTATAATTTCACAAAGATTCTTGGAAAGTATGATGAGTCTGGGGCTGCAATCTTATACACACTTAAAGGTAAAGGTGTCCCCACGACCGAATAGTCTAGTGACCGACTGTAGGGGGCAGTGCTCATCTCCATTTCAAAGCCTGTAGAGCCAACGTTTTGTCCAAGGACAAGCTTCCGTGGTCATGTGGCCGGCATGACTCTACGCCGTAGCGCACGGAACACCGTTCCCTTCCCACCGAAGTGGTCCCTATTTATCTACTTGCATTTAGGTGCTTTTGAACTGCTAGGTTGTCAGGAGCTGGGACAAGCAACGGGAGCTCATTCTGTCGTGCAGTCTTGAACTCCCAACCTTCCGGTCAGAAAGCCCAGCAGCAGCGGTTTAACCCGCTGCGCCACCACGTCCCTCTTATACACACTTACCTGAAAGTTAATCCTGTTGCACTGGATGGGATTTACTTTTGAGTAGACCGGCAGAAGCTTGTCATAAACCTATATCTCATAAAGAGAAGTGAATGTTGAATAGGTTTTCCAGATCCAATTGGAACATTTTCCAGGTACTCTGCCTTTAACCAGTGTTTCCTGCAATCCAGGCTCTGCTATGCTTAAAGCTTAAATTGAAAGAGAATACTTGAAAAAGCATGGAAGAATTGTAAATAGAGTGTGTGGGGTGGGATATGGATGTCAGAATACAGGGGCTGATCAAGTTCTGTAAAGAGGTTCAATGAATAAGTATCATAACATGTTCAGGTATGCTTTATTAGGCTTTTTGGATAGCCCAGCTACCCCACTATGAATGACCCTCCTGCTGTGGCAGTACTGTATTATGAAATACTGTATTATGTGTACAGTATTGTGTATTATGAAATACAGTATTATGTGAAATGTATTATGTGTCATGGAAGGGTCAACAGGTGGTAATCTAGGCAACCAAGAGCACAATCCAAACTGCACTCTAGGCCGGCACATGCTGATTGTGCCAGCCTCCAAATGTCGCAAATGCTCCATAAAGGGCATTTGCACCATTTTTTTTGAGACATGGGCCAGTGAAACGAAGTGCACTGACTTTGCTGTTCCATCACCTGGGCCTGGAGGCCCAAGGTAATGCTCGGCCCAAGGTAACTTCAGCACAGGGATTCCAGGAGGGCAGTGGAAGGCATAATTGGGCGAGGGGAATGGGGCGGAGGGAGGGCAGAGAATGGGTGGGCTGGCCTGGAGAGGGGGTGCAGATAGGATCCGGCAGTTGGGCCATATCCTAACCTCCATTCCTGGCTCGGGAGGCCCCAATTTGGGCGTTGGGAGTTGCACTGCCGATTTTGGTGGCACAGCTCCATGTAGCCCCATTGGGGCCGCTGCCACTACCCATGGAAAGAGGAATTTTTCCCCCTTTCTCTTGGTAGTGAGGCAGCACCTCCAAGCCCCGGGCTGGATATGGGGCAGGCTTGTTTGAATGCCTATTCCAGCCCTGGGTTAGGATTGCGCTGCAAGTGGGTTAACTTGTGGCCCGCTAAGGGAGGGAGAAGGCTGGTGTGTGTACTCTGAGGTCATCGGGCAGAGGAGGCAAGGTTTTTTGTTTGCAGGGAGTTAATAATGGCCATACAAAAATTGCCATACAAAAATTTGTTCACCTATCTGCCGTTTCAAGTCCATGCTACCACTGCTGCACGTGTGCCCTAGGCCTTGAAGGCTACGAACCTGCCATTTTCCTGAGATTTCAAATGTGGGCAGTAGAGTTGGCAACATTAACAAGCCTAATCCGTTAATCAGGAACTCAGAACCATGAGCTTTCTGGCTATGGGGAAGAATGGCTATGACAGAAGGCAGGTATTGAATACTTTTGTAATCTTGTACGTCGTGTACCCTTTTTGTGTTCCTTTGTTTTGTTCTTTTATTTGCTTCCTGTGATATCATGTACTTCCTAACTTGCCTCTTTTACTGGTTACATTATTCAGAATCCAGAACACATCTCTGTCACCAGCCCAACTGGGAACTGTGAGCATAAGAGCAAAAATCAGAAATAAGTTGCCTTTCGACTTGAGTAATGTGCTAGGCAGCACTATGGATTGTGAACAGAAGATCCGAAGGTATGCAAAAAGAGCACTGAAGGCTAAGTGGTCCTTACCTGTATTGTTTGAATTTTGATTTGTTTTATTGTGCCACTGTAACTGTTCTTTCCAACATATAGTATATTTCTACTTCGTGTTATTGTGAATTGGCATAGAGTTAATGCTCTGTAGTTAAGGTGTGGAGAATTGATCAACCTTGTCGCTGTTCCATCTCTCTCCTCAAGTTTAAATAATTTTGCAGTTTTTATATAGTACACATTAAATCCATCCATCAATACTATTTATATACTGCTTTTCAACACAAAATTCACAAAGCAGTTTACAGGCAAATAGTAAGTTAAATGGTTCCTTGTCCCAAAGGGCTTACAATCTATAAAAAAAAAATGCAGAACACCACCAGCAACAGCCACTAGAAAAGACACTGCGCTGTTGCTGGTGGTGGTCTGCATTTTTTAAATGTAAAAAATGCATCAACTACTCCCTTTATTCTCCCCCTGCTAAATATAAGAGGAACACCACTTGAAAAAGTGCCTCTTGCCCAGTTAGCAGGGGTTAAACTCTACTATCTCTACAGTACCTTACATTATATAAAGCTTGGGCCCAATTGAGGTGGTTAAATTGTATAGTATCAGTTATATCTACTGAAGGATATCTATATAACAGTTACTCAAGGATTGTTATGAGACATACTCCCCATATATGTTGGTCATCTGCCCTGCCTGGCCTGTAATGCCACCAAGTACCTCTCATTTCCTGATTGATTGATTATCAAACAATCAAACAGTATTTATATACCACTTTTCAACAAAAAGTTCACAGCATGGTTTATAGGCAAAAACATAAAGTTAAATGGCTCCCTGTTCCAAAAGGGCTCACAAATCTGAAAAAAACTACATTTTTAAAATATAAATTAAATATTTATCGAGAATCATGAATTAAGTTTGCAAAAGTTTTCCATGATTTCCCTTTAATTCAGTGGCAGTAGTGTACTTAATTTCATTAGTGAAAATTAGTGAAAATTTTCCCTCTGTTTTCCTTTCTCTATACCTGAAGATATGTAGAGAAGCAGTGAGAATCCTCTTGGACCCCTTCATGTTTTCCAAGCATTTCAGTGGGGTTTCAACAAGAGAACTTCTCGGAGGAATGTGCCCAAATTTTGAAAATAAGACCACAGTTTCAGTATTGTGCAAAATTACACAGAAATTAATGCCATCAAATTTAGTAGGACATACTTCTAAGTAAACATGGATAAGACTGGGTTGAAGGGAAGACTGAACAAAAGCAATTAACCTCTCTTCTATTTATGTTGAGCAACATATTTGTGTTTGCTTTCTTTTCCTTGATTGTGACCTGGCACATCTCTTGCAGAGAGGATCTGCAACACAAGTGATAAAGCGAAGGGACTAGAAAGTATCTGGTGTGTTGACTTCCATTTTTATTTCCTCCAGGCAAAGGACATAGACGCTCAGCATTTAAAATGCATGGATTGTTCTGCCAGCTTTAAACCTATTAGGACAGTCATACAGCAACTTTGCACACAGATTGCCCCTGAAGTAAGTCTTGATTTTAGGACTAAGCCAAGCTGGCATGCACGAGCAGTTGCTGTTGATCTTTTATACTAATTTTGGATTAATTGTGATCTGCAGCACTGCGTAAACATGCTAACCTAGTGCTTCAGCTTCGGCACAGCTAAACATTAATCCTTCTTAATGCTGTAAGTCAACTTTTAGTCCTTAGAAGAATTTACCTTAATCTCTGGCTAGGAAACTGACTTATTTACAAAACATAATCTGAGCGCTCCAGAATCTTAGCAAAAATGTGCACAAGAAGTGCTTCAACTATGCAGGATACATACAGTACCTCTTTGGTGTCCTTTATTAATAAACACCAGACTTGGAAATATTGATCAGAAATGTACTGAGACTTGCTGGGATGTATTTTCTAAAGGATATCTTGCATGGAAGGAAACCGTTAGTTTTCCTAATAAACTTCTTCAATGGTTTACATTTTTGAAGCACTTCATTGCAATAGACATATATCCCGGGGGATGTTTTGAAGGGGAAATTATTTAGCAGAAAGCTGTTAAATTATCCTTGAGTGTGAAGAAATAATTCTGAATGGATGCCACAATGGGGACGGATATGTCAGAACTGAGTAAAACTGTGAGATTTGGATCTACAATCCAGGACAGATGTCAAGGCTTTGTGGGGGTAAGATAGGCCCATTTCTGCCATCCTCCTTACAGTTCAAGATTTTTTGCTCAAGAGCGTTGTATATTAGGTGATTTGCAAATTGTGGTTTAGGAGAATTGTGTTTTACTGTGACTTATACAGATCAATATAAAATCTATGGGCACAATCCACATGGATGGAGGAGTTATAAGGATTGATAATGAATATTTTCTTTAACCTGGGAGTAAGCCCCTTTGAAGTTTTGAGTAAGCATTGTTAAAAAAGGTAAAGGTTTCCCCACGACCGACTGGTCTAGTCATGACCAACTGTAGGGAGCGGTGCTCATCTCCGTTTCTATGCCTGTAGAGCCGGCGTTTGTCCAAGGACAATCTTCCATGGTCATGTGGCTGGCATAACTATACGCCGTAGCGCACGGAACGCCATTACCTTCCCACCGAAGTGGTGCCTATTTATCTACTTGCATTTTTAGGTGCTTTTGAACTGCTAGGTTGTCAGGAGGTGGGACAAGCAACGGGAGTTCACTCTGTTGCGTGGTCTCGAACTCCCAACCTTCCGGTCAGAAAGCCCAGCAGCAGCGGTTTAACCTGCAGCGCCACCACGTCCCTTTTAAGCATGGTTACTCAGAATTAAATTCCCAATTTATTCTTAGGGAAGTGTTTATAAGATGGCAGCTTTCATTTATTTTATTGTTACTAGATGGGTGTACACAATCCCAGCCACACTGAGCTAAGCTTACCCTGTCGTGTCCCTGTCCGTAGTCGCCCCGGGACCAAATCCACGGACTGCCCCCCCCGAGCATTATGGAATCTTGCACGACACTCCACTGCTGTCTGAAAGCGTTGTAATGTCTTTGGACAGCATTTACTGATTTTCTTCTGGTTTCCCGGAGGGTAGAAGGTCGGGGGCAGAGGTGGCAGTGCCTCCCTTAAAGGACCCGGCGGTGGCAGCTCCCGGAGCATTTGCCCCCCAATGGCAGGACCACCCATAAGCTTACCCGTTTGTGCTTACATGTGCCCCCATAATGTTTTCATAATAGATGCCAAGTCGTGGTATTCCACAAGTTCAATCCAGAAAGTCAAATTCTTCGGCGAAGGCGATAGAAACAGACAGAGACTTATTTACGAGTTGGAAGGAAGAGCAAGGGGGTAAAAATAGTCAAAGGAAACATTAGCAATGATGAGGCTGTGGCAAGAGATGGTTGTGGAGGAAAAAGAAAAACACACATAAGAGTTGCAGTTCCCGATTATATGAAGATTGACGCTTGTGGGTCTTTGGCCATATATGCAATATGCTTTCCGCCTTCTATACTGACATGATTTCTCAGAATGGCAGGAGAAACAGATCCAGCTCCTGCCACCTCATATGCTTGATAGCTGTAAATCCTTTAGAAATGTACTAGAAGCTTTACCAGGTGCAGAGTGAACACTCAGGGTCTTTTTATAGAGGCTAGTTATTGAGCCAGCATAATTTGCCATGTTGTATCTTTATTTACTTCTCATCGGCCTCTCACTACAGCCACAACTTCATCTGTGACTGTAGCTGGGGAGTAATTTGATTCTCTCTCAAGGTGTGAATGCTCTTAATGGAATTATTCTTGCAACAAAATGCAAGCAGGTACATATCCAAGCTTGGCTTTTAAGTTCTGAAACATATGTTCGAGATTAAGAAGGTCATTTGGACAGGCCCCATAAATAGCTTTGATTTTCGAAGAAAGTAAAGTATGATTTCTGCTACAGATTCTTTTTTTTCTATTTAGGCTTATATTAGTCTGTGCAGTGCAGTGCAGTATGAAGATGTTGTTCGCAAAAGGCCAAGCTTGTGTCAAAATTCCAGCACATAACAATAATTGCACATTATCTTCTCAAAGGCTATGCCTTTACACAGAACAGCACTTTTGACTATGATAAATTTGTCTAGCTTAGCCTAGTGGAAGTCCATGTAATATGGTGGATGAAGGAAAGTGACATCTGAGTTAAAGAGGCAGATGTAAATGCCTGATCTGTTTTTGCACACACACACACACACACACACACACACACACACACACACGTGCGCACGCAAGCAAGCAAGCATGCAAGCAAGCGCACACACACACACACACACACACACACCCACACACACACACACCAATCTCTTCAAGTAATTTTCCTAGGTCTTTTTCCTGCTAATGTGTGCAACTGAATGCAGTGTCTTAAAGGGGCAAATCTTATTTCCTATTAAAAAAATTTCAGTCTTGTATATCTGTATTAGTGACAGCATCTTTACATAATTACAAATCAAGACATGTACTTGGCATTTAAGTCTTGTCTGCACCCTTTCTCACCTTTAAAACTATATTTTATTGTACCACCAACAGCAGTTAACACTGCTGTTAAAATAAAACTTTCTAAGTAAAAATGCATAGGATTGTACTGATAGGGATGTTATTATTTGCATTTGTACTTGCATTTGTTAAAATTAACAGTACAATTCTTTTCATGTTTACCCAGAAGTAAGTTTCATTTTGTTCAGTGAGACTCCAAGCAATGTATGTTTAGGATTGCAATCTTAGGGAGTGGTAGATTTGGCAAAATTGTTCGTTGTCCCAAACAATATAATTACATCTATTTTTATTGTTTTCCCTCCAAAATGGGAAAAAAAATATCAGATGGGTCAACTTATTATTTGAAACCACCATAGAGAACTTGGAAGAGGGGAGATTACGATGGAGAGCTGTTTCGCACTGAATTTAAAAATAAGCAGTTGTAAAAGATTAATCTGGCACAGAAGAGTGATACCTTACATAATGTATCACTGAAAATGGCAAAATAGTGCTTATTGGTATTTGGTTAACCTTTGGGTAGTAAACATCAAGCACACATGTAATGCTGCATGAGAAATAGTGAAAACTGTTTTTTGCAGTTGTGGTTAGATACAATATTCTTAGATCAGCTATTTATTTCCTGAATATTCATATACATAGTATTGATAACAGAAATAATTCCTGTTTTATGGTATGCTGAAGCATGATACAGTGTTGATGAAACAGTTGATGAACTTCTAAATGAGACCAGCGTGCATGCTTGATACTTGTCTTTATATTATCAGCAGTCGTCATATTTATTTATTGCTGTCATCGTACATTTCTGTCACCCATAGCAACTTGGCAGAAAGTACATTGTTAATACAGCTGATGGAAGATTCAGTTTCAGATTTTGTTTTAATAATCTGAATATTTAAATGGGGTTTTTTTATACTTAGCTGAAAAACAGTTACTTCTCTGATCTTGCTGTAATATGTGATTGAGTATGGGCCTGATCCAGCCAAAGTAAAACAATTAAGTCCCACAGTTTTTCAACTGAGGTTTTTAAGGTAAAGGTTTCCCCACGACCGAATGGTCTAGTCGTGACCGACTGTAGGGGGCAGTGCTCATCTCCGTTTCAGAGCCTGTAGAGCCGATGTTTTGTCCGAGGACAAGCTTCCGTGGTCATGTGGCCAGCATGACTATACGCCGTAGTGCACGGAACGCCGTTCCCTTCCCATCAAAGTGGTCCCTATTTATCTACTTGGATTTAGGTGCTTTTGAACTGCTAGGTTGGCAGGAGCTGGGACAAGCAACGGGAGTTCACTCCATCGTGCAGTCTTGAACTCCCAACCTTGCGGTCGAAAAGCCCAGCAACAGCGGATTAACCCTCTGCGACACCATGTGCTTAATTCTCCTGTCAAAATCAATGGGCTTAAAATGGCTTAAATGTATTGGATTGTGTCCACGCTTTTCATTTTCTTTTGTGCGTGAGTGCGTGCAAACACGCACTCATAAAACTTTCCAGTGTTGATGCAGCTGGTTGGGAGGCAATGATGAAGGTCTCCTCCAGATAAGAAAACATTTGTTCTCTTATTTTGGAGTTCATTAGTTCTGGAACGTTTGATAGGATTGGGTCTGTAATGGGCTTACATCTGAGTTAGAATGGGCTTACGTCTGAGTAAAATACATAACACCATTTTCAAACGTCTCTGTGCCACAATGGTGTGGACCATCGGTAATACGAAAAGAAAGGTATGGCCACATTAAAATGGGGAGTTGCCATTTCAGGGGTGTTAATAAGTTTGGACTCTGGGGTAGGAGGGCTGATACTTTTAAACCAGATGAAACTATTTGAAACAGCCCTATAAACAACATTAATAGCCTTGTACAAGTCCATGCTTCAGCTTCAGTTATTTGTCTTTGAAAAGGGAGCACTACCAGTCTGATATTCATGGATGTTCTGAGAGTAGCTGAGCAGTCCCCTGAAGCATTTGGTTATCTGAAAGCAAAAAAAAGTACTTATACTTTGAGATTTTTTTATTACTGAAAGGAGTGTCCAACCAAGCCTAACTGGACTGTTGCCCTTGAGACTCCAGGTGAACCTTCCTCCATACAGAACATCTCCCTCCAGCTTTGTCATTCAGCCGGAACGCTGGGCGGGAGGAACGGGTGAGCGGCAGCCCGCCCGTTGCGTTCCGGTCCGTTTCGCCATCTTCCCCGCCCCGGGGGAAGGGAAGACGGCGAAACGGACCGGAATGCAACGGGCGGGCTGCCGCTCACCCGTTCCTCCCGCCCAGCATTCCGGCTGAATGACAACGCTGACTCTCTCCCATAAAAACTCCAGATTTTAAGGAATAAAGGTTCTAAACCAGGCTTCTCCCTGACATCTGGTGTTCTATGTACAGTGGATGCTTTCATTTGAAAGAGTATTCAATCATGTAAGCCCCCACCTGCAGTTTAAAGTGGTACATGAAGCTATGTATCCAGTCATTCTGGGGTGTGTCATAGAATCATAAAGCCAATTCGAAATGCAGGCAGGAAAGCTGTCCTCCAAGTAAGCGAACATTTTTTGTAGTGCCTTGTAAAATATGGTCAAATATAGGACAGTGTTTTTCATTTGTGGTAAACATTTGTTTGTTTGTGTTTCCCCCAAGGATCCTCCTCTCTGCTTTGTTTTGACTCAATTGTACTGAATCGCAAATGCCATGTGAAATGTACAGAACTTTGAACTTCCAGGGCATGCATAAATATGTAGGAAATATTAAGATTCTGAATGCCCTAAGAATATTTGCTGGGTGAGATGATGAATGAGTTCAATTTTATTTGAATCTTTAAGCTCTGATGTAAAATAGTAGAAGTTAACTGTACTGTACTGTAACTGTAAACATTGTCCATCTTCTAAGGGCGCAATCCTAACCTTCAGTTACGCTGGTACAATTAGGCCCGCAAAGTTTGGCTGGCACAAGGACTACCGTAAAGCACATTTGGACCACTCTCGGAGTCAAGGAGGATGGCACACGTGTGTGTGGTCCAACGTACTTTACGATGTCCCTTGTGCTGGCCAAACTGTGCTTGCCTAACTGATCTGCAAATCAGGAAATGATACTTTAATTTAAAATTGCACTTCAAAAATAATCTTTTTAACTTTCTAAGTTGCAACATAAACTGCACAAGGAATGCTCAGAATATGGGAAGTGTGAAAATTTGCCCGTGCACTCCGCTATTAACACTTGAGACAAGAATATGGCTGAATGGGCCAATAATTACAAAGTTGGTACAGAGAGGGAAATGAGAAACCTGCAGCAGTCAATGGCCGCAGCCTGAGGCCCGGCCACTGGAAAATAGACCAGACTGCCCTTCCGCAGCCACTAATAGGCATAAAGGTAAAATCTCGTGTTTATGAAGGACAGGCAAAAATGTGATCCTTGTGTGATTTGGTGATGGATAGGAAGATGTGGCACATCTCAATCATATTTAACCAGTTGGATTTTCTACAATAATAAATGCTTGGAGGTGGGAAGAACTGTTGCGTGAGAAATCTCAAGGTGCTTTATGTAGTTTAGGGACATATTCAAGGGCCACAATCCAGAGAACGTGGCAATTTGTTCCATGCCCATGGAGCTTCCAACATAAATTCAACCAAACAAAACCATCGCTCTGTTTTGCTGCATGAGAAGCAGTTTTTAAAACTTGGGAGTATTTCCAAGAACAATTTACAGGGCAGTGTGGGAGGCGTTTAGTTTAGTTTAGGAATCTTTATTGGCATAACGTTGGAGGCGTTTGTTTGTGACCCTTCTTTCTGGGCACACGCAAGCCCTTGCATGCACCTGGATGGAGGATTTTATTTCCCTTCCCTTCCCCTGTGTCACATGCCAGCCTGCTCTATGGGGCTACTCGGATCTGCTCCCACGATTTTGTGGGCGCAAATCCAAGCAACCCTTGTAATGCTGGTTGGGGCAGGACCAGGGGTAAAGATCTTGGTTGCCCAAGCCAGTCCCACTCCCCTCTTGGGCCCAATCCGCCTCCCAAGCCACCTTCCCCCTGCCTTCCTCCTTCCCCAAGCCACCTCCCACCACTCTCTCCCACCCCCTGCGGCAAACTCAGCCTGTCCTGGCTCTGGTCTGGCACTGCTGGGCCAGTGTACATCCATGCACCAGCCAGGCCTGCTCCCGAGTAGCCGCAAAGTGCTTTACATTACGTTTGTGATACCTGGGAGCCAGCACAAGCCGACTCAGGTGGTGGTGGGAGCTTTAAAATTGCGCTTTTAATGTTGATTGGTTATCGGTGAACATCCTTTTCCTGTTCACAGTCGGGATGGTTAAAGAATGAATAAAGAGGAGACTTTTCTATCCTTTCAAATGCAGTCTGAAACAGGAATTCAAATTCATTTTACCCATTTAGCACAGAGTTGTGGTGGCAATTATTTCTTATTAGTTCAAACAGAAAAATGGTAATTGTATGTGTAGCGTTAGTCCAGAATCTTACCCAGTAAGATAAAATTTACCTCACGTTTATGCATTGTGGAGATAAGTGTGGTTTCTTGTAGTGCTGAAACATTGCTTACTTACAATTACATCATGATTTGGGGTTATAGTGATTTTCTGTTCCATTCCAAATAACCCTTATTATTATTTTTTAAAAAACAATTTTTAAAGAAACAGCATTGGATTATAACAATAGAGTGAATGTCATATGTAGTATTCCAAAAGTGTGTCTCCGTTTTTCTGCCTATGCGTGTATTTCATTTCGATACAGTATTAGGCCTCTCTGTCATATCAGATTTAAAGCAAATCCTCAATGCGTGAGGAAGCATGATTGCAACAGTAATTATTTCAAAACAGCAGTTCCGTTTCTGTAATTTGAATGGTGTTGTTAAATTTCTGTATGCTGTGTCTTTAGATGCTTAGTAAACAAAAACAATGAAGAAGTTCAATGGAGATGGAGAGGCTCCATACAGGCAGTAAAAGCAAGACCTGGAGCCAACTGTGGCTCAGATCATGAGCTTCTTATTGCAAAATTCAGGCTTAAACTTAAAAAAGTAGGGAAAACCACTAGGCCCTCCACTATGACCTAAATCAGATCCCATACAAATATACAGTGGAGCTGACAAATAGACTTAGAGGCTTAGATTTGGTAGACTGAGTGTCTGAAGAACTTTGGACGGACGTCTGTAACACTGTACAGGAAGCAGCAACTAGAACCATCCCAAAGAGAAAGAAACGCAAGAAGGCAAAATGGCTTTCTGACGAGGCTTTACAAATAGCTGAGGAAAGAAGGGAAGCAAAAAGCAAGGGAGAAAGAGAAAGATATACCCAACTGAATGCAGATTTCCAGAGAACAACAAGGAGAGATAGGAAGGCCTTCCTCAATGAGCAATGCAAAGAAATAGAGGAAAACAACAGAATGGGAAAGACTAGAGATCTTTTCAAGAAAACTGGAGATGTCAAAGGACAATTTCATGCTAACGTAGGCACAATAAAGGACAAGAACGGCAAGGACCTAGCAGAAGCAGATGAGATTAAGAAGAGGTGGCAAGAATACACAGAGGAACTCTATAAGGCCGATCTAAATGTTCCTGATAACCACAATGGTGCGGTCACTGAGCTCGAACTTGACACCCTGGATTGTGAAGTCAAGTGGGCTTTAGAAAGCATCACTAACACCAAAGCTAGTGGAGGTGACAGCATTCCAGCTGAGTTACTCAAAATCTTAAAAGATGATGCTGTCAAAGTGCTACCCTCCATAGGCCAGCAAATTTGGAAAACCCAGCAGTGGCCACAAGACTGGAAAAGATCAGTTTACATTCCAATCCCAAAGAAGGGCAATGCCAAAGATGGTTCAAACTACTGCACCATTGCACTCATTTCACATGCTAGCAAGGTGATGCTCAAAATCCTACAAGCTAGGCTTCAGCAATATGTGAATCGAGAACTACTAGATGTACAAGCTGGTTTCTGAAGAGGCAGAGGAACTAGAGATCAAATTGCCAACATTCGCTGGATCATGGAGAAAGCAAGAGAGTTCCAGAAAAAACATCTACTTCTGCTTCATTGACTATGCCAAAGCCTTTGATTGTGTGGATCACAACAAACTGTGGCAAGTTCTTGAAGAGATGGGAGTACCAGACCACCTGATCTGTCTTCTGAGAAACCTATATGCCGGCCAGGAAGCAACAGTTAGAACTGGACAGGGAACAACTGATTGGTTTAAAATTGGGAAAGGAGTACGACAAGGCTGTATACTGTCACCCTGCTTATTTAACTTATATGCAGAGTACATCATGAGAAAGGCTGGGCTGAAGGATTCACAAACTGGAATCAGGATTGCTGGGAGAAATATCAACAACCTCAGATATGCAGACGATACCACTAATGGCAGAAAGTGAGGAAGACCTAAAGAACCTTCTGATGAGGGTGAAAGAGGAAAGTGCCAAAATTGGCTTGAAGCTCAACATTAAAAAAACTAAGATCATGGCCACCACTCCCATCACTTCCTGGCAAATAGAAGGGGAAGAAATGGAAGCAGTGACAGACTTTATTTTCCTGGGCTCCAAGATCACTGCAGATGGTGACTGCAGCCATGAAATTAAAAGACGTTTACTTCTTGGGAGGAAAGCTATGGCGAACCTAGACAACTTAATCAAAAGCCGAGACATCACCCTGCCAACAAAGGTTCGCATAGTCAAAGCGATGGTTTTCCCAGTAGCAGTGTATGGATGTGAGAGCTAGACCATAAGAAAGGCAGAGCGCCGAAGAATGAATGCTTTTGAATTATGGTGTTGGAGAAGACTCTTGAGAGTCCCCTGGACTGCAAGGAGATCCAATCGGTCAATCCTCCAGAAAGTCAAGCCTGATTGCTCCCTGGAAGGACAAATCCTGAAGCTGAAGCTCCAATACTTTGGCCACCTCATGAGAAGAGAGGACTCTTTAGAAAAGACCCTCCTGCTGGGAAAGATTGAAGGCAAAAGGAGAAGGGGGTGGCAAAGGATGAGATGGTTAGATAGTGTCACCGAACGATGAACATGAAATTGGGTGAACTCAGGAAGCTAGTGGAGGACTGGGAGGTCTGGCGTGCTGTGGTCCATGGGGTCGCGAAGAGTCAGACACGACTTAGCGACTGAACAACAACAAACAAAAACAAACGCATTCCTTTCAGAAAAGTAATTTGTGTTAACGTATACATGTCAATGATTGCTTCAGAGGAGCATTTTAATTTCATAAAACTTTATCGTGATAAACCTAAATATAGAGGCTGAGGTTTGAAATGGGGTATAGTATAAGAGGGTAGTGCTAAATGAATCTGTGCAGTTCCTGAAGTTTGATCCTATGTCATTGGAAAATTGCATCTCCAACTCCAGACATATCAGGCATATTGATATGTACCCAGCAAGCAAGATTGATGCAGCAATTCCTGTTATGAGATA
The DNA here is from genome assembly GCA_029204185.1 of Lerista edwardsae. Taxonomy (NCBI): domain Eukaryota; kingdom Metazoa; phylum Chordata; class Lepidosauria; order Squamata; family Scincidae; genus Lerista; species Lerista edwardsae. The sequence goes on along the minus strand of JAJKFI010000003.1, from coordinate 44,061,414 downwards.
GGAAAACTTGGGAATGGGTGGGGTAGAGATCCAGCTTCTCATCCTAGTACTGACAATTGTAACTAATGCAGGACTGGGAATTAACCTAGCTTCAGGGGGATGACACCTCTGTACCCAGAAGGACACCTTTGGGACTGTCCTCCCCCCCCCAATTTTGGTGCACCTGCGTCAGTAGGGGGGAAGCATAAGATTGGCTGATACTGAACCATTTCTGCATTGAGTTCTCTGTTGAAGAATTTTGTGTGTCTCCTTTGGAACCCTGTATATTACATACATTTCATCCGCATTGTGTAATGTAAGGGACATGAAAAAGTCAGGCCTGTTGTGTTTTATCTTTGTTCCAATTGAACTGTGGGTACACCTGGGAACATATCTGACCTACAGGTGTGAGGGACAAGCCATCTTTCAGGAAATCTTATTTGCCATCACTGGTCTTCTCACCAGAACTCCCTGATAGGCCTCAAAGGAACCCCAGGACAAATTCCCTGAGACAAAGTGTGAAAAGGAACGGGGACTCAAGTATTTGGTGACATTCATTTTGGGGGCTGAATCATGGGAAGGCAGAACTTGTATGAGGGATTTGCTGTGAGCCTATGTAGTGGAATGTTGTGGTTTGTGAGGAAGCGAGTTGCATGATAACACGTTACGTTGCATGCTAAGTTGCACAATATTGGCAAATGTTGCTGGAATAATTTTTGTCGCATTTGGAGATGCAGCATTTCAAATGTCTCTGAAAAATTAATGCTCCCATTCAAACTGTCCCAGAAATTACAACCAGAGGCTGTGTAGATTCCACACTGGCTTATGGTATTTGCAGGGAAGCTCCCTGGTACTTGATTAGTGGATCAGTAGTGTTAAAGCTAAACACGTGAAAAATATAGTGCAAGACAGTCCATGCAGATATAGCTCCTAGGGTTATGCCCTCTGCATCACCAGTGCTCGCCCCATTTTCTATTCAAATAAATAGGGAACTGGCATGGGGAAAATGGGAAACTGAAGGAATGTATTGTGTTCACAAAACTGGCTCTAACAATGCAATGAAGACTGCAGCTGTGGTTGTGGTAGTCATACTTGATATATAGTTACGCTCCCTTCAATCACTGTCCCTCCTAATATTGTGCTTCTCCATCCCACAAGCACATCTACGTCAGGTACTAATTATTCCCCTTTCCTGAATTTTATCTTATTTTCCTGAAGTTTCCTTAAAGTTCTATGATCAGACAAACTTAATTACACATCCTCATCTGGCTAATGTCTTACAACAGCCCAAGGGAAAGGTATGCAATTCTCTCTCTCTCTCTCTCTCTCTCTCTCTCTCTCTCTCTCTCTCTCT
>JAJKFI010000003.1:43949136-44060071 GCA_029204185.1 Lerista edwardsae | reverse complement strand
TCTCTCTCTCTCTCTCTCTCTCTCTCTCTCTCTCTCTCTCTCTCTCTGGTATATATTCTTTATTAGTATCCCCTCTCAGTTTTAAACATCCCTGACTTTGCCAGATTTTAAAATGCCTTTCCCATTTTGAAATCAGTTCCTAGAGAAACCTCTAGATAAATCCCCAAGACAAGCATACATGATATTCTCTCCACTGTGCATGTCGATGCAAAATTTTAAGATGCTCTAGCAAGTCTTCCGTATGTTGTAGAAAGCAGAAAAAGTGCTGCTTCTGGCGGCAGTGGACTGGTAGCGATAGCAGCAGTGCCTGCTGCCTGTTGTGTTTTCCCCCCAAGCTTTTCCCCTGTGTAGTGCTGTGTGTCCTCAGATTTTGTGTCACACAATAGCGCGTTAGGGGTGTAAAACATGGTAGCAGCCAGCTAGGATACTGCTGCTGTTGTTACTAGTACAGGCATGCCCCAGTATCCACTGATTTGGTATCCACAGTTTCCATTATCCACTGAATAGGGATGCCTATTAAAAAGATAGGGGAACATTAAACAACTCTCTTGTTTTACCTTGTTGCAGCAAGGCACTGATGTTCCCCTATCTCTAAAAAGGTGTCTCCAGTATCCACGGTTTCAGATACCCACAGCAGGGTCCGGAACAGAACCCCACAGATACCAGGGCATGCCTGTAGTCCATGTAAACAGATGTGCCAAGAAGAAAAGAAACCTGCATTTGCCACCCAAGTACAGGGAGGGTGCTCACAGAAGTAGCCAAAGAGGGGCTCATTACTAAAAAAGCCCCCCCCCCACCTCCAATATGGGAGTAGCCGTGTTTGATCCCGTTGCTCATTCATTACTATTGAACTTGCTTTCTTAGCATCTTCATTTTACTTGCTCTGCAAGTTTGTTTTTAGCTCTTATCAGTGTTTACAGTTTCAAGTTTTTTTTCTCCGAAGGTTTAAATGCCTTTTATGATGTGTGTTTTTGCTGCTTCAGAGCAGCAGCGAATTGTCCTTTCAAGCTGCTCTGCTCTGAACTGTGCTAGCATGATTTCCAGTTACATTGTATACATTAGCAGCGATAAGGGCATGCCCTAATCTCTAGGGTCATCTTTTTCTACAGTAGTAAAATAACTTTAGCATGTGTAAAGTAGGTTGAGTTGTTTCATACAAAAAGGGTCTGACAGTCACATATAGAGTGTGTCTTCATGAAGAGAGAGAAAGGGGTGGGCAAGGACTAAGCTGTTACTCTTGGAAAGAGGACATGGATCAAATACTATTTTAAGTATTTGCCGCTTATTATCAATTCCAGCAGATAAAAAAGAACCAGAACATGATTATTATTTTTATAGCTATGGGAAAGAAATAGTCATAGGGAAAAAAAGACTTAACTCCTTGCCTTAAAATAATTCTAATGCCAGTAATTCAGTGGACAATGCATGAATATTTTTGTTTTATGCAAAATCAGTCCTTTGCTTCATTTAAGGCTTTTAATAATATGTATGAAACAGTTCATAGACTTGAGAAGCTGTACAGGAGTCAATCAGCATGTCTGAAAAAATGCTGTGAATCCTTAGGCAAAAGAAAAGACAAGATATAGCTTTTGCAAGGAATGTGATAGATCGTATCTAGGGGTTTTTTTTTGTTTTTTTTTCCTTTGGTGATATTTTTTTTCCAAAATTTCTTGATTAAAATAGCAAATTGTGGTGTTATGTGTTTTAACTACATTCTCATTCCAAGTTCTCATTCAGTGCTTTAAAAGGGTACTAGGTATATGATATAGGTGATATGGTGTCCGCAAATGCAGCCACAATGTTATGTCTAATTGGAAAAGTAGTCTATTTTAATTTCAGGAAAATATCTTCAGCACCAAAATGCAGTGTTTTGTGTTTTTATTCAGATATTTTTACCACCAAAAGGCGGTGTTTAACTGCCAAAAAGCAATTTTCAACAAAAAGCCCCACCCCTAATCATGTCTGTCTGGCTTCAGCAGAATAACACAAATTATTGGGAAGAATGTTTGCCTTTTGTCATTCTGTTTGTTTGTGAAAAGTTTCCATGCTCCAGTGCAAACATCCAAGCCTGCCCGTGTGATCTGCTAATAAGTACCAAGTGATTCTAATAAACATGTTCGTATGCTCTTTATTTGCAGCATGTGAGAAAATTTAAGGGAAAAGCAAAGGAAAAAGCAAATCTGGAGTAAATTTTCAGCACCCATCATGGGTTTTCCTAACAAAACAGGCTTTGAATGTAAACAACTTTTTTTTTTTTAGAGGGGGTTGCAGTGCATTAAAACTATTTACTCTCGAAAGGAGGGTAAATAGTTTTCTCTCACTGTAAAGCAAAGGATTTCTTAATCTCTCTGGCTTGCTTGGATTTGTGCAGAATGCAGGGTTGGTTCCTTCCAGGATAGTTAAGCATGCATCTCTCCAAAGCCTGCTATCTTTTCCTCAAACAGGATTTCCAAATGTAGATGACTGTAAAATGCACTTTCATTCTCTGTGTTGGTGCTTTAACTTTAGTCTGACTTTAATAGGCTGGGATGATTTCAGCTTATAAATCTTCAACCGGAGGATAAAGTTCAAGTAGATAAAATCAAACAGATGTTGGTGGGAGGATTTCTCCATGACCCATAAAAGTGCTATCATCAAAGCCTGGAATCATTTGTTTTGAATTATTACATTGTTATCAAAAGGACTGTAGCAGTCTGTTTGTTGAGAAATTGGATCTGTTTATCTGAAAACAGGACCAAGATGCCATTCTAAGACGTTCCTGGGAAAGTGTGGTTTAGCTGGCGGCTGACACGATAGGGTAGCTGTGAGACATATTGATTGACAGCTGTCAACAACACAGGCAAAGCTGGCAATTCTACTAATAGAAAATGCAACTTGAAGTTTTAACCTCCCCCCCTCCCCCCTCTCTTAAACCTTTATGTTCAGGAAAACAAGTTGAAAGTCCAAGGAATAAAGGACCTTTACACAAATAATTTTTTTCTTTCCATTTCCTCTGCCGCAGTGCCCTGTTTAAACAGAAACAAATTGCACCTGTAACCAGTGGAGGAAAATTGCCCACAAAAAAAGCTCACTTCCTCCTGACTCATAAAACAAAAATTGGCATGTAAGCAATGCACATATTAATGCTTGGGCAGATCTAAGGAAAGCACTGCGATTTCAGTGGACAACATGTAAACGTATTAGGAAATAACTCTTTTAAATCCTACAACAACTGCACATATGTTCCTGTGCTGGAAAAAAAAGAAAAAACTTGAGGCTTTACTTCCAGCAGAGACGTTTGTAATATACTGTTTCCCACACAGAGGGTAGAATAGAAGAAATGAAAGCGGATTCTTCCCATTACCTCTGTATTACAATCCAGGTCCAAACGAAGTTAAAACATGTTAAGATCCTGCTGATTTTCTCCTTAAAACTTCCCCTCATTGAAATCAATAGGACATTAAAAGTGCTTTGTTTTGGCTGGATCATGTTTATCCCTTGCATTTATAAGACTGGTTTTTATTACTGAATTCTCCTATTCAAGGCTTTAATGTAATATAGGTAGTACCTTTTCACCCATATCCCACATCTATACATCCCACAATTGTAAAACGTTTATTATTTGGTATATCTGGTTTAAAAATGAATCTCTTCTCCCTTTCTTTGATCCATTTAACATTCACATATGCACCTAACATTATTAGAAGTAATAATAAAGTCGCACAGAGGTTTTAAAGACTTTATATTTAGCATCAGATGTGGGCAAGCCCTTAGAAGTTTAATTCTACTGACAAGTTGTTCCACTACAAAATGCAAAAACAGTATTCTTCATTCTTCTGATCTGTTTAATTTCTCTGTGGAGATAAAGAATGCACAGCAACATGCATTGCATGTGCCCATGCATTAATTCTACGAGCACAGTATACTTCAGGTTCAGCATTTGACACCTTGGCAATCTGGGCTTTTACTTACAGAAAATTGGAATCTATTGCTCCTTATCCAAGATGGAACTAGTACAGTTCAATCATGCATCTCTACTGGTTGAAGTAGAATCAAAGATCATGGGACCCCTAGAAAGGGCAGTTGTTCTCCAGATAGTGTCCTTGAAAAAAGCTCATCACATCAGATCCAGTGTTAAGCATTTTATTACACCCCCTTACTATTGGCCATTGTTCCATGAAAATAGCAAATATGTTTACAATACTGTATACATAACTAAGAGCCCAATCATCTCACTGCTCATACCACCTGGGCAACTGTCACACATGGCGCCATAAGGCGCCTCCAATGCTGGAGAAAGGACATAACTGCAGACGCTGGGGCATCGCCATGACAATGCCGGCCACGCATGCTCCGGAGCACCGGTCATCGGCAAGCAGTGAGTTCAACAGCAATGTGGCCTTTCAGGGCAGGGCAGGCAGGCCTTCCAGGGAGGGGGGAGAGGTGGAGTGTGGGTGGGGACCGGTGGCAACTCTCACTGCCAGTTCCCAACCTCCGAGTAAGACCGCAAGGCTTTACTTAGAGGCCCTCACTTCTGCGCTGGCTAAATAGCTCTGTCACCCATTCTTACCACGGGTCAGCAAATAGACCCGTCACCCATTCTTACCACGGGAAAAGGGGACAAATGTCCCCTTTCCCCGGTGGAGGCTCCCACGGCTGCCTGGTTGCCATGGGATGCAGCGGTAGCCTACCACTGTGCTCCTGGTTGACAACCAGTATAGGATTGGGCTGCCCAACCTCTAAACTAGATTACAGAGTTCCAGGCAGTACCTTGACTTATTCGTAAACATTTTGGAAGGGCATTTGATTACTACTACTATTATTATTCTTTCATCTTATACACAGAAAGAGATGTGGCCAGAATTATGTAAGGTCATAAACAAGTTTGTACATATGGTTAAGCATCTTATTTTGTTCAAGAGATCCTGCTTTCAAGGTACAATTTTGATGTATTCTGATTTCTTGTTTTATAATAAAGTTTTATTAGTTTTCAAAATTATGGTATTAGAAAGGGAAAGGGACATACATGGGAATAGGTACCGACAATGGACACACATAAGGTAATTGCACTGGGTTACAGCATTCCACATTTTTCTTATCACTTTCGTTTAGTCTATCTTTAATTTCTCATAACTTTCCCAACTAACCATCTATTAACTTCTGAAATCTATTATCTTGACTTGTATTATCTTGTATTCTGACTTCTGAATGACCATCTCATGTGTTATGTGGCAGATGCTTATCATTTTGTATTCTAAAATCCCAGAGCACTTTGACTCCTTCATTCTCTACTACTGTTTCAATTTTGCGGCTCCGTCAATTACTACTTGCAGGCAGTTTATAGTTGTTGTTGTCGTTGTCGTCATTGTAGTTGTGGCTATAGTAGTAGTAGTAGTTAATACATAGAAATATTTCTTTCTATATCTCTTTTTTTTTTTGAGGTGGGTCATACAGCTATGTGGGTCGTGATAGACTGTCATTTTAAAAAGTGAGTCCTGGGGCTAAAATGTTTGGGAATCACTGCTCTAAGACAACTATTTTCATATACTGTTCTCTTATATTGGTCTCACGTCACACCCTCCAAAAGGTAAGTACATATAAAAATTAGCACCAAACTGTAGAAAGATTCATGAGGAAGCTGAACTACCATAACCTGAAGGCTGAAAAATATCGCACCTTCACAAGACTTTGAGGGATATATCATGCTTTCACTCAGGAGCTGGGCCTAGAAGATCCAGGGCACAATCCTAACTTGGAGTTAGGCCGGCACAGTTTGGCCAGCACAAGAGATACCGTAAAGTGCGTTTGGACCACTCCCTGAGTCCGGGAGGATGGCACACGTCTAGTCCCTTGTGCTAGTCAAACTGTGCTGGCCTAACCTCAGGTTCAGATTGTGCTGCCATTCTTATCTATCTTTAAAGGTGCCTTTTGGTGTTGTTTTACTGCTACAGTCCAAATCAAATCAACCAAATTCACAGTCATCTCACAGTGCGTGTGGGACAAGTGTTTATATGATGAATCCTCAGCCTATAATTTTCCATGATTCTTCCATGACTGACTCAGACTGTTCTAAGTGAGCCAGAAACAACACATTTCTGGTTGTATTGCATCTTGCTAATCTGGAAAGGAGCCCAGCTGAATGAAAACCAACAAAAACTAATTCAATAGTGCTGTGGGAGCTGTCTCTCCCTTCTGTCCAGTCATGGCAAATGGTATGTAGGAGATGGTCAGCTAGATGTGAGTTGTTGCAATTCAGCTAGAATGACTGCAAGTCGGCAAATATAACGTGATTCTTCAATGTTGCTGGTGATTCGTCAGGATTTGACACCAAGCATTTTCCAGACATATAGTCAGATTTTTTTCTCTAGACAGGGTGAATCCAGATATCCTGTGAGGTAGTAAAGAGAATGCAAGACCAGGATCAAAGAGACCCAAGTTCAATTCCTTGCTCAGCTGTTGGTGATCAACTGGGTGATCTTCGGCCTTTAGTTGTCTTTGAGCCTACCTACACTGTTGTGAGGGTAAAATTGGGGGACTAGATCATGTGTACCACTGTAATAGATCATAATACAGGGGCAGCCCAATTCACAATCAGGCAGCCTGTGGGAGGCTCTGTGGAAGAAGGCAATGTTTGTCCCCTTTCCACGTGGTAATGGTGCAGGCAGTTGAGCCATCTACTCGCCTCTGCCCTATTTAACCGGCTCAGAGGCGAGGGCCTCCATGTAGGGTTGTGCAGCCTGACATGGAGGTCAAGATTGGCAGTGAAGCTTGCTGCTGGTCCCACCCCCATTCTGCCCCCCCCCAGCCGAGGAACTACCTCCCTTCCAGAATCCCCTTCTCACGCAGGAAGTCAATGAGCAATTTCCAATTGTTCATAAATGACTTTACTGACTTCTCTTTAAGTAAAGTCGAAAGTTTGTCCATTTCCATTAAGTCCAATATTTTTATCCAGTAATCTTCAGTTGAAGGTACCTCTGGGACTTTCCAATGTTGTGCATATAGTACAAAACTCGCTGCAGTTCTCATATATAAAAATAAAATTTAGAAGTCTTTTGATCTTTTAATTGTAGGATGAGACTTTTAAAACAGCTTTTGAGTTTTCTGCATGAAATGCGTCCTCGTATTAGTGTATCAAGGCATATCTGTGTGTGTGTGTGTGTGTGTGTGTGTGTGTGTGTGTATTTAGTGCTGTTTTAAAAGAATGACAAGCTCTGGAAGTTAGCAAGAGATCTGCTTTGTTTTTGTTTAGTTTTATTATTGGATTTGCACTCTCTCCATGTCATGCAATTGCTCTGAGTGCTTCATTAAGTTATTACGGTGTTGTGCGATGGCAGTAGATTTTCATATTGCAATCAGTTATTTTTATCCGTCAGTACATGAAACCTGAGGAGACAGAGAACCAGCCCCACAACTGTATTTCCATTGAGTTGGTGGGTGTTTTATATAAACAAAATGCTTTTTCTCTGGATGTTTGGCAGTTTCAGGCAGACCTGTCAGGGAAATAGTTGTGACTACTCAATACTCAAATAAGAGCGCTGAAAACTTACAGCCTTTCTGGGAATTTCAGCGTCTTTCCGTGAAATAGTAACAAAAACCATTTTATGTTATGCTTAATTGAAGACAATTTAGAGTTTTGAAACAGTTGTAAAAAAAAAGGAATGTTGCTTATTTTCCACAGTAAATGGTTGTCTCCTTTGGCAATGGCTTCACCTTTTTTCCTGGCATAACTGGACTCCTCTAGGAATTATTATACAATGACCAAATTATTACACGCCTGATACATGCCATGTGTTAGGTTGTGTGGGGGAGGTCAGTCAAAGGAACAGCAACACAGAGAGAAAAAAGTTGGCAATTCTGAACAGGCATTACTCTTCAGATTTGCAGTCCAGTGTAAGGGATACAGCACAAGCAAAGAAGTGCAATTGGTGTCTTCGTACTGATACATTAGAAAAGCCTTGCTGGATCCAGGCCAAGGGCCCATCTAGTCCAGCTTCCTGTATCTCACAGTGGTCCACCAGATGCCTCAGGGAGTACTCAGGCAGTACTCGCTGCCCCTTTGCAAAATCAAAAGTGGCAACCCCCTTTGTCTGTAGAGTTGTGCCCTCCAATGGTCCCATAATATCTTCCAGGGGAAGAATATGGAGCCTGACCCCTTGCTCAGTCATCCTGTTAGATGAGCACAGAAATTCCCTAGCAAACAGAACGAAGCCTACTAACTTTGCCCTTTCCCATGGAATCGGATTTCTCTCTATCTCATCAGTGGCACAGGGCACAAAGACATTTTTCTTGTACTCCATACCGTGGAGATGCAACAGTGCTGATGTGGACTCCACTGCATCCCGCAGGGGTATTGTGGCTGGTAGAGGTCCCTTTAGGGTAAGGTGCATATGAGTTTGCACCTTACCCTAAAGGGTAATTTATGTTGAATTTAAAAGGGTAGTTTAAGTTGAATTGGGCTGCCCAAGAAAGGTTTTTGATATTGCATCATTGTACCTGTCAGGGTAGTCCTGATGGAGCAGCAAATTGTACAAATGGACCTGCATGGCTTGTGCTCAGACTTTATTACATTGCTTCCTTTATTCTTGGCGTTTACTTCTAAACCAAACATATGATACATCTTTAAATATATTCTTAATGAACTGGAAGCATTTTAATGATGTGTCTTGTGACTTCTACGGATTTGCTTGGGATAAAAGATCTATTATCCACAAGATTTAGTACCTTTAACTTGAATTAGCAATGGCAGGGAATGTGCATATTTGATTCCTTGCAGTTATACAACCTTCTTTTCTGACCATGATACTTAATAGGCTTAAAACAAATAAAAAAAAAACACACATTGAATTTAGGAAAGAGGGGAAAATTTCTATAGACGCCTTATTTTAATATAATTTTCTTACATTTAAATAGGTTTAATTTAAGACTTGGATGAATACTGAAGAACAATTTGGCAAGCTTTCCAACTTTTGCTTTTTAAATCTGATATTCCATGTCTTCCTCATTCCCCAATTCTACCAGTTTTGGGGTTATTATTTCTAGTTTTCTAGTTATTTTGGGGTTATTATTTAGCCATGAAAATGTTTTTCCAGTTCTCTGTATCGCTGTGTGTTGCTATGTAACAGTACAGTACAGCATGATGTTTTGGAGCCCTGCCTCACTTGTAGATCAAGAGTGGCTTGGCTGAAACACAACCTCATTGCGCACAACCTCATTGCGCACAGGAGTGCACAAGAAGGAATGAAAGACCCAGCCTGAAATTATTTAGCAACCAGGTCATCTGGGCTGTGGAAAAATTACCAGAGCCCAGATTCTGTGGTGCACATGATGGCCTATGTAAACATTGTTGTCAATATTTTCAGTATGGACTGGTGGTACAATTCTACTTTGCTTTACTACAGTGTTTCAGGCATGTAGTGTGTAGTTGCTCCTGCAATGTACTTGGATTGTATAATTGTTCATCCCACATCAACTTCCAAACCACACTATTCTTGAACTGTAGTGAGAAGATCTCAGGTTGAGTGTTTAGAGAATGACAGTGCAACTTCTCTTAATTGGGGGGTGGTGCATGACTCTGGCATCACCCCCAACTGCACAGTAAAGGTAAAGGTATAGGTTTTCCCACATCCGAATGGTCTAGTCGTGACCGACTGTAGGGGGCGGTGCTCATCTCCAATTCTAAGGTTGTAGAGCAGGCATTTGTCCGAGGACAAGCTTCCGTGGTCATGTGGCCGGCATGACTATACGCTGAGGCGCACGGAACGCCATGACCTTCCCACCGAAGTGGTACCTATTTATCCGCTTGCATTTTTAGGTGCTTTCGAACTGCTAGGTTGGCAGGAGCTGGGACAAGCAATGGGAGCTCAATCCGTCGCGCAGTCTTAAACTCCCAACCTTCTGGTCAGAAAGCCCAGCAGCAGTGGTTTAACCTGCTGCGCCACCACGTCCCTTAACTGCACAGACACATAAGTAATTGGTGGTGATGGGATGACATCACCAGCAATTACTGCCGGGTTCTGAGCTGCTGAAATCACTTGGCAGGCTCACTAAGAAGAAGATGGACAGGGATAGGAGTGGTGGGTTTTTCTTTTTATCTTCCTGCCATGCTGTCCCGGCTTCTCCTTCTGCAAAGGAGAAGCTGGAACGATACGGCAGGGAGTTTGAAAAGCTGCTGAAGCGGGAGGAGGTGGTGGGTGGTGGCTGCGGTTAATCTTCCTAGACCACAAAATGGGCATAATGGGCCATGGGTTGGATCACCCTGATCTATAATTTAATAATGCCAAATAATATATTTCAAAATCTGGGCACTTTTATTATTGACGTAAAAAATGTAATCACAGATATCCATCATCACCAGTCTGGCCATGAATTTCTGGTCCTGGATCCCAGGTTTCAGCAGGAAGTAAACTTAATGTATCACAAATGTTTTCTTGCTTTTACATACACACACACACACACACACACACACACACACAGAGAGAGAGAGAGAGAGAGAGAGAGAGAGAGAGAGAGAAATGGGCCCTGATCCAGAGAATTACATTTAAGCCATTTATTGTGGTCCTGTTTTTTGACGAATGTGATCAACAACACATAGATCACTGGTTCTCAAAAGTTTTAGACCAGGACCCACTTTTTAGAATGGCACTTCCGTTGGGACCCACAGGAAGTGATGTCATTAACCTGAAAGTGATGACATAGCTGAAAGTAACATCATGAAACAGGAAGTGCCGTCGTTGTGACATCATAACATGACACTCCTGCCATGCACGGTGGCAGGTAATCCACCCCAGTGCTGGCCAAGTTCAGCTAGAATGGGCTTTTTTCTGGGCAGGGAAAGGTGGGAGGAGGGGAGGGAAGGTGATCCTGCCGGAGGGGTAGCCCAGGGAGGAGCCGGCAGTTATTCCGGATCCTGACCCCTATGCCCTGGCCACATGGCCCCAATCAGGGTGCTCAAACTTGTGCCTGCTAAATCCGAGGAGCAAGGGGAAGGGGAAATACCCTGGGGCAAGGGGAAATACTCTCCCTGCCCCCGCAGTGAGTTACTGCTGTGTCACCCTCACTTTGTAATAACATTTTTATACAATCTGAAATTTCTGAACAGTTATCGAAGGCAGTCCCTCACAGAGCTTATTACAATAACCTAATCAAGACACGGGTAACCACACACAAGTCTGCTTGAGGCAAAAATGGTTGCAGCTGGTGCACCAAGTTCTTTCATATATTTTTAGAATGGGGCTGGAAAGTGACTAATTATTCCATACTTTGAAATCTAGATATAGCTGCAATCATAAAAATGTCACGACGGTTCTTCAAATCTTTGTTACTTTATAGCTACATGGAATTAATTGTACATTCCAGATTTGTCGCTTACACAGAACAAGCACCATGCCATTGGGCCTTCAAAAGGCAATAGTATATTGAAAACAAATTTTAATAGTAGCAGATATTCTTCCAGTGACAAATCATGTGTAAATTTTTTCTTCTTGCAATTTTTCTTGGCAAAAACAAAAAAAACAAAAAACAAACCTGCTATACATTACTATTCTCCCTCTTACTTTCCCTTTCTGTCTCACCTGATAGATTTTGTTTGCTTTATCTCATTATTTTTCCATGTTCTCCCCGTGAATTTGAGACAGCGGCACACTCTCTAAAGATTTTTCATGACCAAACACTTCAATAAACCAACTATGACCTCACACATGCCATTTTGAAACTTTTGAACACCACCCCTCGTTTTGTATGACAAGTTTAAGATGTAAAACTGTTCCAAAAAATCTATTTTTATCATCTGAAAGGATCTGCTAATCCCAAATACATTATTTCAAGATGCTTCTCTTTTGCCTGTGGCCCTTATTTTCTTTTGCGTTTCGTTTCAAAATGAACATAATATGACTCTTTATGAAAAACACTCCCAGAGCTGTTTTCTCAGCAGGGCCTTTAATTTGTGCAGTCTGGAAAAGTGGAGCAGCAATAGACAAATGCTACTGGGGGTATTTTGGCAAGCATTTGCCCCACTGGTTTTGTTTTAAGTATAAATAAGGGAATTGGGACAAAATTCAAAGAAATACATGACTTCATTACACTCTTAAACTATAAATATGCATATTTTTCTCAGGATCTGGAGATTTGGTGGGGAAAGAATAGGGGAAAAAAGAAAAAGTATAAATGAGTTTAAATCAAACTGTTATTACCTGTACTCCCAATAAGCAGGTGAGACAGAGGCTTGGTTTAATTGGGCTACTTTATTGAAACATTATACAAACACCTGCAGCGGGGAAACCTAACTCCAAACCTCAAGTGTGCAGGTCAAATAATAAATAGGCATTGCCAAGATGTCTCAAAGCTACCCTTTGTCAGAGATAGAGTTTATCACAGTCAGTGATGTCATGCAGGGGGTACGCGGGGGTACATGAGTACCGGTTTCTAGGATTACAGCTGGCCCCACCCATTCGCCCGCCCACTCGTTGACTCCGCCCTCTGCAACGTTTGAATTTCCTGCATGTTTGAGTTGCCTGCATGTTCTCAGAGCCAGGCAGGCAGGCAGGCAGCGAGCGGAGCCTTTCCTTTCCTTGCCACTGAAAAATGAGTTGCTCTGGGGTTTTAACATGATGCCAGGCCTCCTTCACATGTTCTGGGGGTGCTGTGGAATACTGTTGCAACTGTTGGGTCAGTTTAAAATCATCTGAGGCCTCAAAAAGGGCTTTTTTCATGTCACTTCCTGCCACGACATCACTTCTGGCTTATGACGTCACTTCCGGTGGGCGGGTCCCGACACGTGCCAATCAAAAGTGAGTACCTGTTCTTAAATCATTTGGATGACACCACTGATCACAGTCCATCCCCAAAGGTCAAGGTAAGCTGGACTGCACCGCTTTCCACAGACCAGTAAGCCTTGTAACTGTCTTTGCATCCAGCCAGAGGGCTTCCCAGCCAGCTTCATAAAGCATCATCAAGAATGGTCCTGGCTCATCTACTGACCTTTCTGACCCCAGGTTGGACACCAAGCTGCCAACTCCTGCCTACACAGCCTGCACAACACCTGTGTAAGGGACCCATCCTGAGCTCTGTAGCGCTACTGGTAGGTGTGTGCTGCCAGCTTTAGTTATGAACCTTTCTGGAAAGCACTTTCAAGGTTCCTGGAGAGCAGGGAGTGCTGGAATGTTCCGGGAGGCAAACCGGCCCAGGGAGGGTGTTGGAGTTTGGCTGCAGCCATTAGGCCGTATTCAAACCACTGTCCCTATCCTGTGCTGCCCTGATTCAGGCTGTGTGGTGTGCTTGGACCTGCGCCGGCTACATAGCTGGCGCAGATCCACGTAGCCCATAGGGATAGCTGGCGCCTACCCCAAGGCTAGGGGACAAATGTGCCCTTGCCTCATGGAGGCCCTGTGAAGGCTCTTGCCGGCCGGCCTGTTCCAGCGCAGCTTAGGATTGCACCCTTAGATCTTGTCATAGGAAATAAAAACTTTTGCAGTTTCATTTGCAGAAAAGACATCTCAAGAAACCTTCAAAATCATAAAGAATGCATTTAATTGGGAATGTCCGCAGTAGACTTTGGGTTGATTTTTCAAAGGTGCAGGTCTCCACAGGGATATTAATGCTTATGAGCTCAAAGCTGTGAAACTCTGATGCGGTACCTTTTTATACACCTCTTTTTGCAAGATAATGCAGGGAGACGAGTAAAACCATATCAGTTTTTTTTAATTCAGATAAAGAGTATCGGCCGCTTACTGAGTAGTGCTTTGGGTCAGCTTCAAGAACATAAGCATAATTGCATTCTGGTGTTCTGCAAATGCTCATAAAGGCTTGTTGCAGGAAAGTCAGTGTATACAGCGTGTAAGATGAAGAGGGAGACGTTTTGTCTGCTATCTTCATGATGCTTCCATTTCTTACTTTCTCAGTTTACTGTTTTTGCACTTTTTTGTGCAGACACACCTACAATGCTTTTAGTAGCATGATTGTGCTAACCTTCACTATCAAGGGGTTTTTCCCGCTTTTATTGGACCCTCACCACTGCACAAAGTAGGGTTTGCATGAAACTTAGAGCACAACCCTATGTATATGTACTCAAGAATAAGTTCCACTATGTTTAGTGGAGCTTCCTAGGAACCTGTGCATAGGAGTGCAGCCTTATATGGCATGGGCTTTTGTTGACCCGCTGGATTTTGGCATATTTTGATAATGGAATTGGAAAAAAACTCCAAATTTTTGTAATCTGTCATCTTTCACATTACAATATTTCATTAAAAATACTGAAAGCATTAAATATGTGCTCTGCTGAAGAATCTCATGCAGTTGGGTAACAATCTAGTCAGTGTTGAGCTACAGCTCTGAATTCCTGTTTACCGCAATGGGAAAGAGGCAAAAAATTACTTAACCTCTATTAAAATTAATAGGGCTTGAAAATACTTACCTTTATTATATAAAATAAGTTACCATAAATTCAGGGTGCAATCCTAACCCGTGCTGGAATAGGCAGGCTGGTTTAACAACATTTGGAGGCAGGAGCACCTTAGCGCGAGGCAAGGAATTATTTTCCCTGGAGTAAGCCTCAACCACCCCTATTGGGCTGCTTGGATCTGTGCCCACAAAAGAGCAGGCACAAGTCTATGTGACCAGAGTGGCCCGAATCGGGGCCGCCCAGCCTGGATTTGGATACGTCCCAATGTCTGTCCCGCCTCCACCCATAGCGCCACCCTGTTATGCCTCCCGCCTGCCTCTGGCACGCTCTCAGCACAGCCCTAAACGGCATCCAGAAACGTAAGGTGGGTGAGGACGTACCATATTCTTTTGATAATTTTATTGTTTCAAATAGCATTCATTAGGTGCATGAACTGGACTATGTCATTTTGACATGTTATGCACATACAGACAGAAATTGTATTGTATTCCCACTGGTCAGTGATCCTAAAAATCACTGTGTAAAAGGGAAGAGTCTCTGTGATGTTCTCATTATTTTGTGTGAAGTGGACTAGACTCTATGCATACAGTCATGAACGAAAGGGGGGGTGTAACCTCTGACCCCCCCCCTACTCGCCCACTCGGTTTGAACCCGCAAGCTTAGTGGGAAATACCTTGGTAGGTTAAATCCACTGCCACCAGCTCAGGTATCAGGTTGCCAGAGGAGTTTCCTGAGCTAAACCCCTCTCCACTGGAATCCAGAACAAGGCAGATTGATTTATGAAAAAGATTGTATTAACAGTTTGTAACGATAAAAGGGGTTGTAACACAGGGCCTAGGAAGATACAGACCAAAAATAACCATTAACCTGACGGGGTCTTCCTCCCGCTCAGATCCTGTCTCAATCTCCTCACTGCTAGGCCTCTCCGAGCAGCAACCCCTCTGTCTCCTCCAGGGCCCGGCCCTGCTTGTTATCTGAATACGAACGAAGTGAAGCTACGGGGCGGGCTTAGCGGTGACATAATTATACTCAAAACAATGCTGATTCCAAGCATTTCAAATGGGTTTTCGCATGATGTTTAGGACTGAATCGTTTACTCCTGAAGTAAAAACTTACCAAAATAACAACGTGTGCTCGTGGAGAAACATCATTGGTAACCTAATTATGATTCAATATGCGCTGTTGCTGGGCTTTCGACCGCAAGGTTGGGAGTTCGAGACTGCGTGACGGAGTGAGCTCCCGTTGCTTGTCCCAGCTCCTGCCAACCTAGCAGTTCGAAAGCACCTAAAATGCAAGTAGATAAATAGGGACCACTTCGGTGGGAAGGTAACGGCGTTCCGTGTGCTACGGCGTAGAGTCATGCTGGCCACATGATCAGACAAAAACGCCAGCTCTACAGGCTTTGGAACGGAGATGAGCACCGCCCCCTACAGTCGGTCACGACTAGACCATTCGGTCGTGGGGAAACCTTTACCCTTTATGCAATTCCAAGGTTTAATTCCGCAGAATTATATTACTGAACACACCGGACGAAATGCCACTTGCTGTCTATTTAAACTCGGATTGCACTGCTTTGACAGACTTATTTTTTGAAATCTACACAAGCAGGAATAAAGTGTGAACGGGAAGGAAAGAAAAAAAGGGGAGGGTGGGCAAAAATCAGATAAATATGTAGGAAAATTATATTAAAATCTCTCAATGTATAACACAAGTAGTTGTCAATATGAGAGTAATTCTTTTTCACTTCTAGGCTATTAAGAGTATTTTTTTAAACTTCTACACTCACCCCCCCCATAAAACAAATTATGTTAATGTTCAGAATTTCAAAAATATTACATATTATTATTTTTATTTTTATTTTATTTCTTCATATCTACTTCAGTTTGTGAAGGGCTGCATACTTTATGAAGTAATATTTTATTTTTATTTTTATTCTTCATATCTACTTCAGTTTGTGAAGGGCTGCATACTTTATGAAGTAATACTTTTCAGTAGCAATGAATCACAATGATTTTAAGTACCTGTGCAAAGTAATCCCATTTTTCGTCCAGCGATTCGCGCACCCGTATGCAGAACACGCAGGCATGCTTAAAGACGTTGAGATTAACTTTTACACACGGGCAGGGAGATTTTTATTCGTGACTCCGCGGCGGCAATCCTCCTTTGCAGCAATGATCTGAGTTTATACCCACGGCTTCAAGACTGTGACGTCATGGCTTCTCCATGTAAATTATAACTCCATGGTCTCCTCACAGAGCGGCTCTCCCTGCAGCCATCTTGTAGCGAGGCCGGCAGGAAAGAGAGAGCGAGACTCCACCCATCCCCTGATCTCCAGCTGGAGACTCACCCGATTGGCCGGCAGCCACTCCTCCTCCCCCCAGTTGTTGTTGACAATAACAGACCAGGCCCTTGGAAAGTAAACAGAACGTATAAAACAGAAATAGATACATGAAACATAACTGTTTCATCACAATGACCATGAAAATCACGTGATTATTAGCACATCTTTCAACTACCGCTATCATAGCTTGTGGCTCTATTAGTGGCATACCCTGTTCATAAAGGAGCATTGTATGCAGACAAAACTGCTTATGGGCTTTCCTTCAGTCAATATACAAGTGACAAATATGGCAACTCGCTCTTAGGATTGCTCAGATCAGCCTTGAATTTTCCTGCCACATTTGTTAAGTCAATTGCTTTGTTTTTGGAGTTAGTAGAAAGACAAATTAAAATTTAGTTAATCCTTTCCATGTATTTTATTACAACTTGAAGAACCTGAGGAGAGACAGAGTTCATATTCAGATTCCTTCAGTTCCTAATGAAGTTGTAGAAGTTTTGTACCAATGTTTCAAACTATGTGTATGGTAGTAGCACATGATAACATGTGCAATCATTGATTTAGTTCTTAATGGTTCCTGGATTTTACCCCAAATGTTTAGGAATATAAATCCTTTTGCATTCACTGAGGGCGCAATCCTTACCTGGAGTTAGGCCAGCACAGTTAGGCCAATGAAGTTTAGCTGGTACAAGGGACACGGTAATGTATGTTTGGACCACTCTCGGAGTCAGAGAAGCCAGCACACAGACGTGAGCCATCCTCCCTGACTCCTAGAGTAGTTCAAAAATGTTTTATGCTGGCCCTTGTGCTGGCCAAACTTTGCTGGCTTAGTTTATGCCGGCCTAACTCCAGTTTAGGATTGCGCTCTGAGAGTGGTCCAAATGCACTTTATGGTGGTCCTTGGACTGGCCTAACTGTGTGCTGGCCTAACTCCAGGTTAGGATTGCGCTCTGAGAGCAGTTCCTATCCATTTAATGAAAGCCCCAGTACCAGTCTGTACCCTGTGGTCATCTTGGACAAACTTGGTAAACTTCATATAGGGATCTTTAAATCACCTTTGCCTGCAAGAGTCGTTGCAATCTAGCATGCCAAACACCAGCACGGAAGGTAAAATGAGTCCACAGGGACTGTGAGAAACAGGCCTATAAAATACAAAGGGATAGGTCAAGGAAAGTCCTTTGTATATTTGCTCTTATGATGATATACTTTTGATGAACTCCAAAGTGCGTTGGGTCTTGCAAACAGACACATGGCTAGATCACAAGAGTGCTAGATCAGCACTCTTTGTCCACAGAAAAAAGATGGAATATTCCTGTCAGCAGATCAAGTAGTTTATAGCGTTCTCAGTAACTTGTTTCTCAGTAATTTTCAAAATACTCATCGTGATGTATAAAAGAGTATGTATCTGTAACCAGGAATTAACATCAAAAATTGGAGCAGCTGGAAGCCTGAGCACAAATGATTTATGTGAATCAAAGAGCTGGAAAGTAAA
The DNA here is from genome assembly GCA_029204185.1 of Lerista edwardsae. Taxonomy (NCBI): domain Eukaryota; kingdom Metazoa; phylum Chordata; class Lepidosauria; order Squamata; family Scincidae; genus Lerista; species Lerista edwardsae. Next base: position 44,041,867 of record JAJKFI010000003.1, on the reverse strand, counting down.
CTTTATGGGATTGAAACTGAGGAGTTATGAAATTTAGGTAGAGTAAAAATATTCACAATATTTATTGATTAATCTACTTAGCTATAATAAGAAAAAATATTTTTGAGTATCTGCATATGTGTCTGTTATATTTATTTTGTTTCTAATCTGTACTGTAAAAAGAATGAAACACCAATAAAAGAATGAAACAGTTCATCAAACAGTTGTTCATTATTATTATTATTATTGATGGTAATGGTAAGAAAATTGACAGCACCATCCTATTAGGCGTGCAGCGCTGATGCAACATCATTGCGCCAGCGCTACGGCATTAGCACCGACGTGGTTAAAGTAACACTTCGTCAGTGTTAAAGCTCTCAAGCTGACACTACGGGTAACTCCCCCCCCATTGCATCCTGCATTCATAATTAGTTTGGCTTGATGTCCTTCTTCCCTGCCCCCCAGTTTCCCTTCTCTCTTCCCTTTTCCAAACTTAACCTGTAAAATAAAAATGAGATTGCTAGCAAGGAGGAAGAGGAGGAAAGAAAGCAACAGCAGGCAAAGCTGGGGAAAACCAGAAGTCCCAGTATGCTCAGGAGTCTTCTATTTCTACTGGGAGTGGTCAGATATGTATTTTAAATTCCTCTTGGCTTGGTTCTTTCAGATATCATTTTTCTTTTCAGATAACTAGCAATCTGTTAACAAGTAGGAGACAGGACAACATTTTCAACACTCCAATAGTAACCCTTTGACCTGGAATAGATGGTATTTGATCACTGGCAAAGTGGATGGAGGATTCAATCCAGTGCATTAAGTGGCCTGAACTGCAATACTTTGTATGTTTGGTAGGAAGGAGGTCTCTAGCCCAGACCTTTCTTCAAGTTCAACATACAAGCACAATCCTGTATGTCTACTCAGAAGTAAGTCCCACTGTGTTCAGTGGGGCTTACTCCCAGGAACGTGTGCCCAACATTACAACCTGAGGGCGCAATCCTAACCAGAAGTTAGGCCGGCACAGTTAGGCCAGCAAAGTTTGGCTGGCACAAAGGACACCGTAAAGTATGTTTGGACCACTCTCAGAATCAGAGAGGCTAGCACACATACGTGTACCATCCTTCCTGACTCCGAGAGTGGTCCAAACCCACTTTACGGTTCTTTTCCCTCTCTCAAAACACCAGAACCAGGGGGCATCCGCTAAAACTGAGGGTTGGGAGAGTTAAAACAGATAAAAGGAAGTACTTTTTTACCCAGCGGGTAGTTAATCTGTGGAACTCTTTGCCACAGGAGGTGGTGATGGCATCTGGTCTAGATGCCTTTAAGAGGGGATTGGACGGATATCTGGAAGAAAAGTCCATCGTGGGCTATAGGCAATGATGGGTTGTAACCTTCTTACATTAGAAGTAGGCTACTTCAGAGTACTGGGTGCAGGGGAGTGGCAACAGGATCCAAGCATCTTGTTGTCTCATGCCTCCCTGGGGCACCTGGTGGGGCCGCTGTGGGATGCAGGAAGCTGGACTAGATGGGCCTTGGCCTGATCCAGCAGGGCTCTTCTTATGTTCTTATGGTGGCCCTTGTGCCAGCCAAACTGTGCAGGCCTAACTGTGTCGGCCTAACTCCAGGTTAGGATTGCACCCTCAGTTACCTGACACAGATCAATAAAGTAATGGTCTTGTTTCACATTTCAGACTCTGTTTCTTTCCTGTCTTGTGTCGAAAGGGAGACGGTGCACATTCACAGAACTGATAATGGCCAAACAAAGCAATTCAACTTCAAGGCTGCTGTTTTAAGCTAACTAGATTGCTGGCACTTTAGCAAATCTACTGTTGAGAAGATGAGTGGAAGGCATCCTATACGTCTTTCAGACATCCTGATAATGGCCCAATTAAAATAAAGTACTTGGCTTTAAGGCACTTTAGTTCTTACTTGGTGGGGCTTGGTTTGCTTATACCTTAGCAGTTCCATGTAAGTCTGTAGTGAAGCAGCTTAAACTTGTAAAATAAAAATGAGCTTGCTAGCAATTATGATAAATTATGATAGGCTTCAGCAGTATGTGAATCGAGAACTACCAGATGTACAAGCTGGTTTCCGAAGAGGCAGAGGAACTAGAGATCAAATTGCCAACCTTCGCTGGATCATGGAGAAAGCAAGAGAGTTCCAGAAAAACATCTACCTCTGCTTCATTGATTATGCTAAAGCCTTTGATTGTGTGGATCACAACAAACTGTGGCAAGTTCTTGAAGAGATGGGAGTTCCAGACCACCTGATCTGCCTTCTGAGAAACCTTTATGCGGGTCAGGAAGCAACAGTTAGAACTGGACATGGAACAACCAACTGGTTTAAAATTGGGAAAGGAGTACGACAAGGCTGTATATTGTCACCCTGCTTATTTAACTTATACGCAGAGTACATCATGAGGAAGGCAGGGCTGGATGACTCACAAGCTGGAATCAAGATTGCTGGGAGAAACATCAACAACCTCAGATATGCAGACGATACCACTCTACTGGCAGAAAGTGAGGAAGACCTAAAGAAACTTTTGATGAGGGTGAAAGAGGAAAGTGCCAAAATTGGTTTGAAGCTCAACATTAAAAAGACTAAGATCATGGCAACCACTCCCATCACTTCCTGGCAAATAGGAGGGGAAGAAATGGAAGCAGTGACAGACTTTATTTTCCTGGGCTCCAAGATCACCGCAGATGGTGACTGCAGCCATGAAATTAAAAGACGTTTACTTCTTGGGAAGAAAGCTATGGTGAACCTAGATAGCTTAATCAAAAGCCGAGACATCACCCTGCCAACAAAGGTTCGCATAGTCAAAGCGATGGTTTTCCCAGTAGCCATGTATGGCTGTGAGAGCTGGACCATAAGAAAGGCAGAGCGTCGAAGAATCGATGCTTTTGAATTATGGTGTTGGAGAAGACTCTTGAGAGTCCCCTGGACTGCAAAGAGATCCAATCGGTCAATTCTCCAGGAAGTCAAGCCTGATTGCTCCCTGGAAGGACAAATGCTGAAGCTGAAGCTCCAATACTTTGGCCACCTGATGAGAAGAGAGGACTCTTTAGAAAAGACCCTCATGCTGGGAAAGATTGAAGGCAAAAGGAGAAGGGGGCGACAGAGGATGAGATGGTTAGATAGTGTCACCGAAGCAATGAATATGAAATTGGGTGAACTCAGGAAGCTAGTGGAGGACAGGGAGGCCTGGCGTGCTGTGGTCCATGGGGTCGCGAAGAGTCGGACACGACTTAGCGACTGAACAACAACAACATGATAGCCATACTAAGTGGGGTGTGCTTAATGGATTCCCCACCTTCTATTCATTTTTGCATATATAGTGTACTCAATTCTCTGGATTTGGGGTATATAATGTGCCTTTTCTACATCTTCCTTCGAACATAATTGCGAAGATTTGCTTTTAGAGGTCCATTGCATAAACTAATTGCTGTGTCATATCTTTTGTTGTTAGTGAATTTGACCTGGATCCACAGAACCACATGACTAGTTCCACATACCTGGGTAGGTTATGTTTCTGGAATATCAGTCCCTTTCTGCCATTTGCCAAATGGAATTTGGAAAGTAATTCTGCTGTTAAAAAACAAAACCAAACCGAATGGCCACTAGGAACACCCAAGTCCTGGTTATGCTGAAGGCAGCTCCTTTCTCCTAGCCTAGGGATTCTCAAACGTTTTAGACCAGCACCTACTTTTTAGAATAGACTTTGTGCCGGGACCCACCAGAAGTGATGTCATAGTACTTGGCTTTAAGGCACTTTAGTTCTTACTTGGCGGGGCTCAGTCTGCTTATACCCTAGATTACACCCTACCCTAAAGTGACATCATCAAGCAGGAAATGCCATCATTATGACATGAGATACTCCTGGAATGCAAACTGTCATCTTGGACTAAAGCAATTGCACTACCATTAAACGTCCCTGACAGAAGGCAAGATTAGGACAAATTATTATGTAAAAGTAAAACCATTAAAAAACCCCTCACTTGAAAATTCAAACTGTTCACACTCACAAAAGGCATACTGCAAGGGTAAGGTCTGCAACTTCCAAGATGGCTGCTCCCAGATTTCCACAGCCCACCTGACATCAGGTCATGACTCACAGTTTGAGAAACACTTATACACTAGCTTTTACACTATGTTTTACACTATGTTTTACACTAGTGTAAAACAATTTACACTAGCTTATAAATTGCAAGATAGCCTTTCAGAGGAATTTCAGTCTTTGATCTTCAATTTGTTGTTTTTCTTCAATTTGTTATTTTATGCCCTTTTAGAAGCTACTTTTCTTGCATAGAAAATACTCCGTGGAGAACATTGGGTTAAAGAGTGCATAAAATCTTTCCCCAAAGTCCTGCTTGGTTGCTGGTAGTGACAATCCCTGATTGGTTCCTGTTTCTGTCCCCCTTTTTTGGTCCTGAAAATCCCCACTCTTATTCATTGTGTCCATGATGACATCACATAGGCAATAAGATTTGGCCAGTGATGAATGAGGACAAATTAAACCCATTCAATGTAGGAGAGTGCAGAGTTTTTGTTGTTGTTTCATTTCATTATTAGTCATTTAATTAAAATGATATTTATTTTTCTTACATTCATATTGTTATAGTCATTTTCCTTAGGGCAAACTTTTTCACTACCGCTACAGTAGCTCTTTGACTTGTGGAAATGCTTACCAGGAAGGAATGTATAGGAGCTCAGGGACACAGCTGAGGGACTACAGCTGCTGCAGAAGTAGATTTTGGTGCACATGGGACACTTGCCTTTCTGGTGTGAGCTTAATTACCATCATGCTAATTTTCTGCATAGCAAATGCAGAACATGCTATGATGTTCTACACTTAAAAGATTGTAGAGAGACTTAAGAACGCAGTCCTAAACTGGAGTTAGGCTGGCATAAACTAAGCCAGCAAAGGTTGGCCAGCACAAGGGCCACCATAAAGTTGCTTGGACTACTCTCGGAGTCAGGGAGGATGGCTCACGTCTGTGTTCTGGCCTCTCTGACTCTGAGAGTGGTCCAAACATACTTTACGGTGGCCCTTGTGCTAGCCAAACTTTGCTGGCTTAGCTTATGCCAGCCTTACTCCGTTTAGGATTGCACCCTAAGGCTGTGTTTGGTTTTCTGTATTACTGTATCTAGCTGTCAATGCCGTGTGGGCGGTAGACCTGTGCTCCACATTGAGAAGCCTGGTAGACTAGTGATCTAAAGATTTTTCTGGCTCCTTCTGCTCCCTCTCCACCCCCATTCTGTCTGCATTGCTTCCCTTAAAACAAAGTAACTTTGGGCCCAATCCTACCCTTTCCAGCACCAGTGCAGCTGTGCCAATAGGGCCTAAACTACATCCTGTGGTGAAGGGACAGTTATGAAGGCCTCCTCAAGGAGAGGGAATGTTTGTTTTCTTACCTCAGGGCTTCATTGTGGCTGCATCAGTGCTAGAAAGTTGGACAGGATTGGGCCCTAAAACACACCTCCCTGAAATTGCTCCCTGAAATTCACAAAATTTAACAAAAAGGCACTTCTGTTTTGGTTCAGTCCTAATCTTAACACTGGCATAATTTTTACGACTATGACCAGTTATATATGTTTCTGTCTCTTTGATTGAAATAGATTTCAGGTACATCTAACTTTTCCTAGATTGCATCCTTTATTTTCGTGAGTGCGTAATCCTAACCTGGTGTTAGGCCGGCAAAGTTAGGCCAGCAAAGTTGACCAGCACAAGGGACTCTGTAAAGTATGTTTGGACCACTCTCGGAGTCAGAGAGGCCAGCACACAGATGTATGCTGTCCCCCCTGACTCCGCGAGTCGTCCAAATGCTCTTTATAGTGGCCCTTGTGCCAGCCAAACTTTGCTGACCTAACTGTGCCGCCCAACTCCAGGTTAGGATTGCTCCATGAATAACTTAAGTGTGTTTTGTAACTTGGGGAATTACTCTCTCACTTTCATGTGTGTGTGTTGAAGTGAAGCATTTTAGTTCCAGTCTGCAATATTGGTTACTTTAAATAAGCCCCCACTGGAACAAATGGACTATACATGGAATGAGCTTGATTTGGCTATAAACGTTCATTGTGTGTCCTGTTCATTTCAGAAGAAAAGGCAATAAAAACGAATGAAGAATTGTTCCTTTTTGTGGACTTCAGCAAGCCCTTTTTACACATATTTACATGATCACAGTTGTTCTCTACAGTAAAATACATTCATAAACAGTTTGATATGCAATGATATTTGAATTCAGTGACAGGAACATCACGGTTATATACAAGAATATTTCCCACTTTCTTATTCAGAATACATGAGTTTGTTGGCTAAATTTGATTTCTAATACGTAGGTTTTTTGTAATGAGCAGGACACTTTTAACATTCTGGGGCAGGAAAAGGCAGTTCCCCAAGGGCTATTTTACTGTATGAGATGAGGCAGTATGGCCTAGTGGATCAAGGTTTTATTTGGCTTTGGACCTGAGCGGGGTACAGGATTCAATCTGTTCCACTGTGAAACTCCCTGGGTGGCTTGGGGCAAGTCACACTCTGATAACCTAATCCATCTCACCAGGTTTTATGAGGAGAAATGGAATCAGCACTTTGTACATTGTGCTATACAAATGATATGAAAGTACTGCAGAAATGCTGAATAACACAGTGCATGGAAGGTGTTTTTCACATTCTTACTGATTTAATGGCAGAGTTCTTTCAAAAATGTTCTCTGTGCCAAATGCGATTGCTCTTAGCATTGTGAGTGTGGCAAGAAGCTTTGTGCATTCATTCTGAAGAACAAAAAACCAAATTTGGCATAGCAGTGTTGAGCCAGTTTCTTGGTGACACTAGTTGGTTACTGTAGACTTCTAACCTCTGGTGCAATTCTCGTTTTGGAGGTAGGGCTATGTATACTAAAACAGAAGAGCAATAAACTATGTGAAGAAAGCATCTTCCAACGAAGCATATGTGTCGAGATTTGGAATACCGGACTCTGCAAAAATGCAAAGTATGCAAACTGGAAAAATAAATTTGTCTGTACGCAGGGCAATAATCTAGAATTCCTTGATCAGGGGGCTATCTGAAAAATGAGTTCTGTCTATTTAACAATAATTTAAAATGCTAATTTTGAGTTGCAATGTGAGTTGCGACATTGTTTTAACAGCACTTTACTTTCCTGTGCAGAGCACATTATGTAGACAGAAACTGGCAGTTAAATTAATGGGATTTAATTTCCATGTTGTGGTTTTTAGGATTAGAGCACAAGGCACTTTTTCTTGAGCCAGAATTAGTCCTTTTCATTGACATTCACATACAAATGACAGCATAGCATCAACTTCTATATTTTTTTAAAAAAGATAATACCATTATTCTACTTTTTCCCAAATTTTAAAAAGTGGTAAAGGTTATGAAAGTCAGGTAAATATATGTTTTTAGTAAGAATAAGTCATTAAATGCATGTTGACAAAATTGATTGTATGTTATGATTTGCTTCGGATTATTGCTTTCATCAGCACTGGTCAGCTGAATAAACACCCTGGGCGTTTTATGCCTCTTTGGATGCAGCCAATGTAAATGGATACTATGAATTTTGGTACTGTTTTTCATTTGTTTTGTAGATGCTAAATGACTGTTTTGGTTCATTCAGTCTATATTCTTGCTTGTCGGAAATAGAGGATACTTTTGAATCCTAGCAATTTCCTCTTTTAGAGTCAGCTCTGTTTTCAAATGAATAGAATGTTTCATCTTTTTTTCTTCTTCTCATGCACTTTCAGATTTTGTTATTATCTTTTCTGTAGAACATTTGTTCATAACGATGTTAAAATATTAATATTTTCGAAGTCAAGACATGATGGGTAGTCTGTTTTTGAAATCAGCAATACTGTTACTGTACAATACTGAAATCAACAGTACTTTTAAAACCTGAGCTATAATTTTCTATTAATATAATGTGAACATATATTTCTATTTGGTAATATTGCATCAAAAGAAATAGTTCAATAAAAATACATAATGTGAATATGTGGCAATTTCATATATAATATATAATAACATACATATATGTAATAACATACAAAATGAATATCACACATTTGATCTACAATGCACATTTGTCTGCAATCCATTATATATAATAATGTTATCAATATTGAACAAAGTCCAGGTTCAAATGATTTCAGAGTTGGTGACTTTTTACTCTGCCTTCCAGGTGAACTTGTCAATTCACTGCCTTATGGACATGATAAATAGGTTTGGGTTTGGGGTAAAGATAATCCACAGTAATCCCAAAACAGAAATCAGAGTACTAAATGGTCACAGCAATAAATTATTCTTTCTCACATACTTGTTACCTTGATTCTTCCAAAATTTTCCAAATCCCTTACTTAAGGTCTCAGGAAATATGACCCTCTGCAAAAATCTTTAAATCAAGAGGTGGATAACATGCTACAGTACTATGGTGGGTAATGTTGAAGATAATTGATTGTAGGATGTGTTGATGTGACATGTTCTCAGTTCTTATGGGTTAAGGATAAACTGAACTAGTAGCATTGAGAGCTAACTTGAGATCAGCTCCCACACAGCATATCTGATTTTATTTTGTAAATATAAATGACAACATTTATGGTTAAAATGCTTAAAATAGAAAATAAGTATAAATTTCACCAATTTTGTGTCAGTGAAAGATAATAGCCTGTAATTGTGTGTGTGTTCCTTATTTAATCCTGGTACATTTATAGTGTGCATGCTCTTAGACATGTGATTGTCATGCACATTATTATTATCACTGAATAGTAATCCATAATTATTATAAATACTAAATATATACAATATAAGCAAGTCATTCCTAAATTACACCTTATTGAAAAGCCAAAATAACTTATAGTGCATGTTCAGATCTGTATGACCCTGTTGTCTTTGGTAAAGAGAGTTGATTATGTCAAAATTCATTTAAGAGATAGTTTAAGGAATTAAAATTAAAAATAAGAAAAGTATTATATTCATAAATGCCTACATTGCTTTACTAGTTGAGCCAGTAAAGATTTCTTATCTGGACCAAAGAAATCTGTTGGATAACTAAATACCTCGGGTTTTCACCACCCATATTGAAGCGACTACTGTGAAATTATGAATTTCCAAATGAGTTCCTCTTTTTAAATATGAACTTCGAAATAAAATATGCACTTGTAGGTAAACGAAACACAAAAGTGTGATTGCAAGACAGTAGTATAAAACAGGAAAGTTTTTTTTCCATGTGCATGGAATATTATTCCATAGAGGCTTCCCAATTTTAATAGTTTTTTTAAAAAAAATATTGAATCTATATTAAGAACTACTGTTTATAAGTATGATTACATAATTTTCAATTTTTGTAACTTCAAATATGTATATATGTCTTATATATACATTACATTTGTCTAGATGTACTTCCAATGTAGAAGTTCAGTTAAAATTACATGTAAAAAAGCATAAGATTTAATGACCTTCCAAACATGTTGTTACTCTGATTAGTCACATTATTATTTGTCCTATTGTGACAAAAAGTGCACTTGGTTCTTATTGATTGTGGTATGAGACTGGATTTGTGATAGGCTCTTTAAAGTAGAGGTGGCATATTGTAATAAATCATAATGTGAAGTTTGTTAGTATGCAAACTGACAATATTTGTTTTAGGACAAGCATCCAGAATGGAAGGTCTTGGTTATTTATCTGATTAAATGCAAAATTGAGATTGCATGCCGGATGATGTTGTGCTGTGAAAGAACTTATTTTACCACTCACTTTCATAACCTTTAAAGAGCCTTAAATAGTACATATGAAAAACACATTCATATCAGGTTCCCCTTAGGGAATTTTCTTTGGTTTAAGAAAATTTTATTAAAGATTGGCATTGCAAATAACATTTTTCATAACTATATGTAGACCTGTTAAAATTTTTATTAAAACTGGAGTTCGGCCTGTTCCTTTTCATCATTCTATCAGATATTAAACTCTAGAAGCAGCTGTAGGAAATAGAGAAAGGGATTTTCGAAGGGATTTGAGTCTTCCTGTCTCTGTGCCTTTAGTGATCATATTATCATACCTATCACACATAACAAAGCCCTAAATCTGTAATTCAGATAAAGTAGTCGGGCCTTTGAAATACAAAAATCCAAACAGATGCTGTAACATTTTTTTTCTTTTTTCTACGCTAGTTCTTTTAACGTGGATTTTGTAAACCTGAGCAGGCATCCAACAGATTTTGTATACTAACATACACTAAAGGCCATTATGACTTGTTTGGGAAAAGAGAGATTTAATTAAAAAGGTACATTTGACTATGTCTGCCGCAGTTCCATTAAGAGACTCCTAGAAAGAGTTCAGCTAAACCAGCAAAGGTTAATAAGAAATGATGCGAGAAGCTTGTTTTGAAGTGAGTTATGTAAGCTAAGCCTCCTCTGAAGGCAATGGCTGACTGCTCAGCAGTGTGGGGCTATCCCTTTACGAAGACACAGCTCAGCCTAAAGGAGTGCTAAACCGGTAAGTGTGGACACGATTCTCAGCTGAACAAAAAGGGCAGTGTGAGGCAACTTGTCTAGGTTAGCTCTGGATGGGAAATACAAAAGGCATTGGCTGCAGCGTTCCTTGAATCACTTCTGCGGGATTATTTGCATTGACCGAATGGCTGGGGAATTGAATGCTGGGGGGAAAACAATAATCGTATTGTGAAAAAGTTAAGTCAAACTTCCAGGCTCAATTTCAAAACTGGTTTGTAAATAAGCAGTAGCATATATCTATATTGTCGCATATATTGTAACAGTGCCTTCTGCTGGTCACACCTCATTTAAGTCAATGTGCCTCATGATAATGTAATGTTGAATTTCTCCTAGGGAATTCTTTGATGCAGTTTATCCCTCATCATTAGCCTCTGGTTTTTGTTGCTGGGGAAAGAAACTAATGTGCATCTCTATATAGCTTTGATAATCCATTGTATTCTATTTTTCATTCTGGAGCTGGTGACTATAAATCAAAATCATTATCATAAGAGAAATTACGAAACACCCCCCTTTTAGCTTGATGATAGTTCATGTTTTTTTATATTGATAAATAGAGATTCAGCTCACTGTTAATTTGTTCAGCCATAACTCTTTCATCATAGGTATTTTTATGACACTTTTAAACGGAATTTCAAATATTAGTTCTGAGAAAGCAAAATAAATCGATATCACATTTCTGAAAGTTACATTTCTGTGTATTGAGTGAGAAATATCAAAGCATATGTTTAAGCCACTAATTGCTTAATTAAGTAATTACACAATATATAATTTGGTTTTTAAAAATTATAATTTACATTTATATTTAGTGGAAAAATAGTATTCAGAAAATAGAAAAGATTAAGGCATCATCTATCAGTCTACTTTCCAAAGGTATAACAGCAAGGAAAGAAATAATATATCACAATATTCAATACATTAAATTTCCCCCCAGAAACAACCTAGTTGGAAACCCAAATTTTCTATAGATATAGGAGCTACATACATACATACATACATACATACATACATACATACATACATACATACAGGCATATATATGTTGAAATGATGATAGATACATAACTGTATAGTGCTACGTATTGTATATGCAGTACATTAAGATTAGGAAATACATCAGAATATTTTTCTATGTGCAACAAACACAATTTAAGGAGTTATTAAGTGATGTAAATGGGTGTCATATTTAATTCAGCAATGTAAACTAAAAGTCAAATATTTGATTGGAACTATCTTCAATTGAAGAAGTTATATTGGATAAACCACAATGTACTCAGTAAAAACACTGACGTGGATGCTTGACTTTCTTCAGTTACATTAATGACTAGATTGTGCAGTGTGGGAAAATTTTTTTATTTTACTTTGGTTTTCTTCAAGAAGTCAAATCCTGCCTCACTTGCCTGAGGCAACTTTTTAAAGCACCTTTATTGCAGCACAGTTAAAAAACCCAGATATCTGACAAAATGCATTCTACTTTATTACAAAGGATTACTTCAAAAAGCACAATTCTGTATTGGTGGGGGATAATTGAAGCACCAAGAATCCCCTACTGTATGCTATATCAGAAATAATTACACATAAATGCATACTGGAGTTGCATTTTAATGAGCCCATCCTGAGAAACACGCTGATATTTTTTCTTCAAGGAATTCCAGGGTGCTCGTTCTGCAACCCAACTGCAATTCAGCCCCCAGTCTCTTTGGATTTGTGGAGATGTTGAGCAGTGGTGTCATTCAAATGATTTAGGAACAGGAACTCACTTTTGATTGGCACTTGTCAGTAACCTGGAACCAGCCACGGAGCCTGTTAGGATCCGGAACGCCCGTTCTGGTCCGTTCCTCCTGAATGACATCACTGATGCTGAGGAATTGAAAGATCCATGGACTCCATGGAGGATCTCAAATGTCCATTATGGTTATCCATAACCAAAAGCGGGCTGACCGCTATATTGTGTGCATTTTTTAAAATATCCAGCAACTATGTTAAATGTGACAATATTTTGTTTGTGTGTTTGAAGAATGTATATCCCACCTTTCCCATGCCCAACCAAATGCCCAAACGGGCAGGCTGGTCTAAACCCCCAATATAAGAATATACAAAAAGGAATATACAGTAATCTGCTATTCACCGACGACTCAATCCCAGATGTAGCCTTCTCTTCTGTGGTTGTCTGCCATTGAGCTTTTAACAGGTCACTTGTTGGATAAAATGTGAAATCAGTGACATATATGAAAAGTATCCACTGATTCGGTATCCATGGTTTCACTTCTCCACGGATACCATAGATACTGGGACTCCTATTAAAAAGATAGCGGAACATTAAAGAAACCTCTTTTTTTACCTTGTTGAAGCAAAACCACTGATCTTAAAAAGATGTCCCAGTATCCACATTTAATACAGTATCCAGTATTTAATAACATCCACATATTAAAATGTGTACATTCTAGGAACCTATATTAGAAAGCTGTATTCAGAATACAGTATTTAGAGTAAAAAATGAATCTTGATCAAAGGCAGGAGGACAAATGCAAAAGAAAGTGATACATATAATTACGGCTGAACCAATCCCAGTTTCTTGTGACTGTGGTTTTGCAGTGCAGTTCCTAAGCCCCTTAAGCATGTCTCATTGCACCTATGTAGACTCATTATTATTAGATTATTAGAAAAATTTATATCCCGCCTTTCCCATGCTGAAGCAAATGCCCAACGCGGCATTTAAAATTCCATAATAAAATGTACAGTGTACAATAACAGTAAATAAAATAATTTAAAAACAAGACACACACACACACACACATAGTAGAGCCATAGGGAGGGGGATAGCTCATCCATTCGCTGTAACAGAGTTAACAATGCTTTTGCCTGTTAATTTAAGTGTATCTCAGCTTATTTGTGTTGGGTTGTGGCTGTTTTATTCAGTCCAGAGTCATCTTTCATGCACAGCAGCTCCTAAAAGCTGCTATCTACACCCCAGCTTTCCTTTCCACTGTGAAGGCAGAGACAACTCCATTTGTGCACTCTTATTGCACATACAGAGCTTTCCTCCCAGTGGTGCAATGGATGGAGAAGCCTATGCTTGCCTCTGTTGGAGTGCCTATAGAGTTTTGGATTATGGCCATTGACGTCAGGGGATTCAGGTTAATTGAACAGTGTTGTTGTGAATAGTGTTCCTTGATGTGGTGGTGGAAGGGAAGATGCATGTGACAAATGGCAGTGTCTTTGGTTTTCTTACTGTAAATCTTAAGTTCCAAACCTGTGCCTGTAAATCTAGAGATGAAAAAAGGAAAAAAAAATGATCTCAGTGTGTTAGACAAACACAGCATATATTTACAATGTACTGGCCTTTGATTTTCATGGATTTCCACATGCATGTGTCGTGTCGGGTCATATGGCTTTGATAGGAGGTAGAGCTTCCAGTGTGTTTGGGACAGCACTATCATTGTTTAATAGTTTTCATATGTGTAAGTTCTGTTCATGTAGCTTCTATCATGGAGTTGTATTGATAGAAGCATGGAGATCCTCCTGCCTCAGATACCAAAGCCAAATCAGAATCAGAGCCAAAGATGGGCAACAAAGATGCTCGTTCCCTGTGCCCTGTTGCCCTAGGGTGAGTGATGAAGTATTTTGTGTTAAACATCGCCGCAGTTTACATCTTCGTTAGGATTTGTGCTGACTTTCCGTTTATACAGTGTCTTTTGTATTTGTTTCTTTTTCTTTCCTCATTTCAGGATTGTGTACATTATGGCACGTGTGTCTCATGAGTTGTGTGTGAGGGGTGTGAAAGTGATTTCTGCAGAACTGGGGATCATGAATGTCGGGCTATGCCTGGTTGAGAAGGACCCTTGCTTGTTCTGTGTTAGGCTGGTTATGTTTCCTGCATGGGAAGACTGTGCTGTGGGCAGATCTCCCATTTGTGGCCTGCTTGGAATTCCTGTTTTGTGTGCCAAACGGTGCTCATTTTATAGGGCTGCATACATTCCACAATCTCATCATGCAATCACATGATCATAAAATTTGGTACTGCGCGCTGGAATCAAGAGTCTGATAATCTCGACATTTGCTTCCTTGAAAGCCAGTTTCTAACAGCCATTAAGGACCAGACTAAACAAAACGCCTATTATGTGATTGGGGGCCTTTGTGTTTGGTTTCTCAAATGTAAATAGCAGCCATACAAGCTTTGATCTAGATCAGGAGTGCAGCAGGGGTGGGAGGGTCAATCTCTGCTCAGCCATGCAGTCACTGACTCGCAGCCTACCTCATAGAACTGATGTGAGGGCAGGATGGGATAACCCACATGTATGCCACCCAAGGTCCTTGGAGGACGGAAGGGATACAGTCAGGCTAACTATACAAGATGGGCTTGAAATTGCACAGATGTCTGGTGAAATATTTAGAATCTGGGTTCAAAGGGAGTTGGACAGGATTCACAGGGGTCTGAGTTTCGCAGTTGGGCTTTCAGGGCATTTATAGCTTTTTTTGCTCCTATGACAAGCAGGTGCATAATACATTATATAATGCCAGTAAATATATGAGTCTCCTTGTCTTGTAAAATTTATACAGGTTGCAGATGCATCCTATAATCTCTCCCAACATCCCAAATCTCTCCACTGAAGTGTAGATTTCTTGACTTCTTCTTCATGGTGAAAGGCCATCTTTGCACATCCTCACACTGTCCCACATTTGCTGTTTTTAACACCAACAGAAATGTGAGATTAGGCGCTTAACCCTATCCATGTTTCTGGTGCAGCTGCAGCTGCAATGCAGTCCCAAGGTAAGCAAACAAACACTTCCTTACCTTGAAGAGGCCCCCCTGACTCCCCCTCCATGACAGAGTGCAGCGCACACCCCATTGGGACAACTACATCAGGGCTTGAAAATTAGATAGGATTTGGCCTTATGTATCGTTGTTCAAGCAGCTTGGTGGGGTGTTGGAAGATCTGTGGGCACGATGATTTATCACATCCATGGTATAGAGGTACAAGGAACAATAGGATAACAGTTCCTCTAAAACGAGAAAGGCAACTTCCGGGGTGAAACAGATGGGGAAATCATAAGAGAATTCCTGGGAATGGCGCTTTACACTTTCTGCATATGATGTTTTTCTGTTCCAATTAGATGCTTATTACAGCATAAATACATATATAAATCCCCATGAAAGAAAGAAAAAAACAGAGATTATATTATCATCACCATCACGTTTACTGGCATGAAAACAGAGGTTATAATGGGGAGAAAATGTTTGGAGAAATGGTTAAGTGGCCCCTTCCCACTCATCAGTTCCAAATCACCCCTTCCCAAAACAGCTTTTCTCATTTAAAAAGCATTGTTGGATCGCTGTTACATACATTTGTACATTATATATTATGTTTTGGCCTTTGTTAGATAAAAAATATATATAGATATAATAGATCGTTTTCCAAAATGCACACAAGTAAAAGTAATAACAAGAAACTTGAGAGCCTTTGGCTAAACTATGCGCTGAATAAGAAACTATCAACTTTGTAAAAAGTGTGGAGAGGGATTGGGGTTCCAAGGTGTTTGAGTTTTGAAGTGACACAGGGGAGTAAAACAACTCAGAAAAAGAAACCACGTTTGATGTTACTATTCTGCTAGTGCAGTTTCAGAATGGCCTTTGATGCTTAATAGAAGTTATTTAAGCACAGAGCAACAAAACCTTTGTGGAAAAGCATTTTTAATTTACGTGGGCGCATCCTGCAGTGTCTTGAATCTAATAAGCAGATATATCTTGGGCAGAGTCTGCGCTTTGGGGGATAAGTCACTCTTACTTTGTGCGGGAATGGCTGTTGCATGCCACTTCCCAATCATCCACAACAGGCTTCTCTTGGTATGTATGTTTGCTTGGCGGTATGCTCTCCTTTAATATGTTCTCTATTATCTCTAAAAAATATTTACAGAGAGTAAAACGCTATAATCTTCTGTATCAAATCTCACCTATTTCTAGGGAAATTGTCCTTTCTATAAGGGAGCACTGTTTTATATTGGACTAGTTGAAGTACACTTTCTTCGAATGGATTGAAAAAGAGATTATGGTAGGCCCTCGTTATCCATGGGGGTGGTCCTTCCCTGGAATCCCCATGGATGCCAAAATCTGTGGTATTCAAACCCATGGATTTGGGCCACTCCCACCTTCTGAAAGCAACCAGAGCGCAAACTGAAAACTGGAAGTTGTGGATTTTTTTTTTGCCTGAAATGGACATTCTGTGGCCCACAGAGGTCGTAGAAGGTTGCAGCTCTGATTGCCTTCAGAGGGTTCAGGTGAGACCCTTCCCCACAGGCTCAGCACCCATGGATTCTGGTCTAACACAACGGTGTGAAACATAAGGCCCAGGGGCCAGTGGAAGCTCTTTATCCGGTTCTCGGGCCCTCCCAGCACCACCCTCAGGATTCAGCACACACTCTGTTGGCGAGACCCCTCAGCACCACCATCAGCTGCAGTGGAGGGCCAATCCCAGAGGCCTCCTCAAGGTAAGGGAATGTTTGTTCCCTTACTAGAGCAATGCACTGCAGCTGCATTGGCACTGGAAAGTTGGATAGGATTGGACCCTTAGTTAACTAACCCTTTAACATGTTACATAAAAAGAGAGAATGGGCAATTCACTGCCAATGCCAACCTGTTTTAAGTATCCCTGGGCCTTATCGATAGTCATTGTGAAGCACATTGAGCAATTATTGCATTCTGTCAAATTCCAAAGGGTAGTCTGCTGGAATGATGGGGTTGCATGAAATAAATACAATTTCACCTTTGGCACATCCTGTAAAAACTGTAGCACCTGAGAACTTCGTTGTGAAGCCTTGCGGCATTACAAAGTTTTTGGGGTTGCAAGTTACATAACAACATTACAGGTGCACCAATCTTTAAATTAAGACGGTGGGCTTACTTTGGATCCCCTGAATCCAAGGGGATTCAGTGTTTTGAGGAATTCAACGGGCTAATTCGTTGTCTGATCTACTGTATAGCATCATATCAACTGAATGTCGCATCTAGGTGATTTTACAGTCCTCTGTTTATGAAAGTCTGTCTCACAACATAGTTTTTATTAGTGATCCGTAACCAACAACCATGCCAAACTCCAGCTTTCTAGCTTAACGGGAGAGCAATTGATGAGTCAGTGCTTTTGTATGTGTAACTATTTTTTGTGTGTAAATATAATAACAATAATAATTCCCCTACATTAAACCATATACATATTTATTTCCCTACTCCAGTCCCTTACTAACACCAGATAGCAGTTCAGAATCTCCACAGCATCCCTACTATCAGGTGGAATGGAGATCTAGATCTGGGAATCATCTGCACGCTAAATGACTCGTCCTGTCAGTGTCCCTGAGAGTCTCCCCCAGCATTCTTTCAAATTCAAAAGGGTAGTCTATAGGTGATAAGCAGCATAGTGGACAAACCTGAACCCTGTGGGACACCAAAGGCCAGTGACTATGGCATCAAACAGGAATTTCCTAGGACCACCTTCTGAAATCCACCCTTTAAGATGGACCAATGCAACTGCAACACAGTGACCCCTTGGGCAGGAATTCCAGAAGGATAATGTGGGCAGTGATATCAAAAACATCTGAGAGGTCCAGCAGAACAATCAGGCCCTATTTAGAACCCAGTGTAGGCCTCAACCAGGACAGCCAAGTCCATTTCCACCCAAAACACTAGATTGAAATTTAAATTGAAATGGATCAAGATTAGTCTCATCCTGGAATTTCTGTAACTGGGTCTCCATTACCCACTTGAACAACTTGCCAAGAAACAGGAGATTAGAGAATTGCCATTAATTCCCTAGCCCTAACCCCCTGCCCACTCCCTTTCTTATCCCAACATGGTGGCACCTTGCGCTGGCTGGCTTCAGCTGACACAAGGGAGGCGCAGCATGGGTGCAACGGGACTGGCGCTTCCTGCAGCGCTGTCCTGTTGCTGTAGTGCCGACACAGGGCGCCCCCATGTTGGCGCAACGTCGTGCCGACACTATGACATAGCGTCGGCGCAACGGGCACGCTTGCATTGCGCTATAAGAGTCAAAGATAAAAGCCGCAATCCTAACCTGGAGTTAGGTCAGCAAAGTAGGCCAGCAAAGTTTGGCTGGCAAAAGGGCCACCATATTGCTCGTTTGGATCACTCTTGGAGTCAGGGAGGATGGCGGACATCTGTGTGCTGGCCTCTCTGACTCCGAGAGTGGTCCAAACAGTGTACCTTGTGCTGACCTCACTCCAGGTTAGGATTGCGCTCAAAGAGTCCTTTGGTTCTTACCCTTTGACTCACACCTGTGGTAAGGCTGAGTTCTTTCGTTACCTGGAAAGGGCAAGGAAAACCCTCAGAGAGCCCCATAGTGTCTCTATTTCCCCGCTGCTGGCCACCCTTCTCTCAGTTTCTTTTACAGCTACAACAGCATAAGTGAACATCTTCAGGAAAGCCGTTCTTTGTAAATCCCATAGGCGAGATTGTTGAGATCATTCTCTGGCATCAAACAGATATTTAACAGTTCAGGTTGTCTGGAACAACAGGAACACGGCGATCAAGAATCTCTCTGCTGCTAGGATGAAATGAGTTGTGACATAGCAGTGAAGATTAAATTTGTAACAGATAGAGCACATCTGAAATACTTACGTATGATTTCACAGTGGCATTACAAGTCTTAACTGCAGTATTTAAGCAGTTCGAAAGGATGCTTGTCAGCAGGATTTGAATTTTCATAAAATAGGATGCCGCTTTTTTCAAAGGGCCGTGACGGTGGACTGCATGAGCCAAACACAACATTTCTTTGCCACTGTGCCACTGTAGGCCAAGTCTTGCTCTGCGCACTCCTGCTCACAGAGCTGAAGACCTTAAATGATGGGGCAGAGGAGTGAGTTTTGCTTCAAACAGCCACCATCTTTGTTGATTTACAGTAACACAGCTGACCAGCTTGAGCCTTTTGGAAAGTGGGGTGAGCAAAAAGGAACCAAAACATTTTTTTCCCTTTCAGCTTACATTGTATTATCAAATCTTTCAGTATTATCAAAGCTTTCAGA
Source organism: Lerista edwardsae (assembly GCA_029204185.1). Lineage (NCBI taxonomy): Eukaryota > Metazoa > Chordata > Lepidosauria > Squamata > Scincidae > Lerista > Lerista edwardsae. The sequence continues at coordinate 44,022,352 of JAJKFI010000003.1, read as the reverse complement.
CATTTATTTATTTAATACATTTATAACTCACCTTTCCAAAAGTTTAAGGCAGCTTACAATATTTGATAAATACATAATACAAGATTAAAAAATTTAAAAGTATATGTGTCTCTTTGAAAATGTATATGCAAATACACAGTAAATAGATGTGATAATTTAGCAGTAAATTCTGCTGTTACTCCATAGCTTTCTGGTGCAATATACCACTAATTTGTCTTATTCAATTCATGTGAAAAATTGGCTGAAAAAGCAATGCCATTAACATTATTTTATATAGCTATTTTGTATTATTTACATATATAAAGTACATATTTTTATTATAAAATTTATATGACTAGATTCATCAATCTATAAAAATATATATAAATAATTTTAGGCGTTTGGATAAACGCTTTATAACCCAAATGCAAATGCTTGTTAATGTAAACATTTTAAATGCTCTGTATGCATGTGTGAGTGCTATGAAATACTTGTGCTGATTAAAATAAACATGATAATATCGCAATACAGTCTGATATTTTCAGATTGTCTAATAATCCGTTTCTCTCCTGCAAACATGCATGTCATTCATTTTTTGTCCAATCATCTTAAACACATGATGTGGAGTTAAAGGTATGCATTAATTGCTTATACACTAGCATAGATATGTTTGCCTGTGCTCTGATTAGAGCATGATTTAAAATCCAAATTTTTAATCTGTATGACTGGTAAATTAAGATTAAAATCTGTGTAACTACAGTCGCATATGGGCTACTGATTTCAATACGGATTATTTGTGAGTAAGCTAAATGCATGTGTTGGTCCAATTTGTTGATCAATTCACTCATTAACACAATTGACTTACTTTTTATCATAATTATAAAGCACTTTGGGGAAAAAGTGTCACAGAACTATTTTTCTTAATGATTTGTCAGTGAATCTTTTGGATTCCAGTGTTTCACATTTATGAATGGTTCTAGGAAAAAATATTGTATTATTATTAGGGAGCCAGAGAATCTTTTAACAACTCCATCTGGACTTCAACAGGTTAATTTTTCAATGAGGGTTGGGTTTTATGTTTATATTTTTTTAGCCTTGGTCAGGAGAAGTGGCTTTGCTTGCTCTTGTGTTGTGCCAAAGTGATAGGGTTTCATTTGTTTGAAAATCTAGCACATCCCAAGAGGTTACCTTGGTGTAGATTTCTTTCTCTCTGTATTAAATCGCTTATTGTCGCAAACCAACTAGTGCTGCTGGGCTTTGAAACAGACTTCTAAGAAGGTTAAAAAAAAACTTTTGTCTTGAAGACTTTTTCAGTCCTGCAGACTGGAGTACAATTTGCAGCTGTTTGACTTGTGACAGTGATATGGATCCAGTTGTACACAGTACACTAAGGAGCCCAGGGTGCAGCTGGAATAGAAGTTATAAATTTTAAAAGCAATGCAGATTTGGGTCATTAATTGGCCACTAATAAAAGGAAACTCAACTGTTTCTAACTGTGGGAGCCTGTAGCTCTGTATCTGATAACAGGAATTCATACACATTACACAGTTTTAGTGATTCAGACCACGACTAATTGAAATATGAGGCACAGTGATCAAATTTAGCTTTACCAGCATGCACTCTGGTTTGGGACTGTATGGCGACAAGGTAGCATTTATTACTTATTCTCCATAACACTGCCTGATTGAAATATCTACCTATGTTGTCAGCAGAGACCCAGCTGGGTTTTGGAGAAGCTAATTAAGTCATTAAAAGAGAGGTCAAACAATCTAACTCTTGCATACTAAACTATGTAAAAACCTTCATTATATTCTTTAATGTCAAGATTTGAATTTTTTTTTTTTATGGAAGGTTGTTTTACCGAGATGTGTTGATTACCTTTGGACTTTGACAAAAGTGTGCTGTCGGAGGTAAGTAAGTAAGTTTCTGAACCTCTTTTAAACACAAATATTTGCTTGCTTAAAATGGTTTGCTACACTTAGCATACCTTTGACAGATCTATAAAAGACAGCTTAGTTAACAGCTGAATTAATGGTGCATAGAATAACCATAGGCAGGCTGGAAGAATGAGAAAATATACACCTATGGGTCAAAGTGGCAGACCTAGCGGGGGACCCAGGGGATCATGGGCTGGAGTGGCAGCGGAGCTGGTGTTGCCCCATGCTTGCCCGCCCTCTGCAGGCACAAAAGCTTTTGACTCGCCTGCCCATCCACCCCTGGAGGGTGGAGGTGACGCCTCGGCTGGGTTCACCACTGATGGGTTATACTAGAGAAAATGATGTTGAACAAAACTACGTTGATGATGAGTCAAATTTTGTGTGGCTATATATAAAGCAGCAAAATTCAACAAAAACAATGGCTATAATAGGAATATTGTAGGCATGCAAGGAATGATGATGGAAAGCAGGACCAGCTCCCAAAATGTTGTCTTCCAGGTTAATGCTATCACTTCTGGTGGGTGCCAGCACAAGTGCCATTCTAAAAAGTGAGTCTGGTCTAAAACATTTGAGAACAACTGCACTAAAGCATTTTAAATTTACAAAGAAAGATTACATATTCAGGAAGGATCTCTTAACTTTTAAGGCAGGGGACCTCAAACACTGGCCCATGGGCCAGATCCGGTCCCCCCGGATCTTTCCCCCAAGTGAATGGCATCTGCCATTCCGCTTGGGGGAATGCAAAGACCCCGACTACAGCCCCCAGGGGTCTTCATGGCAAACCTTGTCTGTGCGAAATGCTGCGCATGAGGCCTGCTGGGGTGGCTGACCCCAGAAGCAGCTCACCGTGAAGACCCCTGGGGGCCATAGTTGGGGTGCTTGTGATCATCCTGGGCAGAACAGCAGACGCCATTTGTGCCGGGGACAATTTTTGGCAGTGCAGCGGTCTCCAGTTTGGAGACTGCTGATCTAAGGCATAACAAATCTTTGTAACATGGACCTGAATATGCACTTTAGCTTAATGTAGAGCCTTCTTCAATCACACCAAGGACAGTTAAAGTGCAATCTTAGACATAGAGGTAAGTCCTATTGTATTGAATGGGGCTTATTCCCAGGAAAGTGTGTATAGAATTGCAGCCCTTGTCAGACATTATTTGTAAGAATCCCAATAACCTGCACATGCTAAGTGATAAACTGGATTCTAGCCAGTGAGCCACCAATGAAACAAGGTATAGCTTCTATCTGTATCTGATCAACAGCTTTGAAATATAAATAGATTTCCCCCATTGTTGGTGAGCAATTTATCCTTCTTTTCTATGGCGTCTTTTTACATGGTTTAAAACTGTTGTCAAACCTATTTTGCCTTCATATGCAAAAAATAAATCTCCCATAAACATTTCAAATGAACATGTGAAGAAGCATGTCCGTTTCTACCTTTGGTTGCAAGAGCCCTATGAAAAGTAGTATTTTTCCAGTACACTGGAATATGAACAGTGACCTTTTTGATGTTGTTTAGCAGCACATCATCTTTCTGCAAAACATATAAAGTATATTGATTTTTTTTTTTAAACAACAACAACTCCTCTTTTCTTGGCCATTAATGATCTTCACAATTAGGTGCAATTCATGCAAAACTAGAACCTTCTGCTGAAGCTGACTTCAGTAGAATTTACTCCTGATAAGTATGCATAGGTTTGCATCCTAAGTTTGCAGTTCTAGAAATTAAGCTGCATTGAACAGAGAGGATTTTATTTCTAAGTAAATATACGCAGGATTGAACCACGTGTGGATAGATGTTAGGGAGATCTTGCTTCAATCTTTAAATTGTCCTCCTTCCACAAGGGGAAGATAAGGAGAGCCAATATCTCTTCCACCGTTCTACTGTACGAAAAGCCTAATAAGAAGAGCTATTTTTGAGCTGAAAACCTTAAGTTCTTCAGTTTGGCCCTAAGTTGAAGAACAGCTCTTTCCTATCTGCTCTTCTTCCACTTAGGGTCAAACTACCATATATAATCATGTATAAGTCGATAAATTTATGCCTAAAAATGACTAGAAAAATCTGGCCCCAATTTATATTTGGGGGAACACAGTAAATACCTTAGTCCCATGATGGGTGAATTAAATGGCTGAGCTGTTCTGAGTACTTCATTTGTAAGCCAGGGAGCTGCAGAGCCTTCTGAGCATGCTCAGTCTTGAGCTTGCTCAGAGGCAGCTGAGGAAAATGAACAGAGTTCTATGGAAAGTGAAACTGAGCCACACTGCATGTTTACTCGCAAGTAGGCAGCCACGCCATGGTGCGTTGGAAAGGGCAGGTTGAGAGGAATACAACGCCGCCAGAATGGTCCAGATCCGATGAACACTCAAGAAGGAAGACCCTCCGTCTAAGCTGAGAAATAATAAACCTAATGGAAAGTGAAACTGAGCTACAGGGTTGCTTTTACTCATGAGTAAGCAAGTGTTTACTGCAACATGTGAGCTGAATTCAGCAGGGTTCTTCAACCTCTACGTGTGAGGATTGTGCATTCACGTGTTAAAAGTAAACGGGCTGCTTGGAAAACAGGCAGAAAGCTATTATATTGGGCAAGCTCTTGAACTTTCAGACCATATGCTCTCTTTTGTTCTGGACGGCTGTGCTGATGAGGTACTGTGCAAACTATTGGGAGGGGGAGAAATGGGCTCTTTTATTACTCCAAAGTATTACTCCCAGGCAGGTATGCTGCTCTTCTCTCAAGGCATTTAGAAGAATCTGAGGGAAGAGGAGGCACCACACACCCTGCCTTTTCCTTGCAAGAACGTAACAAACCAACTTAGGGGGAGGGGGGTAATCGTTATGGAAATTGCAGAAGGTGACCCCAAGGAGATAAGGGATGGTATCAGCAGTGGCCCTTTGTCCAAGTCAGCCAGGAATTACAGAGTTAACCTAGAACCTGTTGCCTGCAGCTGGTTCACAGCTGCATCCAATTGGGGATCCTGGGGATAAAATGAGCTGGGAGACTCAGTGATGTTGGTGTAAAAACGTAGGAAAGGGTTGTGGATAGGGGGAATAGGTGAGGCTGTTAGGACTGAATTATGATTGGAACTAAGGTTGTTCTTGGAATGTAGGGAATTATTGTGGGGCTGCCAGGATCCTGGAGTCACCAACTGGAGGAGGAAGGAGGACCTTTGTGGCTGAGCAGGCAAGTTGACTGCATTTTGCCTTCTCATGGGTGGTGGGATTTAGTTGTGCCTTGTGTATAACTCAAGTGGTTTTGGATGATAGAAAGGCAGCTAATTAGCCTACCATGGGCATAAGATAGAAAGGAAGCTAATTAATTATACCATGGGCATAAGATTGCAGAGAGCGAACTTGGCACAACAGCTACCCCTGCAGAAGCCAGCCCAAGCTCGTAAAGGGCTCTGCAAGCAGGTAACCTGAGCTCAACTCTTAATAGTTGCTTGCTATGTTGCTGTTTCATTTTGTTTTTTTCCCTATACTTTAATAAATACGTAGACTGTACAGTTCTTAGGTAACAATTACTGGTAGATCATTTGTCAGAGTCTGGTGTTGGGTAAAACCAGACAAAATTATCTAATTCAAAGAATTGCAGATGCCCGCAAGTTTTCCCCTCGACTTGTCAATGGGGTATGGCAAATTCCATGATTTTTGGCTTAAAACGTGCCCTCAACTTATCCATGATATCGACTTATACTCGAGTATATACAGTAGACATCTGCCTACATTGGAAACATGGCTTGATTTGGGCAGGGGGGGAGCTTAACTAATAGCATATGTGAGGCTCACAAATCATGGCAAAATCATGATGTGTAGGAAGGCTCTAGTACTTTGACCCTGATCACACACACACCCATGTGGTTTTTTTAGTTTAAAAATCCCTGCCACTGGCTTTTGTTGGAAGTGTTTTAAAATAACAATAGCATGTGGGAAGAGACAAGATTAGGATGAAAACAACATGGGGGCCACACGGGGGGGCCATTCTGCAGTTTTGTACCCCTTGTTTGTACTATTTATCCCCCTCCCCAAATTCAGGCCATATTGCACATTTTAGCAAGCATCTAGTTTGGGCCTGAGATTCACAGTCTCCTTATAAACACTGATATTAGGTCAAGCCTAATTATCCACAGATTTTAGATCTATGGAGTTGGGTCAACGTGGGTCCCCTGGCTCAACACGAAGCCTCTGAAGGCAACCGGAGCTGTGTGTTCCTGGGCCTCATGATGCCTTAAAAGGCTTTAAAAAACATCACTTCCGGTTTTTGCCAAAATTTGGAAGTAACCTTTTTTGACTGAAATGGCCACTCTGAGGGCCCGCAGAGACTTCATATGGTGCGCATGGCCTTGGCAGGTTCAGAAATCCCTCCAGACTTGACTGGAGCATAGTTCCGGTTGGGTTTGGAAGGGGTGGGTGGGCTAAAGGTTTAATTATCTGCCAAAAGTTTATCCATGAGGGTTCCGGGAATGAACCCTCACAAATAAAAAGGCCCCACCTGTGTGTTATAGCTAGGGGTGTTTGAAATTGAAAATGGTGTTGGTTTGTTTTTGGTTTTTTGCTGGTTTCGTGATTTTAAAGGCAGAAAGCAATGTTACAGTATGTGTTTTTATTCTAAGTTTTCATTCCAACCTCTCATTTTTATTAATTGTAAATGCTTTAAAAGTGTACTACGTAGGTGATATATGTGATATAGTATCAGCAGATGCACAGTATTTCTAATTGGAAAAGTAATCTATTTTAATTTCAGGGTAATATCTTAAACTCCAAAATACAGTGCTTTGTGTTTTAATTTGGATATTTTTATACCAAAGAGGCAATGTTTTGTGATTTTTATACATTTTAACAAAAATTCATAGTGATATACAATATGATCAATAGCTATTTGTTCTGAATATAAACAGATATACTGTCTCCTTACTATTGAATGCCCGATACATACAATAAACATGTTTGCATATTAACCATTTTATTTTTATGTTGTACCTACTGTATGTATGCAGACATTTAATAATTATTGTTTATAAAAACAAAATCATGAAAACACAGTAAAATAGAAACAAAGTTTAATAATTGTGCATTGTAAGCTCAGTTAGGGGCGGGGAGTAGCTTCTTCAGAATACCAATTTACTCAACCAGTTTCAAGAAAGTGTTTTCTTGCCAGCAGCTGACCTTTGTGAGTCCTTTCTAGCTACAGGGTTGTAATTCAGCCAGGAGTGTAAGATAAAATGACCTTCATAACATGACTGTGGATGTTATGATAAAATATAATGAGATAAATCTGGGAAGAGACTACTCTTGACTGAAAAATTATAGCACTTGTAAGATGAAAACTTTAGATAGTTGAATGAAATGTTTTCAGCGTTTGAAAGCTACTGGAGTATATAATTAAATAGCATTAAGGGGTCTGTTTCTGCATTGCTCAAACAGGAAAAACTCTGTGGACAGACTGCTAGTGTTTTGTTTTTTAATTGTCAGTTTGGTTCATGACCTTAATACTTAACATTCAGTTTCCTTTTCTGATACATTAAAAAACAAAAAAAACAAAATGTACTTTCTATGCAGTGAGTGAAGTTAGCTCAAGAGGCAAGAGGAAGTCTTTCTGGATTTGCAAGCCAGTAATGTTAGAATTGTTTGTAGAAGTAGAATTTGTATGAGTGCCAATTTAGAACAATATTTTCGGCACAGTCCTTTGGCCATTTCTTCTGCAAAAGCCCATTAAAATGAGTGTGGACTACTCAGGATCTGACAAGCCCAGCTACCATTTCAAATGAGGCATGTGCAGGATAATTTGTCCGAGTATTTTGCCAATTGTTAACATTAACATTGTTCATGGTGAATGAAACAACGTTCCCTTTAAGCCTGACAAATATCCTAATCTCAAACTCCTGTCTTGGCGTTACTGAGAGCAGGGCACACACAAGCAAGCTTACAAATATAAAGGACCATCTATATTCCCCATCCCTGGAGTACTGTCTGATTAGAGTAACATAACATCTTTGCTAGGGACATGATATGAAAAGGAAGTTCAAAACATACCGTACTTCACTTACAACAATGGTTGGAGACTTCAGGCTTGTGAGATCCAAGACCCAATCCTATTCCAGTGCTGATGCAGCTGTGCCAATGGGGATGCGCTGCATCCTGTGGTGGTGAGGTAGTTACGGAGACCTTGTCAAGGGAAGAGAACATTTGTTCCCTTACCTTGAGGCTGCATTGTGCCTGCATTGGTGCTGGAACATTGTATAGGACTGTGCCCCTGTTTTGTCTTTTACTAGTAACCCAGGTCCACCAGCTGAAACCCACAGCAAAATGAGAGCTGTCAAAGACAAACAAACAAAAAAACCCTGAAAACGTAAGCTTTTAATCAAATACAGGTTGTTTCTGAGTACATGCTTAGCTAGGAATTTGTTTTCAGTACCAAAATTGAAATCACAGTTCTTCCATACAAAAACCCATGTCTGTTTTCCTTCCAAGATTTCTTCATTTCAACAGCTTAATTTTCACGGAGGAAGGTTTTTTTTGTCTTTTAGTTGATTGTGAGTGCAGTCCTAACTTGGAGTTAGGCCGGCACAGTTAAGTCAGAGAGGCCAGCACAAAGATGTACACCACCCTCCCTGACTCTGAGAGTGATCCAATGTGCTTTACAGTAGCCCTTGTGCTGGCCAAACTTTGCAGGCCTAACGAAACCGGCCTAACTCCAGGCTAGGATTGCTCTCTCAGTTGCCTTGAACCCAAACTGAAACTGAGCCTTTACACACAGTGAGCACACAGGACAGTCAAGGTTGTGCCCACTGACTCTCCTTCTGTGCATTAATCCAGACTTCTGCAAAGAGTGGGTAACGGTTGAAGCTGTACACACAACATTCTGCATGCAGGATTTGTACCATGCAAAATAAAGAAATGGAAATCAAGCTAGGGCCAGTTTATGGTCAACTGAACAAGTTAAATTCTGGTTTGATTCCAAAGAGTGCTGTGGTGATGAGAAGCTCAGAAAAACTTCTTGAGTTTGATGACCAAGAGCTTCTGTCTCATCCAGCCCTTGAAAGGCAGGCAAAATAGATTTCTGTGAAACTTATTGCGGGGGGGGGGAAGGATAAAGGAGAAAGCGTTATGGATAGGTAATAGCTCTGTCTGCGGCCTTTACCTTGACCTCAAATACAAATTGCTTCTCTCAGGTGAGTACAAAAAAAAATCTCATCTAACTAAGCGGTAGGCTAATTTGACATTTCTAAAGAATTATATTCCAAATCAATCGAGTGTGACTGACATTTTCAATCAAAAAGTATGGCTAGTTCAGATTAGGATCTTGAGCTGCGGCAAAGAGTGTGGGAATTCTAAGAAGCAGGATTCACTGACTCAAAAAAATACTGGCCTTCCCAGATTCTTGTATTAATGAGCTTCATCTCAGCAAGAGTGGGGAAAAATAAATCTAAGTTGATCCTAAGAAACATTTCTCTCTTTCTCTTCTCTTTCCCTCCCATCTTTCTACGAAAATATCTAATGACCTTTTACCAGTGCTGAACCTGGTTTTCATAATAAAAATTTTAAGAAAAATTCAATCAATAACTAGCATTATACAATCTAAACAACCTCAAAAAAAAACCAAGATTCAGTCAAAAGCTGCCACCATCACCATGTCATGGAAGAGAAACAGCTGTTCTCTACTAGGAAGAAGTTAGGCATCTTCAGAGTAGCCGCCATAACAAGGTCTCAGATAAGGGCATTGCCCTGCCCTGCCCAGAGATGGCAGAGATTGAACCTGGATCTTCTGCTTGTAAAGCATGTGGTCCAGTTCTGCCTCTCCCTGACTGCAAATGTATCATACAAATTATGCTCACTGGAATGCAAGTTATACCTGGCAGTGGGTGCAGTCACACTTCACAATGTGTTTTCAACCACATATAACTAGAGTTCAGTACACGTCTCTCTCCTACACACTCATGCTATGCAGTGAATGACATCTGAGACTATATTTTTAAAATGAATAATAAATAACAGCATTTATCATGTGCTATTCTTAAATGCTCAAAGTCCAGGATCCACAAATTTGAGTTGGCGCTGATAGCGTAACCAGCCCACATTTATTGTTGCCTCCAATGCTGCTGCCTCCCTGATTTGAGAGATGGGTGGGAGGGATTTGATGCTGCTCTGCATTTGGAAGTAGTGAGAAATCAAATTGCTTCTGAGCCCCTCCAAAGCCCAGTGCAAAGTCAGAGATGATCCCCTGTCCATCTGTCACTTGGTGTGGGTGCCACAAATGTGCTTGTCAGAATGAAAGACCTGCTCATTTTTGGTGAGGGCATTTGTGGTGCCCGCTGAAAGTGATTCATAGGCACTGACTTGGGGCGCATGAATGTTTAAGCTCATGGTAACTAATTGCAAGTCTCAGCTCACTTGTCCCTGCACTGCCACAGGTTCCAAAGGTTGTGGAGCTCTTAACCCTTCTTTTACTTTTTGAGCTCCATCCAGATAGGCTACTTGCACTAGTTAACAACTAACTAATTCCTTAGTAAGAATTCTATATTTTAAAAGATACAACAAACACCATGAAAGAACAGTCTTAACAAATCATGAGCATCTCTGTTTTCTCTGCAAGCATCTGCATTCCACATTACTTTAACATCAATTTCTGAACTAGAGTTGGAATAAATATTGGTATTATGGATAAATATTGGTATTATGGTCCATGGCTCCATTTTGAGGCCCACTCATTTTGAGTAGGCCTCAACTTCAAACATAGGCCTAAAGCTTATATTAATCTTTTGCACACTTAAGCCAAGGAGACTCATAGACATCCCATACAGGAAGTCCAGTTCTCAGTACATTCTCAGTGCATAGGGGATTTCAGATATCTGCATTTCAGATCACTATGGAGGAATATTTCTGACAGGGATTAAATGTTGAACCAAGTGTCACCCCTCCTCTCCAAATGGTTCTACTGAAGTTTTAAACCTCTGAAGAGAGAGACTGAGTGGCACTTGTCAGTGATGGATGCTAATATAATTGGAGAAATCAGTGAAGCTCTGAAGTGTTTTTAATCCAGTTGTTAGCCATGCAAATGAAGAGTTGCTGGCATGAATTTTTGAAAATTAAAATTCTGGTACTGTTTATGAATAAAGCTGCAACATTTATGCTTGCTTTATTTATTAATAGCTTTCTGAGGTTTTAGAACTCTGAAATATTAAGTATATTTCGTGTGCCTGGAACAATTCTGAAGTCATGGTACAACTCAACCATTTTTCACATATTTGGGCAAATTAGAGAATTTTAGCAAGAGTTTTTGTTTTGTTGCAAACATTTACACTGTTTTGCATAAAATTAAATTACATGTAGAAATGCATAAACTGTCTGAAAGCATTTTTAAAAATATTGTCTGAGAATATTCAAAAATGAAAACTACCCTGCAGTGGCATTTTCACTAGTATCATTTTTCAAATAGCTTTTATTCAGCACTTTTATGATCAGTGGCGTGACACAATATAGATAAAGTTACTCCATGTGAACAATACCCTTGTGCTGTTTGGGTTGGTATGAGTTGTTCAGGGTGTCTGTCAGTATATCCTGCAGTTCCCAGCTGAGAGCATTTTTAAAGGGATTTTGATGCCCTGAATTTTGCTTGGTGAAAATAATATCTTTGAACCATATTATGTTCTGATAGTTGCATCTGTTTTGATTCATGTTCATTCATGGACCTATTCCACTGTTACAGTAATTTACTATCTCTAAAGTACTCCTTCCTAGAGCTAGTGATGGTTATTCCGTTTAAAACTCTAACAGGGCAATCCTATTGTTGGCCTCTGCCACTGTTCCAATGTGATGTGTCTCAAACATGCCATAAAGCAACTTTGTGACTATTCGGGGCACCAGTGCTGGTGGAAAAGCCTGTGCATCCAAAGGAACAGCGGTGGAAAGGAAAGTGCTCAGTGACATGGGGGTGGATGGGGAGTGGGAGCTGGAAGGACAGAACAGAGGCAGAGAGGGGATGCAATGGGACAGGGGAGGGTAGAAAAGGAGGTGGGACAGATCAGGGAAATGACAGGATCAACATAGAAGGCCTCTGCCATTTCCTAACTCCCTTCTTGGGCCTTGCATGGGTGCTTTGCACCAGCAATGTAGCTGGTACAGATTTGAGAAGCCCTATTGGGCTGGCTGGAGCTTTACTCGGCGTAAGGGGACAAATGTACTCTTACCCTGAGTAGACCTCCAGCAGCCTCCTAACTGGCACTGGATACAGCATAGGCCACTTGGCTCCGCTGCATCAGCACAGATTAGGTAATTAGTGCTGTTTCCCCTAAAGTTAGCCCTGTACAGCTTGGTTAGTTTGCTAGTTTATACCATGCTGCAGTTTAGTTTGTACAGGCATGCTGGGGTACCATTCTGGACCACACCGTGGATACTGGGTACACCTGTTTAAAGATAGAGGAACATCAGTGGTTTTGCTGCAACAAGGTAAAAAAAGAGATTTGTTCCATGTTTCGCTATCTTTTTAATAGGCATCCCAGTATCCATGGATAATTGAAACCATGGATACCGAATTAGTGGATACTGGAGCACACCTGTAATTTCAATAAAGCAGCCCATTCTGCCAACATGCCTTTGTCTCGTATGTTATTTGGGGGTATGAACTAATGGATTTCTTTTTACATGGTATAAGGAGAAATGAACTTTTTTCATAAAATCTCTTTAAAACACTTGAGGCTGGAAGTAGACAATCCTTTGCAGAAATCTGGACATGGCATGGAAAGTTGCATAACAGAGCCTTCAGTATAAGTGGTATGTACAACATCCCATTACTGACAGTATTCAACAGGGTTTGCAGATAAATAATGGGGGGGGGGAAGACATGTATATATCCCATGGCTAATGCAGCCTCTACAGCCTTGATCCAGCTTTGTAAAAAGAGATGAACTGTCTTCAATCTGTCTTGCGTAAAGCTTATTTCAAGTAAAGTAAGTTCCCAAAACATGCCTGAAAAGCCCTCTGTAAGTGCCAAGCAAATATTAACTTTGTTTGCAGCAGGGAGAGGCAGAAGGTCATACTGAAGCTACTGATAGCTCTGGCAATGATCTGAAGTCACTCCTGAAACTTGTGTCCCCTGCACCCGGGTGAATTGTTTGGTTCCCCCACCCCAGGTGTGTGTGCGTGCGCGTGCGCGTGCATGTCCCAGTCCCGTACAAAAAATGTAAATGTTGAAGTTATCATTTTACAACATGTATCTCATCCTGGTAGTTTATAAGTCTAGGACAAAGGGAAAAAAGTAGCTCTTTGAAGTCTACTCACCCCTAGTTTAAATCGTGTATGTGGTAGAAAAGAAACCTTTTTTAATCTATATGCCCCATTTCAGATTTCTTACAGGCATGAAGCACTGGTGTGCACATTCAGCTCTCCCAAAGGATTCTGTTTCAGTTCAGTATTGGAGGCAGCTCATGCATGCACTCGTTTGTGAGCTCAGATGCACATCATTGAACTGAAAGCGAGAACTTGTATATCCAGGAAATCAGTTTAAATAAAATTTAAAATTCTTTAGATTATTTTAGGAGTGTTGATTGGAATTTAACAGTCAACTTTAAGATACAGAATCACATTTTCTTCAACATAAACAAAGCATTTATAGACAAACAATCATTTAATCAAATACTCTAGAACTTGGTGATTTGATTTACCTTCATAGTTGTAAATTGGTCGTTTTAAACTGTCTTCCTTTAAGAAGGAAAGCAACTATTGTTGCCTATACAGGCGCGCCCTGGTATCCACTGATTTGGTATCCACGATTTCAGTTATCCATGGATACCATAGATACTGGGATGCCTGTTAAAAAGATAGGGGAACATTAACCAAATCGCTTTTTTTACCTTGTTGCAGCAAAACCACTGATGTTTCCCTATCTTTAAAAAGGCATCGCAGTATCCACAGTTTCAGGTATCCATGGGGTTGGGTGGAGGTGGGGTCCAGAATGGAACCCCAGCAGATGCCTTTAGAATGGTTCTTATTTTTATTATCTATGTAGGACTGTTGCTTTATTTTATAATAGGGCTTAGCCACTAGGTCAGATGATAAAATGAATACAAGTACTACAATACTTTCATATTGTGATGCACTCACTGTGGCAAAGATTTCTCATGCTGCATTTTTCTCAGAGCGCAATCCTAAGCAGCACTGGAATGGGGAGGCTGACGGGCCAGCGCCATATCCAGCACTGCTTAGGAGAGGCTGGAGCCTCCCTGCGGCAAGGGAGTGTTCGCTCCCTTAGCGTAGGGGAGGCTGCAGCTCCTCGGATCTGCACCTGCTAAATAGCAGGCGCAGATCTGAGGAGACCGTGTGGCCCGAATCAGGGCCATGCAGCCTCCCGGGCGGGCTTAGGATGCAGCCTTATGGCCAAAGCCTGCCCATGTGCCCCCCCCCAACCCCCCCCTCCCGCCAATCCCGTGTCCATATGGAAACGGAGCCTCCCTTGCACTGGCTGGCTTCAGCCAATGCGAGGGAAGCTCAGCGGGAGCGCAACAGGACCGGCAGCACCAGTTCTGTTGCTCTAGCACCGACATGGGGTGCCGATTGGCGCCCCTGCATCAGTGCTGAGGCCATCGCGTCGATGCTATGACGTAGTGTTGACGCGACAGGCAGCGTTGGATTGCGCTGTCAGTAATGTTGCCAGTGAATGCAGCAGGAGGAGCTTCTATAGAAGAACTCCCTATGTAAGGGACAAGTGATTGGACAATTACTTCTATCCAGCTTATATGTGATACCCATGCATTCAAAAATAAGCACTGTGAACCAAATTCTAAGCACTGTGAACCAGAGAATGTCTCTTCAGAACTTGATGGCTTTTAAATTTACTTCATTTGGGATACATATTTATTGGCATAATATGCTTAGAGACCCCCTCAAAATTATTATTTTTCTTTTGTTTCCCAAGCAGTTTGTTTCCCAAGCAGTTCCACGCTACAAGCAAATGTACAAGATTTCAGACAGTGAAATACCACTGAAGATTATTTTGACATAGTGGGCCATAGAAAGATTGGTATCGTTTTCTTGGTAGGATGTGCATGCATTTGATTGTAGCAAATAAGACCATTCTATTATTTGCTTGACCACAGAGCTAAAGCAGTAAAATGTTCCATATTGTTTACTCCACACAGCTGTATTAAGCTGTGTGCACATCTGAATACAGTAGTTCACTGAGGAATAGAATTTTGCACAGAAAAAAGTAGCTGCCAGCAAATGATATATTCTCAAGGAATACTGGACTTCTGCACTTGTGAACAATGATGGATACATTTGAAAGCCAATCCTGATTACAAATGCATGTGTGAACTCCCTTTAGAATGTAGTATGCTTCTAATAGCATATTTGAAACTCCAATACACGAGAAGGAAGCAAAGTTTGAATCGTTTTTGTCCTGTTAACAGCTTTCTTTATCCTTTCCTGAACGCTTTATTTTTCAAAGTGATGCAATTTTGAGAAACCCCTAAGATAACAGTTAATTCAGGCCGTAAAAACGAAGGAAAGTGCTACATGAAAGAGCCATTTAGCATGGGCTAAACTGTTCAGACGTAATGACCAATAAGCTAATCACCCACCAAATCTGGATTTTTTTGTTTTTGTTTTTAATTTTCAGTTAAGACAAAGAGCAATGGGCTAGTTGCTGACGTGGTTTTGAATAATCATGCCTAGTTTTAAATAATGATCTTCACCTGGCAATTGTTACGGTCTAAAATTTATATTCTCACCTCCTGTGGGCCCCCACGGTTATCTGTCAGCATCTCCATTTGTCTGAGAAGCATAAATCATCTCTTGATGGTTCTAGCCAGCGCAATGATAAATATTTGCTGAAACAGGAAAAAAAAAAGATTCATTAATTCTGATGAATTATGATATTGCACATCATTACTGTAAAAGATTCCCAAATCCATCTGTTATTGCCCAGTGCTGGGGGGGGGGGTCATTGGCTTCCCCCAATGCAGAACATTACTATTTGATTGCATCTCGGAATGGGTGCATGTATGAGTGTGTGTGTGCTGGTTTTGGACCTATAAAGCCCTAATAAGTTTATGGCCTAAACGTTTCAGCTATGTGGTGTAAAGGATAGCTCCATACTTCGGCGGTCTTTTGCTCCTAGTCTGCTGGTGTGAGGAGTACTCAGAGACCAGAGAGAGGCAGTGTAGGCCTCAGTCTATGCCCTCCTGGTGCTGCCCACAAACTTCCATTTCCTGTCCCATTTCTCACTTCAGTGACACATTAATGGAACCTGTGCAGTAGATGAGTATTTCACAATCTCTGACCAAGTTGCTGGAGGCCGTGAGGCAAAGACCTGCCCCAGATCACCAAAGGGCATCCTCTTAATAGTGCTATTTATGAACTGTGTCAATTTCTTCAGACCAGCAGCAAGGTGGTCTCTGTGCAGGGTGACCGAATGTCCTCTTTTTTCAGGACATGTTCTACAATTCTGTACTGGGCAAATTTCAACATGCCCTACATTTCAAGGCAGACAGGGGGTGGCCAGCATCAAGAGGAGCTGCCTACATCACTTGCATGTGTGTTACAAGCGTGTCCTTCATTCCTTTGTTCGTTGAGTTGCATTAAAAGAGGGACAAGATACCCCCATATCTATCCATCTCTATATCTGGGTGCTGTGTCCTCTTTATGTTTTATTTTCTATCAGATACAGAATAGGACATAGAGGATAAACATAGGGTAGGGTACACAATGGGTCTAAAACATAAGGTGACTATCAGAGTTACAGCATACTCTTTCTTCTCTTATAATCTATTTTCTTTATCTTCATTTCCAACTTAGATCATTATATCAATATCACATCTATATTATTTACATCAGTCGCTTAATTCTTTGTCTATCCAGTCATAAGAAGTCTTCCAATATTTTTGTATTTTTACTAAATTACCATCTTTTAACCTTTCTGTCAAAGTATCAATTTCTGCTACTTCATATTTTTTCAATGAGTTTTTCAATGAGTAGGTACATCTGTCATCTTCCACATTTGTGCATATAATAGTCTTGCCGCAGTGATAACATGTATTATAATATGTTTTTTTTTTTTACTGTTCTCTTGTACTGTTGATAAAACACTTGAGGAGAAATACTTCGGGTTTAAATGAAATCACACATTTTAACATTTTTTGTAATATTTCATGTACCGTTCCCCAATATTTCTTAGCTCTATCACAGGTCCACCACATATGGTAATAGGTCCCATCAATCCTTTTATGTTTCCAACACGTTTTTGAGAGCCCAATATACATTTTCACCAACCTTATCCTCCTCTGTGGTTATGACATCTGGTAAACCTGTTAAGGCCCAATCCTAGGGGTCTGCCCTGGTGCTAGCCATCACAAATGTGCCATGAAGCATTCTGGCAACAATATGGGAGTAGGCAGCACAATCAGGAAGCACTGTCCCGCTGGCACTGAATCCACATCGATGAACTCCAGAGCTGGTGAGTTCAGCACTGAGCAGGGCAGGGGCAGGGAGAGGGTGGATTGGAGGCAGGGAAGGGTAGAACAGAGGGAGAATCCAGCCTGGGAGAGGAGCAGGATCGGCAGAGAAGACCTCCGTTGTATCCCCCCTTGCTGGGCTAGAAAGCCCTAAATGGAGCTTCTCAGACTTGTGCCAGCTATTTTGCTGGTGCAGATTCGAGTAGGCTGGGACTTTACATGGAATAAGAGACCAAATGTTCCCTTACCCTGAGGAGATTTCCAGCCTGCTCAGTTCCAGCACTGGATACAGCAGGACCACAAAAAGAGTTTCTCCTAATGGCATCTTGGCAAATCTGCCAACGAAACATTATGGACAGATAAAGATGACAGTTTCTTAATAAAGACCACATATCATTTTGAACCCTATTTGAGTTCAACTCCGCTTTTCCTTCTGCATTATAGAAAAGGACCTTCATGTGTTTTAGATCAGCAGTTCCCAAATGGTGGGTCTGAAACCCACTAGTAGGTTGGGACCCAGTTTTTGTTAGGTTGTGAAATTGACAGGGCTTATTAGGCTATGCTCATCAAGGGTTAAACTAGTTGCTCCTTGGAGGGGAGCCTTCTGACCAATCATCATTATAGCCATGCCCCTTGGCATTTATAAATCAGGCAGTCTCTCTTTGACTCCCAGTGCTTGTACTTCTGCTGCAGGGCCATAAATTCAAACCCTGATCTGGGACAGCTATCACAAGTGACATCTCAGAATATTAATCTGACATATTCACCTAGGCTGATTATCTTTGTAGAAGGGCTCTTTGCATTATAGTCATTCATATTTAGACAAGTATTTTCACATTAGGCCTTGCCAGCATCTTAAATCATGGACCAAGTGCTTTTTCATCATACCTGCTGGCACCTGGACTGAGGACACCAGAATGACTATTGTGGGGCTTTTGGTTTAGTCACTATTGCAGAGACCCAAAGAGAAGGCAGCTCTGATGAATTTTGGAACAGAAACTGCTGGTGTACGCTGTGGGTAATCTTTCCTGGAGCATCACAGAACTATGATGTCTTACAAAAGATTAGGGAAAACTTGGTTAAAACCCGTTTACTACCATTGGTGAATTCACCCGCCAATTAATTTCAATTAATGTTTTAGAGATTTTCAAAAAGTGGCTGCACCAAATTACCTGAAACTTGCTCTGTAAACAGTGTAAGGATAGACCTTTTTAGAGGTACAGTTGTTTTGACTGTCCACCCATGTTATCATTTAAGAAACAGGGGCAGAATTTTGGGTTTTTTTGTTTTATGGGGTGCCGTTTCTGAATCTGATTGGGGCCCCCCAAATCTGAAATGAAAGTTGCCATTTTAGCTTCCTGTGTTAGGGCAGGGGCTAACCTTTCTCACTGAGTCAACTTTAAAGCTTTCAGGTACAATTAGCACCTGTAATAATTTTTTTAATAATTGGCGGGCAAATACACCGATGGTAGGAAACGCGCGTACTTCAATTCAAACTATGGGCTAACTTTGTAGAGGCTAACTATCTTTTTACTTTGGGGGACAAGTTAGGTGAAAACATAGACACATATCTCCTAATTGTCCTGTGTTATTTTTTAATGTTCTGATGTCTTCAGAGACTGTGAATGAATTATTGCATCTGGCAATAAAAAATGTTTTTTATACTCCACAAAACTGTAGAAGGCAGCTCTAGATCAAATATCATAAGGCTGTAGGCAATTTACTACCATGTTTACCAGAATAAAGCATCTCACTATGAAGACAGGCTTCATGAGGACAATTACCAGAAAGCTGCAACATGCATTCCTACAGAAGAAACTTGATCACACCTATTGAGTCCTCTAATCACTGACAGGGACACGACTTAGCGACTGAACAACAACAACAACAACAACAATCACTGACAATTGCAGAGCAATTTAGAAAGAATCTGCATTTTAGAGTGAATAGTCACTAATCACTGAGATTTACACAAAGCATTTAGAAAATAGGTGACCTCTGTGTTACAAACAAACAAAAATAGGTTGTTGTTGCCTTATCAAGGTACAGAAATACACACAGTCTACTGCTCACCTGGTTTCTCTGAGCAGATTTGGGTCTAAAGCAATTGATCTAGATATCTCACTGCAGACACAAAGCTCACAAAGCTGATTTCTCACAAAGCTGATTCATGCTGTGAGGGTCATCCTGTTCTTGCACCATGGCAGGAAACTTTACTGTGCCATAGCTTTACTGTGCCATACTTCCCCACAATCTGTGATGCATCTTTGCTTTCAGTCATAAACTGTAGCTTTACCATTTACCTACTGGCTGAAGGGAAGAAAAAAAACCATGATGGTGCTTCTGTGCACTCATGACCCAGGTTGCAGGCACTGGCATGAGTACCTAGGGCCCAATCCTTCCAGTGGTGATCCAGCTGTACCAGTGAGGCATGTGCTGCATCCTGCAGTGTGGGGACAGTCACAGAAGTCTCCCCAAGGTAAGGGTACAACTATTCTCTTACCTTGGGGTTTCATTGTGGCTGCCTCAGCACTGAAAAATTGAACAGGATTGGGCACTTAGTTGCTTCACTGCCTCAGAGTTCCTCAGGAGGCCTCAGAGTTCCTCAGGCTAGTGACACTCAGTGACACATACTGGTAATAAATTATATTAGTTGTACAATCAGTCTTGTCAATGGTGCAAGAACACAGAAGAAGATTCAAATACGCTTCCTCCAAATCAGCACCTGGACACAGTCCAATGCTGGGAGATGGGACTGATGATTTTGCTTTGTTTCACACAGGAATCATCCTTGTAGCAACTAAAGGGTTATTTCTTGCCTCTGTAGCTGCTAGAGGACAAATCAATGTAATGAGAAAGATTTTTTTTCTTCTCCACAGCTTGTTCTAGGGCTGGGGTGGGTGAAAGGTTGACCTTATATCAGTATATCAGTTCTGAAGCTGCAAGCTGCAGAAGCCAGCTCTGAAAAAATAGGGTTTTTCCCAACATGTTTATAAGGCAGAGAAGGGTCAAGGAAAGTTTAGAAGACTTCTGTCTCCAGCTCATTAGGGGGGTGTAAAACAAGTACCAGAAGTCTGCAAAAGACCTAATTAACCAAATTGTAGCACTCAAACCTCTGCAAAAAATTCAGCTTTGCAAGAATGAACTTCTTACTTCAGGATTTGTACTCTAGGGCCCCCTTCTGGAAATTCCTGAAGTAAGCAAGCTGTATGCTCAGTGAACAATGAGTTTTTCAGGGATAAAGGTAGCTTTTTTTCAACACGTCCATAGAAATTGATACGCAGTACCTTGGATAGCACACCATTTTTGGACAGTAAACATTAAACTTTCAGTACCATTGGCGGGCAAAAACACCAGTTTCAGTTCAGGTATATGGGAACACTTTGACATGTTCCAAAAACATAATTGCACTGAGAAGGGCAGTGGCTGTACATGTTTCAAAAGGCAAAAGACTTTTGCGCAAAAATACCCATGGTAGCAAATGGGTTAAGATCACTTACCTATCCTCTCTTTAATTGCCTGTGAACGCAATCCTAATCTGGAGTTAGGCCGGTGCAGTTAAGCCAGCAAAGTTTGGCTGGCCCAAGAGACACCGTAAATTGTGTTTGGACCACTCTTGGAGTCAGAAAGGCCAGGACACAGTCATGTGCCATCCTCCCTGACTCCAAGAGTGGTCCAAACGTGCTTTACGGTGTTCCTTGTGCCACCAAACTTCGTTGGCCTAACTGTGCCGGCCTAGCTTGCACGATACCTGCCAGAAATGGCTAAATTCATATCACACCACAAGGCCAGGGTGGTTCTGCTTTGGGGTAGGCAAAAAACTTACCACCAACAGCAAATCAGTTGGAAAGCAAACAATTCCTACCCAGCCTCCAAAGGGTAGCCAGTCACAGAGGGTGCCCATACTATTCCAAGGGAGGGCAGGATGGGGCACTGTGCCACCAGAGCTCCAGCTCTCAAACTCAAGACGCAGCCAGTGAAAACACTGATTGAATTCTGGGTCAGCAACTGAGCATGTCAATCAGGTGCAGCCCATCTTTGCCTTGTGCAAGGCAGGTTCGGGCACAGGGAAGCCACGACTATAGCACCAGACTGGCTGCATTATCTTAATTTGTCTATATATTAAAAAAAAAAAACGAATGAGGAAGTTTTACTGGAGATACAAGCGTGCCCCAGTATCCACTGATTCGGTATCCAATGTTTCCGTTAACCATGGATACTAGGATGTCTATTAAAAAGATAGGGGAACATTAAGCAAATCTCTCTTTTACCTCGTTGCGACAAAACCACTGATGTTCCCCCATCTTTAAAAAAGGCGCCCCTGTATCCATGGTTTCAGTTATCCTCAGTGGCACCTGGAACGGAACCCCAGCAGAGGCCAGGGGATGCCTGTATTGATGAACCATAAGAAACATGCAGATCCAAAGTTAATGTCTATGCACTTGTGTGGAGCAGAGATAGTGTCATCCTAAGCGTGTTTATTCAGACGTTCCGCAGTATTCAGTAGGACTTAGGGCACAATCCTAATCAACTGTCCAGCTAACTAACCAACCAACCGGAATAAGGGCAATTCAGCATAAAGGTACCTGAACAAACATTCCCTTACCTTGAGGACACTTCTGTGACTACTATTCCACTGCTAGATGTAGCGCATGCCCTACTGGCATAGCTATGTCAGTGCTGGAAAGTTGGTTAGGCTTGCACCCTTACTCCCAGTAGTTTAGAATTCTAGTCTTTGTGTGGATATGTCAAGTACATATTTCCCTCTTCTTCTCTAACATAACTTTTTCCTTCTTAATAGAAGCTAAGAGTCTTACATTTCTGAAAGGAACTAGGCTTTTTGACTGGTAGCATGATCATGGCCAAGTAGATTTAGTATCTTTTTGACCTAGAGATTGCACTGAAAAAGGATATATGTGAAATTTGCTACTCATTTAGTATAATTATGCTATTCACAGTACCTGACAACCTTCAATTAAGTCTCATTTTTTTGGAAGTGAAAGGAACAAAGGAAACTGGTATTTATCACTAACAATGTAGTTTAGTGAATTACGGAGGCTATACATTGTAAGACGCAAAAAGCCAGGACTAGTAGATAGGAATTACGATGCTCCCTGTATAACACCTCATATACTCATCCTTAATACACTGAGCATTTGGGATCATAAATTTTCGGTTCAATAAATGCTCCATAAGAGAGACCCATGTAAGGGACAATATTTTTTTCTATATCAAGTGTAGGAAAGAAAATAACCAATAGCTCATTTTAAATTATATCAAAATAGCTGTATTGATTTGTTGATTGATAAATGTCTTAAGGTTTACTAATTGTTGTGCATCCTGAGTTTATCCATGTTGATTCCTTTTATATTCCATGGAATATGTAAGTGCACATAAGATTGCAGCTTTAATTGATTGAATTGAGCCCAATCCTATCTCTTTCCCCTGCTGGTGCAGCCACACCAAAAGCAGGCAAGCTGTACCCAGTGTCAGGTTGAATGCTTCATCAGGGAAAGGAGATTTAGGGCACAATCCTAAGATGTGCTGGAACAGGCAGACCTGCGGACCTGCGCTGTATCCAGCATGGCTTGGGAGCAGCCTGGAGCCTTCATGGGGCAAAGGCACATTCATCCCCTTGCCTCGAAGTAGTCGCCAGCCACCACATGGGGTACTTGGATCTGTGTCTGCTATACAGTATGAGTGCAGGTCCAAGCACACCGTGCAGCCACATTAGGATGTGGCCTAATGGCCGCATCCAAGCTCCACCCCCTTCCCTGGGCCAGCCCGCCTCCCGAATCATAAATTGTTCCCAGGCCCAAATTCCTTTTCTGTCCACTCGCCTTTTCACTTTGATCATTCCATTCCCTGCAAAGAAATTACTCTTTAAAAAGCCCACTTCCCAAAATTTATTCATCAGAACACTCAGAAAGGCTCATTTCAGAATGTTCCCCTTATTGCTTGGTGGCCAAACCATATGTGGAGCAAATAGCTGTTATGAAAGGCAAGAGGTTGAATGCCTTATGCGGTCCAGGTGGTTTGGTGGTCATATATTGTACAGTTATTTCGGAAATAATAATAGTAGCAACCAAGAGGGCTGAGGGATCTTTCTCTGCTTTTGAAGTGCTCTTTGTTTCCATCAATAGCACTCAAACCAAAGTTCTTAAACACACAATGAAGTCCCATTGATTAAAAAAAGTTAGGCATGTGTGATTCCTGTCAGATTATTTCCTTGTAGTAGTGTTCTGCTTGCATTTACAAACATCGGTGGTGAGCAGGAACTGGCAAGAATACATGCTCCCATGTATTTAACAAAACAGTGTCATAAGTGGCCTTAACAACTTCCAGAAATGTAGCCATAGGGCAGTATAAAAATGTGAAAAATAGTGTGCAATGCTAACCAACTTTCCAGCACTGGGGTAAGGGCAATGCAGCTCTGAGGTAGCTCTGAGGCTCTGGCCTAGGTGCCTTTAAAAGGGGACTGGACAGATTTCTAGAGGAAAAGTCCATCACAGGCTATAGGCCTTGATGGGTAATGCAACCTCCATACTTTAGAAGTTAGCTACCTCAGAATGCCAGATGCAAGGGAATGGCAACAAGATGCAGGTTTCTAGTTGTCTTGTGTGCTCCATGAGGCATCTGGTGGGCCACTGTGAGTTACAGGAAGCTGGACTAGATAGGCCTTTGGCTTGATCCAGTGGGGCTCTTCTTAATGTTCTTATGAGATAATTGAAGAAACATTTCCATACCTTGAGAAGGCCCCCATGATTACTACACCACTGCAGAATGCAGAACATGCCCCATTGGCACTGCTATGTCAGTGCTGGAAAATTGGTTAGGAATGTGCCCTTATTTAAGGTGCTACAAGACTCGTTACTGCTTGCTAGATTTGGCTTTAAGGATCTTTGAGCCTAACAGTGCAATCCTATGTATGTTTGCCCAGTTAGGTGTGTATAAGATTGCACATAAGCAATGCCATTGCTGGTGTGTTGGACTTCAGCTGGAGAGATCTGGGTTCAAATTTCCACCCTACCCAGGTTTATTGAATGACTTTGTGCAAGACACCATCTTTCAGCCTAATCCATCTCACAAAGTTGCTTTGACATTGTACACAATGCCAGCTCGTTGGAGGAAGGGAGGGATACAAAAACTCAAAGAATCAAAAGTATCTAAAGTACAAGTAATCTGGTGCTCACCGAAGACCACACAGCTTGCCCAGAAATTTTGATGGGACCCTTCTAACATGATTAATATCTGTGTCTGCTCCATACCCCGGGCTCCGAATTTTCACTTTATCTGGAAGACGAAAGACTTTTCCAGCTTCAGTTGAACAGAATTACAGTACATCGGTAACAACTGCCGTCGATGGTCTCCGATGAATTATTAGGGCTGTACTGTTATCAATATTCTTTTCTGTATCTGATTGCATGGCTCAAAATAATATCAAAGAGAAGAAGTATATCTTGTTCCTTTTTCATGCTGTCTACTGTCAGTGCTGGAGGCATCCAGTTTTGTCATAACTTATACAATTATCAATAGCCTTTTTTTTTAATTTGACATTTTAAGAGCTGTGTTAGGTAAAGGATACTTAATAGCACTTACTTGCTTTAAACTTGAGCTTTGATTTATATATAGCATAATTACATCTAAAGCCTCTAACTCAGTGCTTACTCCACTAGGTATTTCATGTGTCTTTTGCTTTAATATGTCTCCTTGCTTATAGCAGGACTAATCCTTTACCTGGGCATCTTAAGCTCAGAAACACTGATTACATATTGTGATCTTCTTGCAAGCACCATAATTATTTCCTAATGTCTCTCCTTTTCTTCAGTTATTTTGACTTTCAGTTCAATATAAAAGGAAATAAAATGGTGGATGAAATTTCATAACAAAATTTGTTGCAGGTAAAAATCCAATGCATAAAAATTACTGTGTCTTCAAGACCAAAACATACCAATCTTCTAAGACCCTGAATAATTTTTTTCTCCTAATCCCTTGGTGCCTTTTAACAAGTGAAACTATTTTTTATTTTTTTATAAAATTGTCAATGGCTTTTTGCTAGATTTATTGGGGCTTCTGTTCAGCCTCACTCTGCCTTTTGTACTCTGGGATGCACACAGCAGTTCATTTGAATGAGGTTGTGCATTTTCTCCTTTTACTTTACTAAGGAAGAGTAATTAAAAGTTTGAAAGTCTGGTATAAATTGCCTCGTCATAAATCAGAACAATTATTTAGTCATTTGTTATTTTACACACATACACCCTTTTCCAGTACAGATGAGCCTATGAGTGGTAATGAAATTTATTTTTAACATTCTCCTCTATATTTTCTTTTGCAATTAATTATCTTACTAGGCTACATTTATATTAATATATGTTTCATTTCAAATTCTAAAGAGACTAGTGCCTCTAATTTATTTCCCATCTTGGAGCTGATTTAAGCAGGGTCTTAATGCTGGTGATCTCTTTCTTAGTTACAAATACACACCATGAGCGTTCTGAGATTTATATAAGCAACTGGAATCCAGATCTGGGGCTTTAACTTGCTTCTTCAGTTAAGATTAATTATCCATTATTAATAAAAATTCACAATGTGGGCAAAGTGTTGTCTTTGTGGTCTCACAGTCTCTCTTATTTGGATTTCAAAATTGACACACAATGAAGAAGTAAAGCTGTATTATCTCTGTGCTTGAAAAATAGCATTATAAAAGTAGAAGTACTTGCTACTTTATCCCAGAAAATCTGCAAGGTTCATAACCGATATAATATTTGGGGAGGGGGGGATTACAATTCACAAGAAAAAATAGTTGGGTGCAAAATGCTTTTGTCCCAGTCTCCACTACTAAAACCTGTTTTATTTAAAATACAAATTAAAAGTTAGAAAATGTTTTTTTGAAGTCAAGGCAATATTTCTTTTTAAAAAGTCAGTGTAGCAGTAATTGTTTTTTTTAGCTGCACCAGTATATTAGTTTTATATTTGTCTTTGACTAAACAGGTAAAAAACCTATGGGCCATTCAAACACAAAGCCCATTCCTCTCCCAATTTTTTTAGGAGTTTGTTTTCTACCATTCCATATTTGAACAGCATTAACTTTATGCTCAAGTGGCTGGATCTTTGTCCTGATGCGGCAAGGCAGTTCTGGTGTACTTGTTCATGTTCTCTATGTGAGCACAGTAATGAGTTTCTCCTGTGATCTCCAAACAGATTCAGGGCAGATGCAGAAGGTGGGCATATTTTTGAGAAATCCAAGAGATCATAACAGCTGCTAGAGCCTTAAGTTGAGAATCTTCCGTTAGAAATATTCTAGACATATCTGGTCCCATTTCCTCTACACTTTTCCACTCTCACAGATGCCTTTTTGCAATGGGTGCAAGAATGCCCTCTCTCAACCCTGACATTACCTGGCTGTACATTCAGTAGATTTTTATGCAACTTACCTGCTGTGCATAAGTTTCAGGATGAACTGATGGTATGTTTTCCATAGGCTATTGATTTTGGAAACTTTGGGACTTGATCAGAAGGAGTGGGCTGTAGGCTGTCATGCTGAGATAGTTTGTTGAAGTGTGGAGGAAAAAAAATGCAATGGGACTAATTATCAACACCTAACCACAATTTTTCTCTTATATTTGGATACATCTCTGATAACACCTGGCAGCTGTATGCAAGCCATGCAGGAGATGCTTAAAATGTTTTGTCCTCACAGTACCTCATATAGGTACGTAAATGATTCTGTGTATATTGCAAATCAGGGTCAGACCCTTTTGGTTTTGATTAACCTCTCCCGCATGAGCTATGGTGCTTGGTCACACACTGTAAATAGCTTTATATACCCCCCCCCATTTATATAATAACATGTTCAAGTCAACATGTTTGGTCTTGCCCCTCACCAATATCTATTGGGAATGGCAACCTACCTGCTAGCCCACAGTCCTTAGTTAAATCATCAGTTTGTTAACTGCTGTTTGCCGTCTAAACCCTCCCTCTGGAATGAACTTCTTTAAAGCAAAATGAAATAAAATAAAGGTAAGTAAAAGTAAATAGATTTTCCTATTGAAAGTTATTACTTCAGGAATGAAGAAGATGGATATTGATCTGCCCCATTCTTTGCCATTATAGTCAGGTTCACATAGACAGCTCAGACACTTTATTCTAAGCAAACAGCCATTTTCTCCTCAGACTTGGATCCCAGTGAGAATTGAAAAAAAGTAAAAGGTTTGTAAAAACATTTTTCTGTCCTTCTTACGGGGACAATTTAAGTTGAAGTAACAGTTTTCTGAGATACCTGCACCTGCTATTGATTTATCTCTTCTATGTCGTGAACAATCTCCTGTTTTATAATACCCTTGTATGCTGCCCTGAGGTAGTTAATTAGAAATAGTTTTTACTCTGAAGCAAGCCAGGGCAGTGCGGTGGCAGCGGGAGGAGGGAGAGTTCAAACGATATGAAACATTCCGAATAAAGCCAAGACGTTGACGGGTGTGTTTTTAATCTGATGTGGCCGCTGTTGACCATTGCAATGCTTGTGTTTCCAACAATAATAAAGGATGCAATATTATGACTGTCATAACGCTGCGAGTGGCACTTGAAATCCATAGGTCCCCTCTTTCTAGGGTATATTGTCAAATAACCATCACAATATGACCTTGAGAATCCTTGTACAGTGAAACATCATGACTGGAGTGAATATTCAATCCCCCAGCAGTGTTATATCCCTTGTTGGGCTGAACATATTTGAATTTAAGCATGTATGAATGAATGCAAAGCTAAGACAAGTGTTCTCTCTCTCTCTCTCTCTCTCTCTCTGTGTGTGTGTGTGTGTGTGTGTGTGAGAGAGAGAGAGAGAGAGAGAGAGAGAGAGAACACAATTGCTTCCTAGTTTGAATATAGTCTTTTACTTTACAGCTTACTGTTTTATAGTTGGGGATTAATACTTGACCTCTGGTTTCTTGAAAACCGTCTTCTGTTTTTACTTTTTATCACATCTTTTTGACATTTTTGCAAATAATATTTGACAGCTACGAACATCTGCAAAAGTTATTGTTATAACTTGAGCTCAACAGGGCTACTGGTGCTGATGCTTACCAGATCATATTGCAGTAAAGACCAGGAGTCCATTACAGTCGCCTTTTTTTATTATTATTTTTTAAAGCCTTCTCAGGTTTACAGGAGGAACTTTTTTTAGTGCATTTAGGATTTTTTTTTAGTACATAAACCACAACTTGTGTAGAAATTACAGTACACTCCATTTTACATCATCACTGTTTCTCATTTCTACAGTATTGTTCTGTGTCATTTAGAAATTTTATACAAATGGTGTGCAAGAATGTGCAAGCAGATTTTGGAGTTTATTTTTGTTGTTGTTAATATCTAGGTCAGTGAGCTTGAGCCAGGCTTAAACCCCCAAAGTAGCTTTTAACAGTATAGACCTTCTGTTCCATTAAGAGTATCCCACTTTATTATTTCTCTCTCGTATTCAGTATGCACCCAAGGAACCGAATGCATTATGTTCTCCTTGGAGGAAGCAACAGAGGAAGAAATATGCAGTTAGTCATTTATGTGCATATTACAGTATAAATCACAAAGATTAAGGGGAATCATATTTGGGAGCACTGCAATTTTGCAACCAAAAGCACTTAAATAATTACCTTTTTAAGCAACTTTTATTGACTATGCAGGAGGATAAAAAGTAATCTTACTTGTTTTAAATGGCATAAAGTGTCCAAATGCCATTAACAGAGTGTTACAATTCTTATTTCGCTAAGATTCTTGAAGCTTACCAGAAAGAGATAAAAAAAATGTATAAATTCAGGAGCACTGGCTAGTAAGATCCCAATTTCCCAAACCATTGTCAGTGGACTCCTACTTTCCCCTGCCAAAATATGTGGAAGCATGCATGGATTGTACTAGATTAGTAAGAGGGGCTTGTTTCCGTGGCATTAGCCAGGTATCTTAGCAACAGGATCATACCAGATTCTAGCAGTGCTCTGTGGTGGTGCATGTAATATCCTGGACATAATCTGTCTTTTAATTTTCTTTGGATTGTCGTGATATTACAGATACATGTGTTCAGTTATAGATCTTTATTTAATAAGAGGAATGCTTTAGCTGAAGATTTGTACTATGTCAGAAGTGGGCAACTCACAATAATGTTACTGGAGGTTTAGCTTCAGCACAGCCTTGTCTCACACAGCAGATTGACAGGAAAACTTACTCGCTTCATTAAGATGTGCCTCGTAGTTCATATCTTTATGCTGTACAGATGAGCATGCTGCCTGAATGCATAATCGCGAGAACGTTATTTAATGTCGGATGGAATGCAAATTGCTTGTACAATTGAAATGTCATTTGAAAACATGCCACCGTATGCAACACCACTTTATTATAAGTCACTGGGAGCAATATCTTAAATTTGAAATTGCACTAATCCTTCATCTGCTTTTGTTTACCTTTCATCTATAATAGAGATGTTGAATTTCCTGCACACTACATTTGCATGGTTTATCTGTTCGCTGACATAGCGAGGACCTGGGAGGGGTAGTGTGGGCTGGGGACTTTCCCTTTCATTTTTTGGTTGTTTGTCTAATACAAATTAATAGCAAAAGAAAAAAAAAAACACAGCAAGCTAAAATGCCCTGTCAACCCTTTTTAAGGAATAAGCTACAGCTTTCCTATGAGCATTTCATTATTTAAAGGGCAAATTGTAATACAAATTTGCCATTGGTTTATTGGTAATTGATTTTCTGGGTAATTTAGTTCTCATGCAGTAGTTTGTTTCGTTTAATTGAAACAATAACAAGAAGTTTGCGAGATAAGCTTGCTTCACAGTGTCAAGGCAAAGGATGCATTTAAAATAGTTGGCATTCCTTTCATGGTGCAGGAGATTGTCCCATAGATTTTTCCAGAGGACATACAGTATATATGTTTATGTGAAAAATATTGCGTGTGCATACACATGTGCACAAATGACTTGGCTGTTTTGTGTTTCACTATCCAGTTCAGTTGAGAAGTGCTGCTGGTTTTTATTAATAGATGGTACATAGCAGACTAGCAGCAGCAGTGATACTAATAAATAATGCCAGTACTTCTTTCTCCCCATCTGTATTTGGGGCTTTGGAAATTGTAATCATACCCATGACTCAGGAAATCAAGACTATCATGACTATTATGGGGGGGTGCCCCCCCTACATATATGTTGGCTGTCCCAACACATGTGGCTCACTCTTGATTTTGACTTTCTGAACTGGGAAGATAAACTGTGCGTTCAGGACTAGATATGGCTGGATTGTTTTATCTGACGAAGTTTGGTTTCATGACTATTCTTATCCTCTATAAGAGGATTCACAAGGATGGTTCATCTCTGAAAGTCAATGATTTCTGATCTGCTTTAGGAGATGTTCCTGCTGACATGACTGCCTGCCAAAGTCCTAGTGTCCTGTTGGTAATTAGCTTGAGTGGCTGACAAACTAGCCCCTAAACATCTCCTCTCATGTACCAGAGCTTTGGTTTCCAGGGAGTTAAGAAGAAAGTGGTAAATGGGACAATGGCTAGAACAATGGTATTTAAACTTTTTAGACAGGAGCCTACTTTGTAGAATGGCACTCACGTCGGGACCCACCGGAAGTGATGTCATTAACCTGGAAGTGATGTTTTGGTAGGAAGCGACATCATCAAGCAGGAAGTGCTATCGTAACGTAATATGACACTCCTGAAATGTAAACTGGCATTCTTGGACTGCAGCAATTGTACAACTATGAAACATCCCTGACAGAAAGCAAGATTAGTATAGGACAAAATATGATGTAAAAGCACTGAACTAAAAACAAATTTTTTAAAAAAAAACCCTCACTTGAAAATTCAAACTGTTAACACTCACAAAAGGAATCTAGCAAGAGTAAGGGCTACAGTGTCCAAGATGGCTGTTCCCATCTTTCCGTAATAATAATAATAATAATAATAATAATAATAATAATAATAATAATAATAAATGTATTTATATACCGCCTTTCTTAAGTTCACTAGATTTCTCTAGTGACTGAAACTCAAGGCGGTTTACATGGGCAGACTTTTATTCATAAACCCGAAGGTTTTTACAATTTACAGACATGTTCTATCTTTCAAGAACTACACACATACAGATCTTTCTTTCTGGATTTAGCCCACTTTCTTTAGCCACCCGTCTATCTTCTGCTGGCTGATGCTTCCCTGCTGCCACCAGAGACGCAGCTGTCTTCAGCACACTCCTCCTCCCACGAGGCAGCTGAAACTCAGCTTTAATCAGCCGCAGTTTGCAAGGTCTGCCACTCACGGAGACTTCCGGCAGTCCCGAGCGCACGACCTTGAGATCTTCAGCTGTTCTTCGGGCAAACGGAGGCATTAACCCTCTCGGCTAAGTTTAAATAACACTGAGCTAGAATGTAGATGAAAGGGAGTTCATGTTAATTCTCACTATGAAAAAAGTTGCAGTCCTACACACATTTACTTGGGAGTAAGTCAGTAGCGTAACTGGGAGATCACAGCACTATGTTTTGCAAGGTGCCTCAATGCACTGAGCAAGCCGCACCGTCCCCTTTCTTTTTCAGGTATTCCAGGTGGCTGGAACAAAACAGAAGTGTCTCTTCCATTTTGCTCTAGCCGTCGGGAGTGGGTCTGAAGGAGAGGAGAGGGGCTGCTCGCAGAGTGCATTGAGGCACCATGAAAAACTTACTGCTGTAACCCTCTCTCGCTATGCTACTGGAGTAAGTTTTATTGAAGGGTGCGTGTACTTTGAGAAGATATGCATAGGATTGTGTTTTTAGAGCCAGTTGAAGCCCTATTTTTATGATGAAGGCAACAGCAAAGTGTGGTACTCTTTTCTTCCATTATTGCATTGGCATTCTTGTGTCCAGCTGAGACATCTAGAACTGTAAGTTCTTGTAAATAGCTTCATCTGGCTCCAGCTGGATTGGCGGGCTTAAAATTTCAATTTTGCTTACTGTGATAGTTGTACAGAATTTTGGTGGATGAAATTACTTACATCAGTTCTGATGGATGCAACTGTTGAACCAGAGTCTGTAGCAAAAAGTGTTCAGGTCATCCCCTCTTGTCAGATTTTATTGGATGTCTTTCTGTCATTGACATCCAAGGGTATGAACAGGGTGTTTAACACTATTCCCACTTGATTCATGCCCATCTTGGCTAGTGGTAGTTTGTTGTGAAAGACTAGTGGTCTGAATTCAGAGAATAAGTAATATCTCCCTGAGTGAGAAAAGATCTCATACACAGTGGTATGACCTCTGTAACTCTGTGCACATGTATGCGCACATATGAATTACATGTTTGTTTGTTTTTAAAAAGCTTTCTCTGGATCCCATTGGATTGAATATATTATAGGCCAATTTGTAACTTCCACTTCCCCACCAAGGTGGTGGATCAGTCAGTGCCAAGGGAGGTTCAATTTATTTTCAGGGAATTCCAGCCAGCCTTCAGAACATCCTATTTTTTATTCCCTAATCAGTTGAGGACCTACCATTGTGTCAGTGGGAACAAAAGTCCTGGGTGCGGCACTCCTGGGGCAGGAGGAGGGCAGTGGTGATGACATGCCTCACCTTGCTGAAAGACAAGTGGTTTCAGCCCTCCTACCTGCACCTGCCATTGTAGAGCTTCAAAATGGAGCCTGGTGAGGCATGGGGCAAAGCAGGTGTTCTGCCAAATTCCCTGCTGGGCCTCCCCAAGGGAATAATGCCCACACTAGGCTAACTAGTTTCCCCTCCAGAGCAGCCTCAGAGATAGGCAAGAGGGAGGGGGTTCAGTCACCCACTGGGCCTCCTCTCTTCCAGCAGCTTTGCTTGGGATCACCAGCTGGCCAGCCTCCTCCAGACTGCCCTCATCACTGGCTTAGCTCAGATATCCTAACTCTAGCACCAACAAACCCCACCAACAAACAATAGGCAGTCAGCTTGCCCAAGCCACAACTGCCTCCTCCACTTGGTGGCTCCAGGGGCATGGCAGCCATACAACAGTTCCCCGCAGTTACTCCCCAGAATTACCTTACCTTATCCAGTCAGTCAGCAATCCATCAGTCCACTGCCATTTTCCTTCCTTCACCTACCTGGTGCTACACCTACCTGGTACTAACTTACTGCAGCTCCTGCCTCCAACTTTATACTGAGGCAGGCCAATCGGTGTCTGTTGCTGTTCATCAGCCACACCCATCTGCACCTGTGCTAATCACCCTTCCTAGCCAGGGCCCTCCAGCCTGCAGCTGTGTTCCTGCTGCAGGCAAAGACCTTGGGGGTTAACCCTGTAATCCTTGGCTTAATCTGGGACAAGGGGACACTGCTGATACCATTCCCTGTCTCCTCAGGGTATCTCCTGCCTTTTCCAGTACAGCGGGGCAGTGCACGGGGTGGGGAAACAGAGTTGGTGGACCTCCCTGGTCGGCCATTGGCTGGGTCTGCAACTGTCCTTGATAATTTCCTCCTGAATGTCCTGGAATTTCATGAACCTCTCCACTCTTCAAGACCAATTCTGGATTGCCTATGACAGCTGTGAGTATGGGCATTGTCTTGCAATGGTTCTTCTATCTCACAGGTAGATTTCTACAAATTGTTCTTCTATTCAGGATTATTTTGGGAACCCCCAACCCAAGTTCATACCATCCTTTGATGATTGAGCTCCCCTTGCTCCCTTTTTATACCCATACAGTATGTTTCCCTTAAAGACAACCTTGGCGTAAGGTTCAACAGGAAAGAGGCTTCCGTGAGATACTTCGAAATGAGCCCCATTGGAGAAAGACCACATAGTCAAGGTGTCAGGTTGTCTGTATCAAGCCAGCACGGTTAAGCCAGCATGGCACGCCTAGCGCTGATGTGGGGGCGCCAATCGGGTGCCCTGCGTCGACGCTAAGGCCACAGGACCCTGTAGCGCCCGCGCAACACCACCCTTGTCATTGGCCGTGACAGTGCGCCCTGGGGATTGGCGGGAGGAGGGCAG
This sequence comes from Lerista edwardsae, assembly GCA_029204185.1. NCBI lineage: Eukaryota > Metazoa > Chordata > Lepidosauria > Squamata > Scincidae > Lerista > Lerista edwardsae. Next base: position 43,988,030 of record JAJKFI010000003.1, on the reverse strand, counting down.
AATGTGGGTGGGACATGGGTGGGCCTTGGATTCAGCCATAAGGCCAAATCCTAGGCCCGTTGGAGAGGCTGCATGGCCCCGATTTGGGCCGCGCAGTCTCCTTGGATCTGTGCCCGCTCCCTACGGTAAGGAAACAAACATTCCCTTGCCGCGGGGAGGCTCCAGCCTCCCCAACCCAGCGTTGGATATGGTGCTGGCTGGCCAGCCTGGGTTGGGTTGGGTTGGATTGGGAAGCGCTGGGTTGGATTGCGCCCTTCAAGTTTTGCATTGCAATTGCCTGAAAAAAGACATGCCCTTATGAGATTCTTGAAAAGAAGGTGTTGTCACAGTTAGACCATTGTGTCCTAAGGGCATTGAACTGTTAACTCCTGCGACCCTGTTAGCATGTCTGATTATCTTGGAGATCTCATCCCAGAATCTCACAGAGCTAATTTTATTGTCAGAATATCCTGGGCAATATACCTGCTGATATGGATATCACCCATTGACATGGTAACTCCCGCTTATCTTTTTTTCATTAACAGATTCTCTTTGCTTTATTTCCATTTATTGTAATAATATGTGAAAATACAGAACTTGACTTCATGCAAGTGTATGATGTGAAGGACAGGTAACAATTTTTGTTTGTCATATTTTGCTCTGTGTTACAATTCCAAAACTCATGTCTTAATACATTTATAATTGCTCTTTTTTCTTTAAGCAAAAGAAGAAAAGATAAAGTAAGATAATCTTTGCCCATATTTTTCTTTGCTCTCTGTATTCCCTTTCTCACTGACAAGTAATTTTGTACTTAAGCATAATAGAATACCAACTTCAGTGGTACTTGGAACACATGGAGAAATGTATAAAATTAACCAGCTTTTTTGCACAGAGCTCCAGAAACATTTGAAAAATAAAATCACTTTTTTGAATGATTGCTTGATAGTGTTTAGAGATGGCTTACAGCAGTGTTTCTCAAATGTGGGTCTGGACCCACTAGGAGCCAATTTCAGGTAGGTCATGAAGCACCTAGGGCAGCCAGAATTGAAAATATGAAAAGATGGGACACTGGACAAGGGAGTGCTGTGTGGTTATTTTATTTGTGTCAAGTTTGTAAATAGCTTTTTTATCTTTCTGATTCACTTTGCTATTGGAAAATGGCTGAGAAATTTCCAGCTTATCATTCTCAGGAAAGCAGCAGGCTCTGATGTCACCATGATGGCACTTCTGGCCATGACATCACTTCTGGAGGGTCCCGGACAGATTGTCATAATTCTGTAGGCCAGACATAATTGTCTGGCCTACAGAATCAATTATAGTTCTGCTTAGTTCACATACTTTCCAAGGTGAAAATCTTCTTCACAAGAAGGAGAACCATGTGTACATATAATGTAATTTGAGAGGTGGACCCTATACAGATTAATATCAAAGCCCAATTTGTGTCATTCTTCTGCCTCAAAAAAGATGTACATGGATCACGCAAATCTGGCCATACATTTGTATGGGCCTTGTCATGGGCCTTGTCATGGGCCATTAGTTTCAAATTACGTACTGTATGTGTGAGAAACAAGGAAGAGTTGTGATACAGGATCACAGCCTGATACAAATTCTCAAAAATTCTCAGACATGGGTCTTGGGGCACAATCCTCGAGTGCCCTTAGGCTGACACATGTCACTTGCGCCAGCCTGGGAGTGTTGAAAACATGTCATAAGGCAAGTCTGTGCCACTCTGAGTGGCAGATGGGCTGGCTCAGGCTGTCACACAGGCCTGAGGAGGCCGGCTCCTGTCTCCACACTGCCCAGGTAAGCAGAAAACTGCTGGCCAGGTTCAGCTGGTGTGGGAAGTTGGGGGCAGCGTTGGGAGGACAGGAGGGAGCAGTGATGTCATCTACCAGGTGAACAAGCGGAACGCTCCGTGGGCAGCCCCGCCCACCCATCGCCATTTGCCACCGCTGTGTGATGGACGTGGCGCTGCGAGGTGCTCCCGGCCTCGGAGGGGGTGCCTGCTCGCCAGCGGGGACGGGTGGGGGGGCGTGCCAGGTGCCAGGCAAGACTCAGGCACCTGGTGCACCCCCCACCCGTCCCCGCCGGTGAACAGGCGCCCCCTCCGAGGCCGGGAGCACCTCGCAGTGCCGCGTCCATCACAGGGCAGCGGCGAATGGTGACGGGTGGGCGGGGGTGCCCATGGAGTGTTCCGCTTGTTCGCCCGGTAGATGACATCACTGGGAGGGAGGCATTTCGAGGTGTGGCAAGGGCCTGAGGGACTGCCGGCCCAGGAAGGAGGGTGGAGATAGAATCCAGCACTTAGGGCTATTGGGAATTCTGGGGCTTATCCTGAGGCAGCCTCCAGCTGCTTCCTACACTGCCTGGCTACAGCACAGGCCTGCCGGCCTGCCAGTTCCAGCACAGTACAGGAGTGGTCTTTCCATTTTCTATATCATTCAAATATCAGAAACATAATATACTTTTTTTTTCTAGAATTAGGTCTTTGACCAATAAGCAATTTAAAATACAACCTGAAATAGGATCACATAAACTTATTGTAAGCAAAAGAACTCAAGTGCTCAGATAACTATGTTCTGTCTTTTTGATTTTTTTTTCTTGTATCAAATCAATTTCAAACAGCAGGTTTCTTCCCTCCCCCCCCCCTCCAAATAAGTCATTTGCTCGACACTGGTTATTTGACACTGAATGTCAGTGAATATTGTTAAACTCTAACACTATCGCCACACTTGCTGGACTTTGTAAATCAATGTTCATTTTTCTCCCAAGCACTGTTCAACAAATACAAACCTGAGAAGAGATGACCCTTTTAATTCCTTAATATAGGCTATAGTTTGGTTTGATTTATGGAAGACGAGTCATCTATTTATAAAATATGTATCTGCAAGATGCAGTTTATGAGAAACTTGGCTTTGGGGACACATTAATTCTAAGTGCCGTTCCAACTTTCGTGTTTTATAATATAACTCTGACAGCTGTAATTTCAGATTAAAGATTTTTCATTCACATTCCCATCCTGATTGCTCTGAGTGGGCCTTGTATTACCTTATTGTCAATAGTCCGTGTTCATCCTATGGGGAGTCATTTAATAACCAGCTGCCATTTAAAGTGGAGACAGAATATTTGTCTCAGCCAGCTCATCTCAAGGATAGTTTCTCTTCACAGAGAGCTCGGACTTCTTCAAGAAAAACAACAGCTGGACCCAAACTATTGTCCACCTCTTTTCTTTTCTAGAGCCTAGTTAAAACAAACACTGACACTCTTTGTGAGTTTGGGGAATGCAGTTGTTAGTTGTGGGTGTTTTTTTTAGTTACACTCATATTTTTCATGGTGAATGCTTTCATGTCTTTTTCATTGTACAACTATGTAGCTGTCATTTTGAAAGGTCTATTCTTGTTTTGTTTTGTTTTTAATTCTTCTGAATTAAAGGGCCACAAATTGCAAGTTTCTTACACCTTCCCAGATCATTTGCCTTCCTTTCGGTCATTAGCTTAATCTTCCATTTGACTGCTTTGTCAATGGCAAAAGTTGAAACCAAGGATAACGCAGCGTTTTGTCAAATAGACTAGTTTGAGAAAGGACATGTTTCAGATAAATTGATAGATTTAGTTGGTATGAAAATGGTTTCATAAGTGGTAATGTCTTATTTAGAAGCTGCTTTTTAAATTTTCTTACCTTGGCAGTAAGGGATTATCCTTTATGGCTGTGATCTGTAACAGAACAAGAAAAAAAAGAAAGGTGTGGCCGGGGGGGGGGGGAAAGGAAGAGATTTCAGGAAAAAAATTGTCTCTTTCATGGCTAATTAAACTGGAAAACAAATCAATCTGCAGAAATAGCTGATAAATGTATTATGCCTTTGAAATGCACTCTATCCTAATGTTCCTGATGTACACTAAAATTACTATTCCCATCATCTTATATAGAGTAAGCATTTAGCATTAAGCTTTACATCTATCTATAATATTGATTGGAGAAGCTTGGGTAAGTAATGGAAGTTTGGGTTTATATAAGTGTGCTGGTGTAAACGTGAGAGCTATGAAAACTAGAATGTCTCATCCTGCTCATGAAGTCCACTTTTTTTTCCCTTTGTAGACCACATTCTATATTTGTGTACAACTTGAGACACAGTAAATAAGCTAAGTGAATGTTTATGGCACTGTGTAAGAAGATTTGGGGAACACAGAAACACCTTTGGTTATGTGCCCATAAACCATTTGCCTATTTATCAACTCCCAGTTTGCTAGTGCTTATATTCATTTTGAAGGTTTTGGTATTATTATTATTTTTATTTTATTTATTTATTTATTTATTTATTTATTTATTATTATTATTATTATTATTATTATTATTATTAGCAGTAGTAGTAGTAGTAGTAGTAAGAATAATTATACACCACTTTTCAACAAAAGTAGTTGCAATAATGAATATATGTTTAAGATAGCCTGGGAAAATATTCAGCTCTTGTGGGTTACACTGATACATGAAAACCACAGCATTGATGTTTCCCATTGAAATATGAATACTTGAGTCTGGTTATTTTCTGACATTGGAATATTGTGGTCCTCTCTAGGCTGGCATGTAATTTGTTGATTGGTTAAGTGCAATGACACACTTTTTAAAAAGAGAAAGTTAAATATTTTGCAGATGAGAAGATTTCATTTTGCATATTGAAAGCATGCCTTGGACTGCGGTTCTGGGTTAGTAAGAAGTCCACAGATCACCTACCAGGAAAATTATATATGCTATATATCTATTTCTTTTTCCCCATTTTTTAAAATGTATGATAATCAACTGCTAGATTACACAGACTATCATCACTTCATATCTGACATAAAGCAAGAAGTCGCTTTTCTGTGGTAACATCTGTCTAAAAGGTATAGTGAACTTATGACCAAATCCTTAAAAGAATGCACTAGCAGAACACTGTTGCAAAAATGCCACAATGTGCTCCACAGTAGTGCAGGAACCCAGCATGCCAGCAAGAAGGCCAGAGCCTTCCCATGTGCACCGGCTGCAAAATGGAGGCCCACTGGAGCAGGTAAGCTCAGTTTGGGGGGCAAAAGGTGGGAATGGAGATGGGGCATGATGTGGGCAGATTGGGTCTGGTAGGGCAGCAGGGTTGACACTGGTATATGCTGAATCTTGCTTCCCTTCCCAGGCCTGATCCACTTTCATGAATTAACGCAGACTTGCACCAGCAGTGTTACTGGTGCAGGTCTGAGTTAACCCATTGAAGCTTCTGGGACTTACCCCAGGGTATGGGGGCAAATGGCCTCTTATCCCAAACAGATCTCCAGCAGCCAAAAATCCTCCAGAGGATGCAGTATAGCCCGCACAGGTGCTACTAAACCACCACATGGGGATTTCGACTGGATTGGACTGTAAATGCCTCTGTGTAGCATCTACATGGATTTCTGGAATCTCATCATCTTAAACAAATGGCTCCTTCTTTGTTTTACGTTTTGAAATTAGCCTTCTCCTATCTGACCAATTCAATGCTCTTTCTTTACATTTATACATGCCCCAAATGAATATTTTTCTGTAAACCATTATGATTGCAGTTAAAAAATACCGTACAAAGAATGATCAGGTATTCCAGGAAATTATTATCAAATATATTTTAAGTTTTTTTCCTAAACGTATATTGTCTATTTACACAGCAGTATTCACCCCTGTGCTGTTTGTAACAGAGCAAGGCTAATAAAGAAGCACATCAGCTGCTCACTATGTAAATATCTTAGGATATGAGGAATATCTGCATTTCAATTACACATATATGTGAAAAATAAATTATGTTGTCTTCATTAGCATGATAGAGATGCTGCCCCTTCTTGTATTACTGAAAGGGGATGGATTAATTTACAGAACTCACATCAAGGATATTTTTAGTGGCCAACGACAACATGACTGCATACAACAATAATTTAAAACTGAAGTCTTTATAAAAATTTTTAAAGTTCTCTCGCATAACATGCTTTGGGAGCAAATAGCTGCTCCAGCAGCACAATTTTTCAGGAGAAAACCAGCCTATCTCTCCACATGCTCCATTTCCCCCCCAAGATGGCTACCCTGTTCACTTGTTTTAAAACCAAATAGGAGGGCACTCCAGAGAGTATATCTGCCTCTTAAAGCCCAACACTAATCTGGTTCCACATTCTTTATAACCTAGTTAACCGAATGTTGGCAGTTATTGCAGGCCTCATTCATTCCAACAGCAGATATGGTACATCTGTGGCCCTCCTTGAACCATTTCAGTCTATAGAGGAAGGTTCACATGTTGAAATGTTTCCCCATGTATAGAAGAGGGCATAAAAAACAGGGTGCTAGGGAGGAAAAGCTGTCGCCATGTCGCCAAGTTTCATAGACGTTATGTGTATGAAACTTCAGGAGGCACATTCAGGTTAGGATTGCGCCTTCTGTTATATGATCCCTCATCTTTGGTCTGAAATGATAAAGTCAAGAGAACAGGTTTGAACAGCTAGTATTGGTGAGGAAGAGGCCTAACTTTGCTTGTCAGCAAACATGTGAATCAAGCTCACGGTGAATTGTGTAATCTGAGAGTTATGCTTAATGAGATCTTCAGTCATACTCCCCTCTTCTCTCTATACTATGCAGAGAGTGAATGTGGTTTTGGAGAAGTGATCACTTTCTGTCCTTTTCCTTGATGTAACGTGAGTAACTTTGTAACTTTGTAGTACAGTGGCTAACTAGGTGACCATTGCGTGTATTGTAAGTTTTCTCTGCCACATTTCTCGAACTTGGTAGCTGTGAGCTGTACTCTACCTGTACATTGATAAGGTTTGATAGAATTCAAGCATCAGCCAGATCCCAAGTGATTGTGCTCATGCCTTTGATTGTTAAACAACAGAAGGAACAGCTAAACAATAGAAGGAACGGCAAATGTATTGCCAGTCTTTCATAAATGTCCACTACCCCCAATATCCTATTCCCCACATATTGGAAGTCATCCTGGATTCCTCACTGCTTCAGGATGGCCAGGTGATGCCGGTTGGCAGGAGGCTCATTGCCCAACTTAGACCAGTGTACCCACACAGAGTGTTGTTATAATCATCAAATCTCAGTGTAGCACCGGTGAGTGCCATATCCTATCCTCAGGCCTATGAATCTGCCTGCATGAATCAACTCAGATTTGTGCTGGTGATATTGCTGGTGCTGGTCCAATTTGACACTTAGTGGGATGCTGGGGCTTATCAAGGTTAAAGGAGACAAATGTCCCCTTTCCCTGAAGAGACCCCAGCAGCCCAAATTCCCCTTTGGGATGCAGCGTAGCCCACGCCATTGCGTTGCCATGTGGGGATTTAGTTAGAATTGGCCTGTAAGACTTGTTTTTAATCATAAGAACATAAGAAGAGCCCTGCTGGATCAGGCCAAAGGCCCATCTAGTCCAGATTCCTATATCTCACAGTGGCCCATCAGATGCCTAAGAGAGCTCAGTAGACAACAAGATGCCTGCATCCTGTGGCCACTCCCTTGCACCTTGCATCTGAAGTAGCCTCTACTAGCATAAGGAGGTTGCACCACTTATCATGGCCTATAGCCCACAATGGACTTTTCCTCCAGAAATCTGTCCAATCCCCTAGACCAGACCAATGGCACCTAGACCAGATGCCATCACCATCTCCTGTGGCAAGGAGTTCTACAGATAAAATAACCTGTTGGGTAAAGAAGTATTTCCTCTTATCCATTCTAACTCTCCAACACACAATTTTAGGGGATGTCCCCTGGTTCTGGTGTTGGTGAGAGAGGGAAAAGAACATCCCTCTATCCACTCTATCCATCCCCTGCACAATTGTGTATATCTCAATCATGTCCCCCCCTCAGGCGACTTCTTTCTAAATTCAATTGCCTGTTTGTGTTATCCCTTTTATTTTGTGTTATCCCTTACTATTATCCCTTTTCTTTTTTGTTGTTTTTATTCACTACAAATAAACTGGTGTTCTTTTTACATATCGCTTGTCCAATTTGTCTTCTCAGATCCAAGAGTTGTCTTCCCCCATCCTTGATGACCTCAAACGGTTGGTGCTACCAAAGGCAAGTATAGGTGCTTAGGAACTGAGAATAGCCTAGAACAGATGTTCCAAAACCTTTTAGCACCAGGGCCCACTTAAAAATATGACACTCTATTGGGACCCACCTAGCTTTATGAGACTTTAAAAAAAATGGTTTCACCTTACCAGCTCAAGACTCTGTTTTTATGCTTTTTACTTTGGGGGTGATGCCTTCTGGAGAGTTTGTTGCGCTCCATGTACATTGGATGGAGACCATTCTGGGGACTTTGCATTCTCCTTTGTCTGGCTTTCGATAGGAGCCAAGGCATTTTTTCTTGCTCATTATTAACTGAGCGTGTATGATTCAGGGTGCAGTCCTACCTAGCGCTGGAATGGCAAGGCCAGCCAGCCAGCGCAATATCCGACACTGGGTTGGGAAGACTGGAGCCAGCCTCCCCTATGAGCTCCTCAGATCTGTGCCTGCTAAAGAGTGGGCGCAGATCCGAGGAGACCGCGCGGCCCAAATTGGGGCCACGCAGCCTCTCCAACAGGCCTAGGGTTCGGCCTTATGGCCGAATCCATGGCCTGCCCATATCCCGCCCTCGTCCCACCCACGTTCCGCCCTCCTCCCACCAATCCCCGAGGCGTGCTGTCATGGTGCCTCCCTTGCGCTGGCCAGCTCAGCTGCGCGAAGGAGGCGCTGCATAGGCGCTACAAGGCACTACAAAGCTGCATAGGCGCTAAGGTCCTGTGACCTTAGTGCCGACGCAGGGCTGCTGATCGGCCCCTCCGCGTCAGTGCTAAGTGTGCAGCGTCAGCGCAACCCCGTTGTGCCGACGCTGCACAACCTGTAGATTGCGCTCTCAGTTTCACTTTCCATAGGGCTCAATACATTTTTCAGCTTGGAGTGGGGATTTCCTTCTTGAGTGTTTTTTTGGAACTTGCCTTCATCTGATCAGGACCATTCTGATCGCGTTCCATTCCTCTGGGCCTGTTTTTCAAAATGGTGGGTCCCAACTCACAGTTTGGGAAACACTGGGCTAGATCATTCCTACAGCAGCCAGCTTCCAAGATGTGGGGAACCTATCTTTTGGGCATACCTTTAGTTAGGATTGTATGAAAGGAGGTTGTCCCTCAAATATCCTGGTCCCAAACTTTATATAAGGATTTAAAAGTCAAACTAGCACTTTGAATTGGGCCCGGAAATGAACCCAATGAACATTTTAGAATGACAATCTGTTTGGGATCCACCAGAAGTGATCCCAAAGTGATCTCAGGAAAGTGATCTCAGGATCTCAGAAGTGATCTCAGGAAAGCAGCCAGAACTTGCTGCTTTCCTGAGAATGCAACAGTAACTTGGGTTATTTCTCAGCCATTTCCCAATAATCAGAAAATAAGTGAGTCAGAAAGGGAAAAATGCTGATTTACAATCTTGACACAAGCAAAATAACTGCACAGCCCCCCCCCTTTTCCAGCATCCCATCTTCCCATATTTTCAATATGGCTGCACTAGGTGTTATACAACCCACCTGAAATGGGCTCTCGACCCGCCTAGTGGGTCCTGACTCACAGTTTGAGAAACAGTGCTCCAACTTAACCACACTTCTTGCTGGGATCTGGAACTCAGAGGGGGAGAGGTCCCAGGTTCAGTTTGTGATTCCTCCAGGTTGGACTTGGAAAAAGACCCTTGTCCAAATCCTGGAAAGCTCTGGCTGGTCATTATAAACCACACTCATCTTGATACACCAATTGTTTGGCTCAGTACAAGAGAGTTTCAAACATGAGAAAATCATACTTACAGCCAGTGGTGTCGCCCTACCGGTTCGCTGGGCGGAGTTATCTCGGCTGCAGGGAGGGTTTCCACGGTGATCGGCAGCGTGCTCGCTGCCTCCCGTTGCGTAATGGTGAAAGCCCGCCCGCTGCAGCCGAGATAACTCCGCCCAGCGAACCGGTAGGGCAACACCACTGCTTACAGCCCTAATGTAGCCACTTTCATTTGAAAGTTATTCTCCCAGGTGTCAACAGAATGTATGCCCAAGTCAGTGTCTTTCTGAAAGGCAGCATTAATTTTGTGAGAGCCTGAAATCAGTTAACCATACTGGATAATTTTCTGTCTCCATATCTGAACGTAAAAGTAAATCTTAAAATAACAGTATGATCTATAGCAGTCGTTCCCAAACTTTTTTGACTGGTGGTTCCCTTGACCTACTGGGTCATTGGCCACAGCCTACCATTAGGACTGCAATCCTACGCATTGTATAAGACATTGTTTTTTTATTTTATTATTATTACTATTTGCCTGTAAACCACTTTGTGAACTTCGTGTTGAAAAGCGGTACATAAGTACCTGTTGATTGATTGATTGATTGATTGATTGATTGATTGATTGATTGTTTCCCAACCTCGGGGTCATGACCACTGGGAAATCTTCCTGGGCCAGTCCTCCTTAAGGGGAATGGCTCAGGAATGGGTGCCTGACAGCACCACAGCAATCGTGGCACTGCAGGCATCCCAGGGGTTCTTACCTCATGGGGGGGGTGTCTCACTGGCCTCTGGCAAGTTCTGGGAGGCCCACAGCCCCATCTACGAGCCTCCCTGATGAGATAAAAATCCACGTTTTGCGCACACAATGCACTTCCTCTTTTCGTGTGCAAACAGGAAGTTAATATCAGTAGACGTTTACTTTCAAGAATGAATATAGCAGGGAGTGGAGGGACATTTTCCATTAGTACATTAACATGGCGGGAAAAGTTTATACCTCCCCCCCCAACACACACACACACACACACACACACACACCCATCTGCTATTTAAAAGCACAAACTAGACTTTTAACAGAGCATTAACTCATGTGTGGCCTTGAATTAGTAAAATTACTCATTTTAGTTTGTGCAAATCAGATCCCTTGAAGGCCTGTGGAAACAGTGAATGGGAGTGGAGTGGAGATGGGGATTGTAAACAGTGTCCACAGAAGGGTGCACGGCTAAGCCTCCAGACCTCTTCCACTCCCCCTCTATAAATAAATAAGAATACACTGTAAGGTAAAAGCTGGAGTTTCCTTTTTAAACAAAAAGTGCTGCACTTTTGAAACAGGGAAAAATTTCAGACCCTCCCAGCCCCTTTCAGTACAGCCTGTGCTTGAGTATTTACTGTAAACAAACTTAGCAGACCTCTGGAGGCTAATAGGACTGTTGATTGGTGTTTGTTCAGCACAGCAGGCTCTGGTGTGTGATATCTGGGCTTCTGTGTATTGATGAGTGTGGGCTGCTGGTGGGAGGTTTTGTCTGTTTGAGGGTTGGAAGAGGCTTGTTACCTCTTTGTGGCTGGATGGAATGAAAGACGCTTGTTTGTTTAGAATTGTTAAGTCCTCCAGGACCACTGTGAACTCTTCAAGAGTTTCTCTTTTCCCAGTGTCTCTCAGCAGAGGAGTCTGGTGATGAAACAACAGACATTATTTATTTGTGCCAAAACTGGGAATAAAGTTCAGACTTATACCTTTATTTTGTGAGCTTTCTTTGTTCCTGGAATCCACAAAGCATGTATTCCATTGCAGTCTTTGAGGAACGTTGTGGGGTTCTGTGGAGGTTCTCAAATGAGTTCAAAAGAGAAAGTAGATCTTAAGGATTGGTTAAACTGAAATCAGTTTTTAAAATGTTTTTTTTTCCAAATGAATCAAACACATGGAGATCTATCCAATGGAAAACTGTCTGTGGGATGATGATGATTGATTGATTGATCGATTGATTAATTAATTAATAATAGTGGTAGTGGTAGTAGTTGTGAATAATAATATATATATTATATTATATATTATAATTACTAATATTATTAGGAATAATAATAGGTAATGTTAGCTAATTAGAAAGGCACTGTATTTTGATAGCTTTCTGGAAAATTATTTGATATCTGATTTACTTGGTGCAGGACAGGTGAGGTTTTTTTTTTGCTTCTTTTTTTTTTTTTGCTGTAACATACAGTATTTAGAAGTTTACCATATGAATTAAAATAACATATTTCTGTTTCCACGTTCTCAAACCCTTTAATTGCTTAAACGTTCATTGCTAAGGTAATTGCTAAACACCATGACTTTCTGGCTCTATTACATTTTTTTTTCAAATCTATGGTTACTGAAGAAAACATTTAATTTTATTTGCTTCATTTGTGTGTGTGTTTTTTAAAATCTCTCTGCCCATGATACAAGTTACTCATTTTAAGTCGGAAGAATATGAGATTATTTTTTATAAAAACAATTCAACATGTTATTTGGGCTATTGGTTACAGCCTTGATCAGAATCTTTTTTTGAACATAAAGACACATGACTGGATTATGATTTTATTTCTGTGATAATCTTAGATTCTTAATACCAAATTAATCTAAAAGCAGAATTTGAATAAATCTACTTTAAAAGGAAAAAAGAAGGTTAATTACAGAGTAGGAGATGTGTTGGTTTAAAATCTGATTTTAGGCAAACTACTGCAACTGTATCAAGTAGATGATCATTACATTTTAAGAATATCCCATTTTAATGAAGATTTGTTGACCTTGTTGATGTAAACCAAATGTTGTCTGCAACTTGGTTCATACAGGTAAAAGTTTGTGAACCTTCACCACCACATTAACATGTCTAATTGTAACTGACAGGGCAATTTCCTGGTTGCCATTGTTTGAGACAAGCAGAGTCTACAAGCTACCAGCAATCTAGACCTTTGACTGTCATATTAACACTTCTAATTCTAATTGACAGAGTACTTAGACAAAAACAGTCCAAACACAGCTAGGTAGACATTTAAGATGTCCTGATAAAGCAGCAAATTTAATCAGAGAAAAGTTAATAAGAGCAAAGTTAAGAAGAGAAGAAATAAAATTGGTTGACCTTGCATGTATTAAAAAGCATTATTCTTCCATTATATCTGATAATTGGAACTATTCTTGAGTGATTTTTTTTGTTGAAATATGGTTAGTTGGCATTAATATTGTGCTATGGAAGCTCCTGTAGCTGCCATGTATTTTATATGTTTCTCCATACTTGTGTATTTTGGTATGTAAACTGCCTTGTGAACTTTTTTTGTTGAAACATGGTGTATAACAACATCAGGAACCTAGGCCATGTAGTGAAAAAATACAATATGGCTAGGGGTGTTTGAAAACTGTTTTTTGGGTGGGTGTGTTTTGCGAATTTCTTGATTTGAAAGGCATAAAGCTGTGTGTGTGTTTTTTTTAATTCTAAATTCTCATTCCAAGTTCTCATTTAGATTAATTTTAAATGCCTTAAAAGTATACTAGGTAGGGGATATACTGTAGGTTTTATAATGTCAGCAGATGCAGCCATAATATTATTTCTAACTGGAAAAATAATCTTTTAATTTTTGGAGAATATCCTAAAAACCAAAGTGCGATGTTTTGGGTTTATAGTCAGATATTTTAACACCAAAAAGGCAGTTTTTGTGCACTTTTAACAAAAATAAACACCCCTACGTGTATGTCACTTTCTCATGCTAGGCTGGGTCCCAGTTCCTGGGAGGATCATGCTGGTGTGGAAGGAAAACTATCTTGTCACAGTTTGATGTGTCTGATGTCACCCTGAGTTTCTGATGTTACAATTGTGGGATGGGAAGAAATTGTGGCACAGCACTTTCCACCTGGGGTCCTTCAGATACTCCCTTTGCAAAGTGTAAATTAAAAACTTTATTCCATTTTGATTCATCTTTTGGAGTAATCTTCTCTGTTGTGCTGTACTTATTACTAAAGAAACAGTTGGGACTGGACTACAACAGTGTTTCTCAAACTGTGAGTCAGGACCCACTTGGTGGGTTCTGATCTGATGTCAGGTGGCTTGTGGAAAGTTAAGTTGGGAGCAGCCATCTTGGGAGTGGCAGATCTTTCTCTTGTAGTTCTTCTGTGATTATTAACAGTTCGAATTTTCAAGTGAAGTTTTTTTTAATTGTTTTTAGTTCAGTGCTTTTACATAATATTTTGTCCTAATCTTGCCTTCTGTCAAGGATGTTTCATGGGTGTGCAATTGTTGCAGTCCAAGAATGCCAGTTTGCACAGTGCGTCACAATGATGGCACTTCCTGCTTGACGATGTCACTTCCGGCTGTGACATCACTTCCAGGTTAATGACATTACTTCTGGTGGGTCCCAACATGAGTGTCATTCTAAAAACTAGGTCCCAGTCTAAAAAGTTTAAGAACCACTGGACTACAGTACATGAAGCAATTGTCTTAGCCAAAGCCTTTCAGCAGCTCTAGCTGCCATTCCTTGGCACTGCAGAGTGCTAGTTTTATTAATGAGAATGCCACTATATTTTAATTATGCTACAATAGTTACATATTGATGACATGTAGCAACTGTTGACTAAAGAATTCACCAATCCTCTTAAGTTTCAATTCACAAACCCCATTGCTTCATTTTTCAGTACAGTGCTTAGGGGAAAAAAATATCTAAATATGCCCTGTACAACATTTTCATGCATGTCAATCATGGCATAAAACATGAATAAGATTTTGTTTGAACTGTCACCCTTTTGTTTGATTATTTGATTAATTGTTTTTTTTGTAATTTCCAATATGTTTCTATTTCATCGAGGGACTTGAGCAGAGAGCCCTCCCATGGCTAATGCAAACCCAGTAAATTCCTTTGGTTGTAACCAAACATTGAGTAGCTTAGTGGATAAGATATCCACTTAAAATGGGGGGGGGGAAGGCTTCCGTTCAAGTTTACTCACACAAGTAGTCCCCATGATTAAAATACATCATAGGATGATTCTGGATAACTGCGTACATGTGTGAGAGCTTCTTTCTACATGCATACAAACATAGTGTTAGTGATGTGCATATCTGGAAATGTTTAAAGCATTTCCTTTAAACCTAACCCAAAGTTTAGGTGCTTATTCCATTTTTGCTTGTTTTGCTTATAAATTATGGCTTGGATCCATAGAACCTTGCAATTAGTTTGCAAGCCCAGCATAACTGTGGACTTGGTTTTGAAGCAACAGTTCCCCAATAACACACGGCATATCTCTTTTGACACAAGTACAGTTAGAAAAGCGTTTTATGAAATCCATTACTACACTTACATCCACCTTGCTTCCACCATGGAATTCAAGGTGACGCAACACATATTGTTCTCCGGGGATCACACAACCAGTCCCTGACCCAACCTTGGCTTGCATGGCCAGCAACATTATTATTATTATTTATTGGATTTATATCCTGACTTTCTGCCCGAAGGCACCCAAGGCGGCATTACAACAAAAGAAACAATAAAAACAGAATTTAACATTAAAAACAATTTAAAAACAATATTAAAATACAATTTAAAAATTTAAAAAACAACAAGCCCCGTGGATCATAAGATGTAATCAAGATATAGCCTATCAACAGTTAAAAGCTTTTTGAAATAAAAAGGTCTTCAGCCCCCGCCGAAATGTTAACAAAGAGGGAGCAGTTCTCAATTTGAAGGGGAGAAGGGGAGGGTAGGTATTCCAAAGTTGGGAAGCCACCACCGAGAAGGCCCTCTTCCTGGCCGCCGCCCCTCTCACCTATCCTGTTGGTGGCACAGTCAAAAGGGCCCCCCCCCAGATGATCTAAGAGTACGGGTAGGATTATATGGAAGGAGGCGATACCTCAAATACCCTGGACCCGAGCCGTAAAGGGCTTTAAAAGTCAAAACTAGCACCTTGAATTGGGCCCGGAACAGAACCGGCAGCCAGTGTATTCACCGAAGCAACGGCTCAACAGAGTCAAACCGATGTGCCCCAGCAACCACCCGAGCCGCCGCATTTTGTACTAGTTGTAATTTCCGGACTGTCTTCAAAGGCAGCCCCACGTAGAGCGCATTGCAATAATCTAATCTAGATGTCACTAGGGCGTGGGTCACTGTGGCCAGGTCCGGACAGGTCAGGTATGGCTGCAGCTGGTGAATCAGCCGAAGCTGAGCAAAGGCTCCCCTGGCCACCGCCGCCACCTGGGACTCCAGGTGTAGCTGTGGATCCAGGAGAACCCCCAAGCTGTGAACCGGCTCCTTCAGAGGAAGTGCAACCCCATTCAGAGCAGGACGATAGTCCAATACCCGAGCTGTGGATTTCCGAACCAAAAGCACCTCTGTCTTACCCGGATTTAATTTCAGTTTGGGTACCCTCAGACAATATACTCTTCCCTATAATATGAAATCTGCAGTTCAAATGGGGAAAGTAAATGTGTTTGAGAGAGAGAGTATAAAGAATAAAACTAATGTTTTAATATTATTCAGCTGAAGCAAAATTTTAGTGTGATTTGTAATAGAATAAGTTAAACAGGGGCAGGGGAAACCTACTTCTGGCTGCCCCATTGCAATTAGGCCAGGAAAAATGGGTTTGATGGACAGCCAGTGATCTAAGGAAGTTCTCATTCTAATTGAAAATGAATAATTGTTGGTCAAACAAAAACCCTCTTGGAAGGTATTAATTATTAATTGTTCATTGTTATGCAGATGGAAGGAAGGAAGGATGATATGGGAATTATATTTAGAGGTAAAATGGTGTTTCACATTTCTTACAGAGACATCAAAATATGCACTTTAGAGTCCTAAACAAAAATATACTTCTAGTTGTTAAAGGTTTCTATTGTTTCTACTGTTATAACCTTAATTGGATTGTACAAATAATATGTTATTTAAAAGACTCCCAGAAATCATTTAGGGTGCATTCCTAACGCACTTTCCAGCACCAGGGCAGGACAAGGGCAATTCAGCTCTCAGGTAGGGGAACAAACATTCCTTTACCTTGAGGAGGCCTCCGTGACTGCCTCCCAACTGCAGGATGTCGCAGGTGCCCCATTGGCACAGCTATATCAGTGTTGAAAATATGGTTAAGCTTGCACCCTTATTTTGTCCCAAAACCCATACTGTTGCTCTTTGAGTCAAATGACCTTTTAATTGCTTCAAACACTAATCTAACTTTTTTGAACAAACTCATCTATACTCCCCTGTTCCTTTGTCTTCTGCACTCACATCCAGTGGGTGAGGGTTTCCTTCTCTTAAAGCATTGGTTCCCAATCTGGGGTTCAGAATCCATTTTCAGGGGGTCACAGAGAGCTCAGCACTACCCTCCTGAAAAGCTGGGTATCTCCATCTAGGAAGCTTCTTTTGAACAGAAAATCTGCCACCATCTTGAAATGCAGAACTAAAGAACGTGGTTGGTGAAAAATACGAGGTGGAAGAGAGAGAACTAAGTGAGAGCCTGAGCGTTGGTGGTGGTTCTTGGCACAATTGCTTAGTGGCGAGTATGCTTTCTTTACTATCGATGTAAAATATATTGTCCTCCCTGTGCATGTTTGCATTCTAAAAAGCACATGGAGTTCTTTTAATTTTCAAAAGTGTGGTTTAATTAAAACAACAACAGCTATGACTTTACTTCCTGCTTAATGCCATCACTTCTGGTGCTAGGTTGTAGGGGTGTCCTGATAGGTTGTTGCCCTAAAAAGGGGGTTTCAGTGCAAAAAAGGTCGGGAACCACTGTACCACTTTTAAGAACACAGCTTGAAGATATCAGACCAGTTTAAGTTGCTGGTTTTAGTAGAAGGAAGAAAACAAGGATACAACAATTTTACATGCTTGAAATGGCATTTTTGGTCCACCAAATTTGTTAAGGGTTCTTAGGGCGCAGTCCTAACCTGGCTGACACAAGGGCCACTGTAAAGTTTGTTTGGACCACTCTCGAATTCAAAGAGACCAGCACACAGACGTGCGCCATCCACTCTGACTCCAAGAGTGGTCCAAATGGGTTTTACGGTGTCCCTTGTGCAGGACAAACTTTGCTGACCTAACTGTGCCAGCCTAACTCCAGATTAGGATTGCACCCTTAATTAAATACATGCCAAGATATACTGTGTGGTATAGGGAAAGAAGTATTATGTTCTTGTCCTTAAGTGGCACCAGCACTAAATGCTGGTTCATTCGATTGAAGGCAATCTGAAGCTGCTTAGTGGTAGTGTTGAGGCACAATTGATATGCCACTTCAGTGTACAGGTTCCCCAACTATTCCACGTAAAAATCTAAGCATAGCTTTTCTACTCATTTTGTTTCACTGGAGCTTTTGTGCTGGTGTTGACTTGTCGGACTGGATAACAACCACACTTGGATTAGAGAACTAAGAAAGTGAATACAATGAAGTATTAGAGGAAGCATTCACAAGGCTGGCCAACATTTTTGCCTTCAAAATGGAGAGTGTAATATTAGGCAGCAAGTGACCAAGCATGCTCGGCAGTCGGACTTTGATGTTCGGGAGTGGGTGGGCCCCCAGTCATCTCAAGTTTGTCAGCGCATTTCCTTTCTAGCATTCTCCATCCTTAATGCATCATCCTATTTCTTGAACCTAGAAATACCCAGAGGTCACATATTTTTGGATTTTGATGGAGTGAGCATTTTTAATTCTTTCTGCTTTATTTCTTCTCCCTTAAACGTTTTAGACTGACTTTCCTTTTGAAGGGCAAGATTTTCTTGCCAGGTGGTATTCCCAAATTCTCACAACTCTGCTCATGTGCTCTTTTATCAGAGTGTCTCTGAACAGTGAGAACTCATAACTCATATGAATGGGAAACAGTTGGGGGCTTGCCACACTTCATCCCACTTGATTGTTGACATTGTTAGCAGCTGCTACCATCGATCTATCTTTTACCAACTGGGAGCATATAAAAATGTTATACATACAACATCAGTTCCCCTTTTCTTGTTTGAATTAAGGGAATCATC
Source organism: Lerista edwardsae (assembly GCA_029204185.1). NCBI lineage: Eukaryota > Metazoa > Chordata > Lepidosauria > Squamata > Scincidae > Lerista > Lerista edwardsae. The sequence goes on along the minus strand of JAJKFI010000003.1, from coordinate 43,969,308 downwards.
ATTACACATCAAGGGGAAAATGCATCCTGAAACTGTTAAGTTTTCCATCCCTGGTCACTTAACAGCCAGTCAACACTACTAAGTGTACAATTTGAGTATTCCAAACTTTACGCCATAGCAGTTTAAAAATGAAGTGTCAACAATCTGTGTATAATTTTGAGATATTTGTCTTATTTAGAGATCAGCTCCATTCCTATGTCACTTATAGCCCAATCTTATCTGGGATTGGGCAGGCACATGTGGGGTCTATGACTGCGAATAGAGTTTTGCTCTTGTAAAATGGTTTCTGGCAGCCATTTTGAGTGCACTACTGAAACCAACAGCCGCAGAAGAGTCCTGCCAACAGACCACCCCAGGTAAGTGCAATGGCAGCAAAGGAGGAGGGGGTAAGGCTGTTGTCCTGAGTGGAGTGGAGGGCAGGGAATGAAGAGGACCAGGGGTAGTATCAGCAGTACTCATATGTGTCAATATCCTAACCCCATCAGCCGCACCTACCTTAATCCTGCCATTACATGCCATGGACTTAAACCTCCTAAATAGTAGGTTTGTTGGCATGGCTAAATCAGCGGGGGGGTTTTTTTTTTTTTTGTACCATTAAACAGCGAACTCAGAGTGCAATCCTAAACTGGAGTTAGGCTGGCATAAACTAAGCCAGCAAAGTTTGGCCAGCACAAGGGCCACCATAAAGCGTGTTTGGACTACTCTGAGTCAGGGAGGGTGGCTCACATCTGTGTGCTGGCCTCTCCAACTCCGAGAGTGGTCCAAACATACTTTATGGTGGCCCTTGCGCTGGCCAAACTTTGCTGGCTTAGTTTATGCTGGTCTAACTCAGTTTAGGATTGTGCACACAGAATCTTTAACATTCTGCTGCGTGTCTACAGGGAAGAAAGCTTCCTTATATTCCACCATAGAAGAAACCACTGCTTTGCTAGAAATCAATACAGCTCTATCAAAGTGCTGGGAATCAGAATGCTCTTTTCCACCCTGATCGAAGAGTTATGGTATCTTCCAGCTTCCTGTTGATTCAACAGGAAAGGAACAAAACCTTCATTGCTTCCATTGTCTTTTCTTTTAAACAAGAAGGGGAAAGGTACTTAGCTCTTCATGAAACCCAGGGTTGCTTATCAGCCACCATGGTGGATAGAAGGTATGTTCCGTTCACTTACCTTGATGCTAAGGAGGATGACAACACAGGACAGGCTCTGCTGAGAACCCAAGCTTAGCCCAAGATCTGCTCGCTTGTCCAACCTCTTATAGTGTGAAGAGAAAATCAGGAGGAAGCATTGGTCCTTCTGGGGAGCCCACAAAGTAATGGACCCTTTTCTGCTTGCTCCTGTAGAAGGGAAGGATAACATCAGCTCCTTTAAAGTGTCCCAAACATTTGTGAATCGTCTGGCTGCAGCATCATTTGTGGTCAGGTCAAAAAAAAAATGCAAAACCCAGTTTCATCATGGTCTGCAGCACAGTATAAGGATAGTGTATCTAAATGATGAGATGATGCCTCTACTTTACTGCCAATTCTGATCTCTGCTAGATACTTAAAGGAGTCAAACGTCACAAAACCTTCAGAGGAGAGATGGAATGTACCAGGTGTATAGTAAATTACTAATATAGCTCCAATGTATTGTAAGTAAATAAGATACACTATTTTGTAAGTTAGATGCACAACCCTCATAGTGTCCTGCAGACCACGTTGAAATTGGTTGGGTTTCACATTTTTTCTGGCATGACCACAAAAGCAAGAGAGACCATCTGGAACAGCCTCTCTCTTCGTTTTTGTTTTTCTCTCAAAAATTTGCATTACGAAGATTCACAATGAACAGTATAGGCTGATCCGTAGTCCCAGCTCGGTCGAACCCTTCTCCGAAAAACAATTAGCAATCAATTATATTAATTAAAAGGTTTACCCACAGGAAAAGGCCAAGCTTTAAACAATTAGCAGGAAGGGTTTTTTTATTTAATAAACAAAGTTCTCCTAGAAAAAACACCCGAGTTTATTTTTTCAATGCAACCAAGCGTCAGATTTTTCCATCCTCTTCTAACCCATTTCAGATGTTGGTGAATGACACATTCAAATGTGTCTCCTGACCACAAACTCTTATCTACAAAGGGTTGCAGTATAAAGGCCAATTGTGTAATGACTGAACTATGCCAATTAAAATCTGTTATTCAAAAATGCCAAGCAGCTACAGCTGTTGTTGATGTCACTAAGAGGGTTAGATGTTTGGCACCTCTGAAACACAGGGCATTTTGGTTCCCCATGAGGTTTGAATTCCACGGGGGAAAGGAAAACAGGAAGACGTTGTTTGGAAGTGTGGAACACAAAAAAAGCAAGCGATGTCTAAACAAAAATGAGGGCCGCATTTAAAGAAGTAGGAGGACATGGTTCCTTGGGAACAACCAGTTAGATTTTTTTTTTTTCACTATAAAGAAACTGAAAGGAGCTTTCTATTTCAAGAATATTTCTTGGCTTTCTTGTTCAAAATGGTAAAGTCTGAAGAAGTAGAAGAGTTGCAAACAGTAGTGTGCATTAAACTGTAAGGCTATGTATACAGTGTGCCCATTTTGTCTCCTTGAACTTCGTGCAGCGTAGCTATCCTTAAGAGGGCTTCATAGTCATTAGTGATGTCATTTCCGAATTGAATTCAAAGACATAAGTGACGTCGTTTCCAATGAGAATTGAAACCATTGAGCACTACTCCGTATGATGAGTTGTTTCTGTGAAGTAGCTCCAACCTAGCTCAGGACAATTTTAAATACAACAATTTGCTAATTCAGCGAATGAGAATTTTTTTTCTATGAGAACTTTGTTTATTAATGAGAAAGTTCTGACTTTCAGACAAAAAGTTTTGATGTGCTCCTTATCACTACTAGGAAAGAGATAGTTGTTAGCAGGTATAACTACTGTACATTTTATTGCACTTTTGCCATTTCAATGCCCAGTTTATTTCCAATTACTACTTTTACTTTTGTTTTCTATTCTGTGTTAATTTGGCTGCCTTAGCAGTAAGATATTGGCTTTTTTTTTTTGCTGAGCTGCAGCAAAATTTGAAGATTTATTTATTTATATCCCACTCACTAGAGGCAACCACCACCACAAAATACGAAATGAAAGATTAAAACAATACTAAAAACATAAAACAAAAACAATAAAGCAGATCAGCCCCCATGGATCATACAATATTAAAATGACATTCAATTAAAAGTGCATTAAAAGTGAATTAAATGTATTCAATAGTATTGTCAGTGGAAGTTGATTCCCCCACACACACTCACACGAATAAGCTTAACAAAATGTGAACTAAACAAGATTTCAGTTTGAATCCAGATTTAATTTCCACAATTATACATTTCTACTACCATAAGGCAATGTGTGTGTTAAATTAGTCACTCATTTACTAATTCAATCCTCGTTGGCATAGACAGAGTGAAAATATTTTAAAAAATCAAAATTTTAAAACCATTGCAAGCAAGCAAATGATAGGATATGTAAAAATTGCATTCCTATTTGCATCAAGCTCTAAATATAAACTTTAGAAATAATTTCTTTGAAATAGGATGGAATTTGGATTGATGAGCAAAATTCAGAGCTCAGAAAATGCGAACAGCTCTATTCTTATTAAGATAGTGGGCACAATCCATTTAAGTGTTCAAGCCTCCTGATTTCTATGCAGGACTTAAGCCATAGCTCAGTGGTAAAATACATGCTTGGTATGCACAAGGTCCCATATTCAATCACTAGTATTTCCTAGTAGGATGCAGAAAGACTTGTCTGGAGTCCTGGAGAGCTGCTGTCTGAGTGCAATACTGCTAGATGGTCCTGTAGTCCTATTCAGTTCAATGTACCTGCTTAGGTTCATTTTCCACATGCACTAAAACTTCTGGACATCACCTAGGTAGGATTTAACATAGAGCTTAGTGCATGTGAAATTTGTTTTCCCCTTAAAATTTTGCTTCACCCTGAAAAGAATGGGAGATATGCAATCATTTGTTTCAATGGGTCTTGCACATGAGAACCGTTCCCCTAGGATTGCACTTGTATGTATTCTCCAACTCCCTGATATTACCAGACAAAAGAATACCATAGGTGGGCAGCCAATGCTGCAGGTATACAGAAGCAGCTTGAACAAGCCTTAAAGTTTCAGAAACGTCAGGATGCTGCCAAGCCTATATAGGAAAAATGTTTAACACCTTTGTAATACAGCTAAATCTGAATGAAATTATGTAGGGCAAAGAAAAGTCACTTCTGTAGCTAGAGGGAAACAGGGAATTCCCTCTAAGCAATATAAAACCCAGGCTGCCAGCAGACTAAAGTGTGAGATTCTTATGAACAAAAGACCCAAACAGTTATACACATGCCAAGTAGCATGCAACAAGTAAAATTAAAAGGGCATTCTATAATAACAATGGAATATTTATATAACAGCTTCCTACAAAGTGGAAATTTGAGTTTATATTGGATACTACAATAACATCAGATTAAAATCTGTTAGAAAAGGTGAATAGAAGTGGAAGATATTTTCAAGAATGTTGCACAAAAATGTGTGCTCCTGCTTTTAAAAAGTCATACTATATACAATACTATCTCTTACAAAACAGTGGATGTGTTCGTGGGCAGTGCCGGCCTTAAGCCAATGAGACCAATGTCATCACATTGGCCCCGCACTTTGGTGGCCCCTGCATCAGCGCAGTTGGCATATTGCCTGCTGCTGCAGTCCGGATCTCTATGAACAGAGAACCTTAATCAATCAATCAATCACTAGTCTTTATATACCGCTTTTCAACACAAAGTTCACAAAGCGGTTTACAGGCAAATAATAACATTGAAGTTAAATGGCTCCCTGTCCCAAAAGGGCTCACAATCTAAAAGAATGGAGAACACCACCAGCAACAGCCACAAGAAAGGCACTGTGCTGGGGTGAAGAGGGACAATTGCTCTCCCCCCTGCTAAATATAAGAGGACACCACTTGAAGAAGTGCCTCTTGGGCCCTCCCTCCTGCCCCTATGTCCGAACTGCCCAAAATGGGCCTCCTGGAAGCAGTTGGTGGTGACATCATCATAGGATCCAGTGGTGGAGGCCAGTGCTGGTCCCACCCCTCTCTGCCCCTCCCCCACCATTACGCCCTCCCTGTCCACCCGGAATTGGTGTAACACTGATGAACCATTCACTTACCAGCCACCGTAGCTGCCTTGCCACCTCTGTGCGGTGGGCTCTGGTGTTGGGTCAGTGCGGATGGTAAGACCTTACCGCCAACGCTGCATGTGACTTATGGCACCAGCACCTGTGGTACGCACATACCAAGGGCACTGCAGTGCTCAGGTTTGGGCCCTAAATAAACAGAAATAAAAAAAGTACACACAAAAACATTGCAGAACGTCATGGAAAGTTGGATTAAATTGGACAGAAGATGAAAGGATGTGGATGAAATTTGAAATGTCATTATAATTGAAAGTGGCTGAAAGAGCAAGTCTTCTGATTTTACTAGTCTAGTCATATTAAGAGGGTAGATGAAACAACTCAGAGGAACAGAGGTCCTGGCTGCTGGGGACAGAGAGCTGTTTCTTAGTAGCTGATAACATGCAGATTGGAAGCAGCACAATATTTGCTGCTTGCCGTTGAGCCAAATCACGGTGGATCTTCATTCAATAATATCCAAGTGATAATACAGACTGGAATTACCAATAGAGCCTGCTGTTTCTGAAAGAAGTCCTGCTGACAGCACAATTGCAAATCATAACTGTAGGAAAAAAGATATTAAGTACAGGAGACAACTAATGGGACTGCAGAGGGATATTTTTCATGATTTGAAAACCAATAAGAAGCTTACAGGTTGCTAAGAAGTTCATAGGTATAGCTCAGGGAAGTCAGGATAAAATCCGCCAAACAAGGCACAAACCTAGTGGCATCCTTTGGGGGGATATTAGAAGAGACCCGAGGAGGCTTTGCAAATACATTTCCAGCAAAGGGAGGACAAAGGATGCCTTGGGTCAGCTCTGAAGGAAAGACACTGCAGAGCATTAAAAATAAGCTGAACTACTTAATGCTTCCTATGCCCTGCACAATGGGAAACGTGTGATGAGACTGACAGAACACTGGCAAAAACAAAGATGGGGAAAGGTCACAGTTCTATATAATGAAAGAGCATGTCGAGGAATATTTGGACATGTTGAATGAATTCAAGTCAGTGGTGCCTGATGACGTTCATTATTTAACCAGGGGACCTGAAGGAGTTAGCTGGGCAAATCTGAGAATAGATAACTATCAGTTATGAGAATGCATGAAAATGCTGGAATGGCCTCGAGCTGGGGAGTGTGTTGTGCTGTCTACAGAAAGATGACAAAAATATCAAAATGATTCCTTCATTTCCTGCCCCATTACTATAACGTATCAGCCTCATAACATGGTGAATATGCTGCATACTAGAAATATAGAGTGGGGATGTAGCTATTCAACCAGGGTGGTTTGTTGAATAACTACACCACCCTGGTTGAATAGCTACACCCCCACTCCATATTTCTAGTACGCGGCATACTCACAATGTTATGTGGTTGATCAGTGCAGTAAGTGCTTCTAAATATTATGGTGGAGAGTGCCAATCTTGCCATCGGTGTACTGTTGAGTAACAATGTTTAGCAAGAGTATCATTGTCTTCTGCCCCTTCCCAAATAATACACAGAACAAGCAGGACTGGGATAAAATGGACCACAGTTTAGTGAACATAAGAATTTCAGTGTTCCTAATTATCCTGCCACTCAAACCCAATTTGGTGCAGCTTCCTTTCCTTGGGAGAGCAGCACCTGTGGTTGATTCCCCCCCCCCATGAGTTCTTCCATCCTGGTTCAATGCTAATGGTTGATTAATTAACAATTACAGCTTATCAACACCAACATCACCAGGAGATTGGAGATCTGGATTGGACTGTCTAACCTGAGCTGAAACTCTGACTTTATAATCCATGGTAAAGGGGTTCACAGCAAGCATCCCTGAGCTGAGAAGTCTCTAGGGATTGGTTCTGCCCCCTTTAGGCTCACGCCCTTTCCCCAAGTTGCACAACAATCACTGCACTTAATTTCTACTTGCACCATACCTGCCAGCTGTGACAGCCTGGCTAAAAGAACACCTGACTCGCTTGGAAAGTCTGAATTAGGTGACGAGCACTTGCACTCTGGCCAATCAAGTTCAAGAGCAAATAATTACCACTTGACCTGAACAGACAACTGTCTAGTTCCAGACCGAAATCCAGGGTGAGTGGGAGGGCCAATGAGATCCCAAGCAGGATTAAGAGTAAGCACCAAAGTGGTGGAGAAAGCTGCCTTGGCCCTACCCATAGCAGTACCGGCAGCCAATCGGTCCTTTGAGGGCAGCTCCATGCGTACCCATTTCTACAGGAACAGCAACACACTACTAATGAAGTTTAATTGAAGAAGTATAGAAGTTCAATGACAAAGTACTGAACATATGGAAAACATTCAAATTTGTGCCCACAAAGAGTTAGTTTGCATGTGCATGTACACCACAAGGCAAATGTTCATTTGATAGCTTATCATTCTGTGACTGAACATGTGAGTTCCTCCATATGGTTGACGACAGGGTCTTTAGGGGGTTTGCATGTAGAAGGTCCAAGGTTCAATATCTAGGATCTCCAATTAAAAGAATTGAGCAGGGCTGAGAACGATTTCTGCTGGAGACTCTGGAGGGCTGCTGTCAGTCAGAGTACAAAGTGCTGGGCTAGATGGACCAATCAATGGTTTCACTCAGTCTAAGCACCTTTATGTGTTATATAAGATAAGCACTGTGAAGAATTCTGTAACACAGATAAGGTATATAAACGGCATATTAAGTTCTGAACAATCTTATTACAAATGAAAATTAGCTGATCACTGCCCGATATCATAAAAAGTCATGTCGGTAATGCGATGGTAGTTTCCCATGGTCGCCTACATTAATGGGCCCAAGCATTCATTCACCACTGGCCTAAGATTTCCTACATGTAAGCAAGAATTCTACATTTGGCCTATGACTCCAAAAGGCATATTTCGATTAGCTAATACTCAGCTCAGTTAAGAGCTGTTAAGATATATAAAGGTAAAGGTTTCCCCACGACCGAATGGTCTAGCCGTGACCGACTGTAGGGGGCGGTGCTCCATTTCCAAGCCTGTAGAGCCGGCATTTGTCCGAGGACAAGTTTCCGTGGTCATGTGGCCGGCATGACTATACTCTATAGCACACGGAACGCTGTTACCTTCCCACCAAAGTGGTCCCACCATACTTGCATTTTTAGGTGCTTTCGAACTGCTAGGTTGTCAGGAGCTGGGACAAGCAACGGGAGCTCACTCTGTTGCATGGTCTTGAACTCCTAATCTTCTGATCAGAAAGCCCAGCAGCGGCAGTTTAACCCGCTGCGTCACCATGTAGAGGTTTACCCAAAATGAAAAGCAAAATCTGTTTATGTAGATATAACAAACCTGGAAGGACCTAGACCAGTGATGGTGAGCCTATGATACACGTGTCAAAGATGACATGTCATGACATTTTGGGTGACATGCCAGCATTCACCAACATCCAACAACCACAGCATTTCTTTGTAATGGTTTGATTTTTTTTGTAATGATTCATAATGATTTTTAAATGATTTGATTGTTTTAATCTAATGAATAGTTCCACAAATGATTGGACTGTATTTTTTGCAATAAATGAATATGGAAATAATTGTTTCCCTTTTGTTGGAGGTGGGGAGTGACACACCAACTGAGCCAGGTTAGGCATTTTTGATGCAGGAAACCCAAATAGTTTGCTATCATTGACTAGACCAGTGATGGCGAACCTATGACACGCATGTCAAAGGTGACACACCGCAATGTTTGGGGTGACACACCAGCAATCACCAATACTTGACAAAAACTGAGTTTGTTTTATTCACCTTTCATTTTTGTAATTATTTGATGCTTCTTTACATAATACATAGCACCACACATGATTGGACTGTATTTTTTGTCTAAATAAATGAATATAAAAAATTGTTTCTCTTTTATCTGAGAGGGGAGTTGACACACCAGCAGAGTCAAATTAAGCATTTTCCTAAGTTTTGACACACTGAGCCCAAAAGGTTCTCCATCACTGGACTAGACTGTTGAACAATCCATGTTTTTAAACACCATACCCCCATTTTCACTCTTTGAAAATGGGAATGTTAACATTCCCTAAAGAGGTATAGCCACATGTAAAGCTCAATTTTGTCTTCTCCCAGAGCATTGTTGGAGGTAAAAGAAATAGTCTAGACATGATAATGGATTAAAAACTAGCAACAAGAAGTTAGGGGATTATGAAAGAAGGCAAGTATAAGCTTCAAAATCCTTTGTTGGGCTTACTTTGTATCAAATGTCATCTCTTTTTCTTGAACACTTTCTTTAAAACAATGCCTTTGTTGATAGTCTACTCTGAGCATTTTCTGAGGTGCGTTGTTGGGGCCAGTTTGTGTTTGGCATATTTAGGTGTGGCCTCAAACTTGAATCTGAGAGGAAATGCCAAAGACATTTCTCCGACATCACGTTTGTTGACATTTTCTTACTTCTAAAAATGTGACCGGTTTAATCATGAAAGAAAAGGCTGAAAATACCCATACGTCACAAGAGGTAAGTGTCACGCAAGGAGAAGCTTTATATTGTCACTGTGATGAGTTAATGCCCGGTTAAAGACGTTTGAACAGCCATACCACCTTGGGCAGTGATCTTGTCGGAACATATAAACCAAGTAAGGTCAAGCATCGTCAGCACTTAGATTGACTGTCTTCAGAGAGCTCAAGGTGCTACAGCAAATGGATGAAATCACTCATTAGCCATCTCTGTCAGTATTAACCTCATACCCTCTTGTAGAGGAGGACAGCGATACAGGAAATGACATTTTAAGAAACAAAGATAACAGGGCAAACTGTTAGTTGCCGTAGCTACTTTCCTGTGTTTAGATAGCAGTTTCCTTCAGCAATCGTAGCATTAAACTGGAAGTGGGAGGGGAAAGTGTGCTGTCGAAAATGTACCAATTAACATGACTACTAGACCAGAGGACTGTCACTGGTTTTAAGTCACTTGCACCATACGTGCTGATGGGTCCTCAAACGTTTTAGCACTGGGACCCACTTTTTAGAATGACAATCTGTCCGGGACCCACCAGAAGTGATGTCATGGCTGGAAATGCCGTCATTGTGACGCCAGAAACTGCTGCTTTCCTGAGAATGCAGCAATCAGTTGGGTTATTTCTCATCCATTTTCCAAGAGCAAAGTGAATCAGAATGGGAAAAAAGCCTATTTACAACCTTGACACAAGCGAAACAACCATGCAGGCCTCCCACTTTCCAGCATCCCATCTTCCCATATTTTCAATATGGCTGCTCTAGGTGCTTCACGACCCACCTGAAATTTGTTTGGGACCCACTGGTGGGTCCTGACCCACAGTTTGGAAATCCATTCGGATTGGCAGCAATATTGGAATTGGCACACCCCTGTTATCAATTGTGTAAAACAGCTCATAGCAGGCTACAACAATACAGACAATGAATGGATATCCGTAAAAATGATACTCTCAAAGTGTCGTCAGAAAAAACAAAGTATTTCTGGTGGAATATCTATGACCATATGAAGGTATCACGTAGGTTTCCCAAGCTAAGCCAGCAACTGCCAATGAATACCCAGAGGTTGTGGGATGGATCCACAGGTCCTCTTATGCAAGGGTTGCCCTTGACCAAAGGCAACCCAGGTGAGGATGAACTGGGGTGGAGCTACTTGCACAAAATCAAATATCAATCAACAATCAATCTACGGTATATACCACTTTTCAACACAAGTTCACAAAAGCATTTTACAGGCAAATAATAAAGTTAAAAGGCTTGCTGTCCCAAAAACGCTCACAATCTAAAAATATGCGAACCAAATAATGGTTCAACTGAGTAGAATTCAGGCATTGCTATTTATTAGTTCATTTCCTGTTAGTTCTTTAACAATCACAATAGCTCTCAATAGAAGCATCTTCTACAATTGACATACAGATTGTCTAAACCAGGGGAGTCAAACTCATCTTTTACAGAGGGCCAAATAGCATTCATGATGCCTGCTGAGGACTGAAAGTGATGCCATTAAGTAGGAAATGATGTCAGCTCATGACTAGAATTAAGCAATTTTTCTCAGCAACTCATTAGCTGCAAGTGACAAGAGAAAACATGCACATCTTGAATGTATTTTTCAAGATATGGAAGAGCTCAATTGTCATGTGGGCTGCCCTTTCAGCAATGACACCTCAACACAGCTCAGCAACTGATAGTGGAACTTAGAGAGCCTGAGGACAGGAAAAAGAGCTTCTGCGGCCAGAGGCGTTTCTACAGGGATGGCAAAGCTCTAAGTTTTGCAAGGAGCCTTACCCTGTCATGTAAATCCCTCCTCTCCCTTGCTGCTATAGCCAGTAAGCAACGCCAAGATGTTGCTGTTCCCTGTGAGGATTGGCTGAAACGGTGCAGGAAAGGAGTGGTTTCCACTGCAAGGTAAGGCTTCTTGCAAAACTTAGAGCTTTGCCATCCCTGTAGAAACGCCACTGTCTGCGGCTTGCATCCAACCCACGGACCTTACGTTTGACACCTCTGATTTAAATTGTATAATCTGTAAAAAGCAACCACAGTATTTTTCTTTGTGGTCCCTACCTAGGAGTCTAGCTGCCCAATCCTATTGGATGCCATACCAATCTCATACAGACAGCAGGGCTGTCATTATACCAGCATCCATAGAGATGTCTTGAGGCAGGACTGGCTCAAGGAGTGGTGGGGCCCAATGCAAGGCATTCCCACGGGGCCCTCTTCCTTCCCCACTGTCCACCCACTCACCAAGAAAAGCACCTGTGGAAATAGTTGGTGCTGACATGATGACGTCACCACCAACTGCTTCCAGGAGGCCCATTTCGGGTGGTTCTGAGGCAGGGGCAGGTGGGAGATCTCAAGGTAAAGATGCTCTGCTTACCCCACTGTTCATAGAGATCTCAGCTGCTGCAGCAGGTGATATGTGGACTGGCAGGAGGTGTGGACTGATGGGACAGGAGGTGTGGACTGATGGTTGAGCTGCTGGTACTGCCTGAAGCTAAGCAGGAAAATCTGTGGTTTCCTTTTGGATGGGAGACAAATGCCAGGCTGTGACAAGCTGCAGTACCTGTGGTGGCAGAACAGAGTCGCTGTGGAGCTGATTAGCTCACCGCAAGTGAGAGTTGCAGTGGAGTGTGTGAGGAGGCCAGCCAGCAAAGAAGGGAATACGACCTTGAGAACCTGTCCAGGCTTGACTTGTGATTGCCTGCTGAGGCTGGATGGCAGGCAGCCAAAGAAGAGAACCACACTGTGAAGGCAACATCTGGGCCTGAGGATTGGCAGATCACAAGAATACTGTAGATTTGTAAAAACCCCATTGAAATAAATGATGGTTTAGACTAGCCTGCTCATGTAAGCCGCCTTGGGCATTTGCTTCGGCATGGGAAAGGCGGGGTATAAATTCTTCAAATAAATAAATAAATAAATATGCTTGCTGTGCTGGTGCAGAGGCTCCCGAAGTACTGGGTCCAATCTGACATTGGTCCCATTGGCTTAAGGCCAGCCCTGTCTTGAGGACAGCATCGGGCCTGAGGATTCTCTTTTTATGTGGAGTTGGCGTCTTAGAATGGTGAGAAACTTTCACTGCAGCCTCCTGCTGGAGCAAGTGTATAATACAGGTGCACGGCATCAGGAAAAGCCATTTGTCATTCATGCTGTGTCAGAACATTTCACTAAAAAGAATGCCGGAGAATGTAAAAGCCGCTCCATGTTGTCTCAACAAAAAATATAATAGGGAACTCTGAGCAGGTGGACACTTGCATTACTACTTCATAATACTTCGCATTTGTATCGCCCTTTCTGAGTGTGCAAAGCGCTTTGCATGTATTATCTTGAATTACCCTGTAAAGTGAGGATTATTATCCCTGCCTGCAGCTGGGGAGTGACTTGCCTACAGCCACCTCATGGCTGAGATGAGATTCAAACTAGGAAAATCCTGATTCGCAGCTCTGTCACTTACCCGCTACGCCACACCAGAAGCTAAATCTGTGTTAGGTTTAGCGGACTAGATATAATGCATGCATAAATATTATGGACAGGCTATGCAGTCACATTATCGGATTACATATCTTTACATATCTTTAAACCAGCCAAATTTTTGTCTAGAGGAATGTTTCTCCAAACTAATGGAATTTTTTTTTTCTTTGTCTTGTCTTTCAGTTTGTTTAAAACCTCGTTACTCAGTTATTGACAAAAGGCAGCTGGCTATGTCTACTGTGAGATGCAACTCATAAAGGGAATGCAATTTGGCTAGAATGCCTGGATTCTGCAGTGAAATGCTACTTTCCTACGATGCAATATATAGTCATTACATTCAACAAGCATTTTTACCATTGATTTTTAAGAGGATGTAGATGGCAACTATCATTTTTAATTGTGTATTGCAACTATCATTTGGAGAGTAGTCCAAACATAAGTTACAGTGATCCTTGTGCTGTCCAAACTTTGCTGGCCTAACTGTGCCGGCCTAACTCCAGGTTAGGATTGCGCCCTAATGGCCGAATCCCATCCAATTTTCCAGCACTGGTGCAGTCACACTAATGGGATGTGTCTTGCATCCTGCAGTGGGGGCAGTCATGGAGGCCTCCCTCAGGTAAGAGAACATTTGTTCCCTTTCCTCAGGGCTTCATTGCAGTTGCACTGGCACTGGAAAGTTGGATAGGATTGGGCCCTCGATGTCTAGTTACACAATATTTATCCTGTACAGCCATGTCTAGGGGCTATAAACACAAACCAGGCAGCCAGAAATACAAGAAGGTTAAACAGGAACTCAAAGAAGCTAAAGGACACCAATCAATCCTTTGGTTTTTCAAAACAGACAAGACCTTTCTGTAGTCTGGCTCAGACAAAACACTAACTTAGGGAAGTAGACAGTAGAAAGGACATCATTTCGCTACAGAGATTGTGTCTGTGGCAACCGATGATGAAGAGAAGCTGCCAGATGCTAGAATTAAAATAGAAACATTTCTTTTGTGACTCATGAGATTGTATGTAGGAGAGTGACTTGTGGTATGTTGTGGGAAGGGGCCCATGTGACAAGTTAGGACTGAACCCGCAACAGTGCCAAATTAAAGCATAAGCTAAATAAACCACATAAACTAAATAAACTTCAGCTTAGAGCTTCACAATCTGCAGGGGCCTCACAACAATTCAGATGGGGCGGGGGCTTTTACAGGTTTTTGACTCCCCAGGCCTCAGAACACTCTCCGGTCAGGCCTGCTCTACAGGTGTGGAACCTGTGCTGGGTTCTGAATCTAAGTCTGGACCTGAATATTGAAGGTACCTTGTTTAAAAATTACACCAAAATGTGATGCACAAGCCTGTCCCCCGCCCTCTCTCTCTCTCTCTGTGTGTGTGTAGGGCCTCACCAAGTCTAAATCTTGCACTCACATCCTCCTTAATTTGTTTCAGACTCTGCTTCATTATAGCTAGCTATGGTACTACTTGGTGAGGCTTTTAAACTGTGGTGAAAGTAAATGAGTAAGAGCTGTGCATTGATGCTCAATTAACTCATGAAAATGGCACTGGAAACAGGTATGCACTGCAATAAAGTGGGAAGTAGATATCTTCCTTTTGGAATTAGAGAATGTGGACTATCTGGATGCCCATTTGGGTCTACGAAAAATCAACCAGAACGTTGCAATAGGTTTCAATGGGAGCTGGACTGCAGCCTCTTTATCCCATCTTCCCACTTTCTCCCACGCTGGGGGCAGGCACAGGTCTGTGGAACAAGCTGTTGATATTATCATGGTGAGCATAAAGGCACAAAGGAGGTATTATAGTTGTGCATTTTTGTGTGTGCCCAACATGCCATTTCAATCGCGACTGTGTCTTGGTTTTCCTGCACATCTGTTTTATCCATTTAAGATGTAAAAGAACTGTAAGTGTAACATTTATTACAGAAAAATAGGCAGCTTATAATTGAGTTAAATCTTTGGTAAGACTTAAACCATTCTGCGCAACGCATGACCCTATTCTCCTAATGCTACAATGATTTTGTTTTTAGCGGGGAGGGGTTCAGTTTTTTTATACCTTTCACTTGGGAAGAGCTGTAGGATTATTTAACATACGCCTTTTAACAATGATGACTTCATTTGGCATGAATTAGAATGTGGATTTCTAAAACTCAATAGCACTTGCATTTTCCATATTAAACGTGAAGCCTGGCTTGTCTGCCGTATGAAATAAAGTGAATCAGAACACATTAATCATAATCATTAATTTGAAGGCTATGACATCCATTTGAAACAACATAAACAATGGCTCTTCTGTAACCTGAGTAAGTTCACTCCAGTAAAGAATTGATTTGATAATTCAAACCAGAAATTGCCCTAGATGTTGAACATCTATTGACCCTTTTTCACATGCTGGTTGTTTGTTGTTTTTTTCCCCTTTCAACTTACTGATTTTGTGATTGTAACTCTGTAGACGGCAGCAATTTGTTACATCAAAATCACACATTTTTGCAAGCATTTTTCATGCTGATGTTGTCTTTTTTTATTGTTTGGTTGTTTCAGACCCTTAAGGAAAGGTTGGTGCGAACAGAACAAAAATTCTTGTATGAGAGCTATCATTCTGGGACAAAAAAGGAACTTCAAAGAGTTAGCACATATGGTTTTGACTTTTATAAAGATGGCAGGTGGACCTGAAAAAGGTTGATTTCAAAATTTATTTTCATGATAGCAGGAACTTCTTAAAAGTCCAAGGAGAAGATTAATTTTCAATTTGGAATTCCTAATAACTGAAACAAGATCATGGTTTTACAACTTCCTGAGGTAGAGTTTGAGAGAGACTAGGTCATGTTGATACAATAAACCAATGGTAGGATGAAATGTAAGAGCCCAAAGTGAGCACTGTTATGGGGAAAGCTGTTTTAAAAGCAAAGCATATGTAAAGGGCAAGTGATTGCATTATTCCTTTTCCTCTAACGCATGTTACAACAGAAAGAAATCTAGTTTAAATGAGTGTGCATCCCATAGCCTGGAATAAGGCTGGGACATGCTTTGTATTTGTTATTAAAATGAGGTATTAAATATGCCATGATTTATTGGTGACAGACTAATTCTGTTTTTTAAGGATTTTCCCCTTCCATTCAGCCCATGTGTCCAATACATCCATCAACATCCAATCTGCTGAAGCTATTCCTTACGCAACTTTAAATGGCAGAAAGATGGCCTCTGAGATAATGCAGCACATTATCACCATTTTATAGGAGACTTTAAAAACCTTTCAGATACAGGGCTTTTTAAGAAGTTGCCATTACTATCAGGGCAATAGCCTGGGTGCTGCCAGACTATTTGTGCCCTAGGCAAGGCTAATTACATGCACATACACCCAATTTTTGGGTGTTTTAAAATTATGTATGTAATATACATATAATTATGTTTATATTTAATTATATTTCATAGCAATGTTGTGGCATTTATCTTAAAATAAAAGCACAAAAATTGCCAGCTGCATTTTTACCTGGTTTATAAAAACCAATCTGTATAAAACAGTGCCCCTCTGGAGATCTAATGTCCAGCCTGTAGGTTACACTAAGTCTGTATTATAATATGTTTGAGGACCAGCAGTGACAATGTTCTCCTTTTAACAAGGGGGCACCCATGAGTGTGACCTAGAACATGGATGGTGAACCTATGGTACCTGTGTCAAAGGTGACACACTATGACGTTTTGGGTGGCACGCCAGCATCTGACAACATCCAACCACAAGTGAGTTGGTTTTTGTAATGATTTGATGTTTCTTTATGTAATGCATAGCCCCACGCATGATTGGGCTGTATTTTTTTTAAAGAAATGGATATGTAAATAATTGCTTCTCTTTTATGAGGCGTGGGAAGTGAGTTAGGCATCTTTGATACCACAGACCAAAAAGGTTTCCCATCACTGACCTAGAACTATACAACTACAGTTAGAGTTGTGCCTCATTATCCACTGATTCAGTATCCACTGATTTGACTCACCACTGATACCAGAGTCCACCTTAAAAGGCATTTAAAGGAAAAAAGGGTCAAAATCCTATTTCCTCCCTTCCTACGTTCCATTAGAGTCCTGCTAACTGGGCAAGAGGCACTTTTTCAAGTGGTGTCCTCTTAAATTTAGCAGGGGGAGAGCAATTGTCCCTCTTCACCCCAGCAGTGTCTTTCTCATGGCTGTTGCTGGTGGTATTCTCCATTCTTTTAGATTGTGAGCCCTTTAGGGACAGGGAGCCATTTAACTTTAATGTTATGATTTACCTGTAAACCGCTTTGTGAACTTGTGTTGAAAAGCGGTATATAAATACTAGTGATTGATTGATTATTCACCCCATCTAGTGGCTGAATGAAGTACAGCATTGATACTGATGGAAGTGGATCTTTACAGCTACCTTTCCATTGATTTTGGTATCCACTGGTGTGTGTGTGTGTGTGTATGTGTGTGTGTGTGTGTGTGTGTGTGTGTGTGTGTGTGTGAGAGAGAGAGAGAGAGAGAGAGAGAGAGAGAGAGAGAGAGAGGAACAGAACCCCAGTGGATAAGGAGGCATGACCTGATCCTACTGGCATGAAGTGCATGGTCCATATTTTTAAATATGTCCCTTGTCTCATATTTTTAAATATGTCCCTTTTTATGTCCCTTGTCTCTAGGGGAGCACTACTACTCAATCACAAAATTGATCACAAAATTTGATTTGATTTTGTGAATCTCAACTATAAATGCAAAATAATGGAGGGCTACTAGTCCTCATTGTGGAGAATAATCTGAAAATGTATTGGCTGTGTCTGGTATGAAACCAAACAGTGGTGGAGAGCTTTCAGGGCTGAAGTGTAGGGCTTCTGTTTGCTGAATAGATGTTCAGTCTGTCTATATCAGTAGCGAACCTTCTGTCTATACCAGTGTTTCCCACACTGTGGGTTGGGACCCACCAGTGGGTTGCAACCTAATTGTTGGAGGGTTGTGAAACCAAAACCGACAAGCTGATAGCTAAGAAGGAAAATGTATTGAGCCCTATGGGGGACTCCTTAGGTTCACAAAAATACACACATTTGAAAATTAAAAGAAAAGGAACCCTACTAACTGGGCAAGAGGCACTTTTTCAAGTGGCGTCCTCTTATATTTAGCAGGGGGAGAGCAATTGTCCCTCTTCACCCCAGCACAGTGTCTTTCTTGTGGCTGTTGCTGGTGGTGTTCTCCATTCTTTTAGATTGTGAGCCCTTTTGGGACAGGGAGCCATTTAACTTCAATGTTATTATTTGCCTGTAAACCGCTTTGTGAACTTTGTGTTGAAAAGCGGTATATAAATACTAGTGATGGATTGATTGAACCCTCCGATGCTTACTGAGCTTGTATTGACTTATTTATAATTTATGTTTCACCCTTTTTACCACCCTGCCTCCCAGAAGCTCAGGAGGGTGTACATAGTTCCTTCTCCCCCTTAGTCCTCACAACAACCTTGTTAGGTAGATTAGGTTAAGAGCTAGTGACTGGCCCAAAGTAACCCAGAAAGCTTGATGGCTAAGCAGGGATTTGAACTTGGATTTAAACCTGGATCTTTCAGGACTACTCCAGAACCACTGTACCACCACCACCACCACCATCAGTATTTATATACCGCTTTTCAACACAAAGTTCACAAAGCAGTTTACAGGCAAATAATAATGTTAAATGGCTCCCTGTCCCAAAAGGGCTCACAATCTAAAAAAATGCAGAACCACCAGCAACAGCCGTTAGAAAAGACACTATGCAGGGGTGAAGAGGGAAATCCTGGCTAATATAATATAAAACTTCTTATCTAATAATCTATATCTGTTTTTAACACTCTTCCCTTTCTCCATTCCCCACTGTTTTATTTTCTGTAACTCTGATTCATTCCAGAATTCCATTTTTTCACAAAAATTACAACAATAAACAAGGAATAATAAATAATAATAAAGGAATAAATAATAATAAAATAATAAATAATAATAAAGGAATAATAAACAAGGAATATTTGAAGTTAACATAAGCTTTTGCGTTATGTTATGCTTTTTGCATTATGGACAATTTGCATAATTCTCGTTGCAGAATGTGGTTTTACTTGGCATGGAATTTAGAATTTTTTAGGCACAGACTCCCCAAATCTTGTACACTTCTACTATTGTTATCATCTTCCATATCTGCCCTAGACAGTCTCCCCTTTAGGCATTCTTCCAAGAAGACACTGAGGAAATATCGTTTCATTCATCACTTATCATATCCTTGTGGTCCGTAGCGAATGTCTTCAACAGATCCTTTCCTGTGCTCTGTGCACCATTCTTTGAAGCTATTCTGGAGATGGTGCAATCTTGTGTAAAAGGGTCTTTCCTGCCAAAGAGATATTAAGTCAGCTTTTCAGCTGCTGCTTCTATATCCCTTTGGCTTTTGATTTATTGGGCTTTTGCTTTGAAGCTCATTTCACTTCACCAAAGCCCGTGGGAATCTCAATTACTGTACTTTGCTGCATTTATTATTTTCCTTAAATGTTGTTCACCCTGTCATTAGAGACAGGTAACAACAGCTCCTTATCCTGTTTATTTTTACCCAACTTCTGTGAAGTTCATCACTATTATTCCCATTTAGCAGATTTGGAACCAATACTGAGATTTATTGACTTGTATAAATTGGCCCAGTAAGCCCATGCCTAAGCTGTGATTTAAACCTAGTTCTTCACTTAGCATCAACTCATTGGTCAAATGGGTGTTGGGAGGCAGGTTGAATACCAAAGTATCTCATTAATGTGCCAGTTTTCTCATTTGAGCTGCTCCCCGCGCGGCTTTCCCTCACCTCGGAGGGAGCGCCTGCTCGCCAGGGGGGGATGGGTGGGGGGCGCGCCGGGTGCCTGGGCGAGCAGGCGCCCCCTCCGAGGCGAGGGAAAGCCGCACGGGGAGCGCGAAGAAAGCGGAAGTGAGTCGACGGGCTGTCGATCACTCTAAGTCCCACCCAGCGTTCCGTCTGCAAGAGAGTAGATGACACCACTGGTGACAACCCATGCCATTTGGTTGCCTGAAGGAGAACTCTCTCTCTCTCTCTCTCTCTCTCTCTCTCTCTCTCTCTCTCTCTC
>JAJKFI010000003.1:43923426-43949126 GCA_029204185.1 Lerista edwardsae | reverse complement strand
CTCTCTCTCTCTCTCTCTCTCTCTCTCTCTCTCTCTCTCTCTCTCTCTCAACTTCCTTCTGTCTTGCAAATCTTTCCCCCTTCTTTCCTATAGTATAGGCATACCCTGGTATCCACTGGGGTTCTGTTCTGGACTCCCCCCCCTTGTGGATACCTGAAACTGTGAATACTGAGGATGCCTTTATAAAGATAGGGGAAAAACAGTGGTTTCGCTGCAAACAACCCATTTTCTACCAATAAAGTGCTGGAGGTTTCATTTCTACGAATGTTGCTCTAATGCATCTTGGTAGAAAATGGTTTTTAACATGACAGAGTGAGCTCCCGTCGCTTGACCCAGCTCCTGCCAACCTAGCAGTTCGAAAGCATGTAAAAATGCTGCAAATAGATAAATAGGTACCACTTTGGTGGGAAGGTAACAGCATTCCGTGCGCCACGGCATATAGTCATGCCAGCTACATGACCACAGAAGCTTGTCCTTGGACAAACAGCTTAGAAATGGAGATGAGCACCGCTCCCTACAGTCAGTCACGCCAAGTCATTTGGTCATGGGGAAACCTTTACCTTTATCTTTTTAATAGTTGTCCCAGTATCCCTAGTATCAATGGATAACTGAAACCAAGGATGCTGAATCAGTGGATCCCGGGGCACACTTCTATAGGAAAAAGGTGCCTTTTTCATCTGTGGGCTCTCTTATAGAGGAGTACTAAGTGGGCTTCCGTGTTGTCCCTAAGAATCTAGGCAGTTTCGCCTTGCTTCATGGTAGACTGAGCCTTGTGGGCAAATAGCCTTTTTTAGTTTGGATCTACAACTTTTGGGAGGCTTGCAGAAGACAACATGGAAGACCCACAAATTAGGCTCGGAATGCTAGGGAAATGAATAGAATGCTGGAGAAGGGTGTCACCTATTGTTAATTCACAGACAACAGACAGCATCTCTGTTATGTTCTGTACTACAGACAATCATCAACCAGTTGAGACTAACGTTGTGTAGTTCAGTGCAGAGGTCTGTAGTTGAGTGGGTCATATGACAATGATCTAGTTCAGCCATTTTCTGAGCAACGGCAAGCTTTGCATGATGGTGACCAGGTTAGTCCAGGCTTCAATTTATTGTACAGGCAATATGCCTTGGCTGAAAGAGGGTACATTTCATGAACATTTTTTTGCCACTATGGAAGTAGTCCATTTTTGTCAATTTTTCTAGGGATTTGAAAGGGGGAAAATGTTCGAGGGGCAGATATACACACACATTCAAATGATGCCCCTACAATACCCCACTGGGAACCTGAAACACAGTACATGGCATTCTAGCATATTCCAAAGTCCTGGAGCCCTTAAACTAACTCTCTCCATTGCAGCTGTTCCTATTCCCTGTTATCTCTGAGTGGAAGAGAAAAGGAGGCAGGTGCCAGGAGAACTGGTCCTGAAGCCAAGCCTATTAGGAGCCTACTCCTCCCAAAGGGTGTGTTCACCCTGCAAACTACTCATATGTTGCTTTGTGTCATTCCTTTCCCATCACGGAAGACGCAGACCTTTAACAACTGACTCTCTGCAGCGTAAGTGCAGAAACACCCTTCTATGACTGCAAAGCAAAGATTCTTTCGTCACCTTCTGAATATTGTTGAGAAGGTGACACCCACAGGGGAGTCTCGTGTCCAATTCTGCTTTTAACACCTGCTAAAGTATTTAGTGGAGTCCAGGCTCCTCTTTCCCCACAACAGCAGCTTTAAAAAGCCAAATGAAATTATTGGTGATAAATTGTTACAACCTTTCACGGATGGAAAACTACTTACTGCACTAAAAAAACACTCTTTCATAAATAACATTGGGATGAAATTAAACAGTGCTGGATGGAATCCATTCAAAAGCGAGCGTAAGATATTCACAATCTGTTCCCTTTAAACCTGCAAAAGGGCGGTTGCTGGGACATTTGCTGCCCTTCCAAATCTTATTCCCTCCATGCCTCCGCCAAGTCTTGGCCACTCGCTTTGGAAGAGAAACACACACAGTGTTGCTGAAGATTGGAAAAAGAGCTTGGGGTCAAGGGTCGACACAGTAAGGGAGTTTGCTCTTTAAGAGGTTATCTGTGGATCTGCAAAGCCAAAGTGTAATTGGGTTCTGTGATGTGATTTTAGTGTGTAATTGTATATGATCTTGGCTAGTTTCAAAGACAAGCTTGGAAGATTTTTCTAGCTGGTTTGCGATAGCAATATTGGGCAGTCTATGAAAACCTCTGATGGACAATTCATCTGCTTTGCAGGGAAGGTGGGGGAGGTATCTCAAAGTCATAAGGCTAGAACTGGATTCACTTTAATTATAAACCTAGCAAGAAGATTTGAATGCATATTTTGCTCCCTTTTCCGCATGAAAGATGGAACTGCAAATGAAGACATTGGTCCTGTTTAGAATCATTGCAAACAACTGAGTCTGCCACTTGCTTTTGAGCCAGAACCCTTGCAGGACAAATGGGGCGATTTTGCATCTTTACGCCATAAGATGCATCTTTATGCATCTTAATGGAATGGCTCTCCCCCGTCTCTTCTTTGTGCCTTTTGGGTTTATCACATGTCTGCTGCCTGGTTTGTCTTTTTCCCTTTTCCCCCAAAACAACATGAAACAAACAGTTCCTATTGTTTTAGTTGTTTAGGCTTTTCTTGATTAAGCTGTCACTCCTGTCTGTTATGCTCTTATAAGCCCGGTTGGATCTATTTCATGTTAAGAAAAAGCTCAGATAAATCCAGGAAAGCTTAATGTTTATCCAATGTGAAAATAATTACTCAAAAGTGTTATTCTTAATCCAGATAATTAGAGTGAGGAAGGAAAGATCAGTGTCATTGTGAATTATGCCCTGGCAATTGACTCTTGGTCCTTGTAAGTTTCAGGTGAAGATGTGAATGGATAAAGGTTAGATTAACCATAATCCAAAGTAGGGGCAACCTTAATCTGTTATGATACAAGGATGATCAGTTAAAAAGAGCTGGATTGTGGGGTTGTTTCTGGTTGGATAAAATGCTGCTCAACTGGGACTCATCTTAAAACATGCTTAGTACCATGTCACTGCAGTTGTAAGCACTTCGGCATGGCTGCAGACTGTCGTCGCTACAAGGCAGCCTACTAGCCTCTGGGTAATATTATCCTGCACAGTAGCATTTGTGTTTCAAATTAATGTGCCTTAACGTTAGTGGTATGGAAAATGGGCAGGGACTCCTATAGAGAAAAAGGCTTGCTTGATGACAATTAAGAAGTGTTTTGTGAAAACATTAAATTTAATGCTGATTCCAGCAGACTTTGGCACAAGTGCAGTAATGTGTAATGCTGAATGTGGTTTTCTTTTCCGTTTTTTTTTAAACAGTTATGATTTGCAACTGGAACTTGTAGATTTAGGAAATTAAGGGCTCGATCCTAAACAACATTTCTGCACCAGGGTAAGGGCAATGCAGCCCCAAGGTAAAAGAACAAACATTCCCTTACATTGAGGAGGCCTCCGTGACTACGACCCCACAGCAGGATGCAGCACGTGCCCATTGGCACAGCTATGTCAGTGCTGGAAAGTTGGTTAGGATAGCACCCTAAACCACTGTGGATGTAGTCTTCTGAAAGATTTCTTGATGGCTTCACAAATTTTTCCTTATTTGTGATGTTTGTATTATAAATGTTTCTGTGCCTCATATCATCTTTACAATTTACTGACAGTGCCATGGTACTTACTCTCAAGTGAGGCTGCAATCCCAGGCACGCTTACCAAGGAATAAGCCACATTGAACGCAATGGAACTTACTTCTGAGTAAACATGCATAGGATCGCGCTGTGTGTCTACATAGCATTGCCGCCTTAGGGTGCATTACATGACCTGATTCAGGGTCCAAACCTGAAGGCCCGAATGCCAGCTATACATGCATACTGTGAGCTAAAAGCGTTGCGAACATGCTGTAAAGCACGTTTATGGGACTGTGCGAATTGGCAGTTGGTCTGCACTGGGCCTTAGCGCTAAACGAAAGGCCAGTTGGCACTCCAGCAGCACTAGGCGGGAAAGGAAAATATCAGGTTGAGGGGGATAGGACTGGCAGTGCCTCCACTGCTGGATCCTATGCTCTGCTTTGGGCTGGGCGGCCCTACCCACAGCTGTTCCAGTCTGTGCTGGCCAAATAGTGGTGGAAAGTAGCCCCATTGTGGGGCCTGGGGCTTTACTTGGAGAAGGGGACAAACGTCTTGGGCGTTTGTCCAAGGAGACTTGGTTGACTTCCATAGCACCTATAGGATGCAGTGATCAATACAGTGATCAATCCAGAACACTAAATAGAGAGAATTCCTACTCGAAATGCTACATAAATCAACATTTAAATCAAAACACCAAATAACACTGCTTCTGCTTATTTTTGACACAATTTGACATAAATTTAGATCAGTTTCACAAAAATAATACCATTTGTGCTTACTTTTGACACAGTTTTGAGGAATCCACAAATCCTTTTCAGTAAGGGATCAGGAGGAAGAGTGGCAGAAACAGGAGAAAGTTTGCTTAAACTTGCATGAACATGCGTGTT
Source organism: Lerista edwardsae (assembly GCA_029204185.1). Classification (NCBI taxonomy): domain Eukaryota; kingdom Metazoa; phylum Chordata; class Lepidosauria; order Squamata; family Scincidae; genus Lerista; species Lerista edwardsae. The sequence continues at coordinate 43,944,587 of JAJKFI010000003.1, read as the reverse complement.
CATAGTTCACAGTGCATGCTGGGCGACTTTAATGGAATATGGAAGTAGTATGCAGCAGTTTCTTGATGCTCCAAGCAGCAACTAGAGGGCAGCTCGGGAATTTTTGAACAGGTTATTTCGGGATGGGTGTGAGCCAATGATTGCTTGCCTTTGTAGGGCCATTCACCCTTAGTTATTGTGCTTTTTGTTCCATCTTCAATAAAAATTTGGATAAAAACACATAACATTGCAGTTTGCTATTTTAATCAAGAAGTTTTGGGGAAAAACCCACCCCTAGAAATATGCCATGTCTCCAGTGCTGATTCTTCTGAAGTGAACCTTCAAACATGTAGTGCATCCCCCAGAGTTTCTCAACACTCTCAGAAGTGGGACTCGTGCAATAAGCTTATGGATGAACTGTGTTGTCTCGCTGGCATTGACATCATTTGCATCTTTCTTCATATCACTAATATTGTTACAAAGGAATGGGAAGACTGCTCGTTTTTTTAGCTTTAGTTACAAAACATCATCCATTAGTAATATAACACCTCTGCTGATACTGTTTCTGGATTCAGCTCAGCACGGGGGACACAGAAGGTGGGTGAATGAAGGGCATTAATCCAAATGGTGGCTTCTTTCTTCTCTAGTCAGTCACCCAACATGCTGAATTAATACTTGAGGGGGCCACTAAGTGTATGAAATAAGATATAAACTTGCTGTGAGAAATCCTAGCGCTAGCCTGACAGAATAATTTAATACCCGTGGACAGCTAGGAAAGAAGTAAGTAGCTAAGACAACCATGCAAAACTGTACGGATTAGTCATAGTTCAATCTGTCAGGTGCCTCAGATATTTACCTTCTGTTTCAGACAAGACGGGTTTGATTGGAGTTCTTCGTGTCACACGTAATTTTGATGAAGCTCTTTTGTTTTTAAACAACAACAACAACAACAACAACAACAACAACAACAAAAGGCCCAAATAAATTTCTACAAAGATTGGTGGAAAGCATTGGAAAATAAAAAAGTTATATAATTATGCACCTTTCAGGCTGAATGTATAAAGGGAAAAAGATGGCTACAGACTGCCCAATCCTATGGGCCCCCGTAGGAACAGCAGTGCCAAAATGGCTACCGCTGCATGCTGTTGGTGCCACAGGGAGCACAGGGGAAGGGGATGTTTTTCCTCAATCCTGGCAGTGAACGCCTTAGTATTTATATTGGACAGTTTCTTGCCCACACATCTGCCCCAACCTGCGCTGATTCCAGAAAAGTGAAGATGTAGATGGCAGGTGATATGGAGTATTGGCATTCATTTGAGTTTTGTCAAAATGCATTAGTTTGTCTGTGAAGAGTGGGAGGAGGGTAAAGCCATTTGAGGGTCCTTAAGATTTTCCTCAAAAAGACTCAACTTCCCATTAGTTACAAAGGACGACTGAAGAATGTTTACTGGGTGCTGGACATGGAGAAAGCTCCACCCACAATCTTGGGTGAAGACCAAGGCAATAGGATGAAGGAGGAAGACATTGTGGGAGCATTAACTTGCAGCCAGTTAAAAACTTACAGCCAGTTAAAAGCCTGAACTCATACAAACCTCCAATGGCAAATTCCTGATTCTCCTTTCTATTCTTCTCAAATGAGCCACAGTGATCAGATCTAGCAATAGCTGCCCATTTTTAAGGTAGTGCAAGAACCTAGCCTAGTTGAGTCCAGGATTGGTGGGAAAAGCAATACATATTGGTCAAGGTTTGTGTTGGACCAGGGATTTGTGTACCAAGAATCTCTCTTCCCAAGGGCTACAAGGCAGGATGGAGATGAAAAGACAGTCTTTAATGCTGACTTTCTGGCAGAGACAGTTAAACTTCATCCATGATCATCCCAGTTGCCATATAGGGATAGGATGTACGTAGGACTAGCTTGGAAAACAGTTATATTGGAAGGGCTGGCCAAGGATATTGGTACCTATGAGAAGTCCAGCTTCAGCCAGCAGCAGAATCGAAAGTCTGGGAATGGAGATCTAAATGTAGCAATGAGAACCAACAAGTGCTTCAAATGTGGACGTACTGGTCAACAGGCTCAGTTATGTCCTAGTGCTGCTGATCATGCCCATGGAATGCTGAGCTGTAGTAGACATTCCCAGTTCATGTCTTCATCACTCCCAGATATCTGTGGTGAGTCTGGTCATCTGTTCAAGGACTGGTCATCTTGCCAAGCAGAGGTGTGGAGGGGAGGTTCAGGCCTGGGAAGATGGCGGCAGCCTCTGCCACCATATCCTATCCCGTCTCCCGAGTCAGGCAGTCCAGCACGGGCATCCTCAACTCTGCGTCTGCTCAAAAGCAGCACTGACATAGCCCAAGGTTACATCTTCAGCCCTGGCAATGCTGCCCCCAAAGCTACCCAGAGCAAGGGAGCAAACTCCCCCTTATCCTGAGGAGGCCACCGATGGTGTCCCGGAGCCCTTAGGATCCATCGGTCTCCATTTTGCTGGCGCTGGAGCTGTGGGTGCTAGGAAGGTCAGGATTGGGTTGTAGATCTCAGTATTGCCTGAGTTGCCAACTCCAAGATAACACCCACAAAAACAACAACAAATTGTCTCCCTACTGCTTCGAAGATTCAGAGGCACAAGCAGAACTTAACAATGTTCTTCAATACGATGACTTGTTCAACCCTTGGGTTTATTTCCAAATGGCGTTCAAATGTTTTAATGTCATTTACAAAGAAAATCGGCATGTGAACAACGAATGCTTTATTGTGTTTCTCAGTAGGTTTTATAGCAATTTGTCCTAGTAAGAGCATAGTTTTCAGAAGACCCCTCCCCCTCCTGGCCTGCCAAACAGTGTCAGTTACAGGGGGAAAGGCCAACTAAAATTCTCCTTTTTGCTATCATGTTCCTACCAGGGGCACCAAAGTCTGAGAAGCTGCTGTTAGCACCAACCAGGCAGGTGTTAGTTATTGGCTGTAAATATCAGTAACACATAATAATCAAGACGCACTCTGTAAAATCTTTCACTATAGATATTTATATGTATAGGTACATAGTTATACTATATAGAATTATAATGTGTGTGAGAGGGACACCAAGCATTCCCTGATCTATTTCACTGTAGCCACCAGCAGAAAAGCCTTTGTTTAGCAGTGAAACTGCAGAGGTTCCTGTGAACTGAAACTAAACCTCGCTGAGCCCTGGAAAATATTTCAGAGCTTGCCTTGGAGCATGTGACCCAAGCAAGATGGCAGTCTTTTCTTTACCACAGACTATTATATCAGCCACTGCAAAACTGAGAGCGGGATCCAGCACAAGTCCCTTGTGCCAGCCCTGAGTTGCCGCTGTAAAGTGTATTTGCGCCAACCTCAGAGGAGGGTAGGCCAGTGCATGGATGTGTGCTGGTCTCCCCACACCGACAACTGGGCCTGGCCACGGCCAGGTAAGGCTGGTCAAGTTTGGCCGGAGTAGTGAGTTGTGGAGGGCAGGGGGCAGCGTCGTTATTCAGCCGGAACGCTGGGTGGGGGGAACGGGTGAGCGGCAGCTCGCCCGTCGTGTTCCGGTCCATTTCGCCATCTTCCCTGCCCCCGCGAAACGGACCGGAACACGATGGGCGCGCTGCCGCTCACCCATTCCCCCTGCCCAGCATTCTGGCTGAATGATGACGCTGGCAGGGGGTGGTGGAACAGTGCAGGAGGAAGTGTAATGGAGGAAGGTAGGGAATGGGCGGGCCTGTAGGCAGAATGGCCCAGGGAGGGTGGTGCCACCAAGATCTGGTAATTGGGCTAGATCATAACCAGTAGTGAAATTCAGGGGGTTCGCCCAGGTTCTATAGAACCGGTTGTTAAATGGCCGGACCCCGCCCACTCGCTTACCTCGGCTGGCTTCGGGTTTTTTTTTTTGGCTCCAGCTATGACATCATAGAACCGGTTGTTAATTCATTTGAATTGCACCACTGATCATAACCCCTGTCCCTGGTCCAGTTGGCCCTGATCTGGGCTGCTCAGATTTGTGCCACTGATTTTGGTGGCACATATTTGAGTAGCCCGATTCGGGCCACTGCCACATTACCTGGGGGAAGGGAAAATAAGATTGCCCTGGGTTGACCTGCAGCCGGCTCCAATCCCAAGCTGGATATGGGGCAGGTCTCTTCCAGCTCAGGATTAGGATTGCATTCTGAAATGAGAGAGAGAGAGAGAGAGAGAGAGAGAGAGAGAGAGAGAGAGAGAGAGAGAGAGAGAGAGAGAGTATTCCCAAGGATCTTGATCCACAGCTTCTCTTATTTTGGAAATTGAGCCATGTCAGGTTCAATCCGTGACACATACGCCAAAAGAAACCTATACACAGCTGTGAAATGAAACACTGAAATGAAATGTATTGTTATTGGGCTATTGTTATTGCACCCTCCAGCCATTTATGGATGAATCAGGTTCTGGATCCCAGACCATTTTTCAGCCAAAGAGTTATTGTTTCTTCTGGATATCTCCCAATGTTCTTATCGCTCACTGGGCTCCTCTTCCTCATGGAATTGTTAGAGTGAGGAACTGCTTTTGTTCAGTACGTGTTCAGCATTATTTATTTGTCTATTTATTTGAAGAATTTATACCCCGCCTTTCCTATGCCGAAGCAAATGCCCGAAGCGGCTTACAGAGAACAGACAAAATACAATGTAACCATAATAAGTAAAACACATTAAAACAACATATAAAAATAACAACAAATGACACATTAACGGGAACACTGAGAGTGAACTGGAGTGAAAGCTAGACCCAATTCTCGGTATCAGGAGGTATTGGAGGGTGGGAAAAACAATTGACCAGGGGAATGAAACAGACTATGACAATATACCAGCGGGTCAGAGGCCAGACAGCCACACAGTCATCCAAAGGCCAGACTAAATAGGTATGAGCTCTCTCCAAAAGGCCATGAGGGAATGTTTAGTTCTTAATTCTTCTGGTAGGGAATTCCATATTTGGGGGGCCGTTACAGAGAAGGCTCACCCTGAGCTGCCATCCCTTTGACTTGGGACAGAGGGGGCACTTGAAGGAGAGGGGACAGAGGGGGCACTTGAAGGAGAGCCCCTTCAGATGATCTAAGAGGGCGAACAGGTGTGTATTAATACATAATGCTTAAAATGTAGAACTTAAAATGTAGTACTGAAGTTGACATATGACTTAACCTGTTTGTCATAGCCCATTTGTAACATGGAAAGAGTACAAGGAAATGATTGCAGCCGAAAAGAACAGGAAGATGTAAAGCTGCATCTAGATGGTACATACACTATGTACCATTCAGTGGTTCATACACTATGGCTATGCTCATACTGCAATTGCAATGCTCATATCTATGTCTTCCCTGGATTGCACATAAGGAAAAAATGTTTCTCTGGTTTGAGCAGAAGTCAGTTTCCTCAGTTCATAACCCACCCACCCACCCCCCGCCTGAAAAGCCCTGCCTGTGTCCCCTTAAGGGGCGGAAATTGCAGCAATGTGATTGTAGCGATTACACTAAGATCACATCACTTCTGGCAAAAAAATTGGGGCGGGGGGGACTTACCAATACCTGCCCCAGCGTCCAAGAGGGTTGGGGAGCCCTGCGGACCCCTCTGCAGGGCTCTGGGTGCATCAGAGATGTTTAAAAGAATATCTCAATTCCCTTCCTAGTTGCGATCACAAAACCGGAAATGGGTCACAATCTTTTTTTTTTTTTTTTTTTTACAGTTCTAATGCACAGGGAGCCCTGCAGAGGGGTCTGCAGTGCTCCCCAACCCTCCTGCATGCTGGGTAAGTCCCCCTAGTCCCAGTTTTTTGCCAGAAGTGATGCAATGGTAGCGATCATGTCACTGCTATTTCCCCCCTGCACCCCCCCTCCCTGCAAGCACTTATCCAGAGAGTTTGGGAACTTCTGTAATGAACCATTCAGTTTGATTGGAATGTATGTGGGGCCAGTCGGTATAGGTGGTGTGGGTTTCAATAGTTTATGGTCCTGCAGGCCATATCCGGTGTTTGGAGATAACCTTTTGCGGCATGAATGGCGCTTACCATTCTGCTGTGCTGCTTTGGTTCCTGCCACCTGATCCCGACTGAGAGATGCTATAGGCAGTTGTGTCTGCCTTGAAATCCGGGCACAATGCCAGCTGGGGCAATGGGCAACAGATGCAACTGCCTAGAGTGCCTCTCAGTCCGGATCGGGTGCCAGTAGTGCAGCAGAAGGATCCTTGTGGGCCAGGTCCTTACTGAAGCACTGCGCTTCACCCTGGGGAAGCCCTTACTAGTGTGCAACCCTCTCTACTTCGGCGACTGCTGACTTTGGTAGAAGGGTACCATTGGGGGATCATCATTCCGCCTTTCAAGTAAACTGACTTGTGCAATGCCACTGGGTTCTGTCCTGGTGTCCTTATTTTTATTGGATGCATTTTATTGAAACCACTTAAAGGCATCACTTGTAGATATAGAGAACTTGAACATCACATTCAAGACCAGGAGCAGCATTTTCAGCTGTGAACTGCTAAGTTGCAGCTGTGCTTATCTAGATAAAAGTTCATAAGCTGAAGTTGACTGTAGTACTCAGTGCAGCTTCAGCAGCCTCTAGGGCCTCCCTGGGGCAAGGGCGCATTGCAGGCGCAGCTCTGAGCAAGCAGCTGCTGTGCAGCCTGGAGACGGACGCTTGGATGCATCCTATCCGGCCGCATCTCCCCACCTCCCTCCCTGGGTCGGCGCTCCTCCAGGCCTGCCCACCCGTCGCCGAGTTCCTCCTGCCCGCCCTATTTATTTATAGGCATTTGCACTTTTAAAAACACCTCTTAACCTCCATCAATTATGTTGTCCATCTCTTCCATATATGAGAGTGGAGCTATGCACTACTTGGGATTTCCACTGTGTATTTCCCTTGTCGGGCAAATGTATGAACTGGGAAGGCTTTTTGAATTGGAGACTTGATGGGTGGTTGTATAATTCTTGACCATATCTCCGCTGATTCTTTCCTACAGATCCTACCTAAAGTTCACAATATTCAAATAATTGAATATTATTCAATAATAATAATAATAATAATAATAATAATAATAATAATAATAATAATAATTGGTAAAACTGACTGGGTGGGGGTACCACTCCTATATAATAATTCTTTCTTGTTAAGGGCCCTCCCTGAAATAGTTCACATTATATCCTTAGGTAACATGCACTTCTGCCCCCAGTGTCAACTCCTTCTTGCTTGTTTGAGGTTGATGTATTTGTTTCTTAGGGCCACCAAATGGAAACCGACTAGGCGGCAAGGTTCGGAAGTGTATCTGCATCAAATTAAGATGAATTAAAAGTTCAGAAGACCAGTTGTCAGGATCCATTTCCACTTCCTTTGGCTGCTACAATTGGATGTGATTTTTTTGGGTCACCTTTTAAAACACTCGTTACAAGGTGAAGAGGATATGGAATCTTAATAATAATGAATCCTATTATATAGTATCTCATTTGCTACTCAATCAGAGTAGTTTGCTATGCGTCTGTTCGTTCCATTTTTTCAGATATTACTGATAATGGGCAATACTAGGATGCTGCTCCAAATCCTTCCCTGGATTACGTACAGATTGTTCAGTGATGTTTACCTCCCAAATCATGCAGCTATTTTTAACAGGCGTTTCTGTACATACGGTTTCTATTGTGAAAGCAGAGAAAAGGGGAGGCCGAATCAATTTCCTCTTTAACATATTGATAAACAACTCCAGATATAGGGTCTGCAGTCAACGGTGGGAGGCGGGAGAGGGACACGAGATTTACCTTTGTGTGACCTGCACAGGAATGTTGGAAAAAATTAATTCCAGAATATTATGTCAACATTCCTTGAAGTTGTGGATATGATTTACATAGCGGGTCTTCTCTAGCCATCCTGCTTCTTTCATCTTGATACTGTAAATTGCTTTCATTCCCCCCCCCCCACAACCTGATCTGTATGCTTGAGGTATTGTTGTGATAAATTATAGAGGTACAGAACTGAAAATGGTGTGTAGATTGTCTAAGAAATTGAGTGCAGTCAGCCTTAAAAGTGGTGAATGATGTGCTAAAACAGCTACCTTACCCTGGTCATGTCACATATGTCGTCAATGAGCAGCTGCTTTTAACTTTTGCCTTTGGCCCAGGGCACTTGAGAGCAGCTGGATTTATTGAATTAATAACTGTTCCATTTTGGGTGTTTTGTTTTCCTGTGACCGTGAAATCTGGCTATGATGTGAGCAAAGTGTAAGACAGAGCTCCTACGCCGGACAAGGGGGTTTCTTCTGTTTTGTCATTATTTACCTCTTCATCTTCAAGGCAGGGCAAATGCTAATAGAGAAATCCCCTACGAGCTGTGGAATGAAATCAGCAATGGAATTGTGGAAAAAAACAGGGAAAATGGGATCTTGCATGATGCTAGGCGTTCCGGGAAGAAAAGGAGAAAGTGATTACACAGCATTCCGAGCTAATTCCTATGACTTGCATGTTGCCAAAGACTACTGTACCTGTTTGAACATTCCCCATCTGTAATTGGATTCTTCATTGTGACCTTGTTATATCACCCGAGCCTTTCTACAGTAAATTATGTGCAGTTGTACAGTAATCTCTTTATGTGATTTGAACTCCTTCAAGGGAAACTGGATTCAGAGGGCTGGCTGGGAAACGGTGGCAATGTGACACACACATGGAGAAAGTTGAATCAGCGACCTTTCATGCCTTTGACCGCAAGAGTGGGAGATAAGCGCCCTACCGCAGCGCGGCAGGGCAATTTTGATTAATGGGTTTTTGTTTTGAGTTGCTATTATTCATGGCTGCTCATTTTTCAGAAACAATACATGAGGTCACACTTTCAGATTTCATCAACTATGGAACGTATTAAAAGTACCAACAACCTTTATGGGTCTTATCTCCTGGAAAGGCCCGATGGTGCCTTCATTTTCAGAAGAAACAAACGGCCATGGAAAGTTTGCTTTTTCTGGGCTATGGAAAGGAAAAGAAGGGGAAAAAATGCATATTGTATGAATGATGTCAGTTATGGGTGAACTGGAGGAAGTATCATTTCACCGTAGTTATTCTGTGAGAGCCAGTAGGTTGGTCAAGACCAGGGGCGTAGCTAATGGAAGTATAGCCCAGTGCAGGAGGCAAAATGTTGCTCCAGAAGTGACATCACAACAGGAAGTGATGTCACAGTTGTAGTTTCATTTTCTCTGGTTTTTTTGGCCATACCTTTTGATACAGTAAAGATATTACACTCTGGTTTGTATCATTGCATTCTTCATTAAATTTCCTTTCCAATGATATATAACACGATGGTATTATTCATACTTACCAAGGTTTTCACAATTTTGGCCACTAGTGTCAAGCTCAGCTTGTTCCCCCGCCCCCCCAAAGCTTGTTGCCTGGTGCAGTTGTACCCCCTGCAGTTCTTTAGCTACACCCCTGGGCAAGACCTTGGTTTGGATCCACAGATGTGCTTGGGCAGTTCATCAAAATCTTTGACATCTTCCTTTTGAATGACAGATCTCTGTGCCACATCACAAACTGTTTCGCTGATTGCATTCAGAAGAGTCACAGACTTCACTGGGTATGTCCAAGCATACCTGCAGCTCCAAGTCAGCATTTTGTAGGGGGAAGTAGGTTCAGTTCCCTGCCAAGCCATGAAGCACATTAGGTAGTGTTGGGCTAATCACGCCTGACTTATCTCACAGGGTTGTTAGAATTTTAAAGATAAAATTGGGAGAGAGGAAGAGCATTATGCACCAACATGACCTCCTTAGAGGGAGTGTTTAAAAAATTAACGTAAAAACTAAAATCTATGTTAAAAACTCACTTCTGGAATCTACAAGATAAGCAACCTGACTATGACTTAGAACGCAGTCACTAATTCAAGAACTATCTGAGCCATAAAAAGATAAGACACAATAATATAAATTACTGGTTCCCAAACTGTGGATCAGAACCCACCAGTGGATTGCAAGCCAGTTTCAGGTGGGTCACAAAGCACCTATAGCAACCATATTGAAAATATGGGAAGATGAGATGCTGGAAAGGGGGAGAGCCGTATAGTTATTTTGCTTCTGTCAAGGTTGTAAATAGGAATTTTTATTTCTGATTCACTTTGCTATTGGAAAATGGTTAAGAAATAACCCAACTTATTGCTGCATTGTTAGGAAAGCAGCAGGCTCTGGCGTCATATTGATGGCACTTGTGGTGGGTCCCACACAGATTGTCATTCTAAAAAGTGGGTCCTGGTGCTTAAAGGTTTGAGAAACACTGGTATAGATAGAATTCAATCAATTAATCAACAGTATTTATATTCCGCTTTTCAACGCAAAGTTCACAAAGCAGTTTACAGACTGCTAATAATAAATAAATAAATAAATAAATAAATTTAAATGGCTCCCTGTCCCAAAAGGGCTTGCAATCTTAAAAAAATGCAAACCACCACCAGCAACCGCCACTAGAAAAGACACTGTGCAGGGGTGAAGTGCGACTCTCCCCCTGCTATATATAAGAGGAGCACTACTTGAAAAAGTGGCTCTTGCTGAGTTAGCACGGGTTGTCAACATGACAAACTCCACTGGAACATCACGTTACAAAATGGAAATGTAAAAAAAAAAATGCAGGCACTACAAAAATTAGCATGGAAGAAAAGGGTAATAATAGCACTGATATTGTTCCTTGGGAGGAATTTCACTTTTTCCAACTTTCAATGCCAATCCTAATGTAAAGCTCACTAATATGAAGCCTTTTCCACAAACGTTGGTGGCCTGTGTGCAACTAGGAATATGCAATGAGGCTTCTTCAGCAAGAAGTGCACTTCCCCACCTGCACCAAAAGACAGATCCAGACAGTGCCATGTAACCCAGGTGAGTAGTGTAGCTTGGATATAAATCCAAATGCAAATCAGCAGCTTATGTGGAAACTTGATTCCACACGCAGATTCCCCTTATTGGATATGGGGGTGGATAAGACAATATTAAAAGCAACACACACACACACACACACACACACACACACACACACACACACAAGTATGGACTTGACCCATAGAAAGATAGTGGCTGGAAAGCAGGATGTGATCATTACAGCTGACATTTCCTATTGATTTCAATAGGATGTCAGATGTGACTGTGAATCTGGACTGGAGCCATCCTGTAAAAAATGGAAAGGAAATAGAACTGAACAAAAAAATGATTGATTCTGAAAAGTTATGGCACAAGGAATAAACAAGATCATGACCAAGACCCTGAAGTCCAATGAGCATTCTTATTGGTATACTAGCTTTTATGTACCCGGCTTCGCCCGGGTGTTTATATGTCCCATCCCTGACCCCCCCCAGCGGTTTTTGGCCATCCCCGGGCGTTTTTTTCGTAAAAAATTACCCGGCGGTGACCGGGTGTTTATTTCTCCCATCCGTGACCCCCCCCCCAGTGTTTCTTCCTAGTGTTTATTGCCAGTGTTTGTTGGGTAACCCTGGAAAGTACAGATTAGATGTGCCACCCCACCCCTGGGCGTTTTTTTTATGTACCCAGCATTGCCCGGGTGTTTATTTGTCCCATCCTTGACCCCCCCCCCAGTGTTTGTTGCCTGGTTGTGCAAACCCACCCCCTAGTGTTTGTTGCCTGGCTGTGCAAACCCACCCCTGGAAGGGTTTTTTGTTGTTTTAAATTTACCCAGCGTTGCCCGGGTGATTGTGTGTGCCATCCCTGATCCCCCAGTGTTATTTGTAGATCTTATTGGTTATTCAACATTGTCATGCGGGAGTCCTGTCCCCCCATCTCACCAGACTCACCAGCCACACAACACGTTTGGAAATGGGTGCAACTGCCACTTCAGATGGCCCTGTATAGGTTTCCCTGTGGGAAACCTATTTGCTGCTGTTTGTCTTCAACTGTAGAGTTCAGTTGCTGCCTGAAGATTCCACATGTCATTTTCATCTCATCATGACATCATCAGAGCCTCGGAATGCAGTGGCTCAGCCCATAGCCACCCATAGAAAATCACAAATTCGCTTGTACCCGCGCCCGTGGGGATGCGAGCTGTTCCAAACCCCCGCAGCAACGGTCTCGGGGGGGCCAAGGCACCCACGTGCCGAGTTTGGCGCAAGTCGGTCCAGGCGTTGCGGAGCCTATGTGGAACATACATACATACACACATGCACTCTTCTTTATATATATAGATTCAAAGTTTGTTACTGATGGACCAGATGCACTGTGTATTCCAATCAGACATAGAGTAGTGAAATTCAGGGGGTTTGCCCAGGTTCTATAGAACCGGTTGTTAAATGGCCGGGCCCCGCCCACACGCTTACCTCGGCTGTCTTCGGGTTTTTTTTTGCTCCGGCTATGATGTCATAGAACCGGTTGTTAATCCATTTGAATTGCACCACTGGACATAGATAATGTTTGCCCACGTTATGCCAGTGATGGCATAGGTTAAAAACAAATTTTATTCTTGGTTAAAAAACCAAGCTAGGCAACCTCATTTCTGCAAGCTGAGGCTGAGCCGAATTGAAACAAAGAATAACACACAAGCACCCTCAAATTCATTCAAGAGCTTTTGTCGTCCTCATATGTTGCGGGATTTCACTGGCCTTGAGGAATAAATTTTTTCCATTCGTTACAATGTTCTCCCCAAATATTGGGCTTCTTGTGCAGAAACATATAATTAAGGCATTCAGTGCATTGAAGTCGAAGATGCCTGGGCGGTGCTGGAGCTGGGCAAAGGTTGTTCAGCTGATGGACATCACAATGCTATTGCACCAGCTGCAGCTGGAAAACAAACTCAAGTGGAAAAACTGGGCTACAGCCCCAGCCCATACCTTATCAGTGCTGGAAATTTCACTCCTATGGTAGAAGAACAGGTGTGTGCTCTTTCCTCCACCATACATATGAACAGCCCTCTTTAGAGCTCGGCTCATGGGCCAGATCATCTGGATTTGTCCCCTGGGAGAATAGGGCTTACTCTTCCACTGAGAAGCCCTATTCTCAGTGCGTCCTTATCACACTGCCAATCACACCCAAACTGCACTTCAGCTTCTGGCACCTCGGAAGGCTTTGCACCTGGATCAGCAGGCAGACACAGCCGGACGGAGCACAATTTGGGGGCAGTTAGTGGCACGATATGGAGGCTCCCTGGCAGAACAGCAAGCCCCATTTGCCCCAGGAAAGCCATTCCCAGTAGGGAGACCACTGATCTAAACGAACAATTGATGCAGGGCCTCCATAAGGAGGCTGATATAGTCAGTTCTTGTTATTCGCTAGGGCTAGGTTCCTGGATACTCTAGCGCAGTGGTTCCCAACCTGGGGGTTGGGACCCCCAAGGGGATCACGAATCGATTTTCTGGGGGTTGCGAAGCACTTGGAGCAGCCATCTTAAAAAGCTGGGCACCATCATCATGGAAGCTTCATTCTGGCCAGGGAAGAGGCATCCCCATTAATCTGCCACTTACTCAGTGCTTGTGGGTGCGAGGGAAATTAGCCTTGCTATGGGCTTGTCTTGGTATGTGCATATGTGTTATAACGTCTCTACAGGGTCTCTTTCCAAGTGGGCACCTTCCATGTGAGTCTCAGCACACGGGGAAGAGGAACATAAATACTCTGAAGACTTTCTAAAATTTGGCTTTACCACCTTGATCAGCAATGGTGTAGAGAAGCCACAATGCATTCTGTGCAATGTCGTTCTCAGGGCTGAATCAATCACTGAACTCAAAACTGAAAGGTCATTTAGATGCAAAGCATTCAGAACATTCTAAAAAGGATGTGCTTTCGACTTTCAAAAAGTGTGATTTATTAAAAACAATCACTTCCTGCTTCATGACATCACTTCTGGCCTGGGTGTTAGGGAGGTCTCAACATGGTGTTGTTCTAAAAAGGGGGTTCCAGTGCAAAAAAGATTGGGAACCACTGCTCTAGTGGACAGCGAATTTGCAGATAACGAATTATAGATCCTATGGGATCAAAGGGATTAGGATCCAGTGGCATTCCTACAGGGCTACCTTTTCCAGGAACAACACAGCCTATCCCCCTCATCTTCCGAGCCATTTGCAGCTTGGAGAGCAACGTTTCTGAGCCAGCTCTCCAAGACATGAATGGCTCTGGAGGCAAGGGGGAGGGGCCATGTTACACAGGAGCTCAGGCTCCTGCAACATGTAGCATTTTGCCCCCTTCTAGGAATACCACTGTTGGGTACAAGGGGTATACTGAGGGAGAAGGGACCTGCTATCAGAAGAATCCAGCAGAGACTCTCAGAAAGCCAGCAGAGTGTAATAGGAAGTGCCAAAAGAGCTCTGAATGCTGCAGAGCCCTTCCAGAGGCTGCAGGGACTTTCAGAACAGCGCCCACAACCTGTGCAACTAGCTTCTACCAGCCATTTTAAAGGGGTCTGTGCTAGTTGTGGGCGCCATTCTGAAGGTCCCTGTAGCCTCTGTAAGGTGTCTGCATAGTGGATAATGAGAATAGAGGATAAACCAATTCGCAGGTAGCAAATTTGCATATAAACAGAACTGACTGTGCACACAACTGTCCCATGTGCATGATCCGTTGTCTTCTCCTCCCCTTTTGAGGCAGAAAGATTTGGGAAAATTAGGGCATTACAAATATGGAGGACGACCGCTCTCTGTTGGGTTCATGATGGATACCTATCCAATTATCCTGGCACATGTACCAATACTCCACCAATAATCTGACAATAATCTGTTGTCAATTCCGTTGGATTTCTCTGAAAAGGACATCGTTATGTAAAAAAATCATGTATAAATAAGAGAAAAAGTCATGCAAGTGTGCCTTGAACAGAAGTATTGCATCAGCTAGTCTTTTTATTTTTCCCCCTTCTTCGTTTCTCAGTGCAACATGTTTTAATCCTTACAGTTACAATAAAATCATCCGGCTGTCCAGGGTATAAAATTGATTCCATTGTTTCTGCCTGGGATTTATATATAGAACCACATTCTGCATGGTCACAACTGATTTATCTTTTGCATCTGGCACGGAGCTGTAATGATTCACTCCGTTTCAAGACTAGTTTGGCAAGTTTATCTTGCTTTCCGTTTGCATTTTTGAAAATGAAAATATATTCCTCCACTTTTGATGTGTCGATTGGGAAGAAGGTAAAGACAGCTGCACACAGGTCCCCAGAGAGCCAGCTCAATGGCTAAATGAAGACCTTGAGTGCTTTCTTGTTAGCCAAGATAGATCTACATCCAGATGAACCAAAATTAGTCAATAGTGAAGGCTCTTAGGAGCAGGCGATCAGAAGCCACAAATCAGTTTTCCCCGGGACTTTTTATTGGCAGATTGTGCCTTAGGCTATGCCCTGCTGCTGCTTGCCTGGCTGTAATTTTTCCCCTAGTGAAGTTTTAAAGTCACCAGCTGAGACTATAACAGCAGTCTCCTGAAAATGAGGCTGTCACCAGCCCATCTGATATCAATTTGTTATCAGAGAAGTTGACTGTTATGTGGCTTTGAAGCAACCACTTTTTGGCTATGAACAGATTTTGATGCGGAAAAACATTTCTGTGTACATTCCCACAGTCTACCTTTTTCTGTCTTACAGCCTTGTTCAACCACTAGCGTGGCTAATGAAAGTGTAGCCTGGTGATGCCTGGAAATGACATCACAACAGGAAGTGACATCACAGTTGTATTTTCATTTTCTTGGTTTTTTCGGCCATAACATTTGATAGAATGCAGACAATACACACCGGTTTGTTTCATTGCATCCTGCCTGAAATTCCACATTGGATGGTATATAACATGATGTTATTATTCCTACATGCCAAGGTTTTCACAATTTTGGCCACCCGTGTCAAGCTTAACTTGTTGCCCCCCCCCCCAAAGCTTGTTGCCCACTGCAATTGCATCACCTGCACTTCTTTAGCTATGCCCCTGTGTTCAACATATATTTGCATAGGAATTTCCTGTAGGCTGCCTGGTCCCCAAAGGGTCTCCTGAGACCTAAACCAGCTCTTTAGCTGGCATAAATCTGAGGAGGCTCTGGGGTGGGGACGGATCCAGTGTGTACAGCTGCCACTGAGATCTGCCCCCTCCTATCCCTGAAGCGCCACTGAAGGCCTAGCCTGATCCCCACCCCCAAACTGCCCAGCTGCCAGTCTACCTGCTTTGAGGCAGGTGTTGTAGCCCACCACCCCTGGTGCAGGGTTTACCAGCTCCCATGCCAATAGTAGTCCATCTATCCAGGATCGGGCTGCTGGGCAGAGTGCATTAAGATAGCAGAAGTCACTACCCTTGTCATAAAAAGGCTGTGCACTCTGCGCTCCATTCGTGGCCTTTTAGCGAGTGCCACTGCAAGTGGCAGCAGCTCCATGGCAGAACTCCATCACGCCTGCTGGACCACATAAGTCAGCGTTGGGAGCAGGAGACGAGCAGGAAGGGGAGGATTGGGGTGAAACTGGGGGGAGAGGGGAGAGGAACCAGGGTGGAAACGAGGTGGGAGGGATTGGCATGCATACTTGCGTTCATGCCCGCTAATTTTCAAAACTTCCTGCCACCCAAAGTGGTGTGGCTGTATCACTGCGGTTCGCGGGGGATAGGATTGTAGCCTTAGTGCCCTAACTGGAGACAGATTCCAAAATGGTGGCCTTCTAGGCAGCACATTAGCTGAGTCAAGTCACACATCTTTTTAGTATAGCTCTGCAAATAATGGAGAAATTAAGGCCAGTAGAAGCAAAAGTAATTCTCCTTCGCTGCTTTGAGCATATCTACGAACGGCTGCATAATTTTTCAGCCCCCTGCAGTGATAGTGATTAGTTAAAGTAACACTGTGGTGCTGTTATTATTACATCTTTTTAAAACCCCTTTTAAATTATACACAGATAGCACAAGAAATTAATTAAAGTGTTGGACAATAACATAATCAGGGATATCTATATTTGCAGTCTTTTCCCTGTGCTTGCATACATCTTTTGTCTGTCAAGTTCAGCAAATAGCTAATTAGCCCCTTTTTAAGAGCTTCGCCGCTTACAGTGGTTGGGAGAAATTGGAAGTCATACCTTTCCTAGGTCTTTCATACCTTAGAGGAAGATTTTTTTTAGATAATTTTGCAATGTTCAAAAGCTTGTTCTTCATAGACTATAAGGAAACTAACACAATCATACAGTCCGGCCTTGAAAACAATGTTTTATTTACTGTTTTCCAGAAATGTCCTTGATAGATGATGGAAGCGACTAAAGACGAGTGAGGGATGACTGGAGTGACAGGGTGAGCGCGAGATGGCAGGAGTGACAGAGGGCAAGTAAGAGATAGCAGGAGCAATAGAGGGCAAACGAGAGATGGCGGGAGCAACAGAGGGCAAGCAAGAGCATAGGCGTACCTGGGTGAAACCGCGCCCAGGGGCACGCAACGTCGTGACGTCATGACGTCGCGGGGTGTGGCTTCTCTCCAGAAGCCAAGGCCCGCCTCCTTGTTTTGCAGGTCAGGCACTTTTTCCCATCTGCCGCTGGCACTTTAAGGCGCCGGGAAAAGCCGGCAAGGGGCGCGTGGTTCCTCCCGGCGGGCGGGGAATCAGAGGCAGGAGGGGGGGAAAGATGCAGCTTTCCCTCGCCTGGGTCATCCCTCCTGGCAATCGCACCTTGCGCAGATCCTCACAGCCATCCCCCTAATTGCATTACTGTCATGTGGATGATTTTCCCCCTCCCTAAACTTTTTTGAGTGTCTTTAAGCAATTCTTAATAATGGGTTTTTTTCCCGTTCAGTGCAGAAAAGAAGAAAAAAGACAAAATGCCTCTGACCCGCGTCCCCTTCTCTTCCTCCCGCCCCCCCCGCGCTTCCTCCTTGCTTCCACTCTCATTCTGGACGTATTAATTGCGCTAGAGGAGAGCGAGGGCGCTTAGTTGGGGCTTGTGCCTGTGGACATGGGGAGGAAAAAACTGGGAAAGCCGGAGGTAGATGAGGAGGAGGAAGAGGAGGGGGTTGAAGAGTTCCTCGAGGAGGCATTTTCTCCCCCACCCCTTTCCTCCACTCTTGGAGCTGAAAGCCAGAGAGTGAGGTGAGAGAGCCCCTTTCCCCCTCTTGCCTCGATCTTCAGGGGGTTCAGGGCTCTGCTCCGCTTTCAAGCACATCTGACTTCCCTTAGTGCTCCCTTGCCCAGCTGTGAGTGTGCGCGCGCGGGAGGGGAAGGGGGGGCAAGAAAGAGAGCAAGCGAGAGAGGGAGAGAGCCGGAGAGGCTTCCTGGTGGTGCACGCGGACACTGCTGGGCCTGTTTTAATTTTAGGCATGAATGCCGAGAGTTGCGTCTCGTTTTGCGACCCAGCCAGCTGCCGCTGCTGCAATGGATTCCTTCTACAATGCCGGGCAGCGACAAGTTCGGCTCGGCTTTCCTGGCCAGCAAAGGACAGAGCTTTGGCGACAACAGCAGTGGCAGCGGCAGCAGCAGCCCCAACTGATTCCCCGCCCAGGGGGGAATCAGGTGGGGGAAGACGTAGGGGCATGCAGGGGCGCGCGGCGCGTGGCGGCTTCCTTCCCCGGGCTGCCACTCGGGCGCTTTAAGCACTCAAGCGGCAGGCCGGGAGGGGAGACGCCAGCATGCCTCCCGGCTTGGGGCGCAGTGGGGGGGGCAAATTTGTGGGTGGGGCACCATGCCAACGGTGCCCCCACCTTATGTCGCCCCAGGGCTCGTGCCCCCCCCTTGCCATAGGCTAGAAACACCTCTGAGCGAGAGATTAGAGAGTGATTAGAAGATTAGAAGGAAGAACATTTTACTGCTGTGTGGGCGTGGCTACGCCGGGGGTGTGACTACATCAGTGTGGCTACATCAGGGGCGTGGCTACATCAGGGGGCATTGAACTCAAGTCGGCTCCCCTGCATGTGTCCATCAAATTTACACAACAGCCTGGTCACACAGTGACTCCACACATTGTTTTCTATAGATACCAGTATTAGATGCCACTGATAATAAGAGTCTAAGAACAGGGAAGACGAATATTTGCTCATAGTCTAAAAGCATTATACAGCAGAATCAACATAATCTACGGTGTTCAGTAAACAAAATCTGCAATGAATGGTAGTTTTGCCGCTTCCTGTTTGTTTTGATAACCATGTGCTGCCCAATGGCTAGATGCCATTTTGTTGCTTTTCCCCAGTATCCACTGATTTGGTATCTGTGATTTCAATTATCCACAGATACCATGGATACTGGGACACCTATTAAAAAGATAGGGGAACATTAAACAATTTTTTTTACTTTGCTATAGCAAAACCACTGATGTTCCCCTATCTGTAAAAAGGCATCCCCAGGATCCATGCTTTCAGGTATCCATCGGAGGGAGGGTGTCCAGCAGGGAACCCACTGGATCCTGGAGCATGCCTGTACCCTTATCATCAAATTAATTAACTCTTTATTGGGCAAATTTGCTAGGCTGAATTTAACTGTCCGGAAACTCTACCGATGTTGTCGACAGCACTATTACTCTGAAGTGCTTCATGTGGTTGCTTATGTATAAATATTTGTGCCTATCGTTTAAAGCCACAGTAGAAGATATTTATATAAACTTTGGGGGATAGATGAGGCTCCATTAAGAAAAATTGTACCATATAATGTCAGATGTCATCTCAAGCTGACCACAGAAATAACTCAGGGCGCCACTGTGCTGTAGTTAACAGCTGTGTGATGATGATGTTTTTACACAGGTGAAGAAAACCGTAGAGCACAAAGCAAGTCGAAGCTTAAGTTACTGAGCCACTGCCTACGAAAGTAACTATTTTTTTTAGTGCACAAATATCACATCACATATACACTTTTCCTCTCCATTCTGGCAGACTGATTCTATGAAGAGTTAGGCATGCCTAAATAGATTGATTTCAATTGTGTAAGCATGACTTAGAGCGCAATCCTAAACTGGAATTTGGCCGGCATAAACCAGCAAAGTTTGGCCAGCACAAGGCCCACCATAAAGTGTGTTTGGACCACTCTCAGAGTCAGGGGGGATGGCTCATGTCTGTATGCTGGCCTCTCTGACTCCGAGAGTGGTCCAAACATACTTTACAGTGTCTCTTGTGCCGGCCAAACTTTGCTGGCTTTGTTTATGCCAGCCTAACTCAGTTTAGGATTGCGCCCTTAGTTCTACATAGGATCAGCCTGTAAAGTGTTCATTCTTTCATGCTGCAAGGATACATTTGTTCTTTCTTCATGTATCAAGGACCAGAGTTTCCAGAAAGAGTACCAATTGTAAGTTATACCAGTCGTTTTCAAACTGGGGCATCGCAACGCCCCACCCTGAAAAGCACTGCTTGGGTCACTTTAAGGGGTGCGGGCAAGGGAATTGCAGCGACGCGATCGCTATGATCACGCCACTGCAGGGCATAGATCAGGGCTAGGGGGATATACCAGTGGCTGCCCCAGCATCATTTTGTTTTGGGGAGCCCTGCAGACTCCTCTACAAGGGCTCCCTCTGTGTTTAATAAGCAAAAAAAACCCTGATCGAGACTCACTTCCGGTTTTGCTATTGTGACCAGGATCTAGAGGGAGCCCTCTAGATAAGAATCCATCAGTTTTATACATACAGCATACCTACCTACCTTTGGTCAAGTAATTACCTTTGGTCAAGTAATGGTCAAGTAATTGTCAAGTAATTAATTGTCAAGTAATTGTGGCACATAATCTACAAATTGTTTTCTCCTAAGAAAAACAAGTGTGGGCCAATTGCAGAACTATTTGTTAGGTTTAGGGCACAATCCTAACTTGCACTGGAACAGCCAAGCCGGGTGACCTGAGCTGTATCCGGCACAAGGTTGGTGCCGGCAGGAGGGCAACTCGGGCAGTGGTGGTATCTAAAGCAGGAGGAACCGGAACGCTGGGCGGGACGGATGGTTGATTGGCAGCCTGTCTGTTCCATTCCACTGCCTGCCTGCCCCACCGCTGCTCACCCAGGCACCCGGCGCGCCCCCCACCCATCCCCCCGGTGCGCAGGCGCCCCCTCCAAGGCCAGGGCAGCCCGCACAGCGGGCAGGCAGGCAGCGGAACCGAACGGACGGGCAGTCAATCACACGTATGTCCCGCCCAGTGTACCAGTTCCTCCCACTTTAGATACCACCACTGAACTCGGGGTAAAGGCAGCGATGGGATCTACAAATTACTTGGGGGAACGGAGGGCGGGACTTAGACAGGACTACCGCTTGATTGGCAGCCCGTCCGTGCACTTCTGCTTTTGTTCCGCTCGCCCTGCGGCCGTCCCTGGCCTCGGAGGGGGCACCTGC
>JAJKFI010000003.1:43890800-43923026 GCA_029204185.1 Lerista edwardsae | reverse complement strand
AGCAGGCGCCCCCTCCGAAGCCAGGGACGGCTGCGGGGCGAGCGGAACAAAAGCGGAAGTGCATGGACGGGCTGCCAATCAAGCGGTAGTCCTGTCTAAGTCCCGCCCTCCGTTCCCCCAAGTAATTTGTAGATCCCATCGCTGGGTAAAGGGATATTTTTCCAGCCATGATCATGTAACTATAATGTCTTTGTATCCTATTCTCACACCAGTCCCCAAATACTACCTTGTGCCCTGAATATTCTACCTAGACTAATTTAACCTGTCCTACACTGTGTTTTGAAGCAAGTGTTATTTTTCTTAAATTGACCATAAGGGTCTCCTTGTATCCAAACAAAAGAAAATGGTTTCATCTCACAACAGATCTGGTTGCATGTATAAGAATAATTGCAAATGAGACACTTTTAACATCTGTGTAGGGAGTTAAGACAAGGATGGGAAAATAAAACTGATGGGGTCTGAACTGGCAGTTACTAACTTGGAAAAAAAATTGTGGGGTTGTGGTGGATCACTCACTGAGGGCCAAATTTCACCTTTGTTAAGCATGTCGGTAGAGTCTGTTGCTCACCTGAGTTGCCCAATATGGCCATAAAATTAAAATGTGTGATAAGGGGCATCTGAAATCATTGCCTGCCAGGAGAGAGGGGACAGTACCTTCACTTTTCAGAGGTACTTCAATATTTATCTATCTAGCATTTTCAAATTAATTACTACTGAGGTTTTATTACTGTTGCATTTCGTTGTTGCTTTTATTTGTGATTAAATTATGTCTTTGAATTTTATTTTTCTTTTCAGTCTCCTAAATGTGCATTTCGCCACCCTATCTTTAGGAATGGTAGAGTACAAATTATTAAATAAATACACATTAAAGATGAAAGCAACATAAAACTTGAAAAGTAGCCACTTGCTGATTGTAGTCATGCAATATAAGACGTCTTCTGGTATTTACAATGTACAAATGTTCTGCATTCTGGCAACTGAATTTCATGGTCTCATATTTTCTACTTTTGAATTTGTAACTGGATCTTGGCATTTTCCAAATATTTGGAACATTTGTGTCCACACACAGTATTCAGGATGTGGATGCACTTGTAACTTTATCCTGTGTTTTTAAATTAGCACAAATTAGTTTGCATTTGTTTTAGCCAGTTGTGCCATTTTTAGAGTTGTCCCTAATAAATGTACATGCAATAAGCATTTAATGATGATGCATTAATTTCCAGAAATGAAGGCATCACAACTGCTTTGAACATTGGAAGATAGCAAACTATTATGAGGATTCAGGTCTGTGCAACCATGAACAATGGGTAACTGCTTGTACAAGCATTTCTCTGTTGTGCTGCCAGCTCCGTGTACAAGTTGTTTGAAAAAAAATTCTTTGGGGGTCCCCGTTAGAAACTCACTGGGTGGCCTTAGGGAAGTCACTCTTTTGTCCACCCTGGGGGGTAATTGTATTGTCCTAAATTAGAAGCCTTTCTGCAAGGCACTTGGTATGTGTTTTTCTTTAAAGAGATACACTATAAGGACTGCATTAATAATAATGATAATGGTGTGTGTGTGTGTGTGTGTGTGTGTGTGTGTGTGTGTGTGTGTGAATTTTAGTAAACCGATAACATTGAATACTTCTGCATATACACCTACAAAGCAGTTAGCATTATGGTGAGTGTCTTTTCACAGTTATAATATATACATGTATTTTTTTTAAGTGAGAGTTTTATCTAGTGCAAGAGACTGACATTAAAGAACATTGGCTTCTACAGCATCCTGTTTTGGGCTTCTACTTTGGCTGAACTGTGCATGCATGATTCTCATCTTGCATTCTCTCCTGGGGAAGTATCATGCCATTGTACAAATCAATGGTAAGGCCACACCTGGAATATTGTGTACAGTTCTGGTCACCGCACCTCAAAAAGGACATAGTGGAGATGGAAAAGGTGCAGAAGAGAGCGACGAAAATGATTACGGGGCTGAGGCACCTCCCTTATGAAGAAAGACTGCAGCGTTTGGGGCTCTTCAGCCAAGGCTCCTGAAGGGGGACATGATTGAGACATACAAAATTATGCACGGAAGGGATAGAGTCGATAAAGGGATGTTCTTTTCCCTCTCTTGAAACACCAGAACCAGGGAGCATCCGCTAAAACCGAGGGTTGGGAGAGTTAAAACAGATAAAAGGAAGTACTTTTTTACCCAGCAGGTAGTTAATCTGTGGAACTCTTTGCCATGGGAGGTGGTGATGGCATCTGATCTGGATGCCTTTAAGAGGGTTTGGACGGATTTCTGGAGGAAAGGTCCATGGTGGGCTATAGGCAATGATGGATTGTGCAACCTCCTTACAAAGGTGGTGGGCTACTGGTACCGGGTGCAAGGGAGTGGCAACAGGATGCAAGCATCTTGTTGTCTCATGCCTCCCTGGGGCACCTGGTGGGCCGCTGTGAGATACAGGAAGCTGGACTAGATGGGCCTTTGGCCTGATCCAGCAGGGCCTGATCCAGCTCTTCTTATGTTCTTAAGTACTTTTCAGGGAATGGGCACTTGATTCATAGTACAGCTGAGCATTACAAGCAGGATATATCTGCATCTCAAACCACCCCCTTGTAATTACAAATTTAGGAACCATCATCACTGATGGGGTCACGGGGTCCACAAGGTGTCCCTACATCAAATTCTCCCTGCAGATGGACAATTTAGAGCAATGGTTCTCAAACGTTTCAGAACCAGGACCCACTTTTTAGAATGACAATCTAGCCAAGGACCAACAGGAAGTGATGTCATGGCTGGAAGCGCCATCGTTGTGACGGCAGAGCCTGCTGTTTTCCTGAGAATGCAGCAATCGGTTGTGTGATTTCTCAGCCATTTTCCAAATAGCAAAGTAAATCAGAAAGGAAAAAAAAGCCTATTTACAACCTTGACACAAGCAAAACAACCACACAGCCCTTCCCCTTTCCAGCATCCCATCTTTCCATATTTTCAATATTTATTTATTTATTTTATTTTATTTAAGAAATTTCTACCCCGCCTTTCCTCTGCCAGGGCAGATGTCCAAGGCGGCTTACAATATTAAAAAGGATAAAAATAAAGTATAACAGTTAACATTAAAAACAATTAAAAACAGTATTAAACAATAAACAATCAAGATTAAAAAACACAAACAATTTAAAAACAATTAAAAAATAAAATAAGACACAAGCCCCGTGGATCATAATAACCAGCCAGCCAACCTGTCAGCAATTAAAAGCTTTTTGGAATAAAAAGGTCTTCAGCCCCCGCCGAAATGTAAACAGAGAGGGAGCAGTTCTCAATTCGAGGGGAAGGGTGTTCCAGAGTTGGGGGGCCACCACCGAGAAGGCCCTCTTCCTGGCCGCCACTCCTCTTACTTCTCCTGGTGGCGGCACAGTCAGAAGGGCCCCCCCCAGATGATCTAAGAGTACGGGTTGGATTATATGGAAGAAGGCGGTCCCTCAAATACCCCGGACCCAAGCCGTAAAGGGCTTTAAAAGTCAAAACTAGCACTTTGAATTGGGCCTGGAACAGAACCGGCAGCCAGTGTAGTCGCCGAAGCAGCGGCTCGACAGAGTCAAACCGACGTGCCCCAGCAACCACCCGAGCCGCCGCGTTCTGTACTAGTTGTAATTTCCGGACCGTCTTCAAAGGCAGCCCCACGTAGAGCGCATTGCAATAATCTAATCTTGATGTCACTAGGGCATGGGTCACTGTGGCCAGGTCCGCACAGCTCAGGTACGGCCGCAGCTGGCGGATCAGCCGAAGCTGAGCAAAGGCTCCCCTGGCCACCGCCGCCACCTGGGACTCCAGGTGTAGCTGTGAATCCAGGAGAACCCTCAAGCTGCGAACCT
Organism: Lerista edwardsae; assembly: GCA_029204185.1. NCBI lineage: Eukaryota > Metazoa > Chordata > Lepidosauria > Squamata > Scincidae > Lerista > Lerista edwardsae. The sequence goes on along the minus strand of JAJKFI010000003.1, from coordinate 43,919,175 downwards.
GCTCCTTCAGAGGAAGTGCGACCCCATTCAGAGCAGGACGATAGTCCAATACCCGAGCTGTGGATTTCCGAACCAAAAGCACCTCTGTCTTATCCGGATTTAATTTCAGCTTGTTCGCCCGCATCCAGCCCCCAACTGCCTCCAGACAGCGATCCAGGACCTCAACCGCCTCCTCAGAATCAGGGGGAAAGGAGAGATAAAGTTGGGTGTCATCAGCATATTGATGGCACCCCACTCCGAACCCCCGGATGACCTCTCCCAGCGGTTTCATGTAGATGTTAAACAGCATGGGGGATAAGATGGAACCTTGCGGCACCCCAAACCTAAGAGGTCGGGGTGCCGAACAAGAGTCCCCCAGCACCACCTTCTGGGATCTGTCAATATGGCTGCTCTAGGGTTTTTCAACCCTCCTGAAATTGGCTCATGACCCAGTGGTGGGTCCCGACCCACTGTTTGGGAACCACTGATTTACAGAGCAGGGAGATGGCCTACATGCTCTTCTTTATAGGGAGAAGAATAGGGTTTTTTTTTTTTTGCCTTACAGGCCCTTGTCAGAAAGCTTCACTAAATATGCCATAACTCTGATCTTTGTAACTGCTATTAATAAAAAGGGGGGGAAGAAGACAAAAGAGTTATTGGCATGACCAGGGACACTTCATATTCCCTTCTTTTTATACACTTTTACAAAATGATAAATACGAGGTGCAAACTATCCATTCGTATAAAATATAGCTATATTTAGTGCCTTATAACCACATATCATATCTCGTCGCCTCTCTCTCGATCACCAGAGTTGCCTTTCATTACGCCCCCTTGCTGGCGACCTGCTGCCAAATTCATCTGTATGCATCATCCCCAGTAATATTGAGAGTTGTGTCTTCCATGATGCTTTCCCACTGCATGATAAAGCGCTCTATTTATATTAAAATGAAGAAGTTCCTAAGGGAGACATAGAACCAAATGAAACAACAAACAGAGCTTTAGAGACTGATGCTGCAAAGCGACAGTGACAGCGAAAGGGTCGCTCTTGTTACTGAGTGGCCCAGAGGACTGCGGGAAGACTTATAGTGTGAGCCATCGTGGCTTGAACTTGGCAGCTCTTATGGGCTTAAGTCCATGCCAATAGACAGATGTTTTACAATGCACAAGCTAATCGAACCATTTCTCAGGACCTGCACTTCTTGGCGTGCCATGCCATTGTCATAATATGTTGCTCGAGGGTGTGTGTGTGTGTATGTGCCTGCGGGTGTGTGTGCACAACCAGTAAACCTTCTGCTTGGCTAAGCTTTCTTGTGCCAGCCAGCCCATGCCACATAATTAAGAAGTACTTAGATAATTGGACTTGGTAATTAAGTTATACATGGACCTTACAACTGACTTATGGTGTCCTGTGTGCAAATTTATTTTGTCATAGGGATGGAGAACGATTCTTCGGATTTAGAAAGGATCTCCCTATAATCTCTCTATTAAAATGGTGAATTGTTGCACCTCACCTCATGTCAATACATAACAGAGCATCCCTGCTGTTAGTTCTTGTGTGTCCAGCTTTTGGGTTGCAAAAGTGGGAGGACACCAGGCGAATAGGTGAAAAGTGAACTATACTTACCCTCAGAGGCATATCAGGGGTGGAACCTGAGGGGCACCTGCTCTGGACGCTATGCAAAGGGGGTGCCTGACTACCTTGTACCACTTACAGAAGTTCTCCCGAAGGAGGGGCATTCATTTCAGCAGCTTCACACTACCCATTCCTTCTGCTTAGTGGCACCCCTTCAAGGGAGAGGCATAAAGCAACCAGCATAAAGCAACCATAAAGCATAAAGCAACCAGCACCTCCTCCTCCAGGGAGAACCCGGCAGCAACATCACAATGTCACATGACGACAATGCCCTGGGCACAGGGAATGCCTTATATTTGCAAGGCATAATTTGAAAAGGACTTGAGACTGACTGACTGATGGACTCACTGATGAGTGCATCAAAATTAAGGTATTGTCCCAACAGATAGAAATCTGACATTGGGTATATATGTTGTTTGAGACTCTCTGATTAATCACCCTGATTACAAGGAAAGTTTGGAAACAGGATATCTGAAATATGAGTCTAATGATGATCAGACATGATGCAAAGTCCTATTCACAGAAGCCGCATTTTATTAGACAACAAACCGACTATACTTACCATATAATACAGGAATGTGAAGCTTCCCACTCCACATACAGAAAGAACTCCAGGATTGGAAAAGTAAGAGTTTTAAATGCCACCCATGACCATAAGCCTAAAATGAGCCAACACACTTGTGATAGCATGATGCAGTGCGTCAGATTCTCTTTTGCGCACTTGAGGGCATAGGTCATCTGTGTAGTATGATCAGCAGATGCAGGAAGAGTGAAGAAAAACTGAGTCTCAAATGTATATTTTTCATACATCAAATGTTTCTTAAAGTTCAATCTCTCTTGGCACAAAATAACATTCACATTGTTCCCGTAATGTGACAAACAATGACGCATGATGCAATGGCACTGATGAAGCACAGTGGTGAGGGGGGTGACCAGATGGCCTGGGAGAGGCAAGTAAAAATCAATTTTAACATACTTTTGCGCAGGTTGTCTGGACACCAATGGGTCTTGTCAGGCCTATGCCAACTACATACTGTAGCTGGTGTAAGTCTGAAGAGGCTCAAAGGATGTTTTAAGCCAGGAAAAAGGGATAGGATCTTGGTGTGCCCTTCATGCACCCTCAAACATCCCCCAATTTGGTTCGGTCCTTACCCCTATCCTCCCTTGAACTGCCATGAACCACCCCTGCTGCCACCTTACATGCTCTGGCAGGATTCCATGAGCCATTGGCACACAGAGGAGTCTCTAGCTAGTGCATGGAGCTTCCAGCCATTTGTGTCAGTGGCTCTGGGCCACCAGAATGAGGCTTATGGCAGAAGATCATGAGATCCGCTGCCAGGTCCTGATAGGATAGGAAGAGAACCCATTCATGGAGTTTGTGGAGCTTGTTAGGGCTATGTAGGATAGAAGGGAGGTATAGTTGAACACATAAACCAGGTTTCAAAGAACACCTCTATTAATTCTGCATCCCCAATGTGGCTGTTTAGAAGAAGCATCATGTATTGCAGTGTTTTTCAAACTTTTGGTCACAGAAAGCTGGGAGCCACTTTGGAAGTTGTCGAGTTTGCTCCAGCTATATTCCTTTTGTGTTCAGTTTGAATTTTCAAGTGAGGGTTTGTCTTTTAAAAAAAAATTAGTTTAGTGCTTTTACATAATATGTTGTTCTAATCTTGCTTTCTGTCAGGGATGTTTCATGGTTGTGCAATTGCTGCAGGCCAAGGATGCCAGCTTGCATTCCAGGAGTGTCATTTGATTATGTCACAATGATGGCATTTCCTGCTTGATGATGGCACTTCCAGCCATGACATCACCTCTGGCGGGTCCCAACACCATTAAAAAAACAGCCATTCAAAAAAGGAAGTCCCTGTGCTAAAATGTTTGATAACCACTGCTATATCGTATAGCAAACCCCTGTTGAAATGGTGAGAAGTTTCAAACACAGTTTTTGACATGATAATGTAGTCTGTGGTTCAAGGGAGAGGGGGGATTAAAAATAGCACTGCACAAGTGCTAGTCTTTGGACATTCTCATTCAATCGCTCATTGCTCATTCAGTCCTAGCCAGAAATTATATATTTGAATCCCAGGGCCATAAATCCCTTCTTTTGTTATTGGATTGAGTCTTCCATAAATAAAGGGGTGCTGCTGAATTCTCATGAAAATTTCTCCCTCGATTTACTTTGCCTTGTTTCCAAATAAAAGCAGAGCCAGTCCATTAGGAATTTTTTTAATATTCTACTTTTATTTCTAAACATTGAACCAAGTACTATGCGTGCTCAGTTTGCAGCTCATTTCAGGCCAATCCTAACTCACATTGGAATAGGCAGGCCAACTGGCCTACATCCTATCCAGTGCAGGTTAGGAGATGGCTGCTGTGCAACTTGGAGTAAGGGGAAATTTTTCCCCTTACCCCATATCGTAAGGCAGCCATCCCTAAGGGGCTACTCAGATCTGCACCAGCAAAAAAGTTAGCACAGATCCAAGCAGCCCAGTGTAATGCCTGGCTGGCTGGGAGGGGGGTTAGGATCTGGCCTCAATCACCCAGGTTGGCCACACACCTTTCCTGGGCCTGATCTGCCTATCAGTCTGCCCTCCCCCTGCTTTAAAGGTAAAGGTTTCCCCATGACCAAATGGTCTAGTTGTGACCGACTGTAGGGGGCGGTGCTCATCTCCGTTTCAAAGCCTGTAGAGCCGGCGTTTGTCCAAGGACAAGCTTCCATGGTCATGTGGCTGGCATGACTCTACGCCGTTGCGCACGGAACGCCGTTACCTTCCCACCAAAGTGGTCCCTATTTATCTACTTGCATTTAGGTGCTTTCGAACTGCTAGGTTGGCAGGAGCTGGGACAAGCAACGGGAGCTCACTCCATCGCGCAGTCTTGAACTCCCAACCTTCCGGTCGGAAAGCCCAGCAGCAGCGGTTTAACCCACTGTGTCACTACGTCCCTGCTTTACTCCCACCCAAAACTGCTTCTGTTCTGCCCTCCTGCCCTCCACTTCAGCCCCTCACCAGCCATCCTTGGCCTGCAGAAATGTACTAGGTCTGGGCTGGATTTGGCCTCTGGGAGCCAACACACGTCCATGTGCTGGCTCAACCAGCTTGAGAGTAGTCGCAAAAACGTGCTTTACGGCTAGTGCAAGGGACACTTCCAGGCTGGCCAAGTGCATCGTTAGGATTGCGCTCTCATGTCTTTTCCAAGAACTACATTACTAATGTGCTTATGGGCATTTATAAAACATTGAAAAATGGCATCTTGAAGTAATTATTTACTTTTTCCAAAATGTTGTGCAAACTTGACATGATTGTAGATATGGTTGTACAGGTTGAGTATTCCTTCTCCAGATTCCTTGGGATGGGAAGGTGTCTGGATTTAGAATTTGTCTGGATTTTGGAAGAATTGCATAAATATAACATCACGTCAATATAGCCTTTTTTGCAGTGAGTGCATACATATGCATTGGCGGCACAGGAAAAAAAGATACACATACAGGAAAGAGACTGAAAGCTGTGGCAAACTTTGCATTTTCAAATTGCAGAATTAATTTTAGAAATTATCCTAGCTGAGCAAGAATTCAGGAAGAGTGGAACACATGGCAAAGTGAATCAGATGAGCAGTGAAAGAATGGAATGAGAAAAATTCACTCAACCTTTTTTCCCATGTCTTCTTAGAATTCACTCAACTGAATGTCTTCATGGTTATACAGAATTCACCACATGATGTAACTTGACCACTACAAGGTCAGTTAATTACTTAATATAAAGTTTCTATATGCACTGAATGTGGAGCAAGAATAGGATCTCATTTTTTCACCATTGTTTACTCATTTGGGAAGATAGATTTTTGTTTTAATGTACATTTTTTAATGCATCTTGCATGGTAAGTCAACACAGTGCACATGACAATAAGCCAAATTTTTCACCTAGAGGTATAAATAACTCCCATAAGAAATTAAGGTGCAAAAACATGTTCTGATGTAATTGTTGCATGCTTATTAGAAGCTTTTCCTATCTGGATTCTCTTGGTATTTGTTGCCCATACTTAATGTGCATACTTAAGGGGAAAGTGTAATTAGCAATTGTGTCATTCATTCAGTCAACATTTCACTGCTGTTTGATGTGACTGAGCTGTGCGTCACATATAATTTTACACTTTTATCCTAGCAAGCAACTGACAGGTCTCTAATGTCGGTCTCAGAGCTTTTGCTCAGCTTGAACTTTGCCTCACCGAGGTCATTTTCTGGCCACTTGGGAAAAGGAGCCACGTCCGTTAAATCCCACAGAGTCGATAGATACGATAATAGCTTTAGGCACATTTTCTTAGAAGCTGGGGGGAAAAAAAGACAATTTCAATAAGCATAAAGCTATCCTATCTCCAGTCTCCAGAATTTGTAAGCAAATCTTCCAGGAGCATATTCCCCCTTTGTTTTTATTTATTTGCTTTACCTCCTGGTAAGAATTCCTTTAATAACAGCATGTATTTGCTAATTTTTGCAAAATAATTGTGAAGGGCAAAAAGAGGTGCTAAGTAGGCTGGAGGGAGAAAAATGAAATAAGGAAATAAATAAAAACTCCATTCTAGAGCTGAATAGTGGTTACCTACCCCCCCCCCAAGACCTGCACACAATGTCAATTGGAAAGAAAGATTAAAAATCGGTGATATAAGCAATCACAATAAAAGAGGCACAATCTCAACTGCAGAGGGGTCAAGGAACTTAGTGTGTGTGTGTGTGTGTGTGTGTGTGTGTGTACACAGATATGAACAAAGGTACTGGGTATCTATAAGAAACTGCTAGCAAAAAAATGTGCTGTTACAGAAAAAAATTACACATACTACCAACTTCTCTCTTTCCCCTGCCCTAGTTTTGCAAAAAACCTTTCTCTGAAAAAAGTTTTCCTTTGCATAAACGGCTCATCAAAATAAGCTTATACTCATATCTGTCAGGACAATTAACAGAACTTTTTTTAACTGATATGACACCCTGTGTGTGTGCGTGCCATAAAAAAAGCCACACAATTTATTTTATTTTTTTAAAAAAAAAAAGCTTTCAGGGCCTTTGATTTTTCTTTCTGCATTGTCTTTGATTCCTTCCTTCTCCTCCTCTCTTTCCCTTTGTATATTTCTTATGCAAAGGAATGAGTCTTGAAAGTGAAGTATCCCCTCCAGCAAAATATTTTAGCCCATTTACCTTGGAGAATTCAGCTGCAAGGGGGAAAAAGTGAGTGCCCAAAACAGCTTCAAGTTCAATAGGCAGTGCTATCTTCCTTCAAATGATCTCTCTAAATATATCAGTTCAATAGATCAGTGCCCACAACGCATTTTAACTGCAAAAAGACAACTCTGAAGTTCTGTTCCGTCACTCTTCAAGTTCCAAACGTTACCCAAATATTTCATTCACAAGCTTTATCAGTTGTGTGTTCAGGCATGCTGTTCTCCGATGTGCTGTCTAATGACTGGCACTCTTGTGTCAACATTTTCTTTAAAGTCAGATCGGGATTTTCTTGTTCTGCTTTTCCAAAAGTACTGTAAACTACTAGGGTTGTCATTTTTTTTTTTAGCCTTCGCTCCTGTGCCATTAGCAGATGCCTGCTGCATGGATGATCTGCTTGTCATCACTTTACTATCATGCCGGGGAAAATAAATTACCTGCTCCAAATTTGTGTCAATCTGTTGGCAACAGCACAGGAGCAGGGCCAGTAAAATACATTGGCAATCCTAATGAGTACAGAAAGGGGGGGGGTGTGCGCGCGCACACGCGCGTGTGTGCTCACAACAGTGAGAGGGAGATTTTTATTTGCAAAGATGAAAGAGAGAGAGGTATGAAAGCATAGCATTTGCCTGTGTGTAATACTCATAATAAGGCATGACAAATATACAGAAGCATCTGTCTTTCAGTGAAAGGTCAAGGGCCTAAGGCCAAAGGAAAAAAAAATGAAATGGAAAGCATATCAGTCCTTGGTAGAAGGGCACAACTCGGACCTGGCATGAGATGCTGGTGCCTCACCAGATGCTCCATTCATTTACGTACCAGGAGGGACATTCTTCCATTCCTGCCTTTCAGAATGGCAAGCCGTAGGAGATGTGCCAAGCTTCTTAAAGGCCTCGTGTCCCATCAGGTCAAACAGGAGCCCATATCCCTTCCTTGATGGGACGAAACAGAATAAACAGAGGTTAATCCTTCCCCTTAACTCCATCTTCCTGGCTGCTGATTTCATACTATTTATTTTTAAGAGAAAAAGAAGGTAGCCGGCCCTAGCGAAAACAAGGTCGTAATGGCCAGGATTTCCACGTTTTTCCTGTTTTGTCATTGAGGCTGTCGATGGCACCTCTGCCAGAAGTTGTACATTTTAAAATCTTCTGCAGTGCTTCCACAGTTGCCAGCTTAGGGCAAGGTGGAGAAAAACACACACGAAGAACTCCTTCTTCTTCATCTGAATCAGCCCTCCTCCTGGGCAGAGAGATGGTGATCCTATTCTTGAAATGTCACTCTTGCCAGTGTTTAAGAGGGTTATCTGCCAGTCAGTGAATGAGATCATGTTTAGTCACATTAGTCATGCCAGGTCTGTTAATGAGAGCAGCCAAGTGGGAAGACTCCGCACTGCAGCTAGAACACACCGTCCAAGGAGCTACAGAGAGATCTTTATTCATCACTGAGGAGGAGCAGGTTTGCCAACAGCTCTGCAATTGGACCGTTTCTGTGGGCAGGGCTGTGGTTTCTTCTGCTTGCTTTGGGGAGGGAAAAGCCATCAAGTGGCACAGAGAACCCTATGTGTCTCCAACCTGTTAGCATAAGGATCCAATGAATCCATTTGTCCAACAAAGGCCCAACCTTTTTATACACTGAATTTTGATCCATGGATTATAGTCAACACTTATGGCCACTGCAGATAAGAAGGACCCTGCCAATCCCTGGAGAAGAGGGGAAAACATGTCCCTTTACAAAACTACTTTTCTGGGGAGTCAGATTATTGGAATTGCAATTTGGTAGCTCACTCTGAGAAAAGTGACTCCCTCCCTTCACCCTGGCTCACTGAACAATGGAATGCAGAAGGGATTAATCGCGCTCACATCCCATTCTTCAGCAAGCAGGCAATCGTGTGTTTTTTTTTTCAGAGCGAGCTGCAAAACAGCAGTTATAAGTAACTGCCAGACTGACTCATGTTTGTTGTTTTTGTTTTATTGAACACATTTTTTAATATCAGCAGGGTGTCCCATTGCTGTGATGCCAGCGCTGGCAGTAAGGGCTTAAGGCTGGTGCTGGCCATTTAGGATTGGGCCCAAAGGGAGGAGGGAGATTGCAGGAAAGGGGGAGAGAATCTGGTGCGTGCCATTGCCATCAGATCCACCCCCCACATCCCTTCCCTCCCAAACTGCAAGCTCCCCATCCCATTCCACCTTTTCCCACTCCCTTCCACTGACCTTCCACTGACCTCATCTGGCAGGAGGCTGGAGAGCTGTCGACTCAGGTCAGAAGGCTCTGGCCTTCTTGCCAATCCCCCCCAGCAGTGCACTGAGTAGTGCGGTGCTGGAGCACCTTTTAGAACACGTGCTGACTGCTTTACGGCACTCAGAACCAGAAGAAGAGGTGCAACAACCATGGCCAATAAGTATAGGATTGGGCTGTTAGTCAAATCCCCTTTCTTGGTCATCAACAGCAATATAATGCACCTCTGCTTGCCCCATGATTTGGGGATCACTGAATTAAGTATTTCACTTATTCTCCTCTAGCTGTGAAAGAATCAGCAGCACTTTATCCACTGGAGAGGGTGATCCAGCGGGTAATTATGTTCTTAGGTTCTTAATATTTTTTGACACTCTATTACAGTGTCTATTACTACTTTCAGTAGAGATGGTCCTGGTTTGGCATTGACAAGGAAGGGAATTGTATGGACTTGAAAAAGAAATGACTTCCCTCCGTATATCAAGGTTTCAGAGATCCAGAAGACAATCACTAAGAGGAACACAGTCAATATAGGGTAAATTTAGAATCCAATTGTTCAAATTGTAGCAAAAAATAGGTTGAAGGTTGAATGTATAGGTTGAATGTCTGGATACTTGTCTTAGGTAAGCTGTGGAATTTCATCAGGAATGGTTTGAATCATTGCACTAAACAGAACATAATTCAATATCAAACTCTTTCTAATATAGAATAGCCAGTTCCCTTTACTTTTTATCAAAAACCTCAACATGACTTCGCCAGATGACATTTGACTATACGAGGAAATGACCCAAAAAGACCAATTCAAAAAGTAGTTTCCTATAAAACAGGTTGTGACACTAATCTCCAAATGGGATCAATTTGGTTCCTTAAGCTCGAGCCTTGAGAATCAATGTTTCCAGTCAATTTCTCCAAATGAGGTGCTGATTGAGTTCCATAGGCTTCCAGCAACAGGCAGAGTTTTCTAAAACAATGGGCCACATTCAATGAAGAGATAGCATCATGCCAGATTAAAGGAATTCTGTTTTGTAAGATTGATCATGCAGATTGCTGAGTGGAACAGTAGTGGAACAGTTCAAAGTTTAATAAGATACAATCCTTCTGGGCCAAACAGGTATGCCTCACAGAAGGCATATTGATGTTTGCAGAGAGGAGAGTGATATCTCCATCATATATTTATTCATTTATGTAATTATTACATAATTTGTAAATAAGTAATTACGTATTTCCTTCACAAAGACAGGGACTTTCTACTATCTTGTATGTCTCAATGAGTGGAGTGTGGCGGGTCAGATAAGGGATGTACTGTACATCTACAATGGGCCAATGATAATACTGGCATGCTATGGAGCTAAGAAGCCTGTGCAAAGGCCAAAACAAACCTTTCATACCAAAGTAGATCCATGCTGCACCCCCTCCTCCCCATGCCACCATCTTTTGCTATAGTTCCAGTCTGGATACTATACCAGTCAGGCATAATGGAGCTTGAATCAGGAGCACCTGTGTCACTGAGGCTGCTGGCCAGCTCTGCATAGCTCCAGCTGGGAGATTTGCATTGTTCCGTAATTCTCCTTGCCTAGAAGGTCACATGATCCAGAAGGCCAATCCAGTATTACTGGCCAGTATAAAGACTGGGGATGTGGTGGCGCAGCGAGTTAATCCGCTGTTGCTGGGCTTTCGACCGCAAGGTCGGGAGTTCGAGACTGCGTGATAGAGTGAGCTCCCGTTGCTTGTCCCAGCTCCTGCCAACCTAGCAGTTCGAAAGCACCTAAAATGCAAGTAGACAAATAGGGACCACTTCGGTGGGAAGGTAATGGCATTCCGTGCGCTACGGCGTAGAGTCATGCTGGCCACATGATCGGACAAAAATGCTGGCTCTACAGGCTTTGAAATGGAGATGACCACCGCCCCCTACAGTCGGTCACGACTAGACCATTCGGTCGTGGGGAAACCTTTACCTTTATAAAGACTCACACAGCCCTATCTATGCCTGGGCAGTGCTGCTCTTGCACATGCTGTGCAGGGCAATGGCTGTTGTGAAAGTGCCATAAAGCACTCCGCAGTGGCCCAGTGTTAGTTGCCGCCAGCACTGAGGCTGGTGTGGGTGCTGACCTCTAGGGCCAGCAGGAAAAGGAGCAGCTGCTGGGTGGGGTACATAAGGCGCCTGGCAGCAGGGCAGTGGGGGAAGGCAGAACAAGGGAGGGGAGGGGTGTTTCTGGGCAGGGAAGGGTGGCTTGGGGTGGCGGTTCAGGCCCGGGAAGGGGGACAGAGACAGCTGCAAAGTCTGCCGCCACAGCCTATCCCCACACCTGAAAGCCTTACACAGGCTACTTGAATCTGTGCTAGCCAGGGAGCTGGTGCAGATGCAAGAAGTCCCAAAGGGGTTGTCTGATTCTGAACCAACGTTCCCTTACCTGAGGAAAACTCTGGCTGCCTCCTGAGCCCCATAGAATACAGTGGCAGCTGTTTCAGTGCTGTGGCACTGTGGTGCCGGCAGCCTGTCCGATATCTTCCTCAGGGCGCAATCCTAACCAACTTCCAAGCACTGACATACCTGTGCCAGTGGGGCATGTGCTGCATCCTGCAGTGGAGTGGTAGACCCAGAGACCTCCTTAAGGTAAGGGAGTATTTGTTTCCTCCCCTCACAGCTGCATTGCCCTTACCCTGGACCCCTCAATCAGTGTATCTTCTTGCTAGTCACTTTTCCCTGTGTGATTCAGAATACTTCCTACCTATCTTTGTCCAGCCAGCCCCAGACCACCTGCTTGTAGCCTGCTTGCTCACCTTTCAGATACCCGTCTGCCTTCAATGCTGTGTTCTGCAAAGGCTGCCTCTCCCAATCAGCTGCTGAATTTCAGTTAGAGCAATGGTTCTCCAACGTTTTAGCAGCGGGACCCACTTTTTAGAACGACAATCTGCCCGAGTCCCTCTCGAATTATTGTCATGGTCCAAAGTCCCATCATTATGGTGCCAGAAACTGCTGCTTTCCTGAGAATACAGCCATCATTTGGGTTATTTCTCAGCCATTTTCCAAAAGCAAACTGAATCAGAAAGAACAAAAAAGCTTATTTTCCACCTTGACACAAGCAAAACAGCCATACAGCCCTCCCCTTCCCATATTTTCAATATGGCTGCTCTAGGTGCTTTGCGACATGCCTGAAATTCACTCGTGACTCACTGGTGGGTCCCAACCCATAGTTTGGGAACCACTGAGTTAGAGTCAGCGATGGGATCTACAAATGAACAAGGGGAATGCTGGGCCGGACTTACACGGGGCTTCCACACGATTGGCTGCCCGTCCATAGCGTTCTGCAACTGTCCTGGCCTCGGGGGGGGGGCTGCCCCCGGTTAGCGCGCCCCCTGCTGCTCGCCCAGGCACCCGGCACGACCCTCACCTGATCCCCGCAGTGAGCAGGAGCCGCCCCGAGGCCAGGGCAGACACAGAACGCTACGGACGGGCTGTCACTCAAGCGGAAGTCCTGCCTATGTCCCGCCCAGCGTTCCCCTTGTTCATTTGTAGATCCCATCGCTGGTTAGAGTGTCATGCAGCCCAGGTCCCACTTTTCCACAGATCAAAATCCCCCCAGTTATCCTTCTGAATTAAATGTGTGTTTTAGTGGGTTAGCTAAGGAGACCTGAGATGGCTCATAAGAACATAAGAACATAAGAAGAGCCCTGCTGGATCAGGCCACAGGCCCATCTAGTCCAGCTTCCTGTATCTCACAGTGGCCCACCAGGTGCCCCAGGAAGGCATGAGACTACAAGATGCTTGCATCCTGTTGCCACTCCCTTGCACCTGGTACCAGTAGCCCATCACCTATGTAAGGAGGTTGCACAATCCATCATTGCCTATAGCCCACGATGGACCTTTCCTCCAGATATCTGTCCAATCCCCTCTTGAAGGCATCAAGACCAGATGCCATCACCACCTCCTGTGGCAAGGAGTTCCACAGATTAACTACCCGCTGGGTAAAAAAGTACTTCCTTTTATCTGTTTTAACTCTCCCAACCCTCAGTTTTAGCGGATGCCCCCTGGTTCTGGTGTTTTGAGAGAGGGAAAAGAACATCCCTCTATCGACTCTATCCCTTCCATGCATAATTTTGTATGTCTCAATCATGTCCCCCCTCAGGCACCTTTTTTCTAGACTGAAGAGCCCCAAACGCTGCAGTCTTTCTTCATAAGGGAGGTGCCCCAGCCCCGTAATCCTGTTTGTCGCTCTCTTCTGCACCTTTTCCAACTCCACTATGTCCTTTTTAAGATGCGGCGACCAGAACTGGACACAATATTCCAGGTGTGGCCTTACCATCGATTTGTACAATGGCATGATAATATTGGCTGTTTTATTCTCAACCCCTTTTTTAATGACCCCAAGCATGGAATTGGCCTTCTTAATTGCTGACACACACTGGGTCGATACCTTCATTGAATTGTCCACCAGCACCCCAAGATCTCTCTCCTGAGCTGTCACAGACAGCTCAGAACCCATTAGCCTATAGGTAAAGTTTTGGTTTTTGGCCCCAACGTGCATCACTTTACATTTGTCTACGTTAAAACGCATCTGCCATTTGGCTGCCCATTCCTCCAACTTGGAGAGATCCTTCTGGAGCTCTTCACAATCCTTTCTGGTTTTTACCACCCGGAAAAGTTTTGTGTCATCTGCAAACTTAGCCACCTCGCTGCTTATCCCTGTCTCCAGGTCATTTATGAATAAGTTGAAAAGCACCATCTCCATCTTCTTGTAGAGTTTCTGGAACTGAGCCCAGACACAGATTCTTAAATAATTAGTCGATTTTAACATTTCACTTCCTCAGATAACCTGTCGACGGTCTTTTTGGACACTTTCTGCCACGTGTTCTAATTTTAAGTTGATGGGTTAGTCTAAAATGCATTCGCTTGTGGCTTCCTTCAGAACATGCCTCTGGTACAAATAAAAATCTCATCATATATTGATTTCCAAAGGCAGGCCATAAACCTTTCTCAGCCTCGTGGCCTAAGTGTTTTCTTTCCACATGCAGATTCTACATGGAGATTTGTTTTCTGGTTAGTAAAGCAGAGACAGCTCATGCTAGAGCCAATGCACGATTTTTCTTCTCAGCACACAGGGTAACCTTGGGGCTCTCTCATTGTCCATTTGTTGGTGCCGTAACAAGAGCAGTTGTCGCTACATCTGGATCTGTGTGGCCTGGCTGTGCCTGTGTGGGTTAGGATATGTCAGGCATGGCCCCTTTTTGCACAGATGTAGCAACAACTGCTGTAGCTAAGACACCAACAAATGGACAATGAGAGAGCCCCAAGGTTACATTGTGTAAGGATGTTTTGACCCTTACCCTGAGTAATGCTCCAGCATGGCCTATGGGGCTTCTTGGATCCATGCCAGCTATTTAGCTAGTGCCCATCTGGGAAGCCCAATGTAATGCTGGGATGGTCAGTGTTGGCAGGCCAGCACAGGCCTTTGAGTTGGCACTGCTGGCTCACGAATAGTCACAAACTTGCTTTATGGCACAGGGATGGCTGCACCAGCTCAAGACCATACTAGGATTGCGTTGTCAGAGTAGTTAATGGCCTTCTATGCACAAACATTTTTCCCAGTAGCAATGTATGGACCATAAGAAAGCTGTGATAGCTGGACCATAAGAAAGGCAGAGCGCCGGAGAATAGATGCCTTTGGTGTTGGAGAAGACTCTTGAGAGTCCCCTGGACTGCAAGGAGATCCAATCGGTCAATCCTACAGGAAGTCAAGCCTGATTGCTCCCTGGAAGGACAAATCCTGAAGCTGAAGCTCCAATACTTTGGCCACCGCATGAGAAGATAGGACTCTTTAGAAAAGACCCTCCTGCTGGGAAAGATGGAAGGCAAAAGGAGAAGGCGGCAGAGGATGAGAGGGTTAGATAGTGTCACCAAAGTGATGAATGTGAAATTGGGCGAAATCCATGAAACATGAAATTGGGCAAAGCTAGTAGAGGCCTGGGAGGCCTGGCATGCTGTGGTCCATGGGGTCGCAAAGAGTCGGACATGACTTAGCGACTGAACAACAACAACAATGCACAAACATTAAAGCTGTGACTCAGAGCCTGGAATACTGCACTGGGGGTGCCATTGCACTTATATATTCTTTGCCTGTTCTTCAGCGCTGTTGTAATGCAAGGATAATGCCTGCATTTTTTATTTTCTTACTTAAATTGAGTTCAATTTTTTTTTAATTGTAGGAATAGCTGAAATAATGAAAACAAAAGATGAGAAGATCGTTGTTGTTTTTAAAAGTTCAGCAAAATACTTTTGTAAGGATAGAAGGATCTAGTCCTGTAAGCTCAGGATATTAAGGTTTTAACTAACATTCAAATGAAGGCATAAGGAAACGTGGTATGCAACTTCATTAGTTTTAGCACCATGAAATTGTCTTCTTGAGCCACAAATCAGTTTTAAAATAGTGCTGCAGACTTGAAACAGTCAGGATAAACTCTCATTTTCATATTAGAGTCATTTTACATATGACTTTAGTCTCCTTGCAGGAAAAGTGTTTCTTTTATGACACATGAATGTTGATTTTAGTATCTTGATGGCGAAGTAATTCCCCAAACAATCCAGAAAAGAGTAATGCCCATGCTGACCACAATTCCTGTGTGTCCCCCCATATCCGTGTGGGGGTTATGTTCCTGCTGCTACTACGGATAATGGAAACCACAAATAGTAGCGAACCTTCCAAGGTTCACAAATTCCCCCAATTCTACAACCGACTTGTCTGATTGCAGCCCTCCTGTTGAACTCTGTCTCTGTCTATGCTGCGACACAACTTCCTTTTCAGCCCTCCAACTGACTTCCTGTTAGTGCTTCCTGCTTCCTGTTAGCATTTGCAGACAGCGTAGAGAGACAGAGGAGATAGTGACAAGAGGGCTTTAATCAGACAACGCTGAGTCATTTGTGTGATGGGGGAATTTGTGAACTGTGGATAAGTGAAATGTGGGACTCACAGATAGGGAGGTACCTGTACTCAAAACCGCCTGCAGGAGAGCAGCACACAAGAGGATCCTGGGGAGTCTGGCTGAAGCACACAAGTCAAGCTGTGATGGTTTCTTCAGTCAGTGAACGGCTAGATAAGGGTAAAGTAGCTGCAAATAAATCTGGAGAAGACATAAGCTTTCTTGGTCAGGAGACCTGCTAATTTGGTCTACCTGTCCTGGGTGGTTGGTGCTCCCTTTCCAAGAGCACATTTACAGCTTGGGAGTATTTCTGGACCCAGCTTTTCTCCTGGAAGTCCAGATGGTGGGCTGGCCCCAGGTGCCCCAGTAGCTCCAACAGACCTGGCTTTGGTTACGCATGCTGTGGTCACCTCCCAATCCTGCTGCCAATTCTGCCACCTTCTAGGGCTTGATCTGCCCTCTTTCCCATCCAGTGGCATAGCTAGGTCATTTGACATCGGGAGCCCATACATTTTTGAAACCTCCCATGTTGCGCTGGATTTGCCGCAGGCCCACCGGCCTGCCTGCTGCAGCGTAACATAGGACTGGGCTGCCCGCCAGTCTGCAGCATTGTGCTGATCTGAACTGGGAATGACATGTGTCTGTCGCATTTTGGGTTGTCACCGTTCGGACACAGTCCCAAACTGATTGGGTTGAAACAGGAACTCCCACAGCTACCAGGAAGCCACGACCTGATACTGAAAACTATTCATCTATGGCGGTATTTTATTTTTAGGAGGCATGGTAGATAATGTTTTCATTTAATTCCGCGGCTGCATCTGTGATGGAGTTATAACTTCACAAAATCGTCACACTGGGAGAAACTTGGCACATCTTCTGAAACAAATAAATGATAACATACAGTAATGTCTAATGAAATGAGCATGGTGTAAACAGGAACACCTCCCTGTGCAAAATGATTTCCCCCCCCCTTCTTCTGCAAAAAACGTCAGGCTTTGGCAATGTAAAACCGGTTCATCTAATTACAGAACAAGCCAATCAGTTAATATCTTGTAAGGCTAGAGGTCATCAGGCCCAGCATAAGCAATTAGCTCAGTTTCTCCAGTGCTCTTAATACCTGCACACTCCAGGTCTGTAGCCTTATTCCCTGGACTGATTGCCCTCTGTCCTATTGCTTCAAGTAATGTAAATTGTATCTTGTCCCTAGGTAATCGAGATCAGTGTTGTCTTGTCTGTCCACTGGCTGCTGATGCCCTCTCACTGCTGCGATAATGGTTTTGGTGGGCAATCAGAGGAGATACCTTCTTGACTCATCTCACATAATAGGTTGTCCTCCTCAGGCAAAATTGAATAACCCCCGATATGGCCCGGAGGCACGCAATACAAATTCAATAAGTCTGCAATGTCAATGTCCTGTCATTTTTTTGGCAAGCAAGTAATTATTCTGCACCAACATTCAGTAATAGGAGAAGGAAACCGCCAGTGAGATCTTGGTCCGCATACCCAGAATCATAACGTTAATGGGATATTCCTCTAATAAGAAGTAATTTCATCTTCTTCTTGTGCCCCTTTGCTCCCAAAGTCTTCTCCCCGTGAATGTTTCACATATATGTTTTGCGAAGGCTTTTTACCAGCAGCATCTGTGGGAAAGTTTAACAACTTCACTGCCTGTTGTTTAATATTTTCCACTTTTATGGGTTACAGTTGCGCTGTCTATTTGCTTTTACTGATTTGTCAAAGATTTATTATAAACCAAATACAGCTGTTCGTCCCTTTCCATAAACTGAAGCTATTCTGGCAAACCTATTTTCCACTATGAAAATAAATTTCAAATGGCTTTCTTTCCCTTTAGTATGAGCATCCAGTTGTTATTTAGTGGTGATGATGAGTGCCAAATTGGTGGTCGGCTAACTTAGAGGAAAGAAAATGCATATGATTTAAAAATAAACAGCAGAGGAGACAAGAAATGGCTCCCCCTCCCTCTTCTGGCAAGGTCTAGTATTTAAACTCCACAAGAGGAATGAATTATAATATCGAGAGAGAGAAATCTGTAAATCCAAACCATTTGTGTGTTCTGCAGTTACATTTACATTTGTGAATCATGCATTTTTAATTTAGCTTCCTAACCTTTACCTTAAACTAATGTTATTGTTAACCTTTTAATATACTTAGATTTTTTTAAAAATATTGTTAACCTTTCAATATACTTCCATTTTCCCCACAACCTTTAAAATACCACCCTATGCTTACTTTAAAAGGGTAGATTTCTCACGGAGGCCTTTTCCATCGCTGGAATTTGGATCAAAGCAGTGTGAATTTGTAAAACACAGAGGAATCTATAATTTGTGTCAGCTGGCTACCTTTTGCTGCAGATGAGAATGTTCTTTCCTCTTCCCAGCACCTGCCTTTAACTCATGTTTTGAACTGAAAAGGGACAAGATTTCTCTTGCACACACCCCATTATTTTTATGAGCCCCTCATATCCATTGCATCATTCTGTGGTCCGTGAGATTTTTATCCTAGATGGCATGAAATTTTTGCGTAGTTCTGCTTTGTTTTTTACAGCAAAGAAACTATTGCCTTATTCATTGAGAGAACCTTTTATCACTTCCCTCTTGAGAACTATACAAGGAGCATAATGAAGAGCCTTGTTTAAAAGCAAAATAAGCACTTTCCATGACTGATTGACAATTGATTATTGTGGGGCTGTCTCCCCACAGTGGCTCATCAAGATGCGTTTCTGACAACTGTCCTCTTTTCTCCACATGGGAAGGATATTTTGAACTAGATTCAGTGGGCTTGCTCCATGAAACCAAACTCAGAACACGATCCGTGCTCTGTGTTTGGGGATGATTCAAATCCTAAGCACACAGACTCAAAACAAAACAGACATTCAATTCCTTGTGAAACCTGTGAAGGTTTAATAGCTGAGCATTTCTTTCTTTTCTTTCCCCCACTTCCACCACTCAATTAAAATGCCATTTATAAGTCAGCCTCAATATAATTTAATTTAGCCACAGGAACTTGCTGCTCATTTTATGGTGGTGACATTCCACCATAAAATTAATCTCCACTTGTGCTCTTACCAGTTAAGCTTCACCTTTTGCTCCTTGTGCATTTTTTAAATGCTGCCTTTTTTGATACACCAGGCCAAGCGACAAAATGCATTGGATTGCAGCAATCTTATCCTATGATACCTTTATTGGCATACAAACATACAAATAAACTATCACAGTAGGCAATAAAAGCAACAAACATACATAAGTCTTAGGGCCAGTTTAACATTGGCTGGAGATCAGAGAGTCAGAAGGACAAAAATTATATTCTTAACAGAGGCATCATCTTAAAACAATGATGACTATGGTGCATTGGTGAGTCTTATATCACCAAATTTCTGATAGTTCCTATCAACTGGTTAATTGGGGGACCAGCTCTACAGCGTTGTATTGCTAGTTTAATAAAAGTTGATTGCAGCCATCAACACACCTTTTGGGTTGGGAGGGGAAAAAACTAACGTTTTGGTGTCTTTTTTTCCAAACAGGAAAAAATCTTCCACAGAAAATCTAATCTGTTAAACAAAGTAGCAATCAAGTAAATTCAAGGAAATAAAAGAGTAGAACTCTTCTGGGGTGCTGCTATTACTCTTTTACTTGCAATAGAAATGTGCTTATTTTGGATCTCATGGCAGGCGTGACTGAAACAGCGATTACTTTTCAAGCTGCAAAACTGTCATCTTTTTGCTGATGTCATGAGAAATTGCTAAGAAAGAAGATACTATCCTGAGCGTATCCATAGAAGTGGCTATTTGACTACATTGACTATACATAGTAAAGAACTGAATTACTATAATGTCTTTTGCCTCAGCAAGTGAATTAGTAATCCCCATGTCAACCATCTATCCAAATGCACAGCTGGCACAGCTAATGAAAGAGTAGCCTGGTGCTGAGGGCAAAACTATGTCCAGGAAGTGATGTCACAACAGGAAGTTACATCAATTCCGGAAGTGACAGCATGCCTAGGCTTTTTAGAAAGGTCAAAAATGAGGGGGGATCTGCATCCTGCCCCCAGCAGCATATCATCTTCTGCTGCCCCCAAGCCCACAGTCACCCCCCCCCCAAAAGTTGTGTAGCTAGATCATTTGACACTCAGGGCCCATACATTTTAAACATCCACCCACACGAAATTCATTCATTCATTCATTCATTCATTCATTCATTCATATTTTTATACTGCCTATCTTCCGAGCTTGGGTGTCATGCAAGGTTCCTCCTTTCTTTTATCCACTTTAAAAATTTTCTAAGCCAGTTATTTTTACATGATAGTTATATTTTTGTAAATGTAGCTATATTTTGATAGTTATATTTTTTATCATAACTTTTGACAGAATGAAGGTATTACATTCTGGTTTATTTCATTGCATTTTGCGTGAAATTCCACATTGAATGGCATGTAACATGACAGTATTATTCCTAAAAATCATGATTTTAACAAACCACAATTTTTACATGACAGTTGTAATAATAATAATAATAATAATAATAATAATAATAATAATAATAATAATAATAATAATACTTGGATTTATATACTGCCTTTCTTAGGTCACCAGATTTCTCTAATGACTATAACTCAAGGCGGTTTACATGGGCAGACTTTATTCAGAAACCTGAAGGTTTTTACAATTTATACAGAAATGTTCTATCTTTCAAGAACTACACACATACAGATGGATCTTTCTGGATTTAGTCCTTCTTTCTGGCCACCCGTTTGTCTTCTTGCTGGCTGATAAATGGCTTCCCTGCTCCCACCAGAGAAGCGGCTGAACTTTGGCACAACTCCCCCTCACACAAGGCAGCCGAAGCTCAGCTGTTAATCAGTCGCAATTTACAAGGTCTGCCGCTCACAGAGACTTACGGCTGTCCCGAACTGGCGACCTTCAGATCTTCAGCTCTTATCTTCAGGCAAACGGAGGCATTAACCCTCTCGACTAAATCTTCTGCCCCTCCCCCTCCCCTCCAGAGCCATTTGCAGCTGGCCCTGAGGCTTTGCTCTCCAAGCTGCTAATGTCTCTAGAGGCAAAGTCTACTTTACACAGGTGCTCAGGCTTCTGCAAAACTTAGCCTTTTGCCCCCCCCCATAAGAAAGCCATTGACATGCTCTATTGGCATGGCTACATGCTATAGCATGGTGGGGATAAGATTGGGCTGCTAATTCAGTATCTCATACATTCTGGGCACAGACGTGCACCTTCCTCCCTGACTCCAAGAGTGGTCCAAATGCACTTTACTATGGCCCCTGTGCAAGCCAAACTTTGCTGGTCAAACTGTGCCGGCCCAACTCCGGGTTAGGATTCTGCTCTTTGTCCGATTATATATGCTTGGAATAGAGGCCTGAATGATGAACTCTAGCCAAGCATCTCAGACAATAGTCTTTCAATTGTAAGAGGGTCAGGAAAAAGAATTTTTCCTCTCAACCAGTCTTTTTTTTTCCATGTACAAACTATCCCCTTGGTGAATTTATTGTTTAGGAAATGTAGGTGACAGCAGTTTGGATGAAAGGGTAGCTATACATCAGCTATATCACAAATCTTGTGAGTAACTTCTAAAACCACTTTCCGTGGCATAAATTAAAAGTTCTATGGAAAGATTTGCCTGCTAATCTTTCAGTCAATACCTCAATGGACGTTTTAAAAGTCTGTTTTCAGAACTAGCAAAAAAGGGGGGGGGAGGGCTGTGGAAATGACCAACATTTGACCCACAGTTTGTTGTTAGAATTATGCCTTCCATCATCCCTATAGGGTAATCTTTAGTAAATATGGATGGTTCCTGTCTACAGCATTGTGATTAAAAGTGCAATCCTAACCTGGAGTTAGGCTGGCACAATTAGGCTAGCAATGATGGGCCGGCACCAGGGCCACCGTAAAGCATGTTTGGACCACTCTCAGAGTCAGAGAGGATGGTGCACGTCTGTGTGCTAGCCTCTCTGACTCAGAGAGTGGTCCAAACAGACTGTAGGGTGTCCCCTGTGCCAGCCAAACTTTGCTGGCATAACTCCAGGTTAGGATTGCGCCCTAAAGCATTGTTCTGGTCTGTGAAATTATATTTTAAATGTTCATGTGGCATATGAGATCTGTTTGAGTTTCTCTTCTCTCACAGGCTCAAGGGGATAACCATGCCATCTTTTGGAGGTTGTCTTTGAATAAATAGTGGGATGATGGAAGTGGAAAGGAAAACAATGTATATTTAATAAGGATGGTAGAACATGCCAGTTCAGCTATACAAAGAACTGTATTTATGGGGCAGAGTCTTCCCTCCTGTAAATTGGTGTAATTCCATTGCCTCAAAGCCTGAAAAGTTACTGACCAAGTGCCACCATGTCAAAAAGTTCAGAACCAGAATAATTGGGTGAAACCTCATTGTTTGATTGACTGCACTGACAGGGATACAGCAGGAATGTAAGAAGAGGGAACTTGGACTACGTCTGGCAGTTGTTTCCCTCTCATCTCAGAGATGGTTAAGGGGGCCAGCACTGATGGCATCTATGAGACCATGTTTACATAGTACAAGAAAAACACTTGTGCACCACATTTCTTCCAAGTTGGGAACTGATCTAGGACCCAATCCTATGCAACCTTCCAGCGATAATGCAGCCGTGCCAATGGAGAGTGCATTGGCTTCATCCTGTGTTGGGGGAGCAGCCATAGAGGCCTCCTCAAGTTAAGGGGATGTTTGTTCCCTTATTTCAGCGGCTGCAATGCTGCTGTATCGGTGCTGAAAAGTTGGATAGGCTTGGGCAGTGACGTAGCATGGACATTCTGCACCCAGGGCTACTTAATTTTTTTATGCCCCCCCCCCATGGCAAAATTGATTTTTTTTTTGCTATAACTTTTGCTAGCGTTAAGGTATTACACTCCGGAGGGGGTGGGTTTCATTGAATTCCTGGTGAAATTCCGCATCCAGCGGTATACAGCATGATGGTATTATTCCTTAAAACCGTGATTTTAAAAATTGCAATTTGTTCAAAGGAAGTTTTATTTTCGGTTTTTACCTTTTTGGCCATAACTTTTGACAGAATAGAGTTGTTACAATCTGTTTTTTTCCACTGAATTCTGGGTGGAATTCCACATCCAACGGTATACAGCTTGACCATATTATGCCAGAAACCCGTGATTTTCTGAATTTGGGGTTCAGTGGTGACAGCCTCCCTGAAGATGGCCTCTGGGGTGCTGCACCCCCTGCCCATAGGTAGCTACGCTACTGGGCTTGTGTCCCTACTCACTCAGAGTCCCACTATAAGTTACGCTACCACCAAAAACTTGATGGGCCAGTTGCGAGGGAGCTCATTGATGGAGCTCATGTATTACATTCAGAAGACCTCTAACATCTCTGTATAGGACTGAGCAGGTCTGAAACCCTGGAGAACTACAGTACTGTCAGTGGGCAATACTGAGGGCACAGTCCTAACCATCCTTCCAGCACTGACCTGGGCCAATGGGGCATGTGCTGCACCCTGCAGTTGGGGGGGGGCACTCATGGAGTCCCAAGGTAAGGGAATGTTTGTTCCCTTACCTTGGGACTGCATTGCCCTTACTCCAGTGCTGGGAATTTGGTTAGGATTGTGCTCTGCGTTAGATGGATTGATATTCCAACTCAGTAAAAGGCAGGCTCATATTTTTGTGCATATTTTTGTGCTTAATCCTCCCCATGGTAGTCACTTGCTGCCTCTGCTGCCTTTAAACTGTGCCCCAGTTTACCTTCAATGGGTCTGAATCAGAGGCGGAGGAAGGGTGTAGCCTGGGGTGGCGCAAGCCATGGGTGCCGGCAGCAGCAGGGCGGTGGTGCGCCATTGTGCGGAGTCTGCGGACTAACCTGTGCACTATCAGGCCTGCCCTCCCTCCCTAGCGTGAGTTCCGCTCCAAAATGGAGCTATTCCGGGCACAGGGAGGCATGGCTGGGCAATGCACGGGGGCAGGGCAACGTGCTGGAGGCGCGTTTTCATCACCCTGCCATGGGCACACTCGGGGCTCCCTTCGTCCCTGGTCTGAATGCTCCTGAAATTAAAAGAAACTGAAGGTATGGTTCAGAGTGAAAGTGATTGGTGGTGGAAGAGCTAAACATTCAATTCCCTTTCAGACCTTATGTGAGCCCCCCATCTGAGCGTGCTCTGCAATGCAGAAATGGCCATCAAAGCATCATTGTGTGGAAAGGAAGTATAATATGTAGTTTGCCCCTAAATGCCTCCATCTGTACAAGGATCTGCTTTTCTGGATCAGGCTGAATTTGAGACTTACTTCTGGAATGTTACACCTTAAGGCTATCAGAAGTTAGTTTGGATGATGTTGCCTGTTTCCCACACCTGACATGTTAAACATTTCAAGTTGTGCCTCTGCATAAAAGTCAACAATTTTTCAGTTGAATGTCAGTGGAGGGTGATCCTTTTATTTCTCCACTTTCTCTTTACAATAATAGTAGAAGCCATTAATAGCTTGCCCTACAAGGTAATAATACTGGGAGTGCAATCCTACCCTGGGGTTAGGCTGGCGCAGTTAGGCCAGCCAATGTTGCTGGCCAAACTGTGCTGGCCTGACTCCAGGTTAGGATTGTGCCCGGTTTATCACTTGAAAATGTTCTTTTGCTTATCCTGATAACATTTCTTGCAGTTACAATTTCACACCCGAACATCTCCCAAATTAGCAAAGTTCACCCCAATCTATTTATGGAAAGTACGCCAGAATATCAGCCTATGCTGGTGGAAGACATCTGGGTGATGTTCTTTTTTAACAACTCTGCTTCTCTTTTCACTATATATTGCTTCTTTGCTTCTATTAATTCTCCACATTCAGAAGTCTGCCATGGACACTTTAATCCATTCCTGGGGAAAGGCCATGCAAACTTATTTATCTGTCGTGTGAGTCCAACACGACACCATAAATTGTTTGAGCCATTGAAAAACAATAAACTGCACATGTTACAAGAGGAGCTGGTGCCTTTCATTGCTATTGCCTCTTTCAAGATGACAGGAGACCTCAAGAGGCCTGAAAATTCTTAGTTGTACGAGTTTGTGACTAATAGGTGGTTTGATGTGACAAGAGCTAACTGTCTAGGGAAATTGAAGCCTCTTTAAGCTCACAACCCTTTGTGTCTCATTCTTCTTTAGGTTATTGTTGTGAGGTCTGTGGGGGCCTCTTTTACAGTTTGCATTTACAGACAATATGCGATCAGCAAGATCTCTCTAGTTTTACTGTCAGTATCGATCTACTGTCATTCAGTTCTGTAGCTAATTTGCTTGTTAGCAGAAATTGTTAAAGTAAATTTGAGGCCTGCCTATATTCAGTCGGCCTATATTATGCAGGTGTTTGTTTGTTTGTTTGTTTTTTAAAACATAGTTTGAATATGGTTAGGGGCATCAAATACTGCTCTTTTGGAGGAGGGTAGTGAAAATTCTTATACACATTTCAATTAGATATTTGGAATTCTCTGATTTTGATTTGCCACTATGTATCAGAAAATGTCAAGATGATAAATCAGAATGTTGTATTTTGAGTTTCAGTTTCAGAGTGTACTTGGTAGGTTTCAGCTTCTGATGGTTCTGTGTATGTAACTCCTCTGCAGTACAATCTCACACATGTCTACTCAGAAGTCTCAGTAGTTTCAGTAGAGCTTACACTTAGGAAAGTGTTTATAGGCATCTAGCCCAAGTCTTGCTAAACTAATTTGGGCACCAAACTAACAGCGCAATCCTAGATTGCACTTGGCATTGACACAACATCTTTGCGTCAACACCACGTGCTTAGCGCCAATGCGGGGGGGGGGCAAATGGCACCCCTGCGTCAACACTAAAGCTCTGGCCTCCTCAAGAAAAGGGAATGATTGGTCCCTTATCTCAGAGCTGCATTGCCCTTACCCTGCTGCTGGAATGTTGGTTAGGATTACACCCTTAATTATATGAATTTGCAGAAGGTGTTCTCAACCAAATTTTGAAATAGCAGATTTTGCTGACCATTATGATGTGTTTGGGCTCAAGAGGGGCAGGATCAGCACCAGTAGAGCACACTGTATCCTAAGCTCCCTCCTGGTTTACTCAGCATGACACTGGGTTTTCTGGATCTTAGCCAGCTGAATAGGTGTGGCTGGGCTTTACCATGAGGAGACCTCCAGCCAGCTCTGCCCAACCATCACGTTTGGAATGGTGAGCATCTTGATGGTAGCTGGGGATTTTGAAGTACCATCTCATAGATTTTGGCAGCTTGGAGGGTAGATCAGGGCAGCTTGGAGGGTAGTCATCCTTTTGGTGATTTCCCCCCCCCCCTCATTTTCTCTTCTTAGCCATGCATAGGGGTGGTTATTCCTTCAGATTCCCCACTGCTGTATTCCTTCATGGTGTAAAAACTAAGAGCAGAAACACATGGCAGAAGACTCTTCTGATGATTAGAGTCAATGTGGGTCATCCAGAGATGGTAGGAAATGGGTTGTGTGTGAAATACATTCCATGGGACTGAAGAGACTGGATAGCATGTAATACAACTAACTAGGCAGTTTTGAATCACCACACTCAGAGTGGTCTGGAGAACACCAGTGTAAACCATACTGAAAAGCAGAGGGAACTGCTGAAAAGTTTCTTTGTAGTTTCCACTACACGCTGAACCTACTTCTGAACTTAAATGTTACAATGTTTACAATTTAAACTGAGATGTAGCTTACATGTGGCTTCGTTGGAATGCAGCCCAAAGGGTTCCTGCTTCAGTGGAGACTTAATTTGGAAACAAAGGGTGCAATCCTATGAGTGAGTCCCCTTGGGCCGATGCTAGCCGCTTTTGTCAGCCCAGCAGCAGCAGCACTGGCATGAGAGTGCCGACCGTTAGGCCACATCCAAGTTCCCATCCCCAGGCTGCGGGGCGCGGTATCCTTGGGCCACCTGGTGTCCTTGGTTCTGTGCCTGCTAAAAAGCAGGCACAGATCCAAGGAGCCTATAGGTGCGGCGTCATGCTACCGGAATGCTGGGCGGGAGGAACGGGTGAGCGGCAGCCCGCCCGTTGCGTACCGCTCCGTTTCGCCGTCTTCCCTGCACCCACGGGGGCGGGGAAGACAGCGAAACGGAGCGGTATGCAACAGGCAGGCTGCCGCTCACCCGTTCCTCCCGCCCAGCGTACCAGCAGCATGACGCCGCTGGCCTATAGGTGCGGCTGTCATCTACCCTGGACAAGGGCCCACAAGCCTGCCTGTTCCAGCGCAGTTTAGGATTGCGTCCTAATTTGGAAACTGAATTTGGAAACTTTTCAAACCCTGTCCCAAGCAAACCAGGCAGTCATCCACAAGATACCAGTGTGTTAAGTGTCACCACACCTCTTTTTTTGAAAACTGGACTATAATGGCAATTGCTTGTGAAGAGAGGCTGCAAAATATCAGAATGTATGTGTAGATAGATAGATAGATAGATAGATAGATAG
This sequence comes from Lerista edwardsae, assembly GCA_029204185.1. NCBI lineage: Eukaryota > Metazoa > Chordata > Lepidosauria > Squamata > Scincidae > Lerista > Lerista edwardsae. The sequence continues at coordinate 43,891,761 of JAJKFI010000003.1, read as the reverse complement.
ATAGATAGATAGATAGATAGATAGATAGTATTCAAATTACATTTAATAAACAGAATTGACTAGAATTGCAGGTGTCGTGTAAAAAAACCTAATTAGCTGAAGTCAATTCGTAAACTTCTATTGATTATATTCCCAGAGCATTTTGAAACTGCATGCCTTCTAATTACAGTATGCAAGAGATGTGATTTAACAAATGTTCCCCTATTGAATAGGAATAAAAAATGCATAGGCAAAGTTTTTCCACCATCTTACTGGTATTTAGGGGTTTTACATTTCCACAGGCGCAGAACCAAGGACGGCCATGTCATGCCGCTTGGCTCACGTGGGGCATTAGGATTTGGCGGCAGAGGCTGTTACTGCCCCCCATCCCCTTGCAGGTCTGCTCCGCCCCTTTCTCCATACTCCCTGTGCCCTGTTCCCTGCTTCCCTCCACCCTGATGGGCCTTACCGCTGGCTGGCGCTGCTACAGCACCAGCCGGCTGTATTGCCCATGCTGAGGTCCAGTGCCAACTGGCCCGGCCCCAGTCCTAGTACTCCCTACTCCCCTGGTGCCATAAATGGGCTTTACGGCCCGTTTACGACAACAGCAGCACCAGCGCCAAGAGTCCTTAGGATTGGGCTCTCAGTCACAAGTGGCCAATCCCAAATATCTTCAGCAAGGGAATTAAAATGGATTGATAGAAAAAGGGAGGCAAAAAGGTTTCAAAAACATTCTTGAATTGGTTTTATAGTTGTTGCTCTTTTCACCTAAGCCTCTGGAATACGGCGACCTAAGAAGAAAATGTCATATAAACAAAATTGCCCAGTCCCAATTCCCTTTTCAGGTGTAGTAGTAGTAGTAGTGGTGGTGGTGGTGGTGGTGGTGGTGGTAGTAGTAGTAGTAGTAGTAGTAGTAGTAGTAGTAGTAGTAGTAGTAATAATAATAATAATAATAATAATAATAATAATAATAATAATAATA
>JAJKFI010000003.1:43841246-43885334 GCA_029204185.1 Lerista edwardsae | reverse complement strand
TGTGTGTGTGTGTGTGTGTGTGTGTGTGTGTGTGTGTGTGTGTGTAGTACACACACACACACACACACACACACACATCATAGTACAGTATATGTACATAGTATAATAATAGTATATATATTTAAAAAATTTTTTATGAAGCATTTACAAAACTGGCCCCAACTGCATGGGGCTGACCATTCCAATGCTGGGCAGCCCTTAAGAACTTCTTCCTCGTATCTAGTCTAAGAGCACAATCTTAACCTGAGTTAGGCTGGCACAGTTAGGCCAGCAAAGTTTGGCCAGCACAAGGGCCACCATGAAGTGTGCTTGACTCTTGGAGTCAGGGAGGATGGCGCACGTCTGTGTGCTGACCTCTCCGGCTCCGAGAGTGGTCCAAAACATACTTTACAGTGCCCCTTGTGCCAGCCAAACTTTGCTGGCCTAACTGTGCCGGCCTAACTCCACATTAGGATTGTTCTCTAAATCTGCTTTGTTGTAGTTTCAACCCATTGATTCTAGTTCTGCCCAAGAACACGCCCTCTCTTTCTTCTGTGCACCAGCCCTTCAGATACTTGAAGATGGCTATCATATCTTCCCTTAGACTTCAACGTCGGTGACACTATCCTAGCATTATTGCAAGATCATGTAACATTATTACATGTTAACATAGAAACCGGGCCAGAAAATTTTCATATTCCCTAGAGAGCTGATAATTCCAATTGGAGGCATTAATTTGGGCATTGTTTAAGGCCATTCCTCCCCACCTAGGACATCTGGTGATTTGAACAAGCTATTTTATCTAGTTTGTGGGTGCAATCCTAACCTGGAGTTAGGCCAGCACAGTTAGGCCAGCAAAGTTTGGCCAACACAAAGGCCATCGTAAAGCGCGTTTGGACCACTCTCAGAGTCAGGCAGGATGGCGCACCTCTGTGTGCTGGCCTCTCTGGCTCCAAGGGTGGTCCAAATATGCTTACAGTGTCCCTTGTCAGGATTAGAGACCAATCCTGCTGAACAGCAGAGTGGCTGCCACAGCAGCAGCTCATGTGATGCACTAATGGAATGCGGATATGATTGGGCTGTTAGAATAATTGTTTGATATTTTTTCTTTTAAACGATGTTATCATTTAATCTCAGAAGGACTCTGCTGACCGGTCCTTTTGGTACTCCAGAAAGGAAACTCTTAACTGGCCAACCAGATGCCAAACACAGGAGAGCCTTTTGCTAAGGGCAGACACATATCTAAATGCAGAAATTTGATGAGCGCTGTTTGCATTTAGCTTATGAACTGAGCTGAACATGCCTTCACTATAGCTGTCCATAAATTAAATATTAAAAGTAGCATTAGCAGCCTTTCAGCAGATAATCAGTGGGATCTTGGGTGAGATAACAGGCATCCATTCAGAACTGACAAAAGAGTTGGGATGAAGGTCTATTGTGTATTGGGGGTTGCAGTTCCTCTCTCCAGGCCAATTAACTCCATGGCACTAGAAACTGCATCTTAGAGCACAATCCTAAACTGAAGTTAGACTGGCATAAGCTGTTTGGCCAGCACAAGGGCCACAGTAAAGCGTTTTTGGACCACTCTCCAAAATGGTGCTCTTCTGCCAGAAATTCCCTGCTGGGCCTCCCCAAGGGCCCTGATGCCCACACTAGGCATCCCCTCCAGAGAAGCATCAGAGATAGGCAAGAGGGAGGGGGTTCCTCCTCTCTTCCAGCAGCTTTGCTCGTAATCACCGGCCGGCCAGCCTCTTCCAGACTGCCCGCATCATCGGCTTAGCTCCAGATAACCTAAGTCTAACTTGCAGCTACAAAACCCCACCACCAAACAATAGGCAGTCAGCTTGCCTAAGCCACACCTGCCTCTTCCATTCGGTGGTTCCAGGGGCGTGGCAGCCATACAACAATTCTCCACAGTTATTCCCCACAATAACCTTACCTTATCCAGTCCTTCAGTCAGTCCATCCAGCAGGCAGGCAGGCAGGCAGGCCCAGGCCCAGGCCCAGGCCCCTGCCTACCTGGTCCTGCACCTTCCTGGGGCTCACTTCCTGCAGCTCCTGCCTCCAACCTTATACTGAGGCAGGCCAATCCATGTCTGTAGTTGGGCAGGCTTTAATTCATCAGCCACACCCATCTGCACCTGTGCTAACCTCCCTTCACAGCCAGAGCCCTCATCAGCCTGCAGCTGTGTTCCTGCTGCAGGAATTCTGGGATTAACCCCATATTTCCTGGCTTATTTGGACAAGGGGCCACTGCTGATACCATTCCCTATCTCCTCGGGGACGCTCCTGCCTTTTCCAATACAGGTGCATGTCTGTGTCTGACTCCGAAAGTGGTCCAAACATACTTTACGGTGTCCCTTGTGCTGACCAAATTTTGCTGGCTTAATTTATGCCAGCCCTACTCAGTTTAGGATTGCACCCTTAATGGCTGCAACTCAATCCTTGATCTTAGTACAAATAAGGTTTAGGTTCTTATTTGTAGGCTCACTCTCTGATGCTGCTCTTTATTTGTGTCTCTCTCACCTTGGAAGTCTTGATCATCTGATTCTAATGCGAATGCTTCAGAGTTTTCACAGTTTAGAGCAGCCATTTTCAACCACTGTGCTGCAAAATTATGTAAATTTCAATTGCATTTTTTTATGGCTGCTGACACCATGCCAGATATATGATGTGGCCCTCCAAGTATGCCCTGGGAGTTTGGGAGAAAGTCATTTATTAGCAGTGCCATTTGGATGTGAGCCCACTGGTAGCACAAATTGCCTTGTCAATTGTCAAAAAGCTGATGGTGTGCCTTGCCAGTGTGCCATGAGATGAAAAAGGTTGCAAATCACTGGTTTGGAAGAAGGAAGTAGAAGACTTCAAGAAAGTAGAAATAGTGAAGGGAAGAGAACAAGGAAAGTAACAGGGTATGTGAAGAGGTGCATATAAAAAACAATATAATATTAAATATTATCTTGTCACTTTCTTTTTGCCCAAAGCAAGTCCTGTAAGCACCATCTTTGATGCTTACAGATACTGTTTTGAGGCCATTCTAATGTTTCCTTTGGGGAGCCAGCGCAATGTGACTTCTTCCCACACTTCTCTGGCAGGGTGTGAAGCGTAAAATCATGCGCCAGGATAACCAATGCTGTTACTTTCCACCCATTGCCAGGAACTGGTATGTCAGTGGTATGTCATCAACTTCTCCCATGTGCCATCAGACTTCCTAAATTACCACTGTAGTATGAGAGCCAAAAACCAGTAGCTCTCACATCACCAGTAACACCAGTATCTGGTCTAAATCCTGCACTGCTGTTGCTTGCTTTGTTTTCTTTATAATTTTGAGAACATTCCTATGTAACAAAAATGTCAGCCCAATGTGCTTGTTTAAATTCCGGGTGAGACTGCAAGGATGCTTCTTGAGTACCATATTAGAATGCCAAAGGACTTCTGCTTCTACTTTCACATTCCATTTCATTTTATTTGACAGCCCCATGAAGTGGTGGGTTTGTTTGTTTGTTTGTTTCCCTGTTTGCTTTTGAGCACAGGCCCTTTCCTTTTTCCAGTAAGATGACCCCCTAAGTAAATAACAGAGGGCCTTAAGTAGACTCCACATGTCTTTTGTGTGATTATTTATAGGCCTACAGTGAATTCTCCACATTAAGGGCATTTATTAGTGCTTATGCGTGGGTAATCCCCACTCAGTGACTAGCCAATTCTTTTCTGCTGAAATGTCAGCCCTTTTGCCATCCTATTTAGGGTTTATTTTGGTGGGTGCCACCACATCCTTCCTAGTCTTTTTTTAAATTGACATCCATGTATACTGTTTGCCTTTCAGTGGGTCTCAATGTCAGGACATCTTTCGATGGATCTCTTACAGCAGACCTGTCTCAAGGATAGCAATTTATCCAATTTTTTCATAAAAATGAGTTTGGCATTTTGTAGCAGTACATTATCCTGGGCATCTGATATAAAGCACTAACCTCACTGATTAGTATAGACCAGTTCTATACTAATAGACCAGTATAGGGTTCTCTAAACTTTTTAGCTGGAGGCCCGCATCAAATATCTGACATGGTGTCCATGGACAGAAAAATGAATGAATGAATGAATGAATGAATGAATGAATGAATGAATGAATGAATTTAAAATGTAAATGAATATGTTGGAGATGGAACTGAGATGGATGAATGAATGAAGGAATGAATGGGCTCAAAGTGCCAGGATTCCTCCAGCCCCAACACACACCACAGAATTACAGCACAGTACTGGAGTAAATATCTCAAACCAGCAGTCCAAAGGAAACACCCAGAGCATGTTCTGAGGGTTGAAGAGGCCTCTCTGTTCCTCAGAAATCTGTCTGTAGCCTTCAGAGGGTCTAAAAACGTCACTTCTGGGTCTTTTGGAAAACCAGGCAGTGACTATTTTCGGCCTTCTGGAAGCTGTTCCGAGGGCTGAAGAGGCCTCCCGGGTGGGCAGAATGCCTTCTAAGGCCTTTGGGAGACCTTAAAAGGTCACTTCCAGTTTTTGGAAAAAGAAGAAGTAGCCTTTTGAGGCCTTAAAACCACTTCCTGTTTTTCCAAACTGCTGGAATTGACCTTTGAAGTCCTCCCATAGGTATTAGAAGGCACTCTCAGGGATTAATTTTTTTAAAAAAATTAATTACTGCTGTTTGGGGGTTGGGGAGAACTTGACTGGTGTGGGAAACCATGGAACGAGGTCTCTGGTGCTTGGCCCCTTTCAAATATGTTTTCTTAATTCATAGGTATTGAAATTTATTCAAATTTATGTAAATTTCAATTGCATTTTTTATGGCTGCTGACACCATGCCAGATATATGATGTGGCCCTCCTGCTGAAAAGTTTGGAGATCCCTGGGCTAGAGTGTCCACCCACTTGAATCCCTACCGTTCTCCCCCATTCCTTTCTTCTATCCTGGGACCTGCCTCTGGTTTTTAAAAAAGCATGGAGGCAGGACAGCAGGGGCAAAACCAAGATGGGAACTGGAGCATTTCTCTTGGTGGCACCACAGACTTCCAGTTTTTTACTACAGACATGTTGCCAACCGCACAGGATATCCTGGAGCCCACTGACCAATGAAATACAAAAGACAAACCTCTGCCAGGAAGGACCATGATCCAAATTTATCTTCTGCTCCTTCAACCATCCATCTGCCTCATCAGCTCACTTATCATCCCTCCTGTCCCCATCATCCAGCTGCATCTTCTCAGCTCAGGTCCTTTGGAAAAAAAGTGTACATGCACAGTACCACACCACTTCTGCTGATGACACCACCACTCCCCCTCATCTATTTCCTGATCCTAACTACTCTGTGTCCAAATCGTCAGCGCGCAATCCTAAACTGAGTTAGGCTGGCATAAGCTAAGCCAGCAAAGTTTGGCCAGCACAAAGGACACCGTAAAATATGCTTGGACCACTCGGAGTCAGAGAGGCCAGAACACAGACGTGCGCTATCCTCCCTGACTCCACGAGTGGTCCAAACATGCTTTATGGTGGCCCTTGTGCTGGCCAAACTTTGCTGGCTTAGTTTATGCTGGCCTAACTCCAGTTTAGGATTGCGCTCTCAGTTGTCTGAACCGAAGTGCATCAAATCTGCAGGAGAAATACTGCCTCCTGAAATTTGTAACTGGAATTGTAGCAAATGTCACCTATTATTTCCTCCTTTTCCTAAATATGGTTCCCAAAAGTGTTCCCCATTTGTCATCTCCAACCCAAGTCCCTTTGAGCTAATGAATTCATGTAGTATTATTGACTTTTCCGGAACGCATGGGTGAGTGTTTTTCCATCTCAACCTCCCATGCAAATTATTCTGGTTATGGATTTTTACGATTTGACCCTAAAGCTGCCTAATTCCTTGTACATTGATTGACTGTGTTGTGAAGCAGGAATGAAATATACATTCTTTACCACACCCTGAAGTCAGGCTTTCTTTTTTTCTTTCTAAATCTTGGTCACCACCAACAAAGTACACTTTTTTTTGTGACCTTAAAGCCACTGGTGTTAGATTTTTCTAAATTTTTTTTTTTTTACGAGGATGTATTTGAAAAATGTATTAGCTCAAATTGAACACGTTAAACTAATTAGGCTATGCAAATGCAGCTCAGCAGGACTGCTTTTAAAGTCAATTATACTTACCCAAATGTTCAAATAAAAGAAAATCTGTTTCAATAACAACCGAACAACCATGTGGAACAAATAAGGCCTCTAATTAACTTTTCAGAATGTGCCTTAGAGTTTGGCTTTCCGTAATGAAAATGTAACTAAATCTGATTCTCGTTTAGTGCCCTGCTTAGCATCAATGAACCTCTGGAACCCAGTTATCTGGTAAGCTGGGAAGCCAGATTGTTAATCCTAACCTGAGTGGTGCAAAACCTGAGTGGTCCAAGACCAAGAGTGCTATGGCCATCAGTGGCTATGTTGATGGCTACAGAGATTAAGGATTTTTTTTTCCAGCTGCAGCACCAGGTCTTTGGAAATGCCTCCCAAAGGAGGGGCATCTGCAACATTATGAAAGTTGAGGGTGGTCATTCATCATATGAATTATGAGGGTGGTCATTGCCGGTTCCTATTGTTTGATTTCCTATTGTTTTAGAGTCACTTTTTATTAGAATAATGTTTTCTGGTGTTTTTGTGTTGCTTTTAGATCTCACACTGGGGGGAATCAACGCATTAAACAAGGACCAAACTGCCTGTTAAGCTTATTGTAACTGGTGATGGGCTTAACTTTTAGTAAGAGAAAGCAACTGGTTCAGGTTCCCAAAGGATCAGGACCATGATGAAGGTAAATACCGTCACTCTATTCCCAGAGCAGCAAGCATGGCTTCAGGTAAGACCCAATCATGCTGCAGACAGAAGCATAAAAACAATTCACAATTCACAAGTTCTGTCTGGGGTTTGGCATATGAAGGAAGACACTCTGCCACTTGTGTCCTTGCAGTCCAGCATCGTAAAAGCTAGTGCCGTGTGGGAATGCACAAGTATCCCAACACAGAGACAATTTCATAAATAGTGTCCTCAGCTGGAAGAATTACTTAGTTGGATCCTTTCATTCATTCATTCATTCATTCATTCATTCATTCATTCATTCATTCATTCATTCATTCATTCATTCATTCATTGCTATTTTGCCTTTCACGAGGTGGCCAAAAAAGGATAAAAACATCAGAACAATTTACAGTAGTGTCATGTTCAACTATGTTAAAACTATAATTAAGAGCAGACCAAAAGATGAAGCACGCCAGCTGCAGCTGACACAGGAACACTTCAGAAATAATAATAAAAAAAATGCTTGGTGGAACAGCATTATTTTAGCATCATTTTAAAAGCAAAGAGAGAGTGGCTCTCATGAACTCCTTCAGGTAGGGAGTTGCACATCCAGGAGGGAGGCTATTTATTTATGTTTGGCAGCACAATCCTGCCCCTGATGTAGCATAAATGCAACATTGTTGCACCCGCCTTGGTGTGCCCGCCTTGTGCTGCCCTCTGTTGGCCAAAACTGGCCGGCGCAGAGGCAAAACAAGGCAGGTGGTAGGGAGGGAGTGGGTGCAGGGAGGACATTTCTGGGCAGGTAGTGGACGGGCTGGCAGGTATGCCGACCTGGGAGGGGGTGAGCCCAGGAGACCCAAGCAACCCCCTTCTCACCAGAAATATAGGGCCAAGCCTCCATATTGCAGTGGAGCAGGCTGGAGACAGCATGGCTCAACCCCAGCCCAATGTACCAGCCAACATATGCCAAAATAAATACAAAAGCAAATACTGACAAGGATCCCAAGAACCATGCCTTTAATTTTGTTCACCCAAGAGGCTTTCAGTTGCACTTCTCAGACAGCAGCCTCACCATCACCATCACATGGCAAGCCTTTCGGACCAAAGGAGCGTTTCAAAAATGGCTTATGATGTGATATGGAGATCTGCTTTCAAAGAAGAAAAAAAGGCAAAAAAATTCCCTGGGCAAATGTAACCTCATAGGCATGTCTGGCTCTTGGCCACCAGCCACTGCACACAACTCTAAATGTGAGAATCAGAGTATCAAATAGTGCGCAAGCCATCAGACTGTGTGCAGGTTTACTTGAAAGTAAGTCCCAATGGGTTCAATGGGACACATTCCCCAGTATGTCTGGATTGATAGGATTACAATAATAGATGTCCAGTGTTTTTTTTGGTTTCTGTGGCCTATTAAGGGAAACACTCCTTTTGTACCAGAACGGTATCACTTGGGTTTGGACACTGTGTGTTAAATGCATGGTCAAAGCTGTGCCATTAAATTATATGGAGACCTTATATACTCAAAAGCTCCTCTCGAAGTCTAGTATGAGTTTCCTGCCAGTTGCTGTCTTACCATTAAGAAGGTGGGGCAAATGCCCCCCGCGTGCAGCATTGGCGGAGCAAGAGAAGGGTGGCGACGAGGCATCTTGCTTTTGGGAGAGGCGAGGGGTGTTTGGCCCACCCACCCTCCATAGGGCTCCAAAATGGAGCCTGGCATGGCCTGGGGGTGTGGCGGAGTGGCAGGGAGTCAGCAGAGGGGGAGGGCACTCCTCCATCTCTGCTCTGGTTGGCCCATTGGCTCGATCTGCAACCGCTTCATGTGGAGAGTGCACCATCCAGCTCAAAGTTATACTCTTCTCATTCCATTTATTGCAATGGGAGACATTTGAGCACATATTTAAATAGCCTATTGAAATGAATAGGGCTGCAAATTGTGGTTGGATCCAGTTTTTTTTGGGGGGGGGAGTTGTTGTTTTACAACCACAAATAAATAAATGCACACTTATTCTTAGAACAAGAGAAGGCTAATTTTTGTTTCTTCTGTGCTGCATTCCAGCCTAGTAGATGAGCTCAACATCTACGCAAGTGTGGTGAACTCGGGGGATTAACCAAGCATCAATGAAAGCATTTTATTGTGCACTCCAATGCTGTCATCCACCGTTAGCTAGCAAATATGATAGGTTTTTAACCTAATCCACCGTGGCCTTGCCAAAGCTCCTTGTGTGTTACGTCACCTTGCTGTGGGCCAAGAGTTGCTTTCCCCCAGATGGTCATCATGAAGCTGCTGACAGGTCTTCTGACTGAGACACCAGAGAACAGGAACTCTACCGTTTATCTAGTACGGCTGACAAAGGGAGGGAGAGCTGCTGATACCCGTACGCAAAAGCACTCGATCAAGCATTACACACTGTCTGTGTTCTCGGAATGTTTTGGGTGTGATAAATCAGAGCACATGCTTCTTGACATCTTCCTGTTTTGGCTGCCGTGTAGAGTTTCTCTCCGTCGAAATCAGGGGAAGCAGAAAAAGAGGTGGGAAAAGCCAAGTGTGACATCATCAGCCAACTGGTAGCAGGCATGGAACAATAAATAATACTTTGTAGGATTGTAAAAGTGCATCGCAGACACTAGGTACTCCGTCATTCTTCTGATCTGTGCATTTGACCTGTTATGCAATCTACAATATTAAATACCAAACTAGCCTATAGGGTATTGAGGAAGATTGCTGTCTGGAAGGTGGCACAGAGGATGAGCTAAATCAGGGGTGATCAAACCTCATGAGCCACATGCTGCTCTTTGACATATAATGTGAGGTTTGTGGAAATATGTTGGTTGAGCTCCTTTTTGCATCACAATTAATATAGAAGGTAAATAAGAAATTGTCCATCTTTATAATTATTTACCGGGTATATACTGGATGTCCACTGGATTAAAATACAGTCCAATTATCATACAGGACACTCCTGCCAAGGTGTCATTTTGCAGCTCTGCAGTTGGAAGGTGGTCTGCAAAGCAGGGATGTGCTGTGATGTTCTGTGCTGGTGAGGCAGAGAATGTCATGGTGCCCCATGACTCTGAAGCGAAGTTACTTCGGGGTTGCACCTGAAGGTGTGCTGAGCTCCAGAGTGTGCTCTCTATCCCTCACGACACTTCCTAATGTCTCTAGAATGCTTTCCAGAGATATTCTGAGGATCTGAGGATCAGAGACCACATGGTGGTCTAAGACCTTCTGGAGGTCTTAGAATGCGTGCTGATGGCCAGAGAGGCCATGGGCTGCTCTCTGGCCCTTAGAACAGCTCTGGAGCAGATTTTTTAAAAACCTGTTTTGACCTGTGTGTGTGAAGGGTCAGGTGAGGCCAGTGGTGTCATCTAAATGATTTAAGAACAGGTACTCACTTTTGATTGGCACGTGTCGGGACCCGCCCACCGGAAGTGACGTCATAAGCCAGAAGTGATGTCGTGGCAGGAAGTGACATGAAAAAAGCCCTTTTTGAGGCCTCAGATGATTTTAAACTGACCCAACAGTTGCAACAGTATTCCACAGCACCCCCAGAACATGTGAAGGAGGCCTGGCATCATGTTAAAACCCCAGAGCAACTCATTTTTCAGTGGCAAGGAAAGGAAAGGCTCTGCTCGCTGCCTGCCTGGCTCTGAGAACATGCAGGCAACTCAAACATGCAGGAAATTCAAACGTTGCAGAGGGCGGAGTCGACGAGTGGGCGGGCGAATGGGCGGGGCCAGCTGTAATCCTAGAAACCGGTACTCACGTACCCCCCGCGTACCCCCTGCATGACATCACTGGGTGAGGATCACCCTTACTTGCCTCCCCTGACCACACATCCCTGCTGTGATGCCTCAGTGTGACATCATCATCCCTGCTGAAAGGGCAGAAGCAGCACCGCTGAAAGGGCAGCTCATGTGATAACTGGGTTGTCTCAGCATCTCGGCAGAAACTTCCTCCCTTACCACTCTTGGTCTGGCCCGTCTTCTGTAGTGTTCCTCGCCTCTTTCCTTCTCTCCCTCCTTGGCTTTGGCAGAAGGGGTGCCGCTGAAACGCTAGTGCTATTATGCCAGTTATAATCAGGTCAGGTAGAGCGCAATCCTAACCTGGCGTTAGGCTGGCACTGTTATGCCAACAAGTTTGGCCAGCACAAGGGACACCGTAAAGTATGTTTGGACCACTCTCGGAGTCAGAGAGGCCAGCACACAGACGTGCGCCATCCTCCCTGACTCCGAGAGTGGTCCGAACACTTTGTGGTGGCCCTTGTGCCAGCCAAACTGTGCTGGCCTAACTGTGCTGGCCTAACTCCAGGTTAGGATTGTGCCCTCAAAGAGCTTCCATGGGCCATGTCCAGTCCGCTGGCCTCAAGTTTGACACCCCTGTCCCTGTAGATTTGTCAGTATCAATAGGACTATATCTCCTGTGATCTCTCTCTGGGCATGGAACATTATTGTAGTAGTAGTGAATGTCCAATGAGATGCACAGCCAGGCCTGGTAAGTGTAGATGGGAAAAAGAGGGAGACGGCTGCACTGGGAGGCCTGGCATTAGCCCAACCAATTATGAGTTGGATCTGAACCTCAAAAAGGGATTGCACTTAGCTCATAATGGTCTTGCTGTTTCTGAACTGAGGCAATTTATTTTTTAACACCACAGATTTGGAACTTTGGCACTGCAACTGTAAACTGTGTTGAAGGCAAGTAATCTGATCGGAAAACTACTTACTCCAAAGTAGTTCCCACTAAGTTCTGTGGCTCTTGATTCCTTCTAAGTATGCTCATGAATAAATGTGCCACCCTAGCCCTTGTTTGCCTTTCTCTGGGATCTTTTACACCCACAGGGTAGCTTTTGAAATTACTGGATGTATGCATGCAAAAATGCTATGTTGGAAAGGATCTTGGGAAAAATCAAATAAATTAGATTCTGCTATCTAATGTAAATCAGGTAGCATGGATGGCTAGTGATGCTGTACCATCAGCACCCAACAACCCTTTATTTTTTTATTTAGAATCCATTCTATTCAGTGGGATCTGGGAAATACATATTATTGGGGTAGAAGAAACATGAATCTCAACTGCAATTTCAGGTGCAATTTTGGATTTTGTACACTTTTACAAAATTAACATTGTTGCACTTAGACCATTTGTTCTACTGATGACTGGAGTGTGCAGTTCTACTCTCATGCACCCACTATTGTTGATCTGCTGCTGATAGGGCCCAATCCTAGCCAGGACTGGCTTGCACAATGCAGGACTATAGATGCAGCAGCCATTGCATCCCCTGGACCAGCTGGGGCATAGGCAGCGGCAGAGATGCAAGTAAAGAAATTTTTTACTAACTTACTCCATTGTTCCCTAATGGACCTATTTCGATCTGTGCCGGCTATTTTGCTGACATAAATCCAGTAGGTCCAAAGGAGTGTATTGGGCCTAAACCAGGAGCTCTGGATCTCATGGACATAGTTGCCACTGAGATCTTCTCCAGCCCATGCTACTCATTGCCCCAATCTGCATCATTATCTATTGCTAATGTACCTTGCACAGTGGACAAGCTGTGTTCTGCAGTTGCCCCTGCACAGCCTCTGGGCCTTTGCGCCACTTATGCTGAGCAAATGACACTCTGGCAGCCTGTTGGATCTGCCACGTAACCCACCAATAGGACTGAGCCACTATTGACACAATCTGATAGAAACACTGCCGTAACCCATTCCATAGATGCAACTGGCAGTCTCAGATTTGTTGTTTTCAGGTTGATCTCCTTTGTGCTTCCATGAAGTGGGTGAGACAGAATGGTCATCTTAATGAGCAGAAGCAGAAGCAGAAGAAGCAGAAGAAGACGAAGAAGAAGAAGAAGACGACGACAGACGACAGATGGGTGTCAGCAGACACCCGTTCTTCTGTCAGCAGAAGACAGACGGGTGGCTAAGAAAGAAGGCTAAATCCAGAAAGAAAGATCTGTATGAGTGTTGTTCTTGAAAGATAGAACATTTCTGTAAATTGTAAAAACCTTCGGGTTTGTGAATAAAAGTCTGCCTATGTAAACCGCCTTGAGTTACAGTCATTAGAGAAATCTAGTGATCTTAAGAAAGGCGGTATATAAATACATGTATTATTATTATTAATGCTTACAAGTGCATGGGTTACACAGAAGAACCAGTTATCCTGAAGAGAGGACTCTGGGATGAGGCAATTCCATCAAATACGAAATACACTCGGCGGCCTGGCCCTCATATGAAAGGGCAGCTGAAACAATCTGCTCCATTTTATGGAAATTAGATGCAGCTGTTGCACTCCTGGCAAGTGGTGCATTCAGAAATATTGGATAGCCCTACTCTCTAAATACTGCTGCCAATATATAACTAGTTATATCTTTGTTTGTTTAAAACAAATATAAATGGAGGGTTCCACCCCCCTTACACAAGCTTTTGGAAAGATGAACTCTGTATGTCCCATTCATCCTCTCCCTCTCTATTTGGCCGACTGAAGGATTTCAGTTTTGGATTAGCCCTTGTTTGAAACTTGCATGTTAACATAATAAAAAGTGGGTTATGCTGCCGCTGAGAATTGGCACAAAGCTGAATAGAAACAAAAAGGCACATTGTATCTCTCTGAGAGCACAATCCTAGAGCACAATCCTAACCTGGAGTTAGGGCGGCACAGTTGGGCCAGCAAAGTTAGGCCGACGCAAGGGACACAGTAAAGTATGTTTGGACCATGCCTGGAATCAGAGAGGCCAGCAAACAGACGTGCGCCATCCTCCCTGACTCTGAGAGGGAGTCCAAACGTGTTTTACGGTGCCCTTGTGCCAGCCAAACTTTGCTGGCCGAACTCCAGGTTAGGATTGTGCACCTAACCTGGAGTTAGGCTGGCAGAGTTGGCTGGTGGGCAATTTGCACACAAGTCTACTGCCTCTGTTTAAACGAATAGAGCACAACTTGTGGGTTTGGACATTTTTCTGTTCATTCCACCATGCACAAGAAATTTCAGGAAACGCTGGGTGAAACTTGTAATAATTGCTCAGGTTCAAGGTTCTGTGCCCATGGAGGGAGAAGTGAAGTTGGCATCCCTTTTTGGAAAAAAAGTGTCCCCCCACTTTGAAACTTGCTCCACAGAGCTGTAGGCCACTTAAGAGAGCAACCTAAGAGCACAATCTTAAACTGGAGTTAGGCCAGCAAAGTTTGGCCGGCAACAAGGGCCAGCATAAAGCGCGGTTAGACCACTCTTGGAGTCAGGGGGGATGGTGCACATCTGGGTGCTGGCCTTTCTGACTCCAAGAGTGGTCCAAACATACTTTATTGTGCCGGCTGAACTTTGCTGGCCTAACTGAGCTGGCTTAACTCCAGGTTAGGATTGTGCTCTAAATGGCTTATTGAAAATGGGATTGTCATGGCAGTGTGTTTCATAGGAAATCCAAGCTTAGAGTGTTTGTCATGCCAGGCCTTTCTTTCTCCTGTTTTATGGTGTGTACAGATACAGTGTGGGGTCAGCTGAAACATTACACCGTCATTCAGCTTCTTAGGTTGGCAAGTATCACCTTAGATTAGAGTCTCGGCATTTCATGGGCAACTTTGGTCCTCCAAAGTTCGGAATCTTGAAAAGGAGTCTCGTGTTCCTGGGTGGTCACTGTCGAGATAGTTTCAAGCATACAAAATATAAAAAGTATGCATGAAATATGCCAGTATATTAAATTAACATCCTGCAAAAGCTCCCTTTTTAAAATCCAGATGCTTATATTGCTTTTGACAGACTCTCGGCGGTAAAGTTTTAACTTTAAAGAAGGGGCTTTCTGTTTCTGTTTTCAAGTTAAAAATAATGAAAGGAAAACACACTGAAATTCCCACATTATTAAATAAAACATTTAAATGGCCAAGGGCCAATAATTGTCACGCCATGAACAAATGCCTCACGGTCATATGTTCCATAACTGCTTGCTAAAAACTACCAATTTTAACACATTTGCACATGATTAGACACAATAAAAAGTTGCTTATTGAAGCCAGGGAGACAGTAGACTTGTGCCCAGGGGAAGGAAAACTTCATTGCAGCTCGGAGTGAGCGAGGTGGTTCGAAATAAGTTCCATGCTGTGAAAACAGTTCGTAACTCTGCAGTCACAAGCAATTGCCTTTGTTCTTATGGTCAGCAGTTCACGCCACTGCTGCTTTTGTGACCGCATCCTGAGAAAGGTAGTAAGAAAAATTTTTTGAACCCTCAATTTGAACCATCAAACCATCACAGCCTGTGCAGATGGTATTCAAGCCACATCATTTAACTCTTTTAGGGCCCAATTCTAAGGACTTCATTGCTGGCGGTTCGCTTGTACTGCCAGCTAAAAATATTGTGAACATAAGAACATAAGAAAAACCTTGTTGGATCAGGGCAAGGGCCCATCTAGTCCAGCTTCCTGCATCTCAGAGTGACCTACCAGATGCCTCAGGGAGCAAATGAGACAACAAGATGCCTGCATCCTGTTGCCACTCCCTTACACCTGGCATTCTGAGGTAGCCTATTACCCTTGCACGCAAGGAAGACACCAGACTGAGGTTGGTGTTTAACTTTATTAAACACAAGTGTAAATCATGAAACCTACTGAATAACCGTCCCTCCCTCCCCAGTCTGGGGTAGGCAAAAACAAAAACAACACAAAAAAACCCATCCCTGTCATCCATGGCCAATTTGGATGACAGAAAAAAATTCCTACCCGGCCCTCATCATGAGAGACCAGCTAATCTCAGCCTGTAACCTGTGATGGAGTTTTCCTCCATAAATGTGTCCAATCCCCTTTTAAAGGCATCCAGGCCAGACGCCATCACCACATATTGTGGCAAGGAGTTCCACAGACATGCTGGGTAAGGAAATATTTTCTTTTGTTTGTTCTAACAAACTGATTCTGGTATTCTGGTAACATGCCATAAAGCACACTCACAACAAATGTGGGAGGAGGGAACGCTGGTGCTAGTGAGCACCCGGTCTCAGTGGCATTCCTGCCATTCCTACCATCTGGGGGGGGGGATGCCCCCAGGCAGCAGGCCTGTGGGGCCAGTGGGGGTGGTGCCCACCGCTGAGCTACCGCCATGAGCCACTATCGCCTGCCCTCTGGAGCTATGTGTGAAGGCATTCTGTAGCCTCCACAGAGTCTTTAAACGGTACTTCCGGTTTTTGTAGGAAAACCGGACGTAATGTTTAAAGGCCTTCCAAAGACTTTAGGAGGGTCTGTGGATGTTGTGTGAGGCTCTAGGTGAGTTGAGACTGCAGTCTGTGCTCCTAGCACTGGGAGGCAAACGTTCTTGGGATGCAACCGCCAGGCCTCAGCGCTGAGAGGAAGGGTTGCTAGCGCTCCGGCAGTGCCAGTGACCAATAAGTGGCGATGGGGCGAGGAGAGTGGCAGAGAGGGGGGGACTGGGCGGGGATTGGGGAGAATTGGGCCCATGTGGGGGTGGGTGGGACCTGGTGTTGGCTTTCTCCACTGAATCCTATGCCCTGCTTCAGGCCGGGAAGCCTGACATGGGACTGCTCCAGTCTTCGCTGACAAAATAGCCAGTGGAGACTCGAGTAGCCCCATTATGAGAGCTGGGGCTTTCCCCTTGAGGAGACGCTGGAGACTGCTGCAGCTCCTGCAGAACGCAGAGGTAGCAATTTAGCTATTGCTGCTCCTACGGGACTTGTGCTGATGAGAATTGGGCTGAGAGGCAACATTTTTAATTCTCCTTGAACAAAATGCAATTTTTTAAAACAAAGCAGTATGAATTCAGGTTGATTCAAAGTTTGGTTCTCACGTAAGAGCTCCACATATATTGCATCTGTAGGGTTTATGGATTCCTTTTGTATTCACAGGGTTATCCTATTTTGGCCTCACAACCAGGGGCAGACCTAGTCAAAATGGTGCCCGGGGCACCCAATAGAAGTGCGCCCCCATGGGAGCCAATGTCTACCCACCAGAAGCAGCCCCGGGTAGACCTGGGTTCCACAGAGCCCAGGTCTATGCATTGGGACCAGCCACGGTAGACCTGGGCTCCCCTCACGGGAGCCCAGGTCTACTCGCGGCTGGTCCCAATGGGTAGATCTGGGCTTCAGAGCCCATGTCTACCTGCGCAATGTTGCGGGGGGCCACTGGCGCCCCCCTAGACAGCCCCAAGATGGCGCCCAGGGCTTGTGCCCCCCTGCCCCCCTAGATCCGCCACTGCTCACAACAATCCTGCAAAGATTCGTGTGAGCTTCAGTGTTGAATGGGAATTTAAACCCAGATGCAGGCACATATCTTACCTGTGGCCCCCCCCATGGCACGAGCCATGGGGTGCCGGGCAGCGGTGGGGCGCCATCGCGCATGGAACCGTGTGGCTTTTGGCCCTCCCACCCACCCACACTTCCTTTAGCTCAGAAATGGAGTGTTTCCAGGCTAAGGGAGGCGTGTCTGAGTGAAGTGCGGGGGTGGGGCGACGTGGGGGGCGCGGTTTCAGCACCAGCCATGGGGTGCGCTCGGGCCTCCGTGCGCACCTGCCCAGATGACTCTGGGCCAAGTTCAACACAGCAGGCTGAGTTTCTTTTTCAACCCTTTACCAAACCTTGTGAAGCCACCATCTCTCAAGAGCAGACTCGGGGCCAAATGTGATGTGATGGGACCGCTGTACATATTTTATTTTCATGTCTGCCCTGTTCACATAAAAAGCAGAGGAGAGTGTCTATATTTAGCGAGAGAGCTTGCAGCTGAGGGGTGTTAAACCCTGGAGCTTCCTGCTACCTTAATTCACCGGCCTCTTTCTTCAAACAATGCTCTCCCTCGTCCAGTTTGCCTCCGGTATCACTTGGTATGTTGATTCCTATTCAACTTAGCAAAATGTGTGCAATATATATTTCATCTCTGCATTTTTGTTAACAGGGCAGTGGCCTTCTATTTTCAAGTTGAAATTCCCAAATATATTGTATATAGAGGACATCTTGGCTTAGCACCTACTATTAGAATACAAATGCTATTCCTTCTTGATGAACTTCTAGGATTTAAGAGCTGGGTTGCAGCTGCCCAGACTAGAGTGGAGCATCATATTTTTATCCCTAAGAGTAGTGTTCGACCCAATACATAAATCCCTCTTCCACTCTGAGATGCATTTTTTGCCAATTCATGGAATTCACATTGCCCTATTTATATTTCTTGCTGTCAAGTGATAATTGACCATATGGAGAGGAAGCTGGCTTGCACCCACCAGCCCTGTTGGTATGTCCCATCAGCTCATAACCCACAACCCACCAGCTGTTTGTAGGTCCACCACCTTAGTTCCACATATTCAGGTGAAGGTATGAAAGGGGAGAGAATGGGTGTACTGCTGCACATGCGTAGACGGCCCCTCACAGTCAGTCATATGAAAGTGAGGAAACAGTGGGCACAATCTCACTTATGTGTTAACTGGTTACATGTGCGGGGAAAGTATGAACCAAGCTTGGGCTGGGGGAATCCTGGGATCACAGACTAGGTTGAGATGGCAACCCTGGAGAGAAGTTCCAGTGTATGTTAGGCAGTTTCACAACCTAGTTCAATTATATTTCCACAAGTCGTTGGTGTAAAGTCAAAAAAATAGTGATACGGATTTCACAATCCATTCACAATCCACTGGACCTAGAGGAGATGAGTGTGAGAGAGCAATCCTAACCTGGAATTAGGCCAACACAGTTAGACCAGCAAAATTTGGCCAGCACAAGGACACCGTAAAGTATGTTTGGACCACTCTCGGAATCAGAGAGTCCAGCACACAGACATGCGTCACCCTCCCTGACACCGAGAGTGGTCCAAATGTGCTTTATAGTGGCCCTTGTGCCGGCCAAATTTTGCTGGCCTAACTGTGCCAGCCTAACTCCAGGTTAGGATCATCATGTCCTTTTGTATGCACATGTCTTCCTTCTACGATTAACACTAGTTTCCCTTCCCTTCTGTTTTGTTACCTTTGTCTCTGCCTTTCCCCTCCCCATCTCTTTCCTTTTCCAAATAAGAAATTGGATTGTAAGCTACTTGCAACCGGGACATTTCTCTTTTGCTGATGTTACTCTGCAGACTGCCGCGAATGCTGTTTGTGCGGTATAAGTAAACTACATTATTTAACAAAGCAATATGTTAAGGAACTGCTGCAGTATGATCACACACCTTCTTGTGTTTCATCCGTCACTGGCTGGTTTTGCTGAATGGGCTTCTTTTATTGATCGTGTCAGCTATCCAAGTGGCAGGTGTTCTTTATTATGAGAACCGGCATCCCAGTAAAATTTGTTACGAAACATTTGACTATCACTGTTTTTTTTAACCGATCAAAGGCAGGAAGCCCTTGTCAGATGCATTCCTTTGACAGTCAGCGATCACTTTGTGTAGAAAAAGGAGCCACTAGACTTCTGCCTGCCCTTCCCTGATGCCGGAATGTGTGCTAAATTCTTTATATTAGTAACCTCAGGGTTTTGTGTTTTTTAAACCGTGTTTCAGTTGGCAATAGTAAATTATGAGAAGAAAAAAAACCCCTCTCTTCTGATTCACTTTCCTGATATTGCTTGAATACATTGTGATCCAGTAGTAAATTTACTACTAGATTGTACAAAGGAATACGATCTTGGAATGTGAGTTGTGTTTATGAAATTTTTTAAACGTCTGTTGTCTTCTACAAGCTCACTGGAAGAGGACTTGTATTAGTAAAGAATTCAAGCTGTGTTCAAATCCGCCTCATTAGATGACCTTCAGAAAATCATTAGCTCAGTTTTCTGTCTGTAAAATTTATTTATTTATTTATTTATTAATCGATTTTTACCCCGCCTTTTGTGCCCGAAGGCACCCAAGGCGGCATTACAAAATATATATTAAAAATACAACATAACAATTAACATTAAAAACAGTTAAAACAGTATTAAACAACAATAGCAAAAAATAAAAACCACAAACAATTTAAAAACAGTTTAAAAAAAAAACAAAACAAAAAAACAAAAAACAAACCCCGTGAATCATAATAACCAGCTGGCCAACCTGTCAGCAGTTAAAAGCTTTTTGGAATAAAAAGGTCTTCAGCCCCCGCCGAAATGTAAACAAAGAGGGAGCAGTTCTCAATTCTAGGGGAAGGGTGTTCCAAAGTTGGGGGGCCACCACCGAGAAGGCCCTCTTCCTGGCCGCCACCCCTCTCACTTCTCCTGGCGGCGGCACAGTCAAAAGGGCCCCCCCCAGATGATCTAAGAGTACGGGTTGGATTATATGGAAGGAGGCGGTCCCTCAAATACCCCGGACCCGAGCCGTAAAGGGCTTTAAAGGTCAAGACTAGCACTTTGAATTGGGCCCGGAACAGAACCGGCAGCCAGTGTAGTCGCTGAAGCAACGGCTCGACAGAGTCAAACCGACGTGCCCCAGCAACCACCCGAGCCGCCGCGTTCTGTACTAGTTGTAATTTCCGGACCGTCTTCAAAGGCAGCCCCACGTAGAGCGCATTGCAATAATCTAATCTAGATGTCACTAGGGCGTGGGTCACAGTGGCCAGGTCCGCACAGCTCAGGTACGGCCGCAGCTGGCGAATCAGCCGAAGCTGAGCAAAGGCTCCCCTGGCCACCGCCGCCACCTGGGGCTCCAGGTGTAGCTGTGAATCCAGGAGAACCCCCAAGCTGCGAACCTGCTCCTTCAGAGGAAGTGCGACCCCGTTCAGAGCAGGACGATAATCCAATACCCGAGCTGTGGATTTCCGAACCAAAAGCACCTCTGTCTTATCCGGATTTAATTTCAGCTTGTTCGCCCGCATCCAGCCCCCAACGGCCTCCAGACAGCGATTCAGGACCTCAACCGCCTCCTCAGAATCAGGGGGAAAGGAGAGATAAAGTTGGGTGTCATCAGCATATTGATGGCACCCCACTCCAAACCCCCGGATGACCTCTCCCAGCGGTTTCATGTAGATGTTAAACAGCATGGGGGATAAGATGGAACCTTGCGGCACCCCGAACCTAAGAGGTCGGGGTGCCGAACAAGCGTCCCCCAGCACCACCTTCTGGGATCTGTCAGTCAGGAAGGAGCGGAACCACTTCAAAACAGTGCCTCCAAGCCCCAACCCGGCCAGCCGACCCAGAAGGACACCATGGTCGATGGTGTCGAAAGCCGCCGAGAGGTCCAGCAGGACTAACAGGATCGCACTTCCCCCGTCCATCCCCCGGCGAAGGTCATCCACCAAGGCGACCAAGGCGGTCTCCGTCCCGAACCCCGGCCTGAAGCCAGATTGGAATGGGTCCAGATAATCCGTTTCCTCCAGAACCCTCTGAAGCTGAGACGCCACCACCCGCTCAATCACCTTGCCCAGAAATGGGATATTGGAGACTGGCCGAAAGTTGTTTAAATTTGTGGGATCCAGGGAGGGCTTCTTCAGGAGAGGGCGAACCATTGCCTGCTTCAAAGCAGGCGGGAGTACCCCCTCCTTCAGAGATGAGTTCACCACCCTCCCCGTCCACTCGGCCAGCCCTCCCCGGGCAGCTCTAATTAGCCATGCCGGGCAAGGGTCGAGCAGGCAAGCAGCAGGTCTCACACTCCAGAGAATCCTGTCCACATCCTCAGGCTCTACAAGCTGAAAAGAATCCCAAATTGGAGGATAGACAGGTTCCCCAGGGACATCACTAGATATGCCCACAGCGGCGTCCAAGTCATGCCGGATCTGATCGACCTTATCTGTAAAGTATTTAGCGAACTCGTCACAGCGAGCCTCCGTGTGCTCCTCCCTACCAGTAAGGGGGGCAAGATGTAAAAAACTGCGGACCACACGGAAAAGCTCAGCCGGACGGTTCTCTGCAGATGCAATGGTGGCAGAGAGGTGTGCCCTCTTAAAATGGGCATAATAACCTAAAACGCACAGGATGGTTGACAAGTATACTGAAATTATGACATGATTCCAAGTCCCAGAAATGGCCTGTTATTAGCAGCCTACTGTTAAGGGCACAATTCAGGAACAAGCAGGCCAACAGGCCTGGGCTGTACCCAATGCAGGTGAAGAGCAGGCTTGGGCTCAACTTGGAGTAAGGGGATTTAAGTCCCTTTATCCAGTGATGGGATCAGCTAACAACTTGGGGGAACGCTGGGTGGGCAGCAGGAAGGCTGGGCGGGACTTCCGGATGATTGACAGCCCGTCTGTCCGGGTCCGCCGCCCGCCCGCCCACCGCACAGGCTGCCCCCGGGTGGCGTGCCCTGCCACTGCGTGCCCTGGCACCCGGGGCCCCCCCCGTCCCCCCGGCGAGCGCCCTCCGAGGCCAGGGCAGCCCGTGCAGCGGGTGGGCAGGCGGCGGACCCGGACTGACGGGCTGTCAATCATTCGGAAGTCCCGCCCAGCCTTCCTGCTGCCCACCCAGCGTTCCCCCGAGTCGTTAGCTGATCCCATCACTGCCTTTATCCCATGTCATGCGCCATCCAACCTAATAGGGTTATTTGCATCTGTGTCCGGAATTTTGCAGGTGCAAATCCGAGCAGCCTGTAAGGCCGAACGGGCCAGGGCTGGGTGTTAGGAGCCAGCCTAGGTCACCTAGGTTGGTCCCACCCCCCTCTCAGGCCTAACTGCCTCCCAAACTGCCCTCCCCACACCTTTCCCACCCAGAAAGCTCTACAGTCCCACCACCCTCTTCCGCCACTTTGTGCTGGCCTACCCAAGAAGGTGGGGAGAGGCAGAAGACAACTCTGAAGTGCAGTGCAACAAGAAACAGCCCCTGCCAGTCTCATGAGCTAGGAGGTGAGGGGTGTGAGATCCCTGACTTTGGCCTGTACTGCAGAAGGGCCTGCCTGCCTCCAAAGTTCAGTGTGCTGTCAGAGACACACATTTTGGCTGGTCAAATGTCAACGTCGCTCTGACCATCAAACCAGTATGTTAACGTGGAATGTCCTTTTCCCATTAAAATCTTATTTCTTACAGTTTGTTCAGTTTTTTAACCCCCAGCCCTTCTTAAGGGTGTACTGCAGAACTACACCATATGGAACTTGCAGGGTTGCCGCCTTCTGTATTGTGTAGTATTGCTCCATGTAATGATTAGAAGTGGGGTTTGGGGGGGGGATAATGAAATGAAACACACAACACCACTTTCTGCACATCTCATTTTTGTAAAAAACAAACGACCCCCAGCCTGCTTAATCTGCAAAGAAACCATTCCCTCCAACACATCTATACAGTGGTGTCATCTAAATGATTTAAGAACAGGTACTCACTTTTGATTGGCACGTGTCGGGAGCCGCCCACCGGAAGTGACGTCATAAACCAGAAGTGATGTCGTGGCAGGAAGTGACATGAAAAAAGCCCTTTTTGAGGCCTCAGATGATTTTAAACTGACCCAACAGTTGCAACAGTATTCCACAGCACCCCCAGAACATGTGAAGGAGGCCTGGCATCATGTTAAAACCCCAGAGCAACTCATTTTTCAGTGGCAAGGAAAGGAAAGGCTCTGCTCGCTGCCTGCCTGGCTCTGAGAACATGCAGGCAACTCAAACATGCAGGAAATTCAAATGTTGCAGAGGGCGGAGTCGACGAGTGGGCGGGCGAATGGGCAGGGCCAGCTGTAATCCTAGAAACCGGTACTCACGTACCCCCGCGTACCCCCTGCATGACATCACTGCATCTATATGTTCTCTGACACCTCTACATGAATGTGGCTGCATCTTCTGATACTATACCACCTATATAACCTACCTAGTACATTTTAAAAGCGATTATGGTTTACAATTTATAAAAATGCACCCTTGGAATACACACGACACCAGTTTCTGCACTTCTCATTTTTGTCCAAAAACAAAATCTGCCTACAAACAAACAACACAACACACACACCTCTAGTAATGATATCTGCCAAGTCATGCTAACATGTGGGTTGGGAGGGTGGGCAAGAGCATAAGATGCATAAGTGCATAAGACAGCACAAGGCAAGGTAAATGATACTACAACTCTATGAAAGGGAAGAAAATGGGACCATGGCTGCCATCTTTAGTTGTGGAGCCATGTCTCCTGTACTGTGTAGCTGACTGAAGCTTCACCTAGGCAAGGGAGTGGGAGGGCAGGAGGTGTTGACTGATGGTTGAGCTGCTGGCACTGCCTGAAGCTAAGCAGGAGAATCTGTGGCTTGTTTTTGGATGGGAGACAGATGCCAGGCTGTGACAAGCTGCAGCACCTGTGGTTGCAGAACAGAGTCGCTGTGGAGCTGATTACTCACCGCTAGTCAGAGTTGCGGTGGAGCGTGTGAGAAGGCCAGCCAGCAAAAGAACAGAATACAACCTTGAGGGCCTGTCCAGGCTGGACTTACAGTCACCTGCTGAAGGCTACACGGCAAGAGGAGAGAACCACACTGTGAAGGCTACATCTGGGACTGGGGATTGGCGGATCACAAGAATACTGTATATTTGTAAAAACCCCATTACATTGAAAAATGGTGGTTTAGGCCAGCCTGCTCATGTAAGCTGCCTTGGGCATTTGCTTTGGCATGGAAAAGGCGGGGTATAAATTCTTCAAATAAAAATAAATAAATAAGTAAGTAATCCATGACTAGCTCACCTGCAGATTTCTTTGAAGGCCAAATGCAATTTCGGTGGCATCAAGTTGAGGAAAGGTGATATACTATACAGAGCAAAACGAACCCGTTTCCCCAGGGCAAAATGCAGGGTATTCAGAATAAGGCTGTATTAAGACCAGGGGAGATCTGAACAGGGTTAGTCTCCCATCTCAGTGACAACAGTATAAGGAGAAAGATGCATTTTTTTTTTTAAAAAAAGATTACATTAAAACATGTGTGCCTCTAGTGGCATGCACACATTTTACAAGTAAAATCACCATGTATTTTTTGCAATACATGCAAACAATAACAAAGAAAGCACCACAACAGTTTGGTTGTGTAGAAGGGCAATGAACGCACCTTATATGGACTTCAGAACAAATCTTGCTGGGCAGGATTAAAGGTCCATGCAAGCCATGTTTGGATCTCATCAGCAGTCAGCCAGGTGTTTTTGGAAAGCTCTAAATAGGTAACAGCATTCCTGTGTTTTTGCTGTATAACTTCTGGCACTCCAAGATATCCTGCCCCTGAACTTGGAGGTTCTATTTAGCTATAATGATAAACGCTAAAGCCAATATTAAGGTAGAATGGCAGATTCAAGATTCTCTACATAAAAAGTGGCATGTGGTATGCTGCGGGTGGGCAATTCCTGCATTAAAACAAAACTTGAATGACAGTTCCAAAGTTCTAATGGGTGGGTGTGTCCACTTTTAGAAAAAAAAAACTGTTCTGTTTTAGTTTGCCAAACTTGAGACACTGAATTGGGGTCTGTCTTTCAAATCTGCTGAGTGTGTACAATCTGAAGGAAGAAAAAAAAAAACAAGCTCTGTAACAGCATCTTAAGAAGGCCATCCAAAATCAATGCTGGTTTTAAATAATATTGGTTTAGTTTTCAGAGATGCTGGGCAACTGTAGCTGCTATTGAGTTCAAATGGAGGTGTTGAAACTCCACACTTGGTAATCCTAGACTCTTTCCTCTCATTTGCCTTGCAAAAAAGGTCCAGTGTTCAGCATGCGGTATGTGTCTTTTTTCCTCTCCTGAAAAAGCTGCATTTCTCAGCAGTGATCTTGTTGCATACTCATTAACGCCACGACAGAGGTTTTCCTAAAAGATGCCACTGAAGCTGAGCTATTTATAACCAGTTGGAAATTAACATTTCCTTCCTCTGCATTATTAGGCCATTAGGGACAAACTGTAAATTAACAGGCTTCTATTTCTGCAGCAAATTAGCACATTAGCAAAATATAGTTTTCTTTAAGAAGCTTCATGGTTGATATATTTGTGGTTTCCTTTTTCTCATATTTGTTTGGGAATGACTAAGGTAGAAATGCTGCTGAAATCCAAAAATAACCAAGGTCAGGTATGCAGACCAATAAAATGGGTAGCATTTAGTGGTCTTCCACTAGCAGAAGTGCTCTTGCATGTCCAGAAGGGCATTGCATAAAGTTATTGAATGGGAGAAACGGTCTCTGATCCAGAGTAGTCCATCTCTGACTAGAACAACATTGCACAACATGTTGCAGTACCGCTTTCATGCACTTGTTGCACAAGGTCATCGCATCACCTCTTGAACCAGCTGAAGTTATTCTTCTGCTAGCGGTTGTGCAACTTTGTGGAGCATCACCATGGCAAAGAGTCTTTTTGCAAGCATCACTGTGGTTGCCATCCTATGGCTTTGGTTTTCCTGAAGGTGTGCAAACTTGCAAGGTTTTGAAGAATGTAGGCCTAGATGGGTTCTAAGCAATGCACGCACACATTCTGTGTTCAGGGAAAGGCAAAGCATAGCTGTCTTGAGCCTTTCTTCAATGCGACCAATACCGGTTCATTTCCAGGCTAGTTTTGACTTTTAAAGCCCTTTATGGCTCAGGTCCAGGATATTTGAGGGACTGCCTTCTCCCTGACCATCTTCAGTAGTGTCCTTATGGAGGGGCAGAGCATTAGGTTTTGCATGGAGCCATACCTTGCTGTGTAAATCACTCTTTTCCTTTGCAGCCATAGCCAGTAAGCAAAACCAAGGTGTTGCTTTCCCCATGAGGATTGGCTCTGCCACCATATCCTATGTCCCTTTCAAGATGCAGAGCCCTACAAGGGCTCCTCAGTTCTGTGCCCATTCAGTAGGGTGGGATGGGTATTCAGTAAGTTTCATGGCTTAAAAAACTGGTCACTTGTGCTTAATAAAGTTAAACCCCAGGCTCAGCCTGGTGTCTTCCTTGGGGGTGGTGCAAGGGTAATAGGCTACCTTGGAATGTCAGATGCAGGGGAGTGGCAGCGGGATACAAGTATCTGGTTGTCTTGTGTGCTCCCTGAGGCATCTGGTGGGCCACTGTGAGATACAGAAAGCTGGACTAGGTGGGCCCTTGTCATGATCCAGCAAGGCTTTTCTTTTGTTCTTATGTTCTTAAAAGTGGGCACAGCTCCAAAGAGTCCCATTGACACCATCAGGGTTTTACAGGGAGTAAGGGAACAGTCATTCCCTTACCCCCAAGGAGGCTCTGGTACCTGCCCCAGGTTCACAGGATACAACAGTGACCATTTTGGTGCTGCTGTTCCTCCGAGCTCCTGGGCAGCATAGGATTGGGCTGCCCAACAGGGAAACAAAAATGGATGACATTTGTTACTAAACAAATGGCGATTTTAACAAAAGAGCAATTAAGCAAATTACCCTTTCCTTAACAACAATGAATAGAGCAATATAGCAAAAAAATTTCTTGCACACCAACAGTACATAGTCCTCTTCTCCTGTTTTCCTCAACAATTCATTCAATGAATGAATGAATGAATGAATGAATGAATGAATGAATGAATGAATGAGAGATTACACTAGCTTGGCCTGCCCCAACCAGTGCCCTGATATCTCCACAGATTGATGTGCGGAATTAATTAATGGACCATATACTTGTACAGCCATATGCACAATTGCTGCCCATGGTTGCACCTGAATTCTTAATTGGCTCCAAGACCATTCTTATGTTCCACCTAACATATGGCGTTTAGGGTTGGGACCATTGGTTCATTAGGGGCGAGACAGGCCAGTGGGATACAGGAGAGCATAAGATTACCTAATATATCATATTACTTATAATCATGCCTTTGTGGTATGAAACATATGGAGTGGTGAGGCTAAATCAGAGACTGGAATAATAAAGCAAATGAATAGTAAATTGCCAGAAATAGAGTGTTCAGAATCCAAACACAAACTGGACTGAATCCCAAATTGGCCTTTTTTCCAACATATATCTACCGTTTTCCAAATGATCAGACTATGGCAGTGTTTCTCAAACTGTGGGTCAGGATTCACTTGGTGGGTCACAACCTGATGTCAGGTGGGTCGCAGAAAGCTGGAAACAGCAATCTTGGAAGCTGCAGACCTTACTCTTGATATATTCTTTTGTGAGTGTTAACAGGTTGAATTTTCAAGTGAGGGTTTTTGTTAAATTTTGTTTTTAGTTCAGTGCTTTTGCATCATATTTTGTCCTCATCTTGCTTTCTGTCAAGGATGTTTCATGTGTGTGCAATTGCTGCAGTCCAAAAATGCCAATTTGCATTCCAGGAGGGTCACTTGATTATGTCACAGTGACGGCACTTCCTGCTTGATGATGTCACTTCTGGCTATGACATCACTTCCAGGTTAATGATATCCCTTCTGGTGGATCTTGAGATGGGTGCCATTCTAAAAAGGGGGTCCCAGTGCTAGAAGGTTTGAGGAACATTGGTCAATGGCAATCTATGGAAGACCATGAGTTATGTTATAAAACAAAGAAATTGTAAGCTTTCTGCACTCATACACACAGGAGCCAATGATTTATGCTGCATTCTCTAAAAGAGATTTGAATGTTTATTTTTGACGTAGGTAATAAGTGTAATACAAGTATCCTACCTAATTAACTGACAAGCAGTCTAGGGAATGCAGCCCTGATCTCACATGCCACTTAATGCTTCTAAAGAACAAAGAGTTTGATTCTTGGTTCTGATGTCATACATGGCATGAGCAATGAGGCGCTTTGAAAGCAGAAGAAAGAAACATGAAATAGAGAAGCTAAGGTGGAAAAAAATGCTAAGGCAGAAGGAGCTATGTTGTTCCATGGATGAGTTCCTCCTGGGGACTAGCCTAGATGGTGCAGCTTGAAGTGTTTGGTGAATATTAATAAGTTGCATTGATTTTCTCACAGGTTTATTGTCTTTGTAAGTCTTTTCCTTCTAGTTAAGATGCTACAAAAAGAGGAACTGAGCTATGGTCAGCTACAGTGGAATCTTTTGGAAATATCTGGAATAATCACTTTGATTCAAAGGGGGAGTGGGTGATGGTCAATAGGCTTGGTCTACATCCTTGAGGACTGCCATGGCTACAGTTTACTGACAGCATGATCCAAGCCCAGGGGTGGGTTGGAACATGTCCCTTGCACTGGCCCAGTGGAGTTGCAAATGCACTGTAAAGCATGTTTGTGACAACTTAGGAGGAAGGGAGGCCAGCCAACATTGGTGCATTCATTTCCCTGACCCAGCAACACGCAGGTAAGGCTGGCCTTGCTCGGCCGGCAGGCAGGGGAGGGGCATTGGGGAGGATGGGGAGGCAAAACAGTGTGGGGGAAGGCAGGGGGAAAGTGGGCCTGTGGATGGACCGGTTGGGCCGGTTTGTAACCCCTTGGGCCAGATTGTAACCCCTATCCTGGGCAGCCCAGCCCCAATCCAGGCGGCTCAGATTTGCGCTGCCAATTTTGGTGGCGCAGATCCAAGTTGCCCAATTTGGGCCGCTGCAATGTCACCCAGGGGAAGTCACTTTCCCCTTCCCTCGGTTGCACCACAGCCTGCCCCAACCCCCTGTTGGCTATTGAGCAGGCCTGTTGGCCTGCCTATTCCATCACAGGGTTAGGATTGCACCCTGAGAAGCACAGAGACAGGCAGCCCAATCCTGTGGAGCACCTACGCCGGAGGAACACATGTTCCAGTGGCACGCAATGTCGCAAGAACACCATAAAGTACTTTGCAACAGCACAAGACCCAAGGGTGACAGCAGGAAGGCCAGAGGAACATCCACCACAGGGAGAGGGCAGGGAGGGCACTGAATGGGGCAGGGGGAAGACGGGGTGAGTGTTGAACAGGGCAATGGAGGACAGAATGGGGAAGCACTGGGGCGGGGGTGGGTGGGTGGATTAGGCCAGGAGGGGGTAAGATTGGCAGCACCAACGCACTGTAACCCAACCCCCTTCCTGGGCCTTGTCCACTTGCACAGATCAATGCAGACTCAGACAGGTCCAATTTAACCCCTTGTGGTGGCTGCAGCTTACTCTAGGGCAAGGGAACAAATGTTACCTTTCCCAAGGAGAACTCCAACAGCAAAAAAAAATCCTCCACAGGATGTAGCCTAGCTCACGTAGCCATGGGGACTTAGGTCTAACAATGACCTCAAAAGAGGGAGAGTCCTCTGGGCAAGGTCTCCAACCTGTGTAGAGCATCTCTCCGAACACTGAAAGAGGCTCTGTGCGGATTGTACAAGTTACAATGGTTGAACATTGTTAAGCCCAAACAGGCAAGTCTCCAGTGAGGGAGGATGACATCCATCAACTCCTGTCTTCCTCCTGCCTTCCTTTCTCTGTATCCTTCATGCTGCATTAGAAATGAAGAAGAGCACTGTGTGTGGCTGCAAAATGTTTATGGGACATCCATTTTCTTCAAATAAGCTTAATTATTTTCCATGCTACCAAGTATCTGCAGAAGGATAACCAGCTGGGATAACAGTCACTGCCATATAATCAACCGTTTTCTACAGGGCTTTTACTGATTCCAATTATAATGAATAAAATAGGGTTACCCAGATTGGGAAAATATTGTTCTCAGTGTTCTGGGTCCATTTTTGAAAATACAAAACATAGCTATGCTGCTTTACATATCAGTAGAGGGAAATATATTTGAATGAACCCAGAATTAAACGCCTGCTCTTTGTATGGTATTTGTAAGGTAACCGAATCCTATTTTTTAATGTTTTTTTTTTAACACACTTTATTTTTGGTAACATACTGAGGGAAATAACGTGATGAGAAAATGATTAATGTATAGAAAAGTAAGCAAAGTAGGAGCAAGTAGTGACTTTAAATTGGACATTAAACTAATCCAGGGCTATACCTTAATAAAGGCTAGAGTTGGGAATTCTTATGGATTTTCTCGCTCATTGCTGGAATGACAGAGAAATGCAATAAATGTTCTATTACTTACACAAGCTGCTAGTTTTCAGAAAATTAGTCACCAGTGACCTTTTACCCTTTGTCTTGCTTTCCTCCACAGTAAAAGCACGTGACCTGAATCAAATGCAACTCCAGCTTGATTTGATGGACTTTCTCCAGTTTATGCAAGTAAAGTTACAATTATTCTGCTACCGGATTTTCCAAGGTTTGTTTGGTGTTGTTGTTTTTTTAAATTGTTTCTGTGTCTTTTCCAAATAAAAGTCAATCCTCCTTCTTGGTTAAACCGTATCAGATCCAGATTATCAGTCATGACAAGGGAAAATATCCATACTAGAAAGGCAAAATTCTGCTATGGCTTGATTTCACCCCATAGAACAAAACAAGAACCTTGTAGGATAATATTTTCTTCGAAGACTGAAATCTGACATTTATATTCAGTGGTGTGCGATCCATAGATTGGGATAGGGCAGGGGGGGGGAGGGTTTGCGTTTACGTTATTTAGCGTGCGCCAACTCCAAGGTGGAATTATATTGATTAGTTTTCCAGTTAGCAGGTAGACCTCCCTCTGACCCAATTTTCAGGGTCACTAGATCATAATGCGATCGCACTAACAGACTGATGTCCCTCCCATATTGGTTTCTGAGGAAAATGTGGCCTGGGAACAAAAAAAAAAAATCACACTCTCATTTATTTATTTTTTTGGAAGGCATAAATGCATACATAAATTGCATGTGCGATGTAATACCATGTGGCTATGGAACATCTAAGATAGAAAAATTAACCTAGCCGTCAGCATAAGAGACCTTTAAAAATTGACTCTTGGCCAACACTGCTGTCTGAATCAGAAGAAAAAATGAGAAGAAAATGTCAACTCGCCAAGCAAAACGGGTAAAATTCTGTATCCTTTTTGTGCGTTGTAAAATGCATCCATACTTGATAAATTCCCTTTTCCCAAGGGGCGACTGTATTATCCTGATTTATTTGGAGCTGTTTGCTCATGCAAGCAAATATGGAGTGCAAAACAACGGGGAAAATATCTCGACTTCCTCTGGGTGTCAACCATGTGTGCCGCTGATTACGTGGGAAATCATTTGTTGAAGCTCAACACAGAGTCTATAGCTTACATTTTCCATGGCAGGTGTACACGGAAGAAAAAGCAAAGAACACGAAAAGAAAGCCCTGAAAGAATGCTTTTAGGTGCTATTTTTAATTGTTATTTGAAGCGTACAGTTGACCTGAGTCCTGCAAAGGCACAAAGTCTGGATGCAAGGACTCAAATATCCTCTCCCGAGCGCTGGACCTTTCAGTATGCCTTTGAACTCAGTGTTCTCTGAATGTGTTGTAACTGTAGGAGAGCGCATGGAGGGTTGGTAGGAGTGGAACTTTTTTAAAAATATATATATATTAAAAGGGCTTAGTTTCCAGCAGTTGCAGCAGCTGTTGCATCTGTCTCTGAATTTTCTTTAACTGAAATACAAGCAGGAAGAGAACAATGAGGAACGTGTTACTCGTACAATTATCATTTATGGAGGTATTTTGGAGAGCGTCTAGGAATCGCTCAGCAGAAATGCTTTGGGAGCAGCAAACTCTTTCATGCCTGCTTGGTACATACCAATCCGTCTCTGGAAACAGGAAGGAGTGTTTGTCAGGGAGACAAGCTTCACCTGTGGCAGCTCCTGCTTAATGCAAGAAGCCGTGAACTGAGTACTGTATTATGACAGCATGTCTGTGCCAGTCCAAAGGAAGATACTTAGTGTACCTGTTGGAGCAAATGTAGAAGCAGCCAGTAGAGTATCCTTGTTTCTTCTAAAACCTTCAGTGTCAGTCTTAAAATCTAGGGTCCATCTTTCAGGCTGCAACCCTATACATACTTTCCTGGAAGTAAATCCCATTGAACTCAACAGGGCTGGCTTCTGAGTAGACATGCCTAGGATTGCGCTATCAGTATGGGACAATATGCAACAAAATCATATTTATTTCCCAAATATAAGGTCTATTTCACATGCTGTTTTTTTCCCCCTGGCACTTCTTGTTTGAGAGGCATGAAGGACATTATGCAGCCAAAGCTGATCACCTTTCAGGGCATAATCCGAAACTGGATTTAGGCTGGCACAGTTAGGCAAGCAAAGTTTGGCCAGCACAAGGGGCAAATCTCACTGAATTCAACGGCATGTATTGCCTGGTATGCATGTTTATAGTTACAGATAAAATTCTGCCATTTGTTTCAGATTCTTTTTTTTTCTTTTTGCAAAAGAAAACATGTTGATTTATTTACAGAGTGCATTTAGTTACTTACATACAGAACCATCCTAGCCATGGCCTCCTTTTTTAATGGAACTCACTCCCATGTAAATGTGTATACGATTATAGCCCCATTCATTCATTCATTCATTCATTCATTCATTCATTCATTCATTCATTCATTCATTCATTCAAAATGTGTATTCCCAACCTTTCCATCCACTGCACACACAAGGCAGCTGACAATGAGCTTAAGAATGCAATTAAAGATAAAATAATACACAAAATAAAATACAATGGAATAGGAGAATACAATCTAATGGCATCTACAGACAGGAATAAAAGCACTCAGCCCCCCTACAGTTCAAACAGCTGCTGGAGTGAAAAGGTTATAGTGCGGTAGTGAAAGGTCAGCAAAGAGAGGAGAGACTTGCCTCCCACAGAATGAAGCCCCGCAGCCTGCCCTCTCTCGCATCCTCATCACACACAACCTTAGAGAGACCTTGCTGTCCCACAATTCTGCCATGATCAATGTTCTCAGTTACATGGTAGTGCTGGATTGCTAGGGCTCAGGGGCAAGTCTGGCAGTAGCTCTTCCCCCCCCCCCAAGACACCCCTGCCTACCTCTGATGATGCACTAGGTGCTTCCACATCACTGATATGGTGGATTCAAGCGTGAACGTGGCCAGATGGGTTCTGTGATGGGTAGGTGCCTTCAGTGCATCCCTTGATCCCACTCTTAGCAAACACCTTTAGGTGTATATTAAGAGCACAATCCTCAACTGTGCTGGAACAGCAAGGCCGAGGGGACTGAGCTGTATCCAGTGCAGCTTTGGAGCGCTGGGGAGCCTTCAGGGGCAAGGGCACATTCGCGCCCTTGCGCCTCCCCTATGGATTCCTTGGATCTGCGCCTGCTGTATAGCAAGCAGAGAACCAAGGAAGCCACACGGCCTGAATCAGGGCCACACAGCCTGGGGACGGAGGCCTAATGACTGCATCCCAGCCTTGCCCCCCTCCCCAGGCTGGCCTGCCTCCTGGCCTACCCGCCCCGCCCAGTTTCTCCCACCTGCCCCCCAGCCCAGAGCCCCTCTTTCGTCAGCTGGGTTCAGCTGGTACACCACCGGCACAGCAGGGCTTCAGCCTGGCACTCTCGGGCCAATGCTGCCACTACGGTTGGCGTCCCCATGTTGGCACTAGTGACGTTGGGCGGATGCAAGTGGATAGTAGTGACCTGTGGATTGCACCAAGTACGCCCTGTGGTAAAAGGTAAAGGTTTCCCCACGACCGAATGGTCTAGTCGTGACCGCAGGGGGCGGTGCTCATCTCTGTTTCAAAGCCTGTAGAGCCGGCGTTTTTGTCTGATCATGTGGCCAGCATGACTCTATGCCGTAGCGCACGGAACGCCGTTACCTTCCCACCGAAGTGGTCCCTATTTATCTACTTGCATTTTTTAGGTGCTTTCGAACTGCTAGGTTGGCAGGAGATTGCGCCCTGTGGATTGCATCCTAAATAAAAGATAGGAAACGAAAAGCTTCAGTTCACAATTCAGACCACGAAACCAAGCCCTCTCGCGTCCATACTCTATACCTCTTGCTCTTCTGCCTTTCTGGTGCCTATCTCTGCTGGGCGGCTCTTCTTCCGCTCACCCTGATTTCCAAACCCCTTTAATACAATCTTTCCTTCCCTACTTAAGAAAGTCGTATTGAATTCCCTTGCCTGGGTTTAGTTGTCAGCTCTGTGGTTTGCATATCATTAACAAGACCAAATGACTTCTGATGCAGCGCCCAACGTGTTACCATGCAAACAATGCCCCAAACGCATTCAGTCTGTGGACAAACAGCTGGTCCTTCTCCAACCTTTGCACAATACAGGTATCACAGAACAGGCTGTCATTACACCCAGCATGTGTTCCTTTGGTGATGAATGCAGAGAGCCAGCTGTTCGGTGGCTAGAGTACACATATTCCAAATGCATAGCCACATACTTGACACCGTGCAATATACAAGTGATGTTGAATTCATAAATTACTGTCAGTCCAAATTAACATCAGACCATCTCATCGCAGCCATCGGGAGAAACTTACTATTTAATTTCTAGGGTGTCTCATCCTGCATTGGCACAATCCGGTCAATATACGCAGTTATACACGTGAATTTGGTTACCTGACTTCAGAAGTGGAAATCTGTAAGTTCTAACCTTAAATGTTATTCTTTTCACTCTGACTGTGGACTCCAAGCATCAGTCCCCATAAAAGGCATTAAGACACCCATTGAGACACCCATTTAACATCCCAACAGCCACAACACAAGAGATGACTGTGAAATACAACCACTATGATCTGATTCATATCTAATATAAGTGGTGCAATATGGAGGCTACTGTCCCATTGTTGTCTCACATACTACTTGGGTGACATTTGAATGCCATGGTCACGTGGGATATGCAAATCACATAGTATTCCCATATCAGTACTGCTGAAATGGGAACTTTCCAGGTTCAATCAAGTGCAGCAGTGAAATATTACTTGAGCATTGTGAGACTCATAGCACAATCCTATACCCCCCCCCCTTAGCGCCAGCGCTGCACTCTTGTGCCTGCTGAATGCTGTCGCGAACATGCCGTAAAACATGTCCGCAACATATCCAAATTTATTCTACAATTATTAGTTTTAGGGTTTATATCCTACTTTCTCAAAAACGTATGTCCAAGTGGCCGGCAATCTATATATATAAAAATGGACGTGGGTGTGTATGTATGCGGGTATGCGGGTATGTATGTTCCTTATACAAATCTCCGTCCCTTGACCCACGGCCACGAAACTTGGCACACACGTTCCTTGCAGCCTGGAAGGAATCACTGCGGGGGTCAGACCCCCCTACGGCCCCCTGGTTTTCGGGGAGGGGGCCCAGATCGTCAGGAACCAAGGGGATTGCATGGGGCTACAGGTCTGCTGCCACCCTGTGGTCACAGGCGATTCTGCAGCAGCTCAGCTGAAACTGAGCAGAACAGAAAGTGAAACTACAGTGCTTCGCCTGCGTGGCCTGAGTGGGCCAGGGAGGAAAGAGCAGGATCCACAGTTCCAGCAGCCAGTCGGATCTGAGAGGGGCCTATGTCCAGGGAGCTCACAGGCCACCTCTGCCTGTTTCTCATACGTCAGGGCGGATTCCTGCCACAGGACCTGCAGACAGTAAGTGGGACCTTCATGTTGCTCTCTTAGTTGATGGTGTCCCTGTTTCCTCATTCATTTCACAGTGATAGTGTGCATTGTGGGTTCCAGGTCATCAATACTGTTTTATTTCAGGGATGGGTTCTATATGTCTATATATGGATCTCACTATGTCATGCTTTTGAGGGAGGTTTGCATATTTGTGTGTATGTTCCACCATTACTCTGGAACGCCTGGAACGATGTGCACCACACGTGGTACACTCCTTCCTTACGATCTGGACAGATATACTGTGGGGGTAGGGCCCCCCATACGCCCCCAGAGGTGGGGGTGCACTGCAGAACACACTCATTCCTCCTCCCAATAGAGCCTGGGGATAATTTCTGCCCCCGGGCAACGCCGGGTCACAAACAGCTAGTAATATAATAAAACACGTAATTTAAAACAGTATAACATACCAAATAGTGCAATAACACACAGCAGTATCAAAACTATAAAACCACAGCTGACTAAAGGCCCAGTCCCAACAGGACTCTGCACTTTGGAACTCGTGTTCCCAGATACAAAATGCATCTTAGGGCACAATCCTAACCTGGAGATAGGCTGGCATAGTTAGGCCAGCAAAGTTTGACTAGCACAAGGGACACCATAAAGCATGTTTGGACCACTCTCGGAGTCAGAGAGGCCAGCACACAGAAGTGCACCATCCTCCCTGATTCCAAGAGTGGTCCAAACAAGCTTTACAGTGGCCCTGGTGCCAGCCAAACTTTGCAGGCCTAACTAGGTCGGCCGAACCTCAGGTTAGGATTGTGCCCACACTGTCGTGCACAACTGAGCTGCTACCAGAAGCAGCAAGCAGTGTGTCTAAGCAGAGGGACTCCTGCACATGCACAAAGTTCTAAATCCCAGCCAAGTTTACGTTATGGTTCTTAGCAGCTAAGAATTAAGCACAAGTGTAATATGTAGTTTGGCCTTAATTATTTCATGCTTGTGAAAAACAAGGCAAGTCCCAATGAATATTTGGCAACCAGGACCAAGGATGAACATTGATTGTTAGCATTCAGTTTGGTGTATGGACTTCAGCAACACCACTAAAACCTTGTCTCAAGGGAAATAGCTGCTCGAGCCTTAACAGAAATGTTTAGTCAACTACCTAATGAATAGTTTAGCAGAGTCCTTTGTGCACCCAACAATTAGACAGCGCTCATTATTAGTAAACACCCCACAAAAATTAACTTGTATAAAGTTTCAGTTTACTCTGAAAAAAACAGTTTGACATCCGTTTGAGTCATTACATTAGCAAGTTGCATCAATTACTATTTTTCAACTGTCTATTTTTCAACTATTTTTCAACTAATTATAAGGTGTCAAACCTGTTAAGAGTCAACAGTTAAAGTACTGCAATTATTCAATATCAGAATGAAAAGCCATTCTTTCGTA
The DNA here is from genome assembly GCA_029204185.1 of Lerista edwardsae. NCBI lineage: Eukaryota > Metazoa > Chordata > Lepidosauria > Squamata > Scincidae > Lerista > Lerista edwardsae. The sequence continues at coordinate 43,848,064 of JAJKFI010000003.1, read as the reverse complement.
GGTGAAAACTTGGTAGACCAGTTCAGATTTTATTTTGAAGTCTGATCCAAGCCCATGCAATTAAAGACAAGTGTGTTCATAACATGTAGACATATTGATCCTTGTGCCCTTTTCCCCAGGTGACCTTGTTTATTCATTTGGGGGTGGCTCATCCAAACCTCTCTTCTATGCACACTGGAAATCCAATTTTAAAGATAAATTCCCTTCCATGCCATTAAGAAAACTCACCCAGGCACAAAGGATAGGGCCAAGACATTAATCCAGTGGAACCAGTGGAACTTTAAGGTATCACCTGAGCAAGCCCAGGGTCTTCTAAATTGGTGGTATTTTTATGATTAAAAAAAATGTCTGGTAACGTAGTTAGTATTCTCTGGTAGTGCTTTTCCCTGTCTCCTTAATAGCCTATCCAAAATGTAGCACTCCTTTTGTTTGCAAAAAGAACACTTGTGTCGCAAGGACATCACAGTTCCCAGAGCTCAGACAACAATATTTTAGACCAGTGGTATTCAAACCTTTTAGACCGGGACCCACTTTTTAGAATGACACTCATGTCGGGACCCACTGGAAGTGATGTCATTAACCTGGAAGTCATGTTGCAGCAGGAAGTGACATCATCAAGCAGGAAGTGCTATCATTGTAACATAACAAGAATAAGGTCTGCAGTTTCCAAGAATTTCCGCGACCCACCTGACATCAAGTAGTGACCCACCAAGTGGGTCCCGACCCACAGTTTGAATAACACTGTTTTAGACTGAGAAAATATTATATGTCACCCAGGTACTGCCACAAATCAAGTTGTGAGCTCTAGGTCATATATGATTGTCAGTGCCATTGTCAGAGGCACTTTTTCCAGTGGTGTTCCTCTTATATTTAGCAGGGGGAGAGTAATTGTCCCTCATCACCCCTGCGCAGTCTTTTTGGTGGCTGTTGCTGGCGGGCTGCCATTTATTTATTTTTTGCCCTTTTTTTTTTGTTTTAGATTGTGAGTCCTTTTGGGACAGGGAACCATTTAACTTCCTATTACTATTTGCCTGTAAACCGCTTTGTGAACTTCGTGTTGAAAAGCGGTATATAAGTACCTGTTGATTGATTGATTGATTGATCCTATCTGGCGCTTAGCGCCAATGCGGGGGCGCCTTGCAGCCTCCCGCATTGGCACTGAGGCGACAGGACTGGCGCTGCTGGCAGTGCCAGCCCTGTAGCGCCCATGCAGTGCTTCTCTTGTGTCAGCCAAATCTGGCTGGTGCAAAGGAGGTGCGCTGACAGTGCGCCCCGGGGATTGGAGGGAGGGAGAGAGGGAAGTGGGTGCGGGACTTGGGCGGGAAATGGGTAGGTGTCGGATTTGGCCGTAAGGCCAAATCCTAGGCCCGTTGGAGAGGCTACGTGGCCCTGATTCGGGACGCATGGTCTCCTTGGATCGGCGCCCACTCTTTAGTGGAGCACATAGCGGAGGCTGGAGCCTCCCCTACGGTAAGGGAAGAGAGGTTCTCTTGCCGCGGGGAGGCTCCAGCCACCCCAACCCAGTGTCGGATATGACGCTGGCTGGCCTTGCCATTCCGGCACTGGGTTAGATTGTGCCAGTGGTGTCATCTAAATGATTTAAGAACAGGTACTCACTTTTGATTGGCACGTGTCGGGACCCGCCCACCGGAAGTGACATCATAAGCCAGAAGTGATGTCGTGGCAGGAAGTGACATGAAAAAAGCCCTTTTTGAGGCCTCAGATGATGTTAAACTGACCCAACAGTTGCAACAGTATTCCACAGCACCCCCAGAACATGTTAAGGAGGCCTGGCATCATGTTAAAACCCCAGAGCAACTCATTTTTCAGTGGCAAGGAAAGGAAAGGCTCCGCTCGCTGCCTGCCTGCCTGCCTGGCTCTGAGAACATGCAGGCAACTCAAACATGCAGGAAATTCAAACGTTGCAGAGGGCGGAGTCGACGAGTGGGCAGGCGAATGGGCGGGGCCAGATGTAATCCTAGAAACCGGTACTCGCGTACCCCCGCGTACCCCCTGCATGACATCACTGGATTGTGCCCTGTGTGATTGACACAGATTTCTATTAGATTATTCTTGTTATATCAACCATCCATCCATCCATCCATCCATCCATCCATCCATCCATCCATCCATCCATCCATCCATTGTATTTATATACCACTTTTCATCAAAAGTTCACAAAGTGGTTTACAGGCAAAAAATAATTATAAAGTTAAATGATTTTCTTTAGGAGCAGCTGTTTTCGAACTGTGGGTTGTGCTCCACCGGTGGCTTGTGCCCTGTTGTGTTTTTTTTTGGGGGGGGGGAGTCACAAAACTTACAAGCTGATAGTGGACAAGGAAAATGTAATGAGGCTGTTGGAAATGGAACGAAGCAGCATGTGCATGTTTACGCATGCCTAGGCAGCCACTTCGAAAACGCAAGCTGATGGGAACACAATACCACTGGAATGCTCCCGATCCTGTTGAACACAAGAATACCTCATAAAGCTTTACCTGGTAAAGCTTTTTTTGATTTTTTTTAAGTCTTGGGAGAAAGGTAGGATAAAAATACTGCAAATGAATGAATGAATGAATGAATGAATGAATGAATGAATGAATGAATGAATGAATGGAAGTTCAGGGAATGTTCCATTTCAATAAAACCCAATTCCAAGACTATGGGGTTCCCTGGACACCTATTTTGATGAGATCATTTTTTGGGAATTTGTTTTTTTTTTTTAATTTATGCTTTTATTTTTCATCTCAGTGACTGGGTATTTCTTCTCTCTAGTGCTGAGGTGCACAGCTAGCTTTCTGTTTTTGTTCCAATGGCTGGTTAAAGCAAAGCCCTCATACCAAAGTCTAGGTTTGTGATTCCATCTTCATTAATACTAAAGATTTTATGCATGTACACACGTGCACATACCCCCCTAGATTTATATGTACACTCCATTATTTATATGTACACTGTACAAAGAGAGCACGCTGAAGACTTTTGAACAAATGCTTTTTTCCCCAGCCTCTTGACGCAAATTCTTTACTGCACTGTGCCCCAATATTATTTTTCATAAGTCAGGAAACGTTTTCCATATGTTTTGCCACACTAGTCAAAGGGAGCCTGCAGCTGTACTTGGGGTACTTTATCATGTTCAAGCTGACTTTGAAGCACAGACCCCTCCTGGTGACAGTGACCATGCGAAAGATCATAACAACACATGGTTTGGCATGTTCTTGTTCTCCGTTTGTGTCAAGGCTCCCCCGCGTGATATTTTTTTTAGAAAATAAAATAAAAATGGCCTCACAGGTTCGAGCAAAAAATGGACAATAAATGAACAGCTGAAGCAATAAACAGAAAGGCTGGTGTGTATCTTATTTACTGTCCTCTCAGACGCGAATCCAGGTGTAAGGCCATTCTAACACAACATACCAGCCGAGAGACTCTGACAGAAATAAGCAGGCCCGTTGGGGAGGTTGAAGGGCACTGAAGCTGCAGTGAGCTGAAAATGCCAAGAAAGGAAAGACTAAAGCACACATCCACTCTGTGTCCTGTTCCTTGTGAGTCAGCCCTATTGACATCAGTGGGATTGAGGCTGCAATCCGAACCAACTTTCCAGCACTGACATAGCTGTCCCAATGGGGCATGTGCTGCATCATGCAGTGGAGTAGTAGTTATGGAGGCCTCCTCAAGGTAAAGGAATGCTTGTTCCCTTACCTTGGAGCTGCATTGCCTGTACCTCCGGTGCTGGAAGGTTGGTTAGGATTGCACCATGACTCCTGGGCCAAATGGGCATAGGCTGCCATTGCATATGCCACCAAGCAAGCTAATGTAAAGGGGGGAAGAGATGCTTTTTCACAAGCAGGACGAACCCCCTGAATACAGAAGGGAGTTGGGATCCAAGCCATTTATGATTGTGGTACTTCTAGAAACAATATGCTATGTCAAACACAGAAGTCAATAGTCCGTAAAAATAGGCTTGCTGCAATACATGGGAAATACGTGTTATAGGTAATTCTGAATTTAATGATGTTCCCTTTTCGAAATATGTAGTTAGTTTGACATAAGCCTGTTGGGGCAAAACAGTTGCTGTAAGTTAGATGCACTTTCCATTCTGTACATACAGTAAGTATGTTCTATTTCATGTTTTTCAACAGGCTAGAGAAACATTGCTCTGGTTATAACAACTTATATATCAGGGTGCTGGTGAATTTATGTCACACAGAGCACAATCCTAACCTGGAGTTACGCTGACACTGTTAGGCCAGCAAAGTTTGGCTGACATAAGGGCAGTGATGTCATTCAGGGGGAACGGACCAGAACGGGCGTTCCGGATCCTAACGGGCTCCGTGGCTGGTTCCGGGTTCCTGACAAGTGCCAATCAAAAGTGAGTTCCTGTTCCTAAATCATTTGAATGACACCACTGCATAAGGGCCACTATAAAGTGCATTTGGACCACACTTGGAGTCAGGGAAGTCAGGGATGACAATGAAAATTGGCATTCTTGTCTGCAGCAAATGCACAACAATGAAACATCCCTGACAGAAAGCAAGATGAGGACAAAATATGATGTAAAAGCACTGAACTAAAAACACAAATTAAAAAAACACTCACTTGAAAATTCAAACTCCTCAGAATTTGAAAATTTAAATTCCTCAGAGTAAGAGTAAGGTAAGGTCTGCAGTTAGCAAGAGTAAAGTCTGCAGTTTCCAAGATGGCTGTTCCCAGCTTTCTGCAACCCACCTGACATCAGGTTGTGACTCACTCAGTAGGTCCTGACCCACAGTTTGAATAACAGTGGTGTATAAAATGTGAATAAATAAATTTTATTGTATAGGAGGTGTCAAACATTTATGGGCCCCAGGTGTCAAATGGCCTAGCAACGCCACTGGGAGTGGTGAGCTTTGAAAAGGAGGGAGTAGGATCCTGCGTTCCATTGCTGCCATATCCACCCCTCCCCCAGTTCCCCCCTCCCCATCCACTTCCTGCCCTACTAGGTCTGATGGATGCAGTGGGGACCGGCAGCGGAACTGCAGCCCCACCATCCCTTGCGGCACTGCTTGAGGAGTGGCCACTGATCAGCGCCAGATGCACCATCAGCAGCCATTTTACAACAGAAATCACTTCCGAGGAACGCATAGGGGAGGATGGCGCCTCCCCATGTGCAAGGGCACAAAAGCAAGCAGCCGGCCTGCCTGCTCCAGCGCTGCTTAGGATTCCGCTGCCCGAGAGTGGTCCAAGCATACTTACAGTGGCCCTTGCTGGCCTAACTCCAGGTTAGGATTGCACCTTTACGGCAGTGGATCATAAAATCCACCGCTGTAGACCCATGATAGGATTGGGCCTTTAGTTTGATAGGATCCTGCTCTTCCTTCCAAGAACTGGTACTTCCATTTCAGTGGCATCAGAACCTTGTGATGACATTTAAGACCACCTGGTGATCTTAAAACTAGCCCAGCTTCAGCACTATGCAAGCTTCCATATAATAGTGATGTTAGATGCTATATCAGGGAGAGCACGTAAGATATATTTAGCATGAATCAAGGTATTTCTTTTACTTTAAAAAAAAACATTTAATATCCATGCATTCTTATTTTAAGAGCAAGATTCTGTGGTTCTTTTGTAAGGGCAAACAGCATGAAGGTCACTTAAAAATTAGGGTGGATATTTATTGAGGGAAAAAATGGTCCTTTTTGTTTGTTTGCTACTGCAGCGGCTGATCATAAATGCTTTGTGCTTTACTTCTTTCTAAACTGGAAGAAAGAGCATGAAGAACAGATGATTGACAGGCAACTTGCACTGAAGAAGACAAACCAGACCAGACAGTCTATCAGAAATTGTCTGACCACTGACAGATGTGTGGAAATGAATCCAAGAAAACCCTCTGTATTGGCTGCAGCCTCTGCCAAACAGCCAGATGTGGCGAGTGAAGAAAGTTCTTTCAGTAATTTGGCCTCCAGGTTTCTCGACAGTCAGAGAACAAAGAGAAGAGCGGCTCGTTATTTTAGTAGAACAAATAACATCTTATCACTTCATGTTGAAGTCATTTGTAATTCTCCTTCCATTCAGTACGTTATTTCTGCAAGTCAAAGCTGACCGCGTAGCTTTGTGCAGACTCCACCAGCTTTGCGAATGTTCCCGGAAGCCCCATCATTATTTATGGCCAGATTTTTGAAATGAGCACAACATCCTGAACTGATTTAGCAACTCACTTAGGTGCCTAAATGGTAGCAGAGTGCGCTTGAAAATCTGGACTTACATGTGGGTGACGGAGCCCTTCCAGAGACTTGTTCGTGCATTCGCCACAATTCATGGAGACCGTAATGTATGCACCACAGTTTGCAACCAGAACATCCTCACTTTTGCTCCAGCCCCACCCCAGCCCCATTCTTCAAACAAACCCAACTGGCAAGTTTCCACTGCTAACCTCAGCGTCAAGCTGACTGCGTGCTGGAGGGCGGTGCATGGACAAGGCCATTCAGGGCCTGGTTTGCTTAATCTTCTGCATTGGTTGCTTCTGATACAGGCTTGGACCAAAATCTCATAGTGGAAGACTTTCCACTATGCACCATGCACCATGAAAGCAAGACCACAATGCACCATGTAAGCAGCCCCTCCCACTTTCCATCTGAGCCATTTGGGGCAGTGCCAATAATGCACAAGAGATGCAGCTTGGTTCGGCAAGTACATGCCCTGTGCTATAGGAGGGGCCACTTACATGGCATGCTGTGCTGCCTGGAGTACTTACTGCACCGCCTGCCTCTGGCTATGCCGTTGATATAATAATAATAATAATAATAATAATAATAATAATAATAATAATAATAATAATAATAATAATA
>JAJKFI010000003.1:43787008-43833913 GCA_029204185.1 Lerista edwardsae | reverse complement strand
CACACACACACACACACACACACACACACACACACACACACACACACTTACTTTAACAAGAACACTAATGCTCTTTTTGATGGCCATCTCCTGGTAAGCACTAATTTTTACTCCCAAGGAAATTCCCCTCCCCCAAATAAATTACCTAGGATCTGAACTATTCTATGGAAAAAAAAGTTGGTCACCAAAGCTGCTCACCACTGCCTTCAAACCTTTATTGTTAAAAGAGTGTTAAAAGCCAGCTGTTCTGCCATGACTACAGATTCCCTTCCCCCAACCGTTCCCCCAACCGTTCCCTTCTCCCAACTGTTAAAACCAATGGGATTGAAGAACATGAATGAAACAAGAACCCGGGCGAATGTGATTTTACTGACTGAAGAACAAAATGAATTACATGTGTACAAATTCAACTGAAGAGAACAAAATGTGTCTTGTGCACCCTTATTTGCTAATTCCCAGATCTTGCTAATATGGCACAAGCTCAAAAAAAAATCCAGTTGACAAAAGGACAAATCCTCAAGGGACGTTTCTGGCTGATTGTCATGAAGATGAGTAAAGTTTAGTCATTGTTTCTAGAAAGGACAATTAAAATTATTTTTCCCTAGTATATTTTGAGAGCATGTAATGTAAAATAAGAAAATTCTTTTTTTAAAAAGAAATTGATTGCAGCTAAGCTTATTTTCTTCCTACAGCCAGATCAGTAAATTGTAAGGGTGCAATCCTAATCTGGAGTTAGGCTGGCACAATTAGGCCAGCAAAGTTTAGCTGGCACAAAGGGCCACCATAAAGCACCTTTGGACCACTCTCGGAGTCAGGGAGGATGGCGCACATCTGTGTGCTAGCCTCTCTTGACTCTGAGAGCGGTTCAAACATACTTCATGGTGTCCCTTGTGCCAGCCAAACTTTGCTGGCCTAACTGTGCCGGCTTAACTCCAGGTTAGGATTGAACTCTGAAACAGAGTTCAGCACCAGTGATGGAATGTGTGCTGCATGCTATGGGCTGGAATGTGACCAGACAGCCCAGGTGGGATACGTAGAGAGGATTTTTACTTGTCCCCAATTGGTCTCCTCAGACCCACACCTGCTCTTTAGCTGACCCTGGTGACCATGGGGAGCGGGGATCTGGGGTGGGAAGAGAATTAAGATCCAGTGTGCACACTCCCACCCATGGCCTGGTTTGCTTCCTGCCCCAATCTGCCTCTGCCCCCCCCCCCCCGATTTACCCATGCAACCACCTTACCACCAGCAGCAGAGGTTCTGCTGGCTGGTGTCACCCACATGCAACCTCCAGGGCTTTGCACTGGTGGCAGTGGAGGAGGAGGAGGAGGCTGGAGGGCTACTCAGGAGAAAGGGATATTTTTCTCCACACCTCAAGTAAAGCTCTTGCCTGCCCAATGGGACTACTCAGATCTGTACCAGCTAAATTACTGGTGCAAATCCGAACAACTACATGCAAAGCTGCCAGGCCTGGGAAGGGTGTTGTCCCATTTCCATTCCACCCTCCCCTGCCCTGTTCCACTTCCTCTCCACCCCCTTTCCACATTTCCACTGCCCTCCCCAACCCTGCACCGCTTGGTGGAATATTCCCCACTGCTGGTGGCCTTTCTTTGTGGATACAGCACTCAGAGGCGGATCTACAGGAAGGGCAAAGCTCTAAGTGTTGCAAGAAGTCTTACCCTGTCATGTAAGTCCCTCCTCCCCCTTGCTGCTGTAGCCAGTAAGCAACACCAAGATGTGGCTTTTCCCTGTGAGGATTGGCGAAAACGGTGCAGGAGAGGAGTGATTTCCACTGCAAGGTAAGGCCTCTTGCAAAACGTAGAGCTTTGCCCTCCCTTCGATCTGCCTCTGACAGCACTTGTGCAATAGTGCAGGCTTAGAATAGCAAATGAAGGATCATAAAACCTGGCAGGACAAATTGAATACAATAGTTTGCCTCCACCATGATTTTGACTCCAATTGCAGTTCCCTGATTTTAAATGGAAAAGAATCCCTTCCAGTTGATTGCAACAGAAACCACTTCTTCATTTGAAAATGATAGATGGGAAGGAGCGATTGGGATCAAAACTGTGGCAGAAGCAAATTACTGAAGACCTGGTGATTTTGCTTGGTTTCCACACACACCACTTGCTATTTATTTTTAAAGCTAACAACGCAACAGGTGAAGACACACAATTAAGCACACAACCTTATACCGGCTGCATTTGTGCCTGTTCAACTACTGTCAACTGCAGAGAGAGACCATATAAGAAATAACAATGTCCATGACCTATGTTAGAGCATCAGAAATCTAAGAGACACATGGCATGTCTTTATTTAACTCATGTTTGAGTTCCAAAAGATCCCAAGGGCAGCTTACTGACAAATGTTGAAAATGTTGAAAACAATGTAAATGTTTGTTGGAAACAATATAAATGTAAATCAAATGAGAATGAGAATGATCATGAAAGTCTAATAGATGTAGCAGCAGCATCAACAAAAGGTGAAAGCATTGTCTTACCTACCTACCTACGTTTAGACAGATGAAAGACATTGAGATTGGGGGGGGGGTGCTTGATGGGATCACTTACCTGCAGAGAAGGCCATTCACCAGGTCAATCAAGGCAATTTCAATTCTCAAACCAGACTGCAAGACAGACTGCAGGATTATAGATATTTACCACTACTACCACTGCTGCTGTTGCTGCTGCTGCTACTAGTGGTGGTGGTAGTGGTAATGTTCTGTTACTACTACTACTATCACAAATGTGGCTGTTGTTACTACTACTACTACTAGTGGTGGTGTATTGCCACCACCTCCACCTTGACCTTCTCTTCTTTGTAGTAAAGCACTAAAACAGAGTTTTCTACCAGTCCTACATTTTTTCAGAAGTTTTTTTTTATAATAATAATTTAAGTAAAATTTAAATACAAATAAAAACCATTTATTATAGTTGCTTCACACCGTTCATTCAACAAATCCTGGGTGTGGCATGCATAGATAACCTTCTTTTCACTTCATAGTTACCTTATGAACTATGTAAGGCAGTTTTGTTAGTCAACAAATGATTTCCAGGGACACCTAGCGAACATCAGAAGTTCCCACTGTGTAAACTGTTCACTGTTGCTGAAAGATCACATACACACACACACACACACTCAGAGTGCAATAGGCCAGCAAAGTTTGGACGACACAAGGGACTCTATAAAGTATGTTTGGACCTCGGAGTCAAAGAGGCAAGCACACAGATGTGCACCATCCTTCCTGCCTCAGAGTGTGGTCCAAAGGTGCTTTACGGTGGCCCTTGGGCTGGCCTAACTGTGCCGGCCTAACTCCAGGTTAGGATTGCGCCCTCAATCATCTAATGTGTATTATGATTAGAATCTGCATTTTAATTAAGCTTTACAAATGAGTGGACTACAGCGTCTAACCCTTGACATGTCCACTTTGCATTTTCCATGGCTTTCCACCTATTTAATTAGGTGCCATTAAATAAAGGAAGATTGCCTGGAGTCTTGTCCAGCAGCCCTTTTTGGGGAAGCTCGGCAAGCGGCTTGTCGCCCTTTGTTCAAACAAAGAGCGCATTTGCCTTCTGTGCTTCCCATTTCGAAAAGCCTCGAGAGGAAACTTGCCTCCAGCGATAGCTGCCTAACTCGTCCACGTCCATCTTCTGGGTGTCACCTGCTAAGGTAAGGAGTCTGGAAAAGCCTGGACACTGTACGTATGGGTGGCCTTCTGTTGACGGCAGACAAAGGCAAAATCCTCTGGATTACCTGAAGATATCATATAACACACAAGATGGAGTTACTATTATTCTCTTCTAAGACGTATTGTGTTTCCCTTGGGCAGAAGAAAGAAATGCAGCCAATCCTGGGAGGGCAGGTCCTATTAAAGATTTATGCAAGCCTGAATTATTTGGCTTTAAACTTCTTCTTTTTCCATTTTTTAATAAGAGGGATGCTTTCTTTAGGCAGTGCAACCTGAAGGAGATGGTATCGCCAGTAATCCTTGGCTTAGGCAGAGAGCTTCTAAATGGATTGAATTAGGTGCAAGATGGAGCTGTTTGATTTTTCTCTGCACACCTTTTTTTTTGTTGTTTGTGCTTTTAAAGATTCATTGCCAAATTTCCCACTAAAGCAGCGTTTGAGGTGGGGCTTAAAATTGTGTAAACTTCCTCCTAGGCCTTTTCCTTCAATGAACTCGTAGGGAGATGGCTGAAGTGTGTAAATGTTATCTGAACACATTTTCCTTTGATTTTAATTTTTTTATTTTTGCAATTAGGATGCGGTCCTAAAAAACAGAATTGTGGAGGGCAGGGAGTGAGGACATCCCAAGTAATGGCAAAGCATTAGCAGACTTGACTCATAGAATTTTTGATGTTAATTGTTTTGGCAGTAACTCAGGACGCAATCCTAACCTAGAGATAGGCCGACACAGTTAGGCCAGCCAAGTTTGGCTGGCACAAGGGCCACCGTAAAGCATGTTTGGACCACTCTCGGAGTCAGGGAGGATGGTGCACGCCTGTGTGCTGGCCTCTCTGACTCTGAAAGTGGTCCAAACATACTTTACGGTATCCCTTGTGCTGGCCAAACTGTGCTGGCCTAACTGTGCTGGCCTAATTGCAGGTTAGGACTGTGCCCTCAGTGCAGCCCTGAAACAGTACCTTCAAAACTCAAGATCCTTCAGGAAATAGTTTTTGTTTTTTATTGCACTAACAAGGCAATACAACCACCACCCCTTCGGCCAAGGCAAGCCACTTGCACCAGCCAAGTGTAGTGCACATGCCGTGAAGCACGTATGTGCCAGAGCAAGGTACACTGTGTCAACACACTGGCAGCTGTGTTCACACAGGTGCGCTGGAGCGAGCCGTGGGTAAGCTGTTCCTGCCAGTGCAGGGGCTTTTCTGGGTGGGGGGAGGGTGGGGGGGGGTGGAACGGGGGGGGGGGTAGGGCATCCCAGCAGGCGGGGCAACCCAGGCCGGGGGATGGAGATGTTCTTAAAGTGGAGAAGGAGAGGGCGAATGGAAGAAAAGACATCCAATGCTGGCTGCAATCATAGCCCCGCTTGCCTGCCTCTCCTTGTTCTCTGTTTTAAAAATGGCGGAGGAGGACAGCAGCCCCCCCCCCAGAAAGGCATGGGGAAGCTCTGATGGCTACAGCCACCACTGGAGCTTTCTCCTGCCCCTCCTTAACACAAAATTTAAAAGATCTTCCACTTACCTCTACTACAGACATAAATAATAATATTTTCTATTACCTTATTTCATACAATATTTTTTGACCTTTCTATTAAATCCACCTCTTTTCCTCCAAATCCACAGGTATACAATTCATTATTATCTGAGCCTTGCAAAAAGACCATAAATGGCTTCCAGTCAAAAATAAATCTATTGTCTTCTCTCTTATGAAGGACGTCAATATTGCCACCTCAGCTCCAACATCTTTGCCAACCAGGCTTCTACTGTAGGTGTACTGGAGCATTTCCACTTCTGAGCATACGATAAACTCACAACTGCTATCAAAGGGCAGGCACATATCCGAGTAAACCCCTGGGGGCCATGGTGCAGCTGAGCAGGTAAGCTCAACATTTCATTTACTTGCTTCTCCATCAGTCCCCGACCAACTCACAGCATACAACGGAACTGGTGCAAGCACCATGGCAGTGGGGAATAGGACTGGCCCATCTGTGACATCACTAATTACGCCACCCGCATGGAGACACTGCCTTGCAAAAGCGATGCCTCTGCATGACCTTCTTCTACCCGCTCCTAAGGTGACTACTCAATCTGCTGAAGCATCATTAACATTGAAGACGGGCAGCCCTATCCTATGCTGCCCAGGCACTGGAGAGGTAGCGGTATCCAAATGATTACCACTAAATCCTACCCGTGTCAGGCAGGTGCCAGAATCACCTCGGCAGAAAGGGAAATTCGTCGCCTTCCCCCGGAGTAAGGGCACAAGCCTACCACTGGGCCTCCTCAAGTCTGCACTGGTTATTTTGCCAGCGCAGACTGGAGAGCTTCTGTGTTGGAAGCCCGACATGGAGGTTGGGAATCTAGCAGTGGAAGCCACCTCCAGTGCCAGCCCCGCACTCTGCCCCTCCTCTCCCAGTTCGGCCCTCCCCGCTCACCTTGAAAAGTGTGCACCACCAGTGGTGGTGTTCTTTACCACCCGCTGGCTCCAAGTGACGGCCCCCAGGTGCTGAGGACTGCTGCTGGGCCGGTGGTGGGGTACGGTCTTACCGCCAATGGTGGAAGTGTCTAAAGGCATTTTTACGACACCAGCACCAGAAGCACAAGTGTACCCCCGGTGCTGTGGGCCATAGGATTGGGCCAAAAGTCTGGAACCCAGGTTATAACAACAACCTATAGACAACCTATAGAAGTCGGACATTTGTACCTAGTAGATTCCCTGTAAAGAGTTTTTACCTGTGTCAGGACCGTATCTAATCATTTCAGCATCACACGGACTCTTGCCTTCGGTCTTGTCTTCTCACTGCTTCCCTACATACACGGTCAGTAAGGAAAAGTAACACAGGGTTGAGCCCTAAGTTGATTCGGCATTCCCGCATGTGAACTTGCAGAAGTCTTTTCCCTAAAGGACTGTGAACATGAGGTTACTGAGCTAACAGTGATCCAGTTACTGCAGCACAATAAACAACGGAGCCATGGGCAGGAGAAGGGGCACTATGCAGCCTGCCATGCACAGTATTTCTGCTGAAAGGTGTCACTAATATCTTTGTGTGAACAGAGCTCAGGATCAAATATTTTCTTTTTTGTCCCCAATCAATGGGCTTCGTTTCTACAGAAAAATAGAAGAAGAAGAAGAAAAAAACACAAACCACCACAACTTATTTTTTTCTTTCTCCAAGTTGATGCAAGAGCCTATTTGTGTGGCTCCGGTTGCCGAGCAACTGTGATCTCTTCACTAGGTCTGACAGTTGCTTTTTTCTCTCTCCTCGAGAGCAGAGAGGCAAGAAAGACATATTGATCCTCAACATATTATCAGATCTTGTCACACACACTTGCAGAGCCTGATCGCCTCTAATAATGTTGCTCGAGGCTCACTTTCCACATGATTGAACGGTTACAGTTAAAACTTGGGGGGGCGGGGCGGGGAAATGCATTGTGTGGTTATGTGGGACTGGGAAGAAATGTGCAGCTATCATTTAAACTATGAGGATGCTTTCCCTCCAAAACTAACTTGGTCAGTTGGCATGTTTTTCTGTGCTGAAAATAGCTCCATTGTGAAACTGGAGCTCACTTCCTGTTTTGTGTCAAACAGGAAGTAATCTTTGACTTTAAAACGGAATAGTTTTCATCATTGGGGAGGCCCGCAGACATGGCAGTGGGCCTCCACAACCCTTATGGACCCTCCAGGAAATGACCCCTCTTTCAGGCTCTGTGGTGGGTTGCAGCCCACTATTTGAAGAACACTACCCTATATGATGGACTTTGTAAATATTGGACACTGTCAGTTTTCCAAGGTCTATAGAGGACCATCAAATATTTATTTTACAGAGCTCCCTTGGCAGTGCCGAGGGATCTCTGTAAGGCAGGTAAATGTCCTGGAAATATTACATTTCTTCCAGGGATCGCTCTGCACCGCTGGTCCACTTTCTTAAAGAGCCCAGGTTGACTGGAGAACAGGGTACAGCATTACCGACGGGGCCCTGGGGGGTAGGTAAGCAGGGATGTCCAACTAGTTTCATACAGTGGGCCAAATAACATTCATGCCCCCTGTTAAGGGCCAGAAGTGGCATCATTAAGCGGGAAGTAACATAATTAAGAAGACGATTGCCAGAAATCAGCACAAAAACTCATTAGCTGCAAATGACAGGAGAGAAAATGTGCAAATCTTGTTCATAATTTCCAGGTATGAGAGAGCCCAATTGTCACACTGGGAGAGCCCAATTATAATGGGGGGGGCAGAGAAATTCCTTCTGGGGGCTGTTTTGGGCCCATGAGCCTTATATTTGACACCCCTACCTTTGAGGAAACCCCCAACCACAGAAACCCTGCCAAAGAAACCCTGCCAAGTAAGGTAAAGATTAATGGGGGGGGGGAGAGACTTTAATCCCAAGGCCAATTTTCATGGGCTTTGGCATCTTGTCTGAAAGGGATCTCTCATATGGTGTTGGGTGACATAGGCTGAGGGACGGTGACTGGCCTTGGGGTGTCCAGGGAGCTTCATGGCTGAGTGGGGATTTGAACCTGGTTCTCTCCACATCCAGCCTGACAGTTAGCACCTACACCACTTCCCCAGTTGCATTTATTCCCCAGTTGCAACTGAATCAGTGGTGTTCATCACATCCTGTGTGTCAAACCTCTCATCATGTTTCAGGTGAGGAAGGAATTTTCCTGCCTGTCAAATATCCTAGTTGGCTTCCCTGCCTTCATTTCTGCTTTATTTTCTATTTATTTTCTGTTTGGAATTTTCCGATTGGCCCCTTTATAGAAAATGCATTGCCTCTTTCCCTGCAATTAACTATGTGCAGCATACACAGCGAAGAAGAAGCGCATCGTTTTTGCCACTGAGTAATCTGTATTATAATTTGTTGTGACATGCTGTGGCTAGACATAAAGACTGCACTTAATTTATGTTTATTCATTTTACATCTTGACATTGCACCCAGAAGCCTGGGGTATTATCATTTAATCTTGGTGGAGCACTTTAATTGCTTGATTGCTTTTACGTTTGAAGTGGACTATGCGTATCAGGCATCCTCCGCGCTAAACCCAAGAATCTGATTCTAATTTGTGGAATAAACAACTTAGCTTACAATATATTTATGTCTCTATATTAACACTGACCCCCCCCCGCCCCGACGCCCATGTGACAGTATTTAGCAAGCTGAGAATGGAGAAAAATAACACAAGGGTCAAAATGGTCATCCTTATTAAAACGTTGCATATACACAACAATGGTCAGACATGGGGCTAAATACAAATTTGTTTGTTTGTTTGAGAGATTTCTACCCGCCTTTCCTCTACCAAGGCAGATGCCCAAGGCAGCTTACAAGGGGAAAAAACACAGTACATAAAATAATAAAACAATAAAATAAGTATAAATAAAAACAGTGAGAAAAAATCGTCGGAGGGGGGAGAACTATTTACAATGCAGGTTGTGCTGCAGAGGTACAAGAGGCAGACATGTCCACATCAAACGCTAGATGAAACAGAAAAGTATTGAGCCCACGCTGAAATGCCCTGAGAGAGGAGGAAGATCTTAGATCCCACTGGTAGGGAGTTCCATAATTGCGGTGCCACTACCAAGAAGGCTCACCCTCACACCGCCAATTCCCTAACTTAGGAGAAGGAGGGTGCAGGAAGGACCCCTCAGATGACCTAAGAGGGTGGGCTGGAATGCAAGAGTGAAGGTGGTCCCTTAGGTAACCTGGACCTGAACTGTGAAGATGAATTTGCCCTAGAGAAGGTGAGGAACTATGGCTAATGCCCCAATCCTATCCCCCGCCATTCGTGCAGATGAAGCCATGCCAAGGAGGTGCCTGTTGTATATAATGGTGGTGGGGATGTGATCAGTAGGCATCCTCAAAGGGAATTTTAGTTCCTTTACCTCAAGGTAAGGCCCCTGTTGCCCCTATGGTCCTGAGGAAGCATGTTGGCTGGCCGGGATGCATAGGCTATCATCTGCACCATTGCAACAGAGATCCACTCCTGTCCCCCCCCCCACCACACATCTCCAGGTGGCCCCAACCCAATGCACCAGCTTACAGCTGCTGGGAGATCTAGGAGAGCCAGGGCCACTTGCAGTTTATAGCAGTGGCCCAGTAGTGCACTGCATTTTACAACAGCACCAATGACATTGTGTTGCCAGAACATAAATTCCTGCAGCACCGTTGGAGGGATCGAATAGGGCAATTGATGACATTTTGTCGGGGGAAAGAAGCTTTTAAAAAGTATGCTAGACCTGACACTCAATTCGACCATTAATGAAGTGACATACATGGTATGGTCTTTGTGGAACTGAACCACTTTGGGATGCAGCTGGAGAATCACATTTGAATAAAGTGGCCTATTTTAAGGGCTCCCAGCATGCACAAGAGGTGATGGAAGGAAAAAGTCACTGAGACCTCCCTGCCCCTAACACACAGATCAGTCCCCCTGTTGGATGGGAGGAGCAGAGGTTTCTATCCTGCCAAACATCTGTGCAGAAAGGAAAGAAGGTGCGGGAGATTCATAGATCTATGGTTGCACATACATCTGTATCTTCTTCTTCAAACCCTCCTGATCCATTCAGAATGTAGAAAGTTTTGCAATCAAATTCTTTATAAAGATACCAAATCCTAAGCAGCTGAGCATGCTTTATTGCATGAAGGTTTTCATCAGCCATTTAAATCACAACTCACCCACAAGGATTGTGGGGTGAGGGCTGGGAAAGGAGAAAGAAATAAAATTAATTTGAATGAGTTTCTACTATCTGCACATCGCAAGTAATGAAAAGTGATTTTTCATCAGGCATCAGAGGTCAGGTCCTGTTGATTAAAAACTGCACGTGTATGTTTTGTCCTACACCTGCAGGCCTTCTTGAAGTCCTTGTCATTCTTGACTTTGGGAAATTGTAGCTACAGAGTGGAAGCATTTTGACAGCATGGTTGTCATACAAGGTTGTATATCAAAAGGCTATGTTGATCAGCCCAATCTTCTATATATATAAAAAAGGGTGTGTGTGTGTGTCTGTGTGTGTGTGTGTGTGTGTGTGCATTCAGAGCATAGCTCTGAAACGCCTGGAGCGATTGACACCAAACTTGGTACACATATGCCTTACGATCTGGAAAGAAATACTGCGGGGGTAAGACACCCCTAGCACCCCTAGGGGTGGGGGTGTGAAGGGGGTGCCATGTAAAAATGATCAAAACCGGCCAACATTAGTGTCAAATCCATAGTTTTTGGGGTAGCCGAAATGAACGGTGACACTCCCGATGCCATTAAAGTCCAAGTTTGGCCCTCATCGGCATGGGGGGTGAGAAGGGGTGCAAGGTACAGTGCTTGGAAATAGAACGTCTGCAGCACACTGATGGTAGTGTAGAGGACCCCATCTGATTTCAGATTTCACAATTCATCCCACTTCTAGAAATACTGTGGGGGTAAGACACCCCTAGCACCCCTAGGGGTGGGAGTGGGAAGGAGGTGACATGTAAAAATAATCGAAAACGGCCGATATTGGTGTCGAATCCATAGTTTTTGGGGTCGTTGATGCCATTTAAGTCCACGTTGGGGGGTGAGAAGTCCATCGGCGTGGGGGGTGAGAAGGGGTGAAAAATAAAATGTCCACATTAGTGTCAAATCCATAGTTTTTGGGGTCGCTGAGCTGATTGGTGACAGTCCCGATGACATTTAAGCCCAAATGTAGTCGAATAGAACGAATAGAACTCTGTAGAACCTTCTAGAAATTTTTAGAAATCATTATGCCCCGGTCTTGGACTACAATCAAATACTTGCCATGTTACCAGGTGTAGTCACTGAATACAAGTCTATCGATACCGTAGTAGATGCCTATGAGGTCGTCAATTTCCCATCAGACTTCCTAAACTCACTTGATCCGGCTGCATTGCCACCACATCGTCTTTTACTTACAGTGGGATCTCCAATTATTCTACTACGGAACCTTGACCCGCCAAAACTTTGCAATGGCACGAGGCTGTGTGTCAAGAAGATGCTGGGTACTGTAATTGAAGCGACTATCTTAACAAGACAGGGAGAGGGTGAAACAGTTTTTATCCCACGGATAACACTCATTCCAACGGATCTCCCTTTTAACTTTAAGAGATTGCAATTTACAGTGAGACTTGCATTCTCGATCACGATCAACAAGTCACAGGGGCAGTCTATTAAGTACTGCAGAGTGGATTTGAGATCGCCATGTTTCTCCCACGGACAACTTTATGTTGCTTGCTCAAGGGTGGGTTCACCCAAGAATTTATTTATTCCTGCTCCTGGAGGTGAAACTAAAAATGTTGTTTATAATCAAGTTCTGAGTTAAATTAATATTATAGTGAATTTGTAAAAGATTTTACTTTATAATTTTTATACTGTACTTATACTTTTAATTTCCTGCACATAAAATTACTTCGATTTTATACTAGATATAATTCATTCCTTTTCCTGTCTAATAGAAGCTTGGGATACATAAATACCCGGGCAACGCTGGGTAAGGACAAGCTAGTAAATCAATATTCTTTGCTATAATACTAACGAAAAAGGTGTTGGCAAAAATGTCCCTTGCCCTGACTATGAGACAGCCAGAAATCCTGGCTCAAATTATCCCAAGCAAAGAGAGTAGCAAAAATAAACAGGTTGTCAGTAGGCTTAGGGAATTCTTGTGCTGTGTACAACTTCAAGTGAGCCAAAATAACCAGCACATATTGAATAACTGTTTTCTCTCCACTGGTGTTCAAACTCTACAGAGATGTCTCCGTAATTACAAACAGGGCAATGCAGTTGTGCTGAGACGAAACAGGTTTTTATGATTAAGAAACCATAAAACAAGGAGTGGAGATGTTCTTCAAAGACCTCCCCCTTCCCCCCCCACCTTTTTCATCAAAGGTGTTAACACATGTAAATTGAAGTTTTCTGTGCATTTACTCAACATATTATTTATAGCGTTAGTTAAGTGCTTTACAAAAAATCAAATTAAAAGAGAAGCGTGGGTGGAAATAACAAGAATAGTTACATGAAATGCTAGTATGTGGTTTCCCAGTGGTTTCCACAGCCCCGCAATGAGTTGCCCAACTGTGTTGCACAGACAGCACTCTGAAATAGGCACATTGAACACTCATCTGTGTGTCATGATAAACAATAAATAGGAAGTGTTATCATTTCACTGCTTAATCTAAGGACCGCTAAGGGTAATCCTTAAATTTTTTTTTTTGTTTAATCTACCAGATATTGCATATAACATTTTTTCACAGTTTAATAAACTACCCTTTTGTCAAGGAATTCAAGGCAGTGTACATGGTTCCACTCCCTCTTGTTATCCTCACAAGGTAGTTTAGGCCAGTCACACAGCCAGAGGGGGGAGTGTGGTAAGTGCTACAGGTGCCACAATGCACCGTGTAATTAGCCCCTCCCACTCACTATCGGAGACCTTCTGGGCAGCTGTCTGGGCAGCCCTTTTGTCCAAGAGAGCCATTCAAGGCAAATCAGAATTCAAGGCAACTCATTCAAGGCAACTCAGAATGGCTCAGATGGCGAATGGGAGGGGCTGCTAACATGGTGCATTGCAGTGCCTGCAGAACTTACCCTCTGGCTTTGCTACTGGTTTAGACAGACAGAGTGACTGACCCAAGACCACCAGTCTAGTGTACTGACTAACTATTTTGCACACAGACAACATTATTGTATTTGAGACTTATAAGGATATGAGAGTCATTTTTGTGCTCTAGGGAAGTGTAGTTCTTTGAAGAGTGGGAATAGAAACATCCAGCATCCTCACCGAACTCAAGATTCCTTTGGGGAAACAATGACAATTAAATTGTTATAAAACTGAGATGGCAGTTGTGGCCCCAGCAGAGGTGTACCTAGAAGGGGACAGCACTAAGCCACTCCCCCTCTTTTGCAACCAGCCACTCCCCCTCTTCTTCAGAGCCATGCGTAGCCAACGCAGCCTCATTTTTGCTCTAGCCAATGGGAATGGCTCAAAAGAGGAGGGGGAGCGGCTGCTGGCAAAACTTAGTGCTGTGATCTCCCTCTAGGTCCAGTTCTGAAGGCTGGGATGGGAGACTGCCTGGGAACCAGCTAGATCATCTTGAGTTCCATGATGGAAGTGAAGTGGAAAATAAATAGTGTAGAAATGCCCAGAAAACTAAAAATTGGAACCTTGTTCTATCAACCTCTGCTGATCACAGAAAGTAAGAGATCAGAAAGAACAATAGTCTGTCCTTCTTCCAAACCCCAAAACATTTCTGACGCCTTTGAAGGAGCCTTCCAATACAGAATTGAGCCATACTAACTAGCCTGTTGCTGGCCAACTAATCCCAAACTGTCCTGAACTCATTTCCTAAATCAGCAAGCCCTTAATTCTTATGAACTACAAAAGTTCCCCAAAAAGGTAACCCAAAGGTGTGTCATTTCCTTGCACTTGAATCTGACGTGGATAAAGAAAAAAGTACCCTTTTTTCTGAAATGAGTGCAACTGAAATGAGTGCAATTATTCAAGTTTGAAATCACTTTTCTTGTCACTTTTTTCAGTCCTGAATATTCACCTTCATGGTATAAAACACTCTGTAATGCTTTTTATTAGCATACTTTTGTTTTTGAAAAGGCTTGTTCTGAAGACCTTCAGAAGGCAAGTTCACAACAGAACAGGAGGAAAAGCAATTCATTGTTCAAGTTCTCCTTTCAGTTTAGCCAACACTTTTTGAGTGTAATCCTAACCTGGAGTTAGGCTGGCACAGTTAGGCCAGCAAAATTTGATTGGCACAAGGGCCACGGTAAAGCGCGTTTGGACCACTCTCAGAGTCAAGGAGGATGGCGCACATCTGTGTGCTGGCCTCTCTGACTCTGAGGGCGCAATCCTAAACAGCGCCGGACTGGCGAAACCGATGGGCCAGCGCCATATCCGATGCTGTTAGGCTGAAGCCTCCCTGTGGCAAGGGAGCGTGCGCCAGCCTCCCTTATGTGCTCCTCGGATCTGTGCCCGCTAAAGAGCAGGCACGGATCTGAGGAGACCGTCTGGCCCGAATCGGGGCTGCACGGCCTCACTGACAGGCTTAGGATGTGGCCATACAGCCACCTCCCAAGCCCGCCCAGATCCCGCCCAAGTCTCGCCTCCCCCCTCCCACCAATCCCCATCCCGATACGAGACAGAGAATCCCTCAGGCGGGCCGGCTTCAGCCAATGCGAGGGAAGCGCTGCGCAGGTGCAACAGGATCACCTGTTGCTTTAGCGTCCTGTTGCTTTAGCGCCGAGGCGGGGTGCTGCTAGGCGCTGCCTTGTTAATGCTAATGGCGGAGTGCCGACACAACAATGTTGTGTCAGAGCTCTACCCCCTCTAGGATTGTGCTGCCCGAGTGGTCCGAGGAAGAATTGGGCAAGGGAGGGGAGGAGCAGGCCTGCAAGGGGGTAGGACCCAGTGATGGCTTCCATCGCCAGATCTAACACCCCACCTCGGAATGGGTAGCCTAACATGAGAATGCTTGATTCAATGCCAGCAAAATAGCTGATGGTAAGTCGAGGAGCCCCATCGTGAGTGGCGGGGTTTCTCCCAAGGAAAGGGGACAAAAATCTCCTCCCAAGGAGCCTCTGGCAGCTGCCTAGTTGCCATGGGATGCAGTGGTAGCCATATAATATCGCTGTGCCCACGGCAGCCAGGCAGCTCAGGATTGGGCTGCCCCTCCTTTGAGTAGGAGTCCTGCTGATTATCTTCCTAATGAGCCTAAGAGCACAATCCTAAACAGGAGTTAGGCCGGTATAAGCTAAGCCAGCAAAGTTTGGCCGGCACAAGGGACACCGTGAAGTATGTTTGGACTACTCTCAGAGTCAGGGAGGATGGCTCATGTCTGTGCGCTGGCTTCTCTGTCTCAGAGAGTGGTCCAAACATACTTTACGGTGGCCCTTGTACCAGCCAAACTTTGCTGGCTTAACCTACGCCAGCCTAAATCAGTTTAGGATTGCACCCTCAATTACGTCAAGCAGGAGAAAACATTTTAATAAGCTGAAAGTACTTTATAGTTGAAGTTTGGAAAGCATAGCAAAAGCCACCGGACCCAATGGTGACATCCATAATTGGCACTTTAGTCGTCTGTATGTGACCACTGAACAAGCTCTGTAATATGTAACCTCAGTTTGTGCCCAACTGAGGGTGCAAGACTAACCTGGCGCAGCATTCTTGCGCTGGACCTGTGCTGTTGCAAACACGCCACATAAGGCATATCTGTGCCACGGACTCAGTTGCTGGGCAGGCACAAGCAGCAGTGCTGGCTCGTGGGTGCCACCGCGCCCGTCAGCTGTGTCAGTCGAGTGCTGGCATAGCTCTGCTGGCACAGGGCTGCACCAGGGCATGCCAGAGGTGGGCGGGAGGTGTAGCAGGGCGGTGCTGTGGGTGGAGGTGGTATGCAGCTGTTGGGCCATATCCAAACCCCATCCCCAGGCTGGGCGGCTCCGATTTGGGTTGCTCCTGGCCACGTGGATTTGTGCCTGCTCTTCTGCAGGCACAGATCCAAACAGCCCCATAGGGCTGGCTGGGGCTTACCCTGGGCAAGAGCAAGAGTTGCCCTTTGGGCCGGGTGCAAGGGAGTGACAACAGGATGCAGGCATCTTGTTGTCTCGTGCACTCCCTGGGGCACCTGGTGGGCTGCTGTGAGACACAGGAAGCTGGACTAGATGGGCCTTTGGCCTGATCCAGCAGAGCTCTTCCCTTGCCCCACACTGAGCTGCTGCCACTTCCTAATTTTGTTAGGATGCAACACAGGTGAGCCGGCCTGCCTATTCCAGGGCAGTTGAGGACCTGAGTGGTCTAGTGGGCATAGAATTCTACTTAATACATAGAAAGAATACATAGAATGTATTCCTTATTTAAGGAATACACCACATTATTAGCACCCAATAATATTATTTTGTCGGAATACATTATAGTATAAGACTAGATTGCAAACTCTCTGGTGGGATTATAACAAAAGTTCAAAAAGTAAGGGTCCTTTCAGCACTTTTAAAAATCTTGTAAACACACCCACTAATAAAGTGTTGTATGTATAATTCTCTTTTTGTCTGCATATATAGGTAAGGTCTAATAGTTACTTATTAGAAGATTTAGCCGAGAGGGTTAATGCCTCCGTTTGCCCGAAGATAACAACTGAAGATCTCAAGGTCGTGAGCTCGAGACTCCGGGAAGTCTGTGTGAGCGGCAGACCTTGCAAACTGCGGCTGATTAAAAGCTGAGTTTCAGCTGCCTCGTGGGAGGAGGAGTGTGCTGAACGCAGCTGCGTCTCTGGTGAGAGCAGGGAAGCCTCATCAGCCAGCAGACGACAGACGGGTGGCTAAAGAAAGAAGGCTAAATCCAGAAAGAAAGATCTGTTTGAGTGTGGTTCTTGAAAGATAGAACATTCTGTAAATTGTAAAAACCTTCGGGTTTGTGAAAAGTCTGCCTATGTAAACCGCCTTGAGTTGTAATCATTAGAGAAATCTAGTGACCTTAAGAAAGGCGGTATATAAATACATGTATTATTATTATTATTATTATTATTATTATTATTATTATTATTATTATTATTATTCATTTCATTTTTATCCTGCTCTTCCTCCATGGAGCTCTGGACAGCTCACAGACAAGGCTGCCCACATTTAATATTTGTTACCTCCTTGTTTTTAAAATAAGGTATGTAAGTATTAGCTCCTTAAATGGAAGGAAATTAAAGCAGAGTAGCTTGTTCTCTATATTCTAACTCATGTAAGTTCCACAGAAATTGATACAACACGTTACTTTCCAATAAATGTGCTTATGATCAGGTTGTACATTGTACATAGGAATCCATATCACAAAAAACAAAATACGCATCTTTAAAAAAAATGGAGGATCATTAATCGTTGGACTGCATATGTGATCTTTGAACCAAGAAATTGCTGTAGTTAGTAACACCTCTCCAAAAGACTGTCATAATTCTTGCTTTAGATACTGAGTCAGAGATGTTTACAAAACCATCATCACACACTGCCAAATCCAAGAACTACACAGGAACAGGTTCTCAAACACTCATTTGTCAAATGGTTGTTCATGACTATATGGACACCTTGGTCTATAAATACTCCCTATGCGTTTTACCAAAGGTAATGGACCGAGCACATTTCCACAAAAAGGAAAAAAAATAACAAGAGCTGTTTCCTTCACAGCCATTTAACTCTGGGGTGGGGGTGGGGGGGTCAGAAACATTCAAAATTAATTGGAGTGATAGAAATTTGTGTCTCTAGAGCAGTGGTTCTCAAACTTTTTAGGTCTGGGACCCACAATCTGACTATCAGAATGACAATCTGTCTTGGACCCACCAGAAGTGATGTCATGGCCAGAAGTGCTGTCATTTTGACGCCAGAGCCTGCGTCATTCTTTCCTGAATGATGGCATCTGGTCTTGATGCCTTTAAGAGGGGATTGGACGGATTTCTGGAGGAAAGGTCCATCGTGGGCTATAGGCAATGATGGATTGTGCAACCTCCTTACAAAGGTGGTAGGCTACTTCAGAGTACCAGGTGCAAGGGAGTGGCAACAGGATGCAAGCATCTTGTTGTCTCATGCCTCCCTGGGGCACCTGGTGGGCCGCTGTGAGATACAGGAAGCTGGACTAGATGGGCCTTTGGCCTGATCCAGCAGGGCTCTTCTTATGTTCTTATGTTCTTATGTTCCTGGGAATGCAGCAATAAATTGGGTTATTTCTGGCTCATGACACACTGGTTGGTCCTGACTTGCAGTTTGGGAACCACTGCTTAGAAGCACAACCAGGGCTAGCCCAGCCCTGAAGCAGGTTGTTGTGTTCATGTCAACACATGGGGTAGGGGGTGGACCGGTGACGGTGAATTTGGGGTGCCCCCCACACCCACTGCCTCCCTCCATCCTCCCTCCACGTACACAAGCTTCATTGATCCAATCTGCTCTTGTTAAACATGGGCAGGAATTGGATTATCCTGTGCACTATCTTGCATGAGGTTGAACTTTAAAGAGTAGATGGGCCTTTATCAGGAAGTTGCTACCCATTCCTCGCCCTATACTTGTGCTGCATTTAAAATTTAAAGGGACAGTGAGGAAATAAGTATTTTTTTGGGTGGGAGCTGCACATGAAGTCAGCAGCAGCAAATCGGGGAGGTGTCAGGGAGCAGCAGATACTGGGCAGCAGATCCAGCTGGTTGGCACAGCTTGGAAAACCTTCTTTCCAGTGCAAATGCACAAACATGTCAGCATTTTTTCTTTTTTTTAGAAAGCACATTTCTACTCATGGTTGCAAAGAAAAAAAAATTGAGAGAAAACTCTCCCAAGCTTGGAGTGAACTGATGTTGATCTATATGCTGCCAACAAATTTTATTTAAAATATTTGAAATCACCATCAGATGAAATCTCACACGTACAATATCAACCTCTGTGCATTGTGCATAACAGAATCAGAGCGCAATCCTAACCAGGAGTTAGGCTGGCACACGTTAGGCCAGCAAAGTTTGGCTGGCACAAGGGACACTGTAAATTATGTTTGGACCATTCTTGGAGTCAGAGAGGCCAGCACACAGACATGCAT
The DNA here is from genome assembly GCA_029204185.1 of Lerista edwardsae. NCBI lineage: Eukaryota > Metazoa > Chordata > Lepidosauria > Squamata > Scincidae > Lerista > Lerista edwardsae. The sequence continues at coordinate 43,814,704 of JAJKFI010000003.1, read as the reverse complement.
CATTCTCCCTGACTCTGGGAGTGGTCCAAATATGTTTTATGGTGGCCCTGGTGCTGGCCAAACTTTGCTGGCTTAACTGTGCCGGCCTAACTCCAGATTTGTATTGCGCCCTCACTAATTGCACTGCATTCCATCACTTGTATTATTTATTCTGTACTAGCCTTTTGTTGCCTGGGTAACAAATTATCCCAAGCTTCTAGGTGACCTCAGAAACTATGGATTTGACACTAATGTCGGCTGTTTTCGAGTATTCTTACATGACACCCCCTGCACACCTCCATCCCTAGGGACGCTGGGGGGGGGTGTACCCCACAGTGTTTGTCGCCAGGCTGCAAAGCATGCGCATGCTGAGACTGGTGCCAATCACTCCAGGCGTTCCAGCAGGACATGGTGGATGTTTTATTTCACACCCCTTCTCGCCCCCACACCGAGGGGGGGCCGAACCTGGACTCCAACGGCGTCAGGAGTGTCGCCGCTCGTCTCGGCGACCCCAGAAACTACAGATTTGACTCCGATTTCGGCCGTTTTCGACCATTTTCACACGGGGCCCCCTGCATACCCCCACCCCCAGGGCGCCAAGGGGCCTGACCCCTGCAGTGTTTGTCGCCAGGCCGCAAGGCATGCGTGTGCCGAGTCTTGTGCCAATCGCTCCAGGCGTTCCAGCAGGGCATGGTGGACGTTTTGTTTCACACCCCATGCTGAGGGGGGCCCGAACCCAGACTCCAATGGCATCGGGAGCATCGCCGCCCGGAAACTTCGGATTTGTCACCGATGTCGGCCATTTTCTATCATTTTTACGTGGCACCCCCTTTGCACCCCCACCCCTGGGGGTGCTAGGGGGCTCCAACCCCCGCAGTGTTTGTCGCCGGAGCATAAGGCATGTGTGTACTGAGTTTGGTGCCAATTGCTCCAGGAGTTCCAGCAGGGCATGGCGGCCGTTTTGTTTCGCTCCCCCACGCTGAGTGGGGGGGGGCGAACCCGGACTCCAACAGCATCGGGAGCGTCACCACTCGTCCCGGCGACCCCAGAAACTATGAATTCGATGCCAATTTCGGCCGTTTTCAACCATTTTCACGTGGGGGCCCCTGCGTACCCCCACCCCCAGGGGCGCCAGCAGGGCCTGACCCCTGCAGTGTTTGTCGCCAGGCCACAAGGCACGTGTGTGCCGAGTTTGGTACACATCACTCCAGGCGTTGCGGAGCCTATGCGGCACATACATACATATATACACACATACACACATTCTCTTTTATATAGATAGATTCTGCACATTTACAAAAAAAGAAAATGCATGCTGCTTGTTGTCATCAGACTGTGAACTGGGTCACTCAAACATTTAATCATGAAGAGTTATAGGGTCTGGCCTCTATATCACAAGTTCAGAGTTAGTCCATGTGGTTAGTAACCAGATCATATTTTCCTCTGAGTCATGAAAGGATTAAATATTGTGAATAATAAGAATATCCTTGGTGGTTATGTTATTTAGGATGTGAACAGGTATGATATCACCCTCTGTGCGTCACTGGGCAAGATAATCACTAATTGCAACAGTGACAAGATGTTATCACCTAATATAATAAGCTCTCTTCTGAACCTGTGTGGGAGAGATGACATTGGACTGATATGCGTTTATCCTGTTTTTTATGCTTCATACTTCATCAAAGGAATAGTCCTTCTAGAAACAGTATGCTGGTATCTTGTTGTCTGGTGTGCTCCCTGAGGCATCTGGTAGGCCACTGTGAGATATAGGAAGCTGGACTAGATGGGCCTTTGGCCTGATACAATGGAGCTCTTCTTATGTTTAAGTGTGGTGGATATGAGCTGAACATAAATTCTGTACATTTGGGTGTTTGAAGCACTCTTGTCACATATAGAATGCTTGTCTGTCTTCATCCTTAAAGCTGTTTCACTTTTAGAAGTCTCATGTGTCCTCACCTGGGCTATTGGGCATGAAAAAGTAATTTAGAAAGGGCAACACACATTTATTTCCAAGGAAAGGTATGCAGTCTTGGGAGCTACCCTACCCTACCCATTGGGGCTACCCTGAGAAACAAGTACAGTATGTGTGTTATCTTCAATCTGAAGTCACAAAGGTATAAATGAAGGTTGATTTATGCATGAACAGACAACTGCAGCATCTGTAGTGTGAACAAGCCATCAGACAACAAATGGCATAGGCAGAAGTTTTATATACAACCTCAGATACAGTGCTTTTCAATGGAAGCAGTTCATTCATTCATTCATTCATTCATTCATTCATTCATTTCATATAGTATTTATATACCGCTTTTCAACACAAAGTTCACAAAGCGGTTTACAGGCAAATAGTAATAATAAAGTTAAATGGCTTCCTGTCCCAAAAGGGCTCACAATCTAAAACTATGCAAAATGCCAGCAGCAGCAGCAGCCACTAGAAAAGACACTGTGCTGGGGTCAAGAGGGACAATTACTCTTCCCCTGCTAAATATAAGAGGAACACCACGTGAAAAGTGAACACTAACTCTTACCCAGTTAGCAAAGGTAGGGGTAGAAGGAGTAGTTAGCTGGCAGTTCAGTTCACACATTCAGTGCCTGACCCAGAAGGCCCTTATCGCCAGGGGTACAGATGTACCGCCGGCAAAAATGTCACAAACGTGCCATAAAGCATGTCCATGACATGTTTACGCTTGATTTGTATTGGGGCAGCGCTCATTCAGTGCCAGGCCCCAACGTGAGCGGGTGGGCTGCTGGTGCTCCAGCAGTGCCGGCCACCGGTAAGCCTGTTTGGGGTGGGGAGAGGCAGGGAAGGGGGAGGAATTGGGCAGGGGAGACCATGAGGGGGTGGGACCCCATGGTGGCTTCTACCCAGTGGTGTCATTCAAATGATTTAGGAACAGGAACTCACTTTTGATTGGCACTTGTCGGGAACCCGGAACCAGCCACGGAGCCCATTAGGATCTGGAACGCCCGTTCTGGTCCGTTCCCCCTGAATGACATCACTGCTTCTACCGCCAGATCTAATCCCCAATGGTAGCTCAGGCAGCTTGACATGTGACTGCTTGATTCACCACCAGCAAAATAGTCAGCAGTAAACTGAATAGCCCCATTGTGGGCGGCCAAGTTTTCCCCGCGCAAAGGGGATGAGCACCCCATTCTCCTGGGGAGATCCTTTTGTCTACTGCTGTGCCCGCGGCAGATAGGCAGTTCAGAACTGGGCCCAAGTGTTAAGTCATCAAGAGAAGAACATGCATATGTGAGCTAAGCCTGTATCTGTCACATAGAAAGGTGGGGGATAGGTTTTATCATGATAATCCAAGTCCTTTCTTTCTTTTGTTTTCCTTCCCATACCTCTGATTTTAATCCATACAATCCTGTAACAGGCCTTCTCCTTTATATCTCTCCGTACAATGCCATAAACATTGACAATGATGCATGAATAATAAGTAACGTACTCTGTAAGGTTGAATAAATAATCATCTAAATAATATACACAGCTCTATTTGCTTATGGAAGATGAGCTAGAGGGAACCACAGAAAAATGCAGATAATCTGTATGGACTCATCGGGTTTGCCCATGACAAAAAACAAAAACAAAAAACCAAAGACAAAAAAAATGGGGAACGCGGTTATTCCGAACTTTAAGGTTAAAAATCTTGAATGTACTACAAATTAAATATCCAGTTATAGCCCATTAATTTACATCCCATTTATACATCCCATTACTTGAAAGTGAAATCAATGTATCACAATAGTAAGGGGCAGCCCAATCTGATCCCCTGGCAGCTGAAGGCATGCGGCATCACCAATAGAACACATGTTGCATGCTATGCTGGAGGGGGTGAGCGGAAAGGCCCGTAAAGTACCTGGCTCCCCATAGGCTACCTGGTTGCCAATGGCTACCTTTTGACCCGCACCAGCAATTATATGGCATAAGGATGATGAGAGTCAGGGTTGTATTGGGCTGGGAAAAGGGAGATAGGATCTTGACATGTGTAGCTGCCACCAAGATCCTCCTCTTCCTGCCCCAGTACAGACTGCTGCCCTGAGAGCTGTACTCGGTTTGCAGCGCATCCGGGGCACGGCAACATCACCTTGACCCCAGTGCGGCCACCCCACTCCCGTGTGTTGCCCGGTCATACCTCTTCGCACCTGGAATCTCTCCATTTAGGAGCAATCCAAACGAAAGGGAGGGCTGGGGGGAAAGCATGTGGGGTTTTCCCAGCGGCGGCATTCAGCCAGTACGCTGGGCGGGACTTACCTTTCAGCGGCAGTCCGCCCGTTGCGTCATGGTGTGTTCCGCCGCTTTCCCGCCTGCCCCACCCGCCCCGTCCGGCAGGCGGGAAAGCAGCGGAACGCGGCGTGACGCAACGGGTGGACTGCCGCTCAAAGGTAAGTCCCGCCCAGTGTAGTGGCTGAATGCCGCCGCTGGGTTTTCCACACCACTGCACCCAATCACAGCCACCGCTCGCCGTGCTCACCGCCTGCTGCGGCACCCCCCTACACCTCCGGCTCTCCTCGCCAACTTTTCCCCGAACCACTCCCACTTTCACCTTACCTTCTCTGGCAGGGGCTGGGTGAGCTACAGTTGCACACCTGAGGCCTCCAGCCAGCTGCTTACTTTCCTTTGCTTACTGGCAGCCCCGGCGCACACCTGTCACAGCAGCTTTTGCACCGTCAGCCCAAGACGTATGGAAACGGATTGTGAGATCCGCTGTCATAAGCCTTGAATAGGATCAGGGGCACAATGTGTTCTATACACAAATAAGGTCTCTGTCCTCACCATAATTAACAAGGCTTGTGTTAGCAGAGTCACTACAGCGTTCGTGTCACATAGAAGCCAGTAGCTAATAAAATACGTTTGCAGTAATATACTCTGCATTATTCGCAAATAAAAATTCAAAGGACAATCCGGGTGACTTGCCATAAAACACATAAATGATTCAGCTGAAACCTGTAAAAAATATGAAGCAGGTTTAAGTTGTCAGTTGCATTTAAAACAAAATGGAAGCTTGTCTTAGGCCTGGCAACCCAATCCCCAAAGGCCCGCGCAAGCCAGTAAGTTAACTACATCTGATCTCTTTATTAAGTGTGAGAAAACAGTCAGAAAACTCCAAACAGATCTGATTTGTTAGTGTGCATGTGTCAGCGGGACACACACACACACACACACACACACACACACACACACACACACACACACACTAGGAGTTAAGAATAAATATGGGACACCTTTTTAAAACAGTAAAGAACAATGGCGAAAATAATTTGAGCATATAGCTTCACAGTATATTTTCTTTGAAGCAAATCTGGGAATCAAAGCAAGATTTTTTTTGTAAACTAAGCAGATGTTTATGATTAGGTCTTAGTTAACATCACCCAGCTGTACAATGATGATTTTATAGAGGAGTGAGCATTGTAGAACGCCACATGTTTATATAAATCATGGCGATGGCAGTCATGTTACTGGGGCAAAAGTGCTACATTTCCCATTTTAGGTAACCTCTTCAAATCACACCATATAACACCGCACTAGGCTGTACTCCCCAACACAGTATCTGCTTCCAGTTTCCTGTAGTGAACTGATGTGTGTCATTATGCATAAGCCCGCATTGTATGGCTTTACCAGAAGTAGTTTCACGTCTACTGGTATATGGAGTGCAAAACCCTGCCGCACTTTATATTCGAAACATGGGCTGTGAAACATGAGCTAGCATGCTGCTGGAATTGCATTATATACTATCTGTTCCTGTGGGAGATAGCATTCTCAACAGCAACAAATTTATTTAAATCGGTGTATCTGCTTGTTTCTATGTCTATTTCTAATATTTAGTCAATAGAAGTGGCAGAGGAGCACCTGTTATCTGAGCATATTTCATTCACAGTTGTATTTATTTTCCGTCCTGGAATCAACGTAGTTCCAGGGCTAGAATATTTTGAACCTCTGTTTTGGTTTCCAACACGAAGACTTAAGAGTGCAATCTTAACCTGGAGTTAGGTCAGAACAGTTAGGCCAGTACAGTTTGGCCAGCACAAGGGACACTGCAAGGTATGTTTGGACACACAGATGTGCGTCATCCTCCCTGACTCCAAGAATGGTCCAGACGCTCTTTACAGTGGCCCTTGTGCCAGCCAAACTTTGCTGGCCTAACTGTGCTGGCCTAACTTCAGGTTAGGATTGCACTTTAAATGAGGTAAAGGTAAAGGTTTCCCCACGACCGAATGGTCTAGTCATGACTGACTGTAGGGGGCAGTGCTCATCTCTGTTTCAAAACCTGCAGAGCCGGCATTTTGTCCGAGGACAAGCTTCCGTGGTAATGTGGCCGGCATGACTCTACACCGTAGCGCATGGAACGCCGTTACCTTCCCACCGAAGTGGTCCCTATTTATCTACTTGCATTTAGGTGCTTTCGAACTGCTAGGTTGGCAGGAGCTGGGACAAGCAACAGGAGCTCACTCCGTCGCGCAGTCTTGAACTCCCAACCTTCCAGTCAGAAAGCCCAGCGGCAGCGGTTTAACCTGCTGCGCCACCACGTCCCTACAGTCTACATAAAGAGCATCTGGACCACTCTCGGAGTCAGGGAGGATGGCACACATCTGTGTGTCCAAACATACCTTGCAGTGTCCCTTGTGCTGGCCAAACTTTACTGGCCTAACTGTTCTGATCTAACTCCAGGTTAAGATTGCACTCTTAAGTCTTCGTGTTGGAAACCAAAACAGAGGTTCAAAATATTCTAGCCCCGGAACTACGTTGATTCCAGGATGGAAAATAAATACAACTGTGAATGAAATATGCTCAGATAACAGGCGCTCCTCTGCCACTTCTATTGACTAAATATTAGAAATAGACATAGAAACAAGCACAAGCAGATATACTGATTTAAATGAGGTACAGTCTGACAAATTAAGTGTTTGCTTCCAATGGTTGACAACAAAGTGAAAACTGCAAGGACCTTCCATCTGAAATCACCAGATGAGTTTCAGGTTGCATTGCAGCATGGTCTGGTGTAAATGAGAAGGTGAAAATAGTGGTTTTGCAATCAATCAACAGTATTTATATACTGCTTTTCAACACAAAGTTCACAAAGTGGTTTACAGGCAAATAATAATGATGATGATGATGATGATGATGATGATGATGATGATGATGATGATGATGATGATGATGAAGAAGAAGAAGAAGTTAAAGGGCTCCCTGTGCCCAAAGGGCTCACAATCTAAAAAAATGCAGAATACCACCAGCAACAGCCACTAGAAAAGACACTGCGCAGGGTTGAATAGGGACAATTACTCTCTCCCTACTAAAGGGGGAATAAGAGGAACACCACCTGAAAAAAGTGCCTCTTGCCCAGTTAGCAGGGGTTAGTAGTTAGCACTGCTATAAATAAGAGGGTCAAGATATTCTGAGTATGCTGGGACATTAGGATTTCCCACCTAGTCTCTCTCTACAGTAAGAATGGTCAAAACTGAGCAGAAACTAAGACCATGTAAAGCCAAATTACTTATTTGGCTAGGCAAAGGAGGTATTATCTTCCCTCCTTTGCTATAAATCCTGGGTTCATGCACTATGTTGCCCACCACACACCACTTGTCCCCTTTTCTCCTTTCCTTCCTGTGATGAAACAGTTACGTTTCATGTACCTATTTCTGTTTTATACGTTCTGTTTACTTTCCAAGGGCCTGGTCTGATGTTGTCAGAGGTGTCCTGGCTGGGGGGGGGAGGAGGAGTGGCTGCCGGCCAATCGGGTGAGTCTCCAGCTGGAGATCAGGGGATGGGCGGAGTCTCTCTCGCTCTCTTTCCTGCTGGCCTCGCTACAAGATGGCTGCAGGGAGAGCCGCTCTGTGAGGAGACAGAGGGGTTGCTGCTGGGAGAGGCCAGCAGTGAGGAGGTTGAGACCGGATCTGAGTGGGAGGAAGACCCCGTCAGGCTTATGGTTATTTTTGTGCTGTATCTTCCTAGGCCCTGTGTTACAACCAGTGGTGGTATTCAAATAAATTAACAACCGGTTCTATGACGTCATAGCCGGAGCAAAAAAACCCCCAAAGCCAGCTGAGGTAAGCAAGTGGGCAGGGCCTGGCCATTTAACAACCGGTTCTATAGAACCTGGGAGAACCCCCTGAATAACACCACTGGTTACAACCCCTTTTATGGTTAGCAAACTATTAATAAAATCTTTTTCATAAATCAATCTGAAACAAATACCTGATGCAGCCCATTAGGCATTTCAGAAAAATTTCCTTTCTGTCTTCCATAAGTTATGGAAAACCTGAACTCATGCTTAAACAAGATCATGCTTAAACAGCAAGAAGGGTCACACTCAATGCTCTACTCAAACTTTTTAGAGCCAAGATCCACTTTTTAGAATGGTACTTATGTTGGGACCCAACGGAAGTGATGTCATTAACATGGGAGTGATATCATAGCCAGAAATAATGTCATCAAGCAAGAAGTGCCATCGTTATGACATAACAAAATGACATTCCTGAACTGTAAACTGGCATTCCTGGACTGCAGCAATTGCACAACCATAAAACATCCCTGACAGAAAGCAAGATTAGGGCAAAATATTATGTAAAAGCACTAGACTTAAAACAAAATTAAAAAAAAAACCCCAAAAAACCTCACTTGAAAATTTAAACTATTGACACTCACAAAAGGAATCTAGCAAGAGCAAGGTTTGCATCTTCCAAGATGGCTGCTCCTAGTTTTCCATGACCCACTTGACATCAGGTCATGACCCTCAGTTTGAGAAACACTGCTCTACTGCACTACCTCTCAAATCTTAAGACAGAGCAGTCACTGGATTTATTTTTTTCCAGCTCTCCCCTTCTTGGCTTCTTGAATGCTTTTCTTTACTGCAAGAGTTAATAGCCAGAATCTCTTTTGGAAGTGCCTTCAAGAGTCCAGGAGAAAGAAAGTCAGTTTTGTTTGCAAACCGTCAAGGCCTTCACATACTAACATCATTCCAACACAAGTCATTCATCCAATGTGAATCCCCCCTCATCTTTACAAAAGTAGTTAGTTAAAAGAAGCCACAAAGAAGCCTGACTTTCTGCAAGATGAATGTACAGCAGCATCAAACATATTCCTTCATCAATCAATATGTACCTCACTTTTGCAAATACTGCACAGACATATTCCAGATCTGCGTAATAAAGGAGATAGTTTTGACAGTTTTGGCCTAACTTTGTGGCTGATGCTTCAGGCTACACTATTGGCTCTATAGGCTATTATTTATTTGCCAACAAGCTTTGCTAAAGAACAGGCTCACACAAGCACCCATCATTGGAAATTACCTGGAGAATGATTTTGTCACACCTGAGGATGACAAAAGTACTTTTGCCTTGTAGTTTTATCAAGCAGCAATGGTGCAATGGCATCATAAATTGCCCCTGAATGCAGCTTTAAAAACTAAGGCACAAAGCTGACAGGTATCCCAGGATGTGTATTCATTCAGTACTGAATTGTATCATACTGTAGCAATACTGTAATATGTAGCAATACTGTAAAACAAGATCATGCTTAAACAGCAAGAAGGGTCACACTCAATGCTCTACTCAAACTTTTTAGAGCCAAGATCCACTTTTTAGAATGGCACTTATGTTGGGACCCAACGGAAGTGATGTCAGTAACATGGGAGTGATATCATAGCCAGAAGTAACATCATCAAGCAGGAAATGCCATCGTTATGTAGCTGGGGATGACGACAGTAGCTGGGGCTGGGGACGACGCAGTCCCAGCAGTAGCTGGAGACAACAACAAAATGGTACATACTGCAGGCACTGCAACACATTGCATAAGTGTCTCCTCCCATTTGCCATTGGAGCCATTCCAGGCAGCAATGACAACATGCAGGAGATGCCATTCGGTTTGGCAAGCTAGGGTACAACAGAGAGCTTTTGCTAGATGCTGAGGACCATACAGAGTGACATGGACCAATCTGACTCAGAGCAAAACAGCTTCCTATGCACTGAAAATATCTTTCCTGCCTATAGGTAAGTATTTATTTATTTTTATTTGATGCATTTTTATACCGCCTTTCTCCAGATTTCACTGGACTCAAGGCGGTTTACAGGGGCAGGCTGTTCATTAACCCCATTTTTCAATTGGGGTTTTTACAACTGTTGTTCTATGTAGCATTCACAGAACCCTCACTTTCTTCAGATGTTTCCCTTTCAATGTGTGGTCATGATCCTGGCTGCACTCTTGCACCTTCTGAGCCTTCACAGTCCACCACAGATCACACCTTGGCCAGTTCTTTTGTCAGCTGATTCCTCCACACTCCTCCCATTCCTCCACAAGCTCTGTCAGTGACTTCTGGTCTCCCATCCAAGGCCAATCCAAGGCTGATCCTGCTTAGCATCTTCAGGCAAAGGCAACAGCTCAACCTCCAGACCACACTTCCTGCCCAGTATCAGCTTATAAGTAGCATTTTAATCTCTTGTTAAGACAATGCCCTGCCATCTCCTGTTAAGATATAAAAGCCCTCTCCCTTGAATTCTCTATACTTCTCCAGCCATCCCCGGCCACAGTCTCTTCCAGGTTTCACTTACCTGCCAGACGTGCTTTACTTGTTTCTCTCCTTTTTTTTTGTCCCAACGACTAAAGTATGTTTGTTTAAAGTCGTAAAGTCGTAAAGTATGTTTGGACCACTCTCGGAGTCAGAGAGGCCAGCACACAGATGTGCGCCATCCTCCCTGACTCCGAGAGTGGTCCAAACACATTTTATGGTGTCCCATGTGCTGGCCAAACTTTGGTGGCCTAACTGTGCCAGCCTAACTCCAGGTTAGGATTGACCCCTATGCCAAAAAAGTTTTGGTCCCAAAACTAAAGAAATTGTTGTTTCAGAAGGGAAGAAAAATGGTGCTTTAAAACATCACATTTCCAGACCTTTGCTCATAGATCAAGGCAGTTGGTTGAGCCAACATTTTATGTCTCAGGATCTTGCATCATTGTAACCAGTTCATGCTACAGTTATTGATACCTGGCAGAAGGATCACAAAAAGAATGATTCACACCTGAAATGTGAGTGTATGTGATGGAAGACTTTGGCATGTCTCTAGTAGAAGACTGTGATAACAACTCCCTTTGTAGACCTACTAAGAAGATGGTCCAAGGGATATAAGCCAGGTAACTGTCAGACACAACCACCAGATGCTTAATGGTAAGTATGAGTGGAGAGGCAGCCGACAGTGGTGGGGAGCAGGGCTCATCATATCCATTACTGGCTATGTCAAATAAATCATACCTTAGTATTCAGGATGCATGATGTGCCTTGGCTCGCTTTTAAAATTGGTAGGCTTTAGCAGAGGATGAAAAATAACAAAAGAGATATTTAATGTAAGAATTCCTGGTGGAACGACACTGCAATTGCATATTTTTTTTTTAAAAAAAAAAGATTGATCACAGTGGTGTTAGAAAGTACAAAAAACTGATGACTTGAGGGGGAAGGACAGAGATTTATAAAATTACACATGGAGGGGGAAAGTGGAAGGAGAAATGTTTCTCTCTCTCTTTCGTAGCACAAGCGCTTGAGTCATCCAATGAAACTGATGGACAGAAGATTCAGGAAAGAGAATATTATTCACAACACATAATTGACTTGCAGTGCAATCCGATGCATGTCTAGTCTGAAGTACGTTCCCTTAGGTTCAGTGGGGCTTATTCCCAGGAACGTATCTTTAGGATTGCATCCCTATGGAATTTACTGCTGTATGATGTACTGTTAACTATTAGCACAATGGTCTTCAAAGTCCAACTCGGACTTTGAGGACACTGTTAAGTGCTTGCGGGAGTGGGGCAGAGGTTGAGGGGGAGGTCTTGGCGGCACTGCAGTGATTTAGGGGCAAGTACCCTACTTGGATGGTCTCCTTGGTGGGTGCAGAAGGGTCGGGGAGGCCCACGGCCACCTCGGTGGGCCTCCCTGATGCTAAAAATAGCTCAGTTGCAAAGTCGGAGCTAACTTCCTGTTTGGATGCGAATCCTGGGCCTGCCCCCCAACCCAGCCCGCCCTCCCCCCCCGGAATGCCCACCTCACCCACTCCCACCCTCCTGCATGCTTTGGCATGCCTCTGTGCCAGCTGGCTTTGGCTGGCGCAGAGACTGGGCAGCACACTCATTCCCAAGGTCTGGGAGCATGAGCACCGATGCAACAACGTTGCGTCGGCACTACATCCAAGGTAGGAACGTGCTGTGAACGTGTGAATCCACTCTGTGCCCATTTTTTCAAAGAAGTGCATCTCGGAGCATTTTGTTTTCACATACAACCTCACAGCCTTGAAAAGCAACTGCAGGGATGCTGTATAAAGCATCCTGAATGATCTGACTTAGGTTCTGAATATAGATGAATTCACATTATGTTTACACCTCATGTACTGGGGGGGGGGGAGTGCCTGTGATCTGGGGCAGTGCATTTGAGCAAACACGGACTAAACCACAGAAGGAGAAGTACCTTTGTTTGTACTTTAAAGCGAAGAAGACGTCTCATTCTGCATCCCAGGTCTGCATCAAGAAGATTGCACGAGAATGATTGTAAAGCCGGAGCACATTCTTAACCATGTTAAGAGTTTCACAACCGACTGGGTCATGATGTGCTTAAATAGGGAAGATCCAAAATGTTTTTTCTAATGTTCTTGAGAGATTATTTCAAGCTCTAAAGCCAGACATGTGACACTCACTATTTTCTGAGCTAAATCTGCTGCAGTTTTAGGCAAATGAGGGTATCAGTGTTAAGTTTGTTTTAATGTCCTTGATCAAATACCTGCAAAAGTAATAAAAGCGTGGAATATTTTGGTTCTTTCTGCTCAGTCTAATGAGGAGCCTTTTAAAACTCCAAGAATCATCTGCATGTGGAATGGAGGGGAGGGAGGAAGAGACCATTGTCATTAGTTTAGCTAACAGAGGATGCTGGATAGAAGACTAAAAGCAATACACTCATTCAAAGGTGGGTGATGTGGCTGCAAAACTGCAAGTGGCAAGGGCACATCCAAATGGCTCTCCATGGCAGAATCATGGTTTCAGTGGCCCCAGTATATCCTGGACCACTGGCATAGCTCATGAAAGTGTAGCCCAGTGCCGAGGGCAACAATGATGCTCAAGAAGTGATATCACAACAGGAAGTGACATCACAGTTGCATTTTCATTTTCTTGGGTTTTTTTTTTTTTTGGCCGTAGCTTTGGATAAAATTGAGATATTACACTAAGATTTGTTTCATGGCATTCTGCACGAAATTCCGCATTGAATGGTATATAAAATGATGGTATTATCCATACATTCACAATTCTGGCCACTAGTGTCAAGTTCAGCCTGCTCCCCCTCCCCGAATCTTGTTGCCGGGGGGGGGGGGTACCCCCTGCACTTCTTTAGCTACACCCCTGCCCTGGACCTGCCACAACCTGTTCAGATCCACTGTCAGCCCTGCAGTCCACAAGCCTGGTTTCCTATACTGAGTGTTCCTCCCTCTAGAGTGCTTTCACACAATACAAAGAGAGAGAGCCAAGATCCATCCAACTGAGGACAGAATCTTGATGCAGTTGATTGGGGTGGAAAACATAAACAACCTCCAGTGGGCAGCTGTCTTAGGGCCCAATCCTGAGCTCCACAGCACCCCTGGTAGGAGTGTACCTTGGGCGCTGCTGTTGTGAAGGCACTGTAAAATGCCTTCCCCACCAGCGGAAAGGCCTCGGGAAGGCATAATCACCACTGCCAGCCCAGTGCTAATCGTGCACTGCCCAGAGGGGGCAACACACACTGCCAAGTGATAAGTGCTCCCATTGCCAGCACTGTACCGGTTCCAGGTGGGCAGAAGGGCATTGTTGGTGGGAGAGGGGCGGAGCAGGGGGTGGGACCAGCAGTGACCTTCAGCAAAATAGCTGGCGCAGAGGCAAGGAGACCCATTTGCCTGCCTGAATGCCCCCTTCCTCCGAGGAGCCTCTGGCACTTTCCCGGCACCAGTAGGATACAGCAGTAGCCTCTTGTCTACCACTGCTTGTAAGGACACATGGGCAGCTTGGGATTGGACTGTTGGGCTGTGGCAACAAAAGCGACTACCAGCCTGATCCTAATCTGTGTGGGAGCAGGCAGGCAAACTAGCTTGCCCCGTATCCGGAATGGGGTAAAGTCCCCTTACCCCGTGTTGCGCAGCATCCACCCCAATGGGTGATGCAAATCTGAGGGGCCCAGGGGAAGTCGACTAGGCAGGAGACAGGGGTTTGGATCCAGCCTAGGTCACCCAATATAGTCCCAACCCCCTCCCCAAGTGAGACCACCCATGGGTCCGCCTTCCCCCTTTTCCCCACCTCACTGTGTCCTGATCTGCCCTTGTTCTGCCCTCCCCAACTCCCCAGGCCAGCCTACCTTGGCTGGTGCAAACTCACCTCTGCAGGCCTGGGAAGCAGTGTAGGGAGGCTAGTGCAGGCATTTGCTTGCGGATGTACCTTACAGCACATTAGCAATGCTCCTGGACCTGCACAAGAGACTTGTGCAGCACAAGAGATTTCTGCTGGCCCAAAGAGTGCGCAGGATTGTGCTCTAAGAGTCTTGGGGCATCTTAAAGGCTAAAAACATAGTTTCTGCATAAGGGAGAAAAGGTCTTCTTCTGGGGTGCATGTCCCTGGTCAATCATTCTTTTTATTTAGATTGATTTATTTAGATTAGACGTCTCGGCAGGACGTCTGGCTGAGAGGTAAAAGCCGCAGTCATGCCCGAAGATAAGATAAGATCCGAAGGTCGCCAGTTTGAGAACACTGGAAATTCCGGGAGTGGCAGACCTTGAGAATGAGGCTGATAAGATCTGGCTGCCTGTGAGAGGGGAGTTGTGTTGGGCCAGCTATTTCTTGGTGAGAGCAAGAAGCCGTTTATCAGCCAGCAGGAAGGCAATTGTGCGGCTAGAAAGGAAGGCTGGACTTGAAAGTGTCATCTGAATGTAGCAGTTCTTGTAAGATTAGAACTTATTTGTGATTGTAAAAACCCTTTGGGTTTAGAAATGCCTGCCTATGTAAACCGCCTTGAATAATAAAGTCAAAAAGAGCAATCTAATGACCTAGAAAGGCGGTATATAGATACTAAGTATTATTATATATTATATTATTTGGACTTATTTTGGTCTGTGGGAGATGTCTTATTAAAAGGTTTGTTCCTTCACATGTTCACTCTTCCAATTCTTTAGACTGCAGAAACTTCCCCAGGATCTCTAGAAGCTACATCCCTGATTTCATGGCACACTGGTCTGCCACAAAGATCTGCAGGGATGCTGTGGGAGTTTGGAGCACAGTGGTTGACAATTGCTGAAAAACTCTCCTGGATTGTGCAGCAATTCTGCCTGCTATTTCTGCCTGCACTGCTAGTAACGTTCTCCAGCATACCCACACAAGGCCTGCCTGCCTGTGCTCTTAGACGCCAAGGCTGTCAGGCTATTTGGCAATTCACCAGGAGGTAGACAAACACCCACTAGGGACTTTAGTGAGATACCACAATAATTTTGCTGGTGACCTAAACCTCGTTTGAACCTTAGGTCTTCAGATGTGAAAGGTTAATGCATTAACCCACTACAGCATTTAGCTCCCCAGCCATGGTACCTATTTCAATATACTTTAGCGTGAGTCTGTAAATATGACATTCAGAAGTGGTTCCCAAGAGAACAGGACACAGCAGAGATGGTACTGTCCTGAATAATGCATTGCACAAGGATCTCTTAGACTGCTGAGAGAAGAGGCTGGTTCTCTTTTGGCATGGCCAGAGAAACACCATGTCTACAAGTACCACCATTAAGAGGAGTCACATCATTTCATTTTTAAGCAGTCATTTTTAAGCAGTCATAAAAAAAAAAGACTTCATGTATCATCAGGGACTGACAGTGCAATCCTATACTTGCCTTACGCCAGTACAGTTGTCCCTGTGCTGGCCTAAACTGCATTCGAAGGAGCAGCTGCCCAGCAGAGCTGCTAGTAAGGAAAGCAGCAAGTGGTGCAGAGTTTGGGAGGGCGGAACAGAGGTGGGAAGGGGGCATTTCTGGACAGGAGGTGGGACATGTGTGGAAGGGCAGCAGGATTGGTGGAGGACTCCTCCATATCCTAACCCCCTTTCTAGTCCCACTGGCCTTACGCCAGGCTTCCCGGATGTGTGCCAGCAATATTGCTGGTGCAGATCCAAGAAACCCCATTAGGCAGGTTGGAGCTTTTCCCAGCATAAGGGGACAAATGTCCCCTTACCCCAAATAGACCTTCAGCCTCCTCCTAACCTGTGCTGGATATAGCATAGGCCATGCAGCTCCTCTGCGCCACTGCAGGTCAGGATTGGGCTGCCCATCTTCTATATCGGGGGTGGCCAAACTTGCTTAATGTAAGAGGCACATATAATAGGGGTGAGTTTTGGGGTGATATTTTTTTCCAAAATTTATTCATTAAAATAGCAAATTGCAGTGTTTTGTGATTTGATCCAAATTTTTATTGCAAATTTTACAAACAGTGCAATAAATAAGGGTGAGTGGTCCTACAAAGGCAAGCAATCGTTGGCTCGCGTACCCCATCCCGAAATAACCTGCTCAAAAATTCATGAGCTGCACTCTGGTTGCTGCTTGGAGGAAACTACTGCTTACTACTTCCACATTCCCGTAAAGTCGCCCAGCATGGACTGTGAACTATGAACATGCGTGTTCATAGTTTAAGCAAGCTTCTTCCTGTTTCTGCCCCTCCTCCTCCTGATTCCTTACTGAAAACAATTTGTAGATTCCGCAAAACCATGTCAAAAGTAAGCACAAGTGGTATTATTTTTGTGAAATGGATCTAAATTTGTGTCAAACCATGTCAAACATAAGCAAAAGTGATGTTATTTTGCGTTTTGATCTAAATTTTGGTTTAGGCAGCATTTTGAGTAGAAATTCTCGTTATTTAGCATTTTGTGTTGATCACAAAAAAAATCCCTAATAATAAACTTCAGATGTTTGAGAGCTGTGGTAGTTAAGGACATTTGAATTCTTAAATAAATTTACTCACCATGAACATTAGGTTTATGTTTTAATCCAGTGGACTCTCAGTTTATACCTGGCAAACAATTAAAGCTTGGACCTTTTTTATTTACCTTTTATGTTAATTGTACAGTCAAAAGGGAGCTCAGCCAACATATTTCCAAGAGCCGCATATTATATGTCAAAGAGCCACAGTTTGGCCACCCCTGTTATGTACGAAGCTGCTAAATTCTCCAACTTGGCACTAGGTAGTCAGATGACTTTGCCATTTCCTAAGGTTAGGTACCATTTTAGTTGTTGGCAAGCTAGTAAATGTGTGCTCAGTGCTTTGGAAATTTGGTTAGCAAGAAAAGTCCAGCCCAGTCCAAAAGAGAGGAGGCCTTACGTTTTGACAGTGATCAACGTTTTGAGGCAGTTTTTCTCATCAAAGCTGCAAGTTCCTTTAAAAAACACCGCACAGTTGCGGATTATTTCTGGGCATAGGGTAGTGATTCTATATAAACAAGTAATAAAAAATAAAGTTAAATTATTACAGAACTGAGGTGGGTTAACACAAAACAACATGAGGTCTTTCGGAAGAATAATGAGCATCTGCCAACGTTCACAGCGTTCTGCAGAAGCTTTGCTTCTATCCTTCCTCTCCATAAGCAAGGCGACACTTTGGGAAGGGTGTTTGTTTTGCTTGGGTTTTCCCTTCAGGACTTTGTTGCCTACGCTACACAACCAGTGATCAGCAGCCTACCCTTGACAGCTAGGACAGAGAATAGAACGTTCTTCCCAATGTGTTAAACATCTCTCTGTTGGAAAGGAATCGCATAATCAGCAGAGTGGTAATCCAGCTAAGTCCTTGGTCTGGCACGCTAGAAAATTGGAATGTTGCCCCCACTAAGATGTAGCTTATGGTAGCTTATTGAGACTCATCCATTACTCTAATAAAGAGGATCAGATGTACTCTTTCAGGGTGTCCAGGCCCAGCGATAAACATGGGCAGGGTCTTTCAGCTTCTGCTGGTTGCTGCAAGTCCCTGAGGCTCACAGGAACCATTCCAGGGCCACTCTAGGCCATGCTGTTGGCTCTGTTGGTTTCCTTATCAAAAACGTGCTTTGGGGAATGCATTGTCTACATGCAGTGGGTACTGCCCCTTCTCCCAATGTGTGCTGAAACATTGAGCCAAGTCTATATGCACTTTCTATGAAGCATCGAACTCTTGTGAGTCATTCTTTACAAAGAATGGCTCTTAGTATAAAGGGGAAAATAAGCCAAGATTTATATATAGGTGGTGGGCCTGTAATATCCATGGATTTGGGACCTGTGGAGTTCAGAACCTGAGAGTGCTTCCCCAGACCTCTGAATGCCTTGTCAGGGCATAAAAACATGACTTCTGGGTTTCCCAAAAAAACCAGAAGTAACTTTTTTTGCCTGAAACGGGAATTCTGAAGCCCACAGAGGCCATGGGCAGTTGCAGGCAGTTTCTGTGGGCCTCAGATAAGTTCTCTAGACCCAGGTTCAGCAGCTAGGATGGCCCCGAATCCACTGGTTTTAATGCCCACGGATTTTGGTATCCACGGGGATTCCAGGAACTGAATCCCCACAGATAATGAGGAAAGACTTGTACATAAAAATTCTTCAAACTTGCCTTCTCCTTTCCTTATGAAAAAGATTCACACAGTTACAGTAAGATACACATGTTCAATAATTCTGTCTTCTATCGGCTGCTTCGTACTGAAAACCACCACCACCCGCAAGCCAAAACAGATCCTGGAACAGAACAACCAGTTGATTCCTGGATCAAAGGCCTGGGCGCCACTGCTTTCAGAAATGTGGTGGGTGGCGAAGTGTGGGTGACGGCCAGTGATGTCTTTCAGGGGGAACGGACCAGAACGGGCGTTCCGGATCCTAACGGGCTCCGTGGCTGGTTCCGGGTTCCCGACAAGTGCCAATCAAAAGTGAGTTCCTGTTCCTAAATCATTTGAATGACACCACTGGTGACGGCCTTTTCGGTGGTAGCACCCCAGTTGCAGGATTCTTTCGCCAGCAACACTCAGCTGGCATGGACTTTGTGGTCCCTTTGAAGCCAGGAGAAAATCTTTGTATTCTTGCAGGTTTTCAGTGGACCATTTGTATGTCAACTTCCTCTCACTTTATTGCTGTTTTTGCCTCAGCATTTATTTACTGCTTTTATGGTTGTGGCGTTTAATTGGAGATGTTATACTGTTGAACAACAACAATAACACTGTATTGCTTTATTGGCTGCCTTAAAAGCTTTGGCAAAATGGGGACCGACAAATCTCTTTGGATAAATACTTAACATTCATGGAGTGTTTTCATGGAATTTTCAGTGAGCCAAACTGTTACTCCCAGATCATTCTGACCTCAAGTGCTAAACAACTTCTCTAAATCACTTCTATCGTGAAACGCTTGCTGCCCCAGACTAAGAAGCCAATTAAAATGGTCATGCAGCAAAGTTACCACAATGTGTCATCACCACAAATCTGTGAGGCTGACAAATAAACCAAGAAGTCTTATGTGCCCACAGGCGTGGTTGGTTGTGAAACTCTTTTGCTTCAGTCACAAAAACCTCCTCACAATTAACCGAAAGCTCTGCTTCATAACCTGTTTTATCATCATCTGATTTCGGAGCCTTTTCTGCTCTGCGGACTATATAAAAATGGGCCCTATAGTTCAAAATAGAAAGCTTTCAATTCCTCACTTCATCTTCTGCAACTGGTAGTCTAATTCTTCACCAATGTCTCAGAAATCAATGGGTATTTGATTATATTATTTTAAGAGTGGAGCCTAGACTTAATCGGTGATGGGACTGAGATCCAGGTAATCGGGATAGAAGGTGTGGCAAGGCAAAGATAAATGCTTGGGGGCAGAATTTTCCTTGAAAGCACTTGAAAGTGGGACTACGTAAGAGGTGGACTGGTGTTCCTTTTGATCATATCAATCACAAAACATGTTAAGAGACAGAACAGGGCAAAACATATTGAAATCAGAGGTAGTGGTGGGGAAACAATTTAACTGTAGAATATTCAACTGTTCTACCTATAATTTTCTTTTTGCATTATTTCTAAGTGTACAGGCATGCCCAATATCCACTGGGGTTCTGTTCTAGATACACACGTTCTAGATATCCTGTGGATATCTGAAACTGTGGATACTGGGGATGCCTTTTTAAAGATGGGGAACGTCAGTGGTCTTGCTGCAACAAAGTAAAAAAAGAGAGATTTGTTTAATGTTCTCTTATCTTTTTAATATGCGTTCCAGTATCCATGGTATCCATGGACAACTGAAACCATGGATGCTGAATCAGTGGATAACGGGGCACGTCCGTACTTCTCAATGTTGCCCTGGTAGTGATGGATTCAGTTGCATGTCACTATTTATGCCTTGCTTTCAACTTCAGTAACTTACAGCAAGCACCTCGCCTCATCATCGCAAATACTGAGCACACCATGACTGGCCTCCCTATAAAGCCAATATACAAACATGTACCAAGGGTTGAGTTGGAGGGCAGTGAGCTGATGAGGGGTTCCTCACCCCCCACATTCATACACCAACCCCACTGGCAGTCTGATTCAGCTGTGTTCTGATCCCAAAGCAAGCCAGAAAGGGCAGAAACAACTCCTTTCTTACTATGGCACCTCTGGAATAAGAAGGGCTCATATAAAAGCCCTGCCATGGCTGCCTTTTTCCTGGCCCATCTGGGAACTTAGAAAGCAGTCAGGTGAACCAGGAGAAAACTCCTTCCCTCCCCTTCTCCTACCCTTAGCTATGAAAGTGACCCCCGCCCCACACAGTTTAGTCCAGAGTCAAAAATCATGCCATGTCAAAAATCATGGATTCCTTTATTCTGAACCACTATTCCTTCTCAAAACATCATGGCTCTTCAAGTAGTATTTTGGAAGTCCCCACTGGCAGAAGACTCGCCAGAAGGGGTGGGGGGTGTGGTAAGTACAGCAGGCACAGCAATGTGCCATGTAGGTGGCCCCTCCCCCACACCGCCCCACATGGCTCCAACAGTGAGGGGGAGGGGCCGCTCACACGATGCATTGCGGCACCTGCCGAACTTATTGCGCCGCCCCCTCGGGCTACACTTCTGCCAATTTGGCAGCCATAATAGGCCTCTTTGAGAAATGCTCCAGGCATTTATGATCAAGGCAGGGGAGAAACCTGGAGAACTTCAACCACTAGACAATAGTGAGCTAGACTGATCTGACTCCATAGAAGGATGAATACTGTACAATTAGGGAGGTGTTTTGCTTATATGGAAGTCGAGCACTCGAGCAGGACTGCACCACTTGAGACCCGTGATTGTGCATCAGCAGATTTTTCCGTTCCAGGAAGTCACGGCTACAATTTAGGAACTACTGCAAAGCTGATGGTTTGCATTTGGCTTGGTAGGACATAGTTTGTGCAGGCCTGAGACTAGATGGCCTATTTCATCAGCTGCCAGAAAGATTTTGTACATGAAGAGCACAATCCTAACCTGGAGTCAGGCCAGCAGTTAGGCCAACACAGTTTGGCCAGCACAAGGGACATCATAAGGTATGTTTGGACCACTCTCAAAGTCAGAGAGGCCAGCACACAGATGTGCGCCATTCTCCCGGACTCAGAGAGTGATCCAAACGCGCTTTACAGTGGCCCTTGTGCCAGCCAAATTTTGCTGGCATAACTGTGCCAGCCTAACTGCAGGTTAGGATTGCACTCTAAATGTAGCTGACTTTTTCTTTTTTTAAAAAGAGATATTGAAATCCTTATACATTGTAGTATAACCATGAGTCAACTTGCTACTGGCAATAAGTGATTAATAAATATAATAATATTGGCAAATGGAATACCAGAAGATTTTAGCCTTCATAATTGCTGGTGGGAATACAGGTAAAAACAAAGTATCTCCATTCTTCTCCCTTTTTAAGGATTATGGGAGTTATTTTGGAATTAATAGCATATTGGGCATGTAGGAACACACTATAATTACGTCAAAAAAATTTCCAGTCATCTCTTTTGTTTTCTGGGCTTTGTTAAAATTAAAGCTTCCCCATACAGTTCCCCTGTTCAGAAGACACTGCTACTGTTTAACCATAAACAAAATACCTCACTTTTCCTTTTACTCAGTTGTGAGAAAATCAGGCTAGAGACATTTTCCAGCAGCTGAAAGATGTTCTTTGCTGACAAAAGAGAAAGAAAATTCCTACAAAATAACACTGTCATTAAGAGCCAAATTAACACACTGTGCTCCAGTTAATAGCAATACTGTAAACCCACGACGTTTTGGCAACATTAGAATCAGGGCACGATCCAAAAGGCCCTATCGCTGGCAGTTCATGTGTAAGGTAAAGGTAAAGGTTTCTCCATGACCGAATGGTCTAGTCGTGACCGACCGTAGGGGGTGGTGCTCATCTCCGTTTCAAAGCATGTAGAGCCGGCGTTTTGTCCGAGGACAAGCTTCCGTGGTCATGTGGCCGGCATGACTCTACGCCGTAGCGCACGGAACGCCGTTACCTTCCCACCGAAGTGGTCCCTATTTATCTACTTGCATTTGGGTGCTTTCGAACTGCTAGGTTGGCAGGAGCTGGGACAAGCGACGGGAGCTCACTCCATCGCGCAGTCTTGAACTCCCAACCTTCTGGTCGGAAAGCCCAGCAGCAGCAGTTTAACCTGCTGTGCCACCACGTCCCTCTAGTACATGTGTACCTCTGGCTTAAAGTGTCACGAACATGCTGTAAAGCAGGTCCACGACACCTTAATGCTGGCACTGGGGCCTGGCTCCCATACAAGTGGACAGCCAGACGGTGCTCCAGCAGCACCGGCAGCTGGTAAGCCCTTTTGGGGTGGAGAGAAGTGGGGAGGAACTGGGTAGGGAGAGGGAAGGAGCAGGCTAGTGAGCAGGTGAGAAATAGAGTTGGCTTCCACCACCAGACCTTATTCCCTAGCCTTGCCCGGGCAGCCCAGCACAGGACTGCTCCATTTGTGGACTCCAAAATAGCCAGCAGTGAGCTAAAGAGCCCTTTTGCAGGCATTGGGGCTTTCCCTGGGGGAAGGCGATGAATGTCCCCTTCTCCCGAGCAGCCTCTGCTGGCTGCCTGGCTTCCACAGGGTGCAGCGGTAGCCATTTTGGTAGGGGAGGCTGGCAGTTCAGGATTGGGCTGTTGACGGTTTAAAGAAAGAGAACTTGCACAAGTCGAGCATCCTAGTGGGGGTTGAGAGGTAGGCAGTCTCTTAACTCTACCTGGGGATGGTTCCTTACTCAGATGCTAACTACAATAGAGTTGTAACAATGTAGAAACTCATCATCGCCATCGCAGCCCAAAACACATCTTCTCAGTACTGAAAATACAAATTCAGTTCCCATCAGTACAATGAATGTCCCATTATTGCAGCGCTAACAGAAGATCATCTCAAATGCCAAAGAAAGTGATAAAGTTGTAAGGAAATGCAAAGATTCAACAATAGAAGCGCTCCCCATAGACAAGCTCACTCCAAAGATGTGTGAATTGCAAATAGGTGGATATATGCAAGTACAACGGCTTCAAATATTCACCAGTTTTGATTTTCAGCCACTTTGGTGGGATAGAAACATCTTTGTGAAAAACATTGGCATTGTGACAATGGTTGAGTTGGGCAACCCCTTTGAACATCATGGTTTCCATTGGATGTTGCTGATTTATAAAATAACAAGTACAGGTGGGGCCTGTATTATCCGTGGGTTTGACATCCGCAGGTTTGAAAATCCGCGGATAATGAGCCCCCCCCCTGCCAGGGTTCACCTTTACCTTCTGAACTGGAGCTCAGCCCAGAAGCTCAGCTCTGGTCTGGTTTGCAGGGTGGGAATGGGCCTCAAATTCCGCAGGTTTTGGTACCTGTGGAATTGGGTATCTGCAGAGGTTTCCAGGAATGGGAAATCAACATTAAAAACAATATACAGTATGAATCAAGAGCCAATATAAATATTCAGATAGCAAAAATAAAACTAAATCAGTAGAAAGCTTGTTGAAATAAACAAACATGTTTATACCCTTTCAGAACACCAACAAGGAAAGGGCAGTCCTGATCTTAACTGGAAGGAAATCTGCAAATTGGTTACCAACCAAGAAGGCTTTGGTGTGAGTCACCACCAGCCAGATTTCCAATGGTTTCTACTAGGAGTTCTTAGCCTCATAGGATAGGCCGATTCATATGGGGAGAGGCAGTTCTTCAAGTATTTAGATCCCAAATGTCTGCATGTGACTTAGGGTGCAATCCTACCCAACATTCCAGTCCTAACCAACATTCAGGCACATAGCTGTGCCAATAGGGCATGTTCTGCATTCTGTGGTGGAGTAGTCAGTGGCAGATCTCGGGGGGGCAGGAGCCCTGGGCGCCGTCTTGGGGCTGTCTAGGGGGGTGCCAGTGGCCCCCGCAACATTGCACGGGTAGACCTGGGCTCCCATGGGGGCGCACTTCTATTGTGTGTCCCGGGCGCCATTTTGACTAGGTCCGCCCCTGGGAATAGTAGTCATGGAGGCCTCCTGAAGGTAAGAGAATGTTTGCTTCCTTACCTCAGAGCTACATTGACCTTACCCCAGTGCTGGAAGGTTGGTTAAGAATACGTTTTGTAAATGCTTTTTGTTGTTCGTTGTGTTGTAAGCTCTCTTAGAAGCCTCTTTAGAAGCTAAAAAGCAGGTTATAAATCAAAGGATAATTTTTTTAAAAAATCACAAATGAACTAATTCATTCTATTCTGAAAGGTAAGGTTTTCCTACAATTTAAAATGTGATTAAGGGCGCAATCCTAAACCGAGTTAGACCAGCATAAGCTAAGCCAGCAAAGTTTGGCCAGTACAAGGGACACCATAAGGTATGTTTGGACCACTCTCGGAGTCAGAGAGGCCAGCACACAGACATGCACCATTCTCCCTGACTCCGAGAGTAGTCGAAAAACGCTTTATGGTGGCCTTTGTGCTGGCCAAAAACTGCTGGCTTAGTTTATGCCAGCCTAACTCCAGTTTAGAATTGCGCTCTAAAGGCACAATCCTAACCTGGAGTTACACTGGCACAGTTAGGCCAGCAAAGTTTGGCCAGCACAAGGGACACCATAAAGCACATTTGGACCACCCTCCAAGTCAGGGAGAAGGGTGCACATCAGTGTGCTGGCCTCTCTGACTCCGAGAGTGGTCCAAACATACTTTACGGTGTTCCTTGTGCCAGCCAAACTTTGCTGGCCTAACTGTACCAGCCTAACTCCAGGTTACAATTGTGCCCGAAAATGTCTGCTGGGTCTTCTCCCAAGCAACGAAAATGCAAAGCATCCATATCCTCGACTGGATTGTGCATGTGTTTTTCCTCTCGATGCTCAAACATGTCGGTTTGCCTCTCTTCCCCCAAAGTAAAACTTATTTTCTTGAGCAGATGATACAAATGATACCAATCGATACAAATAAAATACGCTCTCCTGCAGTTCAAACCAAGCCTAAGCAGAGCCATTTTGGAGGCTTCAGGGTTACTCTGCCTGCTTTTCTCCAGGAAAGATATTCCATTGTATGAGCTTCAGCACTTTCTCATTCAGGAAGAGAGCCGAAGAGGCGAGATGCTGGCTGAGCTTTGGCATCCCAGATGTAATGTGTGCTGTGCCCAGCGTGCCTTGAGAAAATCAGCACTAGTGAGATTTTCATCCCAGTTCTTCAAAAGTAAGAAGTAGAGATAAGATTCAGATCAGTTTTTCCCGTCTGAATCTCTGATGATTTTTGAAGTTCAGTCTTTAGTGTATTACAGAAGCACTTGGCTTACTGGTTATCAGAAGTAAAAAGAATTGTTCTCCAAATACAGATGGAATCTCTCTCTCTCTCTCTCTCTCTCTCTCTCTCTCTCTCTCTCTCTCTCTCTCTCTCTCTCTTTGTGTGTGTGTGTGTGTGAAGTTCCTGGCCCCTATGATTATGAAGCAGTGCTTAGAATTAGTGTGATTTTCTTCTGAATAACAAGGCATTAAACTGGTTTGCACAAAGCACGATTCTGTTCCTCATTTCTTTGCAGAACTTAAAATGCATTTTTTCTTTTCTTTTCTTTTCTTTTCTTTTCTTCTTCTTCTGCTATTCTGTACAAGGGTCTGCCCTTTCTAATGTACTAATTTTCCCTTTTGCCTTAATGTGCTCTTGCAGTAGAGGTTACCGATACCCCATGGGTCTTGTTCATAAAAAAATATTTTTCAAGCAACATTCTAGCAAATGCTATTAGCTGTACAAGTGTGGGCCGTGTTTGTATTTGATAGAATACGCAATTCATTTAATCACATTTCCATTAAGTAGAAGGAGGAATTGCTTGCTTATCCAGGGAATTCATAATTCCAGCGGAGAAGAAGATGAAAAGGAGACACTAAAGTAGAAAAATATGCATATTCAGTAAACATAAAAGGGAACCGTGTTATTCATGTTATTCAAAGAGAAGAGCACAAACTACAAAGCTAAAGTGGGAGTAAATTGCACGCCACTAAACTACAAATCATGAATTAATTTACTTACAACTTGATCCTCAGGAGCTGGCAAAGCTGATGAAAGGCATCCCAGTGGTAGCAGAGACTATCTTTGCACAGGTATTGTAAAACATTCCAGAAATAATTGTGTGGGGGGGGCGGCGGGGAGGCAGGCACCTGAGGGTCTGCCAGCAGCAGGCCCTGAGAGAGAATGGCATATCAATTAAGCCATGATAAATTGTTTAGTCTCTAAGGTGCCACCAAAAGCTCTTGGTTGTTTTTGCTACAAGCGGACTAGATAACCAGAATAGACAACAAAAGCCAGTTTCACCAATTGCAACTCCCCATCATTACAACACTGTCAGGGAAAAGCTGCACTGAATGAAATTTCCCTTATTATTAACAACAACAACAACAACAACAATCATCACCACCAGTTTTCAATAAAAGTTCACAGTGTGGACTGCACAGCAAAATACTGTAAGTGAAAAGATGGTTCCCGGTCCTAGTGTGGTTCATAAACTCAGGGCACAATCCGAACCTGCAGTTAATATAAGTTGACACAGTTCAGCCAGCAAAGTTTGGCTGGCACAAGGGACACCATAAAGTGCATTTGGACCATTCTCGGAGTCAGGGAGATGGTGCATGTTTGTGTGAGGGCCTCTTGATTCCAAAAGTGGTCCAAACATACTTTACCATGTCCCTTGTTCCAGCCAAACTTTGCTGGCCTAATTGTGCCAGTCTAACTCCAGGTTAGGACAAATCCTGAAGCTGAAGCTCAAATACTCTGGCCACTTCATGAGAAGAGAGGACTCTTTAGAAAAGACCCTTCTGCTGGGAAAGATGGAAGGCAACAGGAGAAGGGGGCAGCAGAGGATGACATGGTTAGACAATATCACCGAAGCAATGAACATGAAATTGGGTGAACTCCGGAAGCTAGTGGAGGACAGGGAGGCCTGGCATGCTGTGGTCCATGGGGTCGCGAAATGTCGGACACGATTTAGCAACTGAACAACAACAACTCCAGGTTAGGATTGTGCCCTCATTGTTTTCTACTGTTCTGTATCAGCTTTTCTGAGAGTCGGCAGCAAAGTCAATGGTGGTCCTGATATCTAGAAGAGAAGCCCTTGGGAAGAAGGTGCAAAAGGATCTTCTTCCCATATGAACATATTTGAGGAATTTAGGAGAATATGCAAGCCTGTGCGTGTTTATTCAGAAGTCCCATTGTGTTGAAAAGAGCTTCCTCCCAATAAGTGTGCAAAGGATTGCCACTTAAAAACACTATAAGTATTACGATCGCAATCC
>JAJKFI010000003.1:43774183-43786998 GCA_029204185.1 Lerista edwardsae | reverse complement strand
GTCCTGCCCAGAGTTCCCGTTCTTCATTACGAGATGACATCACTGGTTGGAACCCACCAGTGGTCGCGGACTGATACATATATTCATCCATCAAATGCATGCGTTTTAATACTTTCAGAAGAACATGCTGCAAGTAAGAGGTTATGGCAGCAGCTCTGCAGGGCACGGGGTGTGTGTGCGGTAAATATTACAGGTCTCCACAACATGTTGTGTAAGCAGCCTCTCCCATTCACCGTCAGAGCCATTCTGGACAGTGGTGACAACTGCGTGGCCAAAGCTGCCCAGAATGGCTCTTGTAGCAAGTTGAAGGGGCTGCTTACAGAGCACATTGCAACCCCTGCAATATTTTCTGCCCCCCATAGCTATGCTACTGGAAGAAGGGAGTTCTACTCTCCAGCAAGGCAAGGGTCAAATAAGCTTTCAGGAGGAGGCCTGAAGCAGACCTTGCTATATACGACAATTGTCATGTACACATACAATTTAAAAGTGTGGAGGAGAATCTTGCCCAAGTCTTGCTTTGCATTTCTTTTTGTGAATAGTAGTAAACACATACAGGAAAACCTTTATTCCTGCTTTTTATTTATGAGCTTTTATTCATACTTAGCTTTCACCACTGTTCAATTAGTGCATTACATGCTAAGCACCGCATTAAATGAAATTGATGTTTGAACACAGTGTGCATGGGGGGGGGGTGTTTCCTCCTCTGTTTATTTTTCGGCTTCTAGGATGTCATAAATGTGAAGCAAGGATGTCGTTTTCAAGCCAGTTACTCCACTGACTTTAGCAGGATTACTCTGGAGCAGAACTTCGGAGGCCTGCAGCCTCTGTTGCTAGAGTGCATGTCCTTATTCCTATAATAAATGTTGAATTCCAAAAGGAGGACTATTTCCTGGCATATGGATAAAGCTAACCTGGCTCGTGGACTTGGCATAAACCAGACATGTGGATACTATAGCCCGCAAAGGACACTATGCGTATGGGTGCATGCAGATTCACATGCAATATACAATGGGGGCCCTGCTGCACCTGCGCTGAGCCTCCTCGCGCCAACCGAAGCCGGTCGGCACAAGGGAGGCTCCATGCCAAGACGGCATGGGGATTGGAGGGACTGGGAGGCGGAACTTGGGTGTGACATGGGCGGGCTTGGGAGGTGGCCATACGGCCATGTCCTAAGCCCATCAGGGAGGCCGCGTGGCCCCGATTCAGGCCACGCAGTCTCCTCGGATCTGCGCTCACTTGTTAGTGGGCACAGATCCGAGGAGCACATAGGGGAGGCTGGAGCCTAAGCGCACGCTCCCTTGCCACAGGGAGGTTCCAGCCTCCAACTACCCAGTGTTGGATAGGGCGCTGGCTGGACGGCGCTCCTACCCCAGCGCTGTGTAGGATTGCGCCCTACATATTATTAGTAGCTGTGTTTTAAAACAGTTATATATTTTACTTAGAAGTAAGCCCACTATGTTCTGTACGACTTCAGCTGTAATCCTACCTTACTCACTTGAAACAAACACCTCTAATTATTCAATTAATGCAAGCGTTCCCAAAGTTTGTGTCGCAATGCCTTGGGGTGTTGTAGCGCACTCACAAGGGCACCATGGGAAATCCCCAGTTGGGATTCCTACCTGTTCTCCCTGGGTGCCACCTTGGACCTCACAGAATCTTACGAGATTTGGGTGCCACCAACTTGAATCTCGTGAGATTTCACAAGATCGAAGATGGCGGCTCCCTGATGAGCTGGGAAGAAGTGGCTATAGGAGTGTTGTGACACCAGTAAGTTTGGGAACCACTGGATTAATGGCAAGCAAAGAAACATTTGGTCTGCAACAGGTACGTTCAGTGTGGAAAGGCAGGTGAGGTAGAACCGCCCCATTGCTGTCCATGGAAAAGCGTTGCAGCAACCCTGCCTGCTTACACATGAGGAAGCTCTCTTTACACTCAAGAAACACCTGCTTTCTCAGGTGTAAAGACAGCCCAAAACAGTGGGCAGAGAAAAATGGAATGCCACGGGTTTACAATGTTCATCAGAGGCCCTTCTCCAAGTCCCCCTGCTATCTACAATTACATTGGGAATGACTACATTTGGGGTGACTGCGATTACATTGGGAGTGGGGTTTTTTTTTCCAGTTGCAGCATCCTGTAAAAAGCCATCCCCAGAAAGGCTCACCTGACACCAATTCTCTTGCCTTTCCAGGACCACCCAGATATTTCAGAACTCTGGAGAGCTGGTTTTAATTGGTTTGGGGGGAGGGGGTAATGATTTGGCTGGTGTTTGTTTATTGATGCTTCTGTCTCCCTCTGTTGTGTCCTTTTATTGTACCATTTTGTTTTAATTGCTTGCTGTCCTGTACAGAAGGTCAGCTTGTACTAAACAAATGTACTCAACAAATGGAGAACTGAAACCACAGAAAATATGGGGCAAATACTGAAAAAAAAAATGAAAAAAAATTAATCCAATCACAGCAACATCTAAGAGTAACTTTTTTGTCTTCATGTGTGGATTATTTGTTTACAGTGCTTATGCCTATTTGTGACACAGATATAGCTGCATTTGAGGTGTCCATTTAAAGCATGGAACATGAATTATACTTGCCAAGGAAAACTGGCTTGCCCAACATGAGATACAAATCCAGAAAGAGTATGAAAAGCAGGTATATCCCAGTGGTTTGCTCTTTTTAAGTCCCTCTTTAAAAAAAAAAAAACAGTTGCGCCAGCGCATCAGTGGTAGAAAATGGGGGTGGAATTCCATGTGCCAACCAACAACAAGGATTTGCTCACAGATTTGCAGGTCTGTTCAAGTTGGATAAATCAATCTATACTTCCTGCCTTCAGAAACACTGGTGTGCTACCCCACAATGCTCCAGCAAAGAGCAGAGCCCTAAAGAACAGCAAAATAAATATGTACTGTAGAAAGCCGCTGCTGCTTCTGTGTAATGCACTTCTCCGATCCTCCTCTTCCCAAGTCTTTTTTTCTTTGCATCGGTATTTCAAAGAGGTGGGAGTGCGGTATGGCTCATAAGACTGAATAGTTCCAAAGATCAAGAGTTGCCTATTTTGGTTCAACATGAAATCACTGCAGGGCAGACAAAGAGCAAAAGGCCAATGCACAAATTGTAGTGGCTCAGGGCGCAATCCTAACCTGGAGTTAGGCTGGCAAGGTTAGGCCAACAATGTTTGGTCAGCACAAGGGACAATGTAAAGTGTGTTTGGACCACTGTTGGAGTCAGGGAGGATGGAGCATGTCTGTGTGCTGGTCTCTCTGACTCCAAGAGTGGTCCAAACATACCGTATGGTGTCCCTTATGCTTGCCAAGCTTTACTGGCCTAACTGTGCCGGCCTAACTCCAGATAAGGATTATGCCCTCCAGGTTAGGATTTCCTATCTCAGTTGAAATGTTTAGTTCTTCAGCTGCAAATCCTCATCAGGCAACCCCATCATGATTCTGCTTCCAAGGCACATAGATCAAGTAGTGTAGCCAGAGGGGGGCAGTGCGGTAAGCACTGAAGGTGCCACAATGCCGCTCTGATGGCAAGCCATTCTGGGCAGTGACAGCAACACATATGTACCCACCGAATCAAACGGTGTCTCCTGCATGTTGCCATCACTGGCAGGAATGGCTCTGACAGCGAGTGGGAGGGGCCCTTACACGGCACGTAGCGGGGCGTGCAGAACCCACTCTGGCGCCCCCCCCCCCCCCCTACACTGCCTGGATCAACTTTTGGAATTCCACTGCAGGGCCTCAAGACGGCACTTTCAACACAGGGTAGGTTGTGCAACTGAGAGCGCAATCCTATACCCCCGTTGCGCCAGCGCTACACTCTTGCGCCGGCCAAACGCTGTCGCAAACGTGCTGTCAAGCGCATCAGCGTCGGCAGTACGGCGCTGGATCAGCTCAAGCAGCAGGACCAACGCTTGGGCACCGCCGCGACTGCCAGCCATGCAGGCCTTGTGCTGGGCGTGCGGTCAGCGCTGGGTCTCGCCGAGGGCATTCCAGAGGCGTGCCAGGGGTGTAACTGGGCGGCACACTGGACGGAGATGGGGATGGCAGGATGCCATAGTGCCAAATCCTAAACCCTGTCCCCCGCCATGGCGGCCCCAATTCGGGCTGCTCCTGTGCACCTGCAAAACAGCAGGCGCAGGTCCAAGCAGCCCCATTGGGATGACTGGGGCTTACACAGGTGTAAGGGGGAAACCTCCCCTTGGCCCACACTTCACTGCTGCTGTCTCCCAATGGGATTTAGGATATAGCCCTGTTATGTCAGCCTTACTCTGTCGGCCGTACTTAGGATTGGGCTGTGAGATCTTTTTCTCCAACACAAATTGGAAAGAGGGTATAAAGTTGCCTTTAAGAAGGGCAGACACCACACATGTTTATTTCGTGCATCCTCATTTTTTTCCACCTTCTTTTCTGACTAGAAGAACTAGATCTTTTCTTTTTCCTGTTCCAGAGTGATTGACAGTGGAATAGTCTGGCTTGTTGCTGCACCGACAGACCACAGACCTAGACACGGCACAGAATGTACATCCTTCATGTCTGCCAATAGACAGTTACTTGCGAAATGTGACCAAGGAGCGATGAATTCTGGAATAACATTTTCTTGGCTATTTCTTTGTTGAATAACAGAGCGGCGAGCATTTATTTTCACCACTTAAATGCACAACATGCTGAAATCAACAGGACTTAAGCATGATTAGCTTCTGCTCAATTGGGACCGAGTTCTGCCAGCCACAATAAATTTTCTCCTAGGTCTCCTCTCGATCTTCAACTACAACCTGGCTGCCTATCATCACAACTTAAGATAGAAATGAAAGCTTATGTCTTCATGGAAGGGTATAACTCAGAGCTGTACCATACCTGTTAAGTTCATATTTGTTGAGTTCAATCTAAAATCAAGGCCCAGTAGTATAATTTTTGTCTATCTCCAAGCAAGATTTTTGCAGCTTGTTCTGGATGGGGTTGTGCTCCCCTTGAAGGACCAGGTGCAATCTAGGGGTGCAATCATAACCTGGAGTTAGGCCAGCATAATTTGGCTGGCACAAGGGACACCGTAAAGTATGTTTGGACCACTCTCGGAGTCAGAGAGGCCAGCACACAGATGGGAGCCATCCTCCCTGACTGAGAGTGGTCCAAATGCGCTTTATGGTGGCCCTTGTGCTAAACAAACTGTGCTGGCCTAACTCCAGGTTAGGACTTTGCCCTGTATGTGCTTCAGGACCTGGGTTTTCACCCTAAAGAACCAGGCTTTAGCTGGGCACAGTAGCATATTACCCCAGCTTCGACTCCTGCACCACTTGACCCCTTTTCTGAGAAAGAATACCTACACCCAAGTCACATCCTACATGGAGTATTGTAATGCAAAGTTCTTGAAGTTAACATAAGAATATAATAAGAGCCTTGCTGGATCCAGGCCAAGGGCCCATCTAGTCCAGCTTCCTGTATCTTGCAGTGGCCCACCAGATGCCTCAGGGAGCACACAAGACAACTAGATGCCTGCATCTCGTTGCTACTCTTACTGCCTTGGTCCAGGACCAAGGAGAAGCTGGAGTACCATTGGCCAGAGGATCAAGGAGACCAAACCACCTACATCCTAGCAAGAATACAAGAAAAGAAAGCTCAGCCTTCCGAGTATACTCACCTCTTTTTCCGAGTATAGTCAAATCAATCTCATATTCCCTTTCCACATATGTTCTATCATTTAGGCAAGATGTGAGAGGTGGGGCCTGTGTCCTGATTTCTGTATAGGGCCTAATTACTAAGGGCTCTCAAGTAATAAATAATATTACTTACTCTCAAATAATAAATAGCATTAATTGAATGGAATCCTGTTTCCACATGCAGAAGAAGTTCTTTGGATTTGTGACCTATATCAGTGGTTCTCCAACTTTTTAGACTAGGACCCACTTTTTAGAATGGCACTTGTGTCAGGACCCACCATAAATGATGTCATTAACCTGGAGATGATGTCATAGCTGGAAGTGACATCACCAAGCAGGAGAAGGTGCTTATGTCATCGTGACATAATCAAATGACACTCCTGGAATGCAAACTGGCATTCTTGGACTGCAGCAATTGCACAACCAAAAAACATCCCTGACAGAAAGCAAGATTAGGACAAAATATGATGTAAAAGCACTGAACTCAAAACAAATTCGTGAAGGACAAAGCTCTTGGAAGTGTAGAAGCCACCCAGCCTCTGCATACATGAATCAGTCCAAACTGCAGGCTTAAGCAAACTTTCCCTTTGCTTGCTAAAAACCTGATTTGCTTGTTCACAAGTGTAATTCCTCTGGATCCAGTCCAAACAAATGCCAAATAAATGAGATTTAAAGCACTTCTGAAACATCATTTCATAATTCATAAACTGCCACTTCACTGGATCCCGCCGTGTTATAAAAGCTCTCCTAATGAACACACAATAAAATGGTGAAGCCCAGTTTTACTCCTACAGTAATCTCAACACAAACAAGGGAGCAAACTCAGCAGGCCAATAAAATATACTAAAGCGGCAAAACAGTTTGCAAGACAGGAAGCAAGAACCTCGGAGCCTTCATTTGCTTAATCTTTGTTAGGGCTCCTGGAAGCAGAAGTACATTGACGACAAGACGGGAAGTAGCAGTGATTTTTTTTTTTTACAGTTACTTCATTATGTGACCTTCTGATAGCAAAATTTCTATATGACTCAGAGGGTTCTCTTGGGTCGTAAAGCAGCATATACGAGTTAATATGAATAAATTAAACAACTGCACACTGATTGTAGCACAATCTGCCTCTTGGAAACTATTCCTCATTACTTTCCCTTACATATGATCTTAGAGGGTAATTCTTTAATGTACACTCACATTGTTAATGTGGTCCAGAAATGCCATCACGAAATTAATTTCCCACATGTTGTTTCAAAGTTGCCATCTTAATATACTGTTTTGCACTACAGCCAGCATTTCTTGGTTTGTTTGGAAAAGTGGATTTTTAAAACCGCAAATAGAGTGGAAAACACATCACACTTATTCCAATGAGCCTTAAAAGGAGGGGTAAATAATAATGAAACTAACTGCAAACAGTAATTTAGATATTGTCTTTCTGCAAGATGGTTGGTATAAATCTCAGATCTTTTCCCTACCTGTCTGTATTCTGCAAGGCCTATGACTTCCATTTATCCTCCAAACAGCACAGTAAGGAATGTCGGTGCAGGAAACCGGCAGTAGACCAAGCCATTCTGCAAGCAAGTGCTGCCATCTAGTGGTTAAGAATTTCTTCTCTGCAGTCCGAAATGCAAGCTGAGGATGAGGC
This sequence comes from Lerista edwardsae, assembly GCA_029204185.1. Lineage (NCBI taxonomy): Eukaryota > Metazoa > Chordata > Lepidosauria > Squamata > Scincidae > Lerista > Lerista edwardsae. Next base: position 43,779,716 of record JAJKFI010000003.1, on the reverse strand, counting down.
TTCATGAATCGGCTGGAAGTGAACGGTAGTCCACAAAAGCTTATAAGCTGAAATGAATGACTTCGTCTTGAAGGCGCAACAATACTTTTTGTTGTTTTGAATTGGGAAGTGAGTCTCATGGACCAGTACATGAGAAAAAAAATGTATACAAGAAGAAGGCAGTCTTTCTCTTCGGAAAATATCAAGTCGAGAGAGTGCATTGAAGATGCAGTGTTTTTACAAGCAAACAAGCTAAGATAATATGGAGACGCATTTTCAAACGTGTAGTGTGTGTGTGTGTGTGTGTGTGTGTGTGTGTGTGTGTGTGAATTTTCAATGTATGCCATGCAGTAGCATGCACTTGCTAAGATATGCACCTTTATGTATACAACTAAGCATTCCTAAAACATTGATTAAATATAGTGCACACATTTGCAACTCAAGTTTGTGCACTGAAGCACAGACCAACTTTTAAGGAAATAGGTTATGGCTGTATAGCAAATTGTACAGGATTACAGGGGCTGTAAAACAAAACAAAAACACTGTAAAAGCCTGGACAGTGTTATCATATTTAAAGCAATATATCTCAATTTAACCATTGTGAGAACATTTTTCTTTTCCTCATTTTGAATAGATTTGTATTCCTATATATATGCAGCTTTTAGTCACTAGTCTATAAATCCAATAAATAAATAAATAAATAAATAAATAAATAAATAAATAATAGTCACTATTGCAACCACACAGCAAAACAGACTCTCAGAAGTGTGTGTGTGTGGGGGGGGGGGAGAATGTCTCCTCAATTTTTTTTTTCCTTTTTAACTTCTTCTTTTACACAGATGATTTCCTGGTAATCTGCTAATCATATTTACTGCCCAATCCACTTTCCAGTATGGAAAAAGTGCTTGGATTAGGCAGCAGAGCAAACCTGGACTGCTTTGGTCCAAGTATTTTGGCTTAATTGGATTGTGCCCTCTCGGTCCCTTTTCCACCCTCCTAAAGCAGCCTTCCAAAGCATGCTTACTTGGAAGTAAGTTCCAGTCCAATCACCACTGCTGTCATCATATGTGTCATTAGAACAGCTGGGCAACCAAATACATGCAACCAAAGGAATATTTAAGTATTCTGATCAGTATAAAAACATTATTATTATTATTATTATTATTATTATTATTATTATTATTATTATTCATTAACTTATACACAGTCAAAATGATAAAAAGATCACAAATATCACAGACTGGTCTTTTGCTGGCAATTCAAGTTTTAACCAAGAGCCTAAGAGTTGTCCAAGTATCACAGTAAGATATATGATGTTCCCAACAACGTAGTTTTTTGTAGGTCAGACATTCTTATATCATTGATGCTCAAAGTTTCTAGATGTTTTTGTAGATTTTTCGAAATATTTCCAAGCGCCCCGATGACAATTGGCACTACTTTGGATCGTTTTTGCCATAATCTTCCAATTTCAGTTGTCAAGTCCCTATATTTTATGATTTTTTCAAGTTCTTTGTCTTCAATTCGGCTATCACCAGGTATGGCGATGTCTATAAGCCATACTTTTTTTCTTTTCAACCACTGTTATATCTGCTGTGTTGTGTTCTAAATGCTGATTATTATTATTATTATTATTATTATTATTATTATTATTATTATTATTATTATTATTATTATTATTATTAATGTGTAGTCATATTTCATTTGTAGCAACAGAAAAAGGAACATGAACTTTAGAAAACACAGTAAGACGATCCAGAAATGATTAAGCATTTGGAAACTGCGCTGTGTTCAATGGGAGAGTTAAGGATATGCTTAAATCAGTGAGACCATGAAGTAAAGTCTTAATTTAGCTAAATGATGTTATGTTAATAGTACTTAAGCAGAAAAGGGTTTGCTTATTGGAGGATTTGCTAATAACAAATATAAATACCTGCTACCAAGTTCCATGCATACGTAGTCATAAATTCATCCCATTGTGTTCAATAAGCCTTGAGAATGCAGAGGATTGCAATCTTAGTATTTATAGAGTATTTTAGGCAGCAATCCTCTGCACACTTACCTGGGAGTAAGCTCTTTTCAGTGGGGCTTACTTCTAAGTAAACGTGCACAGGCTTGCATGTTCCAGACTCTTCACATACATTAGTATGGGTTGCAATTCTGTAAGGTTTTGTAATCTCCTTGCAGTGTTTGCAAGACTATTGAAGAGCCGGGAAGTGTGTGTGTTAATTTCTGAACACTAAACCCAGCATGGCGACAGGAAGCAGTCAAGTGTATTTTATTGTCCCATTTCAATTTGCCTTTGATTGCGTTATTTGTTTCTAATGGGTCTAGCAGAGCATTATGGACCGCTCAGAAGGATCCCCAATTCCTTCTGGTTTGTTTTTTTTCAATTTCTACTAGTAGCATTTGAAAAGCGGGTTTACAACAAATGCGATTGCCCCAGGAAAACTTTAGCAGGCATCTAGAACACTGTCAAGTGCTCCACATTCTGAAGTGGCACATTCTAGAGTCTCTTATACTGAGAGTCCTCTCCTGGGTCTTTTCAAGCTTGTGGAAAGCTTGAATTCCGTGTTCTCCTCCCGGAGCCACATAAAAAATGGGCTAAAATCCTTTTTTTTTCAGGCCCGTTTCTTGATGAGAACCACAAGGAGGATTTGGGGCTCAGCATGTAAAATATAACCAAATCATGTTCCTGTAGTGAACTCAGAGGTGTCATTTTTCAGCTTGTCAACAAAGGTCTTGTTTTATTTTTCCAATCTGAAGCTGGGTGGTTAAAAATCCAAGCAAAGCAAACCAGTTTTTTTTTTTAAATTTAATTCTTCCCTCTCGTATTGTTTCCTGTGGCAATGAAATAGATTTTACTTATTCACCTCCTTGTGGAAGTGAATAACAATAATGGTTTTTTTTCCTGGGGAAAAATGCCCTGACCCCTTTTCTGGTTTTTTTTTTCTGTATCAGCTGGGAAAGGGATGCGACAGAAGAGCAGCAGGTCACAAGCGAATGATTTCTGATGGAAAAGGGGCAGCCCACAGTGTTGGTAAGTAAAAGTGCAGCAAAGGGGAAGGGATGGAATGACTTGGCATGACACAGATGCCCAGCTCCAAACCACAGTCAGGTCCTCTAGTCCACGTTGGTGCGTCTCTTTAAAGCACAATCCAGACAGACCCAGCCTCACTATAAATCTCTCCCCCCTTTCCATTTCTGGTTGGGTATAGTTGGCCCGAAGCCACCTGATTTGTCCATGATTTATTAACTCCGATGCATTATATATGAGATTCAGGTTTACCAAAGAGTTATCCTTACCGCCACGATTGCATACAAATCAGCTACTGTTGGAGAGGTTTATTACATCACGGGAGGTTGCCAGGAGTTTGGCCAGGTAGTGTGAGCATTTCTGACTTGGCAAAACAAAAAACAAAAACCCGAGCAGGCGAGGTGGGGGGGGGGGAAAGGTTGTGAGATCTTCGCATGGGTTTCATATGACTCGCACCGCTGCTGGCCTGGTTCTTTTTAACAAAGGGATTAGATGGAGATGGATGGCAGTAAAATCATAAGCCGGAGGACTGCAAAAGCTTTGGATTCTCTAACCTGCAGACGAGGCTGACGTTTATATGTCTTCATGCAGACAATGCTAAAACCCCGGCCTTTCATAGAAAACGGGAGGGAATCAGACAAAGGAAATGACTTCCCTCTCCCTTCTTTTTGTTACTTCCATAACTGAAATGTTGGCTGTAAGCTCCCAGGGGCAGAGACTTAGCCTTTTGGTCTATGTGTGCTATGTTTATCAGTGGCGCTATCTGAATAAGGGTGCAATCCTAACCTGGAGTTAGGCCAGCAAAGTTTGGCAGGCACAAGGGACACGGTAAAGTATGTTTGGACCACTCTCGGAGTCAGAGAGGACAGCACACAGATGTGAGCCATCCTCCATGACTCCGAGAGTGGTCCAAACACACTTCACCGTGTCCCTTGTGCCAGCCAAACTTTTCTGGCCTAACTGTGCTGGCCTAACTCCAGATTAGGATTGCGCTGTAAAACAAATAATATTTATAATGCTCCGTCTGTGAAGGCAAAAGGCTAGGAATCAGGTCTATCAGACTTTTAAAATATCCCACTGCACAGGAGGTGGACAAAGAAATGTAGTATGTATGCCAAATCCTACTAACCTTGCTTTGGCACATGTGTATATCCCCCTCACTGTTATACAGATTTTGCATGTACGCGTTTGATTGCGTTGCTTGTTTCTTATTCCAGAAATAATCATCATCAGCTTTAGTTTTGCACCAGCACTGCCTAATGGCAGCTGTGCATGTTCTCCCACATGGAACTAGCTGTCTTTGAAGAAGAAAGCAATCTACCCATTTTCATCTTTACCACAAGCCTCCTAATACCCCCTCCCCTTAATTTCAAGAGCTAATCATTCTGATCAGGAGAACAGCATAGACTTGGGAGAAGAAAAGACTGCACAAGAAGTCTCAATTGACTAAAAATAACAAAAAGGCAAAACTGGATCCTATTTTTGTGCAGGATGGAGTACGAATTCCGGCTGGGATGGACCCAGGGCTGATGGGAGGTCAAAGGCAAAGTCTGTTCACGTCTGAAATATTGCCGTGCTGTTCAAGCCCGAAGCTGCACACTCTGTTTCCGAGTGGCATCTGTTCGGAAGTGTTTCTGAAGAAAGGGCTTATTGTCGAGTGAAAGCATTTTGCCCTCAGCAGAGCTTGCTAACTCTTACCTATTTTCTAACTTTTGCACCATAAATTTTGATGTTTTGCTTAATGGTCATCACAGCCCACATTTGTGCTGATTCAGTTTTCATTGACACCAGTGGAACTTGAAAGGGCTTCATGTTGGTGGTTTGATGCCCATTACTTATGTTACTTACAGAACTTATTAACTTAGGACGGCAGATAAGTGACAACACACACATAACTGCAGGCTCAGAATCCTCCTGACCATCTATAAACATGGACTCAATTCTGATTTTACTGAGCATGTATTTTACATTTTTGCACAACAACTTGTACACACATCAGGGTTTTTACAACAATCCTGCCACACAGGCCAGGTTTTTTATCCCCAAATTGCAGCTGGGGAGTTATGGCTAGAGCTGGTCGCTGACCTAAGATGAGTGATCAGTGAGACCAATAGCTCGGCTAAGACTTACACTGGAAATTCACATTGAGAGTTGCATTTCCCATGCCTGCTCTGGTTTACTTGTTACGTGACACGAGTGTTCTGTCCCAGAAGCATTTTGAGACGGATAATCCATTTTTTTATTTATTCATAAATAAATTTATTCATTCTCAGTTGTATTTTACAATTTGTGTGGGGCAAGGGAGCATCTGAATTGGTGGGAAATGGAACCAGTATTGGGGCAGGGGTGTTGAATGTACCAAATACAAAGCTATTGCAAGTTATTATGATTCACGATATCTCATTCTTGAGAATGGGCCAGTGGTGTTTTTCTCCTGGGGGAAAAATGCATTTGTGGGAGATGGTCTAATCTCCTCTCTCTCTCTCTCTCTCTCTCTCTCTCTCTCTCTCTCTCTCTCTC
>JAJKFI010000003.1:43744651-43774173 GCA_029204185.1 Lerista edwardsae | reverse complement strand
CTCTCTCTCTCTCTCTCTCTCTCTCTCTCTCTCTCTCTCTCTCTCTCTCTCTCTCTCTCTGTGTGTGTGTGTGTGTGTGTGTGTGTGAGAGAGAGAGAGAGAGAGAGAGAGAGAGAGACAGAGGGGGGGTGGATTGTTTGGAGAGAAACAAGCAAGCAAGGATAATCACATGTTTGTCTTAATGTGTACTTAGGCTCCTAAAGAATTTGTCCCAAGATGGCTTGGTAGAATTTTTATTTGTTTATTTTTCCATTTTTATCCTGCCTTTCACGAAAAGTCCCAAAGTTGCTAACAATAAAATGTAAAAACAAAGGAAGAAGTAAAACAATTCAAAAGCAAATTAATACAACTAATCAGACAGCAAGGCAACTAAAGAAGCAATAAAGAAGTGTGTTTATATATGTATAAACACACACACTTAATGGCAGAAAGTGAGGAAGACCTCAAGAACCTTCTGATGAGGGTGAAAGAGGAAAGTGCCAAAATTGGCTTGAAGCTCAACATTAAAAAAACTAAGATCATGGCCACCACTCCCATCACTTCCTGGCAAATAGAAGGGGAAGAAATGGAAGCAGTGACCGACTTTATCTTCCTGGGCTCCAAGATCACAGCAGATGGTGACTGCAGCCATGAAATTAAAAGACGTTTACTTCTTGGGAGAAAAGCTATGGCAAACCTAGACAACTTAATCAAAAGCCGAGACATCACCCTGCCAACAAAGGTTCGCCTAGTCAAAGCGATGGTTTTCCCAGTAGCAATGTATGGCTGTGAGAGCAGGACCATAAGAAAGGCAGAGCGCCGAAGAATAGATGCTTTCGAATTATGGTGTTGGAGAAGACTCCTGTGAGTCCCCTGGACTGCAAGGAGATCCAATCGGTCAATCCTCCAGGAAGTCAAGCCTGATTGCTCCCTGGAAGGACAAATTCTGAAGCTGAAGCTCAAGTACTTTGGCCACCTCATGAGAACTCTTTAGAAAAGACCCTCATGCTGGGAAAGATTGAAGGCAAAAGGAGAAGGGGGCAGCAGAGGATGAGATGGTTAGATAGTGTCACCAAAGCGATGAACATGAAATTGGGTGAACTCAGGAAGGTAGTGGAGGACAGGGAGGCCTGGCGTGCTGTGGTCCATGGGGTCGCGAAGAGTCGGACACGACTTAGCGACTGAACAACAACAAACACACACACTACTTTATATAAATTTTCTGCAAAAGATTAATTATGTCAGTCCCATTGAAACCAATGGCCATCTGTATATTGTGTAGACTCTTATTTTTCTAATGGACAATCAGGCAGATGAATTTGAAATGAAAATAGATTCGTTGACTCAGAGCTCAATCCTAACCTAGAGTTACACCAGCACAGTCAAGCCAGCAAAGTTTGGCCAGCACAAGAGACACCATAAAGTATGTTTGGACCACTGCGCCATCTCATGTGCTATGTTTGGACAGACGTGCGCCATTCTCCCTGATTTTAAGAATGGTCCAAACGCGCTTTACAGTGGCTCTTGTGCTGGCCTAACTTTGTTGGCTTGACTGTGCTGGTGTAACTCTAGGTTAGGATTGCACCTCAAGTTCATACTTATTTTGACTTCATCGCCTACTAGTGAATTATCCCCTACTTCCCAGGATTATTAAGCGACTTGTGAATGAGATGGGTGCTTGGTCGGATCCAGATTGTATTTTTGTGACTAGCTATAGCCTAGTGAACAATGTTCTGTGGTTGCATACAACTAGTGGTGAATGAATTGTGAATTGAAGCTTGTTGTCACTTTCTGTGTAATATGCAAAATCCTAAAAGTAGTGGAATACTACCAAGACTGATCATCATTCATTTTCAGCTAAATTTCATGAATGTACACAACGATATGTCAAGACAAAAAATGGAGGAGACTGGTTATTGACTTTATAAGAAGTCCTATTGTTGTCCAATGTTCACACCACTTTTTCCATTGACATTATGGAACTTCACAAAAGCTTGACGTGTCCTTGGCAAACCAGACACTCCAGTCCGTGGCTAAAAGCTCATTAAACTAAGTGCTACCTGTAGCAAGGACATTCAGCAGCCCAACAAATGCAAGTAACCAAAACAAGGCATCGTTTTTCAGCATTCAGCTCCATCCTACATAACAACATGCTGGGGGTAGGTTTGTTTTTTAAAGAGACGCTTCCATGGTGAGAAGGAGCTCAAATGAAACGGAATTGCTCCTGTTTAGGGAGAGCAAATATGCCTTTGCCTGCTTCATTTTCTTTGTTTCTTTTTCATGTTCTCTCATTGACATTGTCTCCTAATTAATCAGAGAATTAGCAAAGATTAATAGGAATGTGCAATACAATAAATATGAATAATTTAGTCGTGAGAGGGGACAACGTTATTAGGGGTTGGGACAGCCCGCCTTTGCTCCCTGTTCGAGCTCTAATTTCCCGTTCTGTTGATTGAGTGATGGTTGGCGCCCTCTGATCAGTAATATTGACACTTAAAATTGCATTGAAAAAGCCATAATTTATGTCAATTGATTCAATGAGGAAGGGGGAAATGGAAGGGGCTAAAATGTTGATGGGTAGCATCAGATATCATCCCAACTGTAAGAACTATTTTTTTTATTATTATTGGCAAATTAACATCCTAGGCCAGGGTGTCAAACTTCTTTCATACAGCAGGTCAAATAGCATTTGTGAAGCCTGCGAGGGCCGGAAGTGATGTCATTAATCAGGAAGTGATGTCATTAAGCAGGTCATGACCAGAAATAAGCACTTTTTCCTCAGTTAGCAACTCATTAGCTGCAAATGACAAAATACCCATTGTTTTCAAGCTATGGGAGAGCTCAGTTGTCATGTGGGCTGCCCTTTTAGCAGTGAAAGCACAGCTCAGCAGCTGGTGGTGGTGCTGAGAGAGCCCGAGAGCCAAATAAAGAGCCAAATAAAGAGGGCCTCATCCAGCCCCCGGGCCTTATGTTTGACACCCCTGTCAACTTTTCAACTTGTCAGCAGTGTCAACTTTTAGAAATTAGGAAATTATTTTGTCAAATGGAATGTATGTGGTAGATCTTAGAACGGCAGCTCTCAAACCTTTTAGCACCAGGACCCACTTTTTAGAATAACCATCTGTCTAGGACCCACCAGAAGGGATGTCATGGCCTGAACTGCTGTCATTGTGACCCCAGAGCCTGCTGCTTTCTTGAGAATGCAGCAAGAAGTTGGGTGACTTCTCAGCCATTTTCCAATAGCAATGTGAATCAGAAAGGAAACAAATCTATTTACAGCCTTGATGCAAGTAAAACAATCACACAGCCCTCCTCCTTTCCAGCATCCCATCTTCCCATATTTACCAAATGGCTTTCAATATGGCTGCTCAATATGGCAATATCTTCACGACTCACCTGAAATTGGCTCCTAACCCACTGGTGGGTCCTGACCCACAGCTTGACCCACATAGTTTTCCATTATTTGAATTGTACATCTAATTTCAATTACTTGAAACTAAGGGATTGCACATAAAATCCCTTGCAAGATATACAAGAGCACACTCAAGCATACAGTTAGAGACACAGCAATGTTCTAGGAGTAGTGATGCCATGGTTAAAGACAAGCATTTGGCAATAAGCTTATGCAATTGTATTAACATCTCAACTGATCTATGGCAAAGATCTCTGGCCATATTGACATGAGAGAAGTTACAACACAGCAACTGTTCAATACCTTCCTTTGGATTTCTCTGATAGACCACTTAACTATCTCAGCTTTCCCAGTGATCATCTCATTTATCTAGGATTATTGCACTGAATTTACTGTTTGGTTTTCTTCCAGAACTGAAATGTCAAGTCCAGTGTCATGTATGCAGTAGCTTTGTGCCGTGAGAGCTCAACAGATCCACCAAAAGCTGCTAGCAGTTGATCTTTGGATAGAGCTAGAAATAAATAAATCCTCTTTAGCAGATCAATATTCATCCCATTTAATGCTTGAAGTGAAACTTGTGGATTTGTGGTGGTAATGCTGATGTACAGCTAATCGTTGAAAATGGGCATTAGGGCTTTTTATAGCATGGCAACATATTGTCAGGCAGGAAGGGAGGCAAGAACTGTGTACAGCTGTGTGTGTGCGTGTGTGTCTGCGCGTGCATGTGTTTGTGTTGCGCACCCTTAGCACTATTTGTATTGATGTATGCTTTATTTGGTAATCTATGCAGACTGGCTCATAAGACAGTAATTCTCGACTGTAGCCTGTAGAAAATAACATGAGTTACTTGTGTCAAGTTCATTCTTAACATGCATTAGGAATCAGGATGCCATGCAAATCAGCAATTTCCATATTTTTTTTCTTCAAGATGGGGCATGCATTTCAATTTGTTTTTTCCAAAATTTGAACCAACAAATTGCAACCCATCGTCATTTTTAAGCCTGACAATCCAGACACACCAAACTTTGCACTTATATTAGAGACGGGGGAGTTGGTTTTCTTTTGCTTTGAATTAACACAGAATTAAAAATTATCTTTAAAAAAATAAAAAAATAAAAGGTATCCCGGACGAAACCAGACCATTTACTGGGCCAATTCAAAGCTTAGTAAACATTTAAGTCATCAGCCCCGCATCCTTCAAGCATCCTTGGCTGCCAATCTGGTGCCCCAAACAACACTCCCCCCTCATCCCCTTACTTACTGGTCCCCTTACTTACTGGTTACTGGTGGGGTAGTGGGCAGCAGTAGCAACAGAACAGTGAGGAGAAGGATTTGCCTCTTTTCTCTCTGAGCCCCCCCCCCCCCACTGTTTCCCTGGTCCACTGCAAAGCAGCGCACCAGAATTGGTTTCAGAAAAGTTCCCCCTACTGGCAATTTGGTGTGACCACCTGTTCCTTTACTGCTCCAAGAAATGGAAGTAAATGGGGAAGGGGGGGGAGAGAAAGAGAGAGCCAATGAGCAGAGGCATACCTAGATGGGGAACACAGCACTAAGTTTCGCAAGCATCTGCTTCCCATCCCTCTTCAGAGCCATTCCCAGTGGCTGGAGCAAAATGAAGGCTAAGTTGGCTCCAAATGGCTCTGGAGAAGGAGTGGCTGCTTGCAAAATTTAGGGTGCAATCCTAACCTGGCGTTAGGCTGGCACAGTTAGGCCAGCAAAGTTTGGCTGGCAGAAGGGCCACCGTAAAGCGCATTTGGACCATTCTCCGAGTCAGGGAGGATGGCGCACATCTGTGTGCTGGCCACTCTGACTCAGAGAGTGATCCAAACATACTTAACGGTGTCCCTTGTGTCAGCCAAACTTTGCTGGCCTAACTGTGCCGGCCTAACTCCATGTTAGGATTGAACCCTCAGTGCTGTAATCACCCTCTAGCTATGCCACTGCCAATGAATTTCTGGTACAGAAAAATTACAGAGGGCCAAAGAGCAAGCTTGGAATGTGCCATTTTATAACTTCACGGGTGGTATTGAAACTCAAATGCATAAAACACTTAGCTGCTGACCTTGGACAGCTTTCACACACACCCCTTTCATGTAGTTTGGCTACTGCTTGCCTCAGAGCTTACTCCTTGTCCTTCAAGCACCCTTGGAAATGTGGTCTTTTATCCCTCCTGTTCAGTGTATGTTTCAGTGGTTGCATTCTTTTTCTAGGTGGGAGAGCTGCAAGGAATATCTGTCTCTGGCCTACCTTACAGGGTTCTTCAATGGACTGGAGACTATAGCCTTCATGTTCCCTATATTTTGCTCAGTAATTTTGTTAAGGTGGGTTGCTAATGCAGATCTGTTGGAGATGTCCTGGTGCCCCTCTGAGGACTTCACAACCAGTCGCGGATCTAGGGGGGGGCAATGGGGGCATGAGCCCTGGGCGCCATCTTGGGTGAGGGCATCGTTACCATGGCACGCCCCACCCCCAAAATGGCACCCGTGGCCCGCCCAGGCCCTGCGCCGCGTTCTCCTCGCTCCGGCTGGCCTTAAAGAGCCAGCTGGAGAAAAGAGAACACGCTGCCGCCCGGCGCCCCCTCCCGCTTCTCAAGGCGGGGGGCAGGGCGCTGGGCGGCGCCGCGATATGTTCGCTCCTGTCGGCCCTTTAAGGCCAGAAGGAGCGAACAGATCGCGGCGCCCCAGCTGCGTTCATTCTGTTCGCTCTCACCAGCTTTAAAGGACCGGCAAGAGCAAACAGAACAACATCGTGACGTCATGACATCGCGCCCTGGGGCGCATTTTCATTGGGCACCATGGGCGCCATTTCTAGCAGATCCGCCCCTGTTCACAACAGGACAGTTGGTTTCCTTTGTTTCCTATCTAAGACATGAGTTTTTTCTGTAGAATTTTTATTTTTTATATAACTCGGTACAGGTAAGGAAATATGGAGACATAGGGATAGGGTTACACAGGATAACACATCAGGTATACTACCAGAGGCGGATCTACATGGAGGGCAAAGCTCTAAGTGTTGCAAGAAGCCTTACCCTGTCATGTAAATCCCTCCTCTCCCTTGCTGTTGTAGCCAGTAAGCAACTCCAAGATGTTGCTTTTCCCTGTGAGGATTGGCTAAAACGGTGCAGGAGAGGAGTGATTTCCACTGCAAGGTAAGGCTTCTTGCAAAACTTAGAGCTGTGCCTTCCCTTAGATCTGCCTCTGTATACTACCATTGAGTTACAGCAGATTGTCTTACTTCTTGAGATTACTCCTATATCTCTTTTATCTACTTGTACCTAAGAAATGGTTTTGAGTGTCCAAAAAATATTCTGCATTTCAGGACACAAAGACAAATTGAAAGATGATTGAAAGAATCAAATACTAACAGACAAGTGAAAAGAGCTAGCACACTTCCTGTCTGAACCCGCCTCTGAAGACAGTAGGAAAAATAAAACAAGAATTCAGCAGACCGCCATCTTTTTTCTTTCTTTCTTCAGAATACCAAACATTTTCCATGTAGGTTAAACTTCAAAGACTCTTTGGGGGGAAGGGGAAGAAAAACCTTGGTCATTCTTCAGCTTCAACACAGAGAGTAGATATGGACCCTTTTACTTGTTCAAGTCTGAGACCTTGAGTGGTGGATGTCATAAGAATCTGGATTGTAAAACTACGAACAATACTAGCATGGTGACCAAAGGTCTACTTACAATCTATGGGGCTCATAAATGTTTCTGAGGGTGTTGATAGGTTTGCAGTTTGAAGAAGCAGTTGGGAGGGTTGAGAATGTCCTTTCACTTTGATCAGGTACCAAAGACTTTGAAAATCTTCTTTTTATATATGACAACTGCTGCAAGGATACTGTATACACGACATTGGGAAGTTCCAGAGGTACCTTCAATTGAAGATTGGTGGATAAAAACTCTGGACTTAATGAAAATGGATAAACTTACGATTTTACTTTGCTGGGTATTAAAATAAATGATAGGGAGATCTAAAAAAATAAGTATTAAAGAAAAGAATAAGAGGAGGGCTAAGAGACACAATCTTTAATTTGAGGAGTTATCAACATATTGTATGGTTGTTTGCAATTTAGATGTATTACTCCATGCTTGCTTTATATATTCTGAATCCTGTTTTTACTGTTTAGTTTTTGTTTTGTAGTTGTGAATTTGTTTTTCTTGTTCTAATAAACATAAAATAAAACACAGAAAGTCCTTTCACTTTTTGTTGTCTGCCACTTGCCCTTTTTTCCTCCTAGCTATAGCTCATCTGAATGGAGTTTGATCTGTCTCAATCCAATATTTTGGGAGCATTTTCCTTGTACAAAGGACCTTACCCAACTTGTTTGTGAGTTAAAGTAGGGGAGGGAGGGGAGAGGCCTCCAAAGATATTCCTTAAATAAAGCTCTGAGCAGATGGTCAAATGGAATTCAACTCTGTTATCCATCTTCTGCGCTAAAATATATTGTTGACGTCAGGAAAGAAAACATATTCACAAATCATTTAAAGTAAGGTAATGTATGCAGCAGGCTATGTAACAAAGCAAATGCTCCCAGTTTTGTTTCTTGATTTCCCAAGTTGGGGGGGGGGAGAGGGAGGGAGGGAGAGAGAGGTAATGCTACATAGAAACAGCTTTTTGGTTTGGCTATGAAAATTCTTCAGACCCTTCTCATTACTATGGAGAATTGGAGTTCCCCAGTATCAAGGTCTCAGACTGCAACAAGAAAAGGATCCATATCTACTCTCTGTGTTGAAGTCAAAGAATGACTAGGGTTTTTCTTCCCCTTCCCCCCCCCCCCAAAGAGTCTTTGAAGTTTAACCTACATTGAAAATGTTTGGTATTCTGAAAGGGAAAAAAAGATGGCGGTCTGCTGAATTCTTGTTTTGTTTTTTCGACTGTCTTCAGAGGCGGGTTCAGACAGGAAGTGAGGCTTGAAAGGCTCGGGCAAATCCAGTGGGATTAACTACTGCAGAGGGCCTCCGTGTGCTCCTGACTTAGAGACAGACAGTGGAAGGAAAACGCACATATTCATTTTGTTACCCAGGTCTTAACCCAAAGCAAACCCCATAGTCAATCAGAGCGTTAACTGGATCCATGATCATACTGACACCCTAATTATTTTCTCTGAAGAACTAAATGCAACTAAAATCAGTTGGATTCATTTCCACATAATGCGTGTAGCTTTATGGTGTTTTATCAGCCCACAGAGATCTTTCTTAGCCATTCTGGATTGAATTACCATGTGCTGAACTGGCCATTTCATTGAGTCAATAGTAGCCAAAATTACAAGTAGCCAAGGTCAATCCCCACGGAGGGCCGTTGTCAGAATCCAGACAGCTTAATGGGTGATCCAACAGTCTTGAGACAACAACTTCTCCCTGGAGCTCAAAGTATCAAGGATGGAACCCAGTGGTTTATGGGATCAAGTCACACATTAAGAGCCCAATTCTATCCCCTACCAGCCCAGAGCATGCAGTGCCACTGACAGTGTACACTACATGCTATGGCCTGGCGGGAGACCAGACAGCTCAGAACAGGTAAGTAGGTAACACCTCTGTAGGTAACACCTCTGTAGGCAGCCTGGTCTCCAGTGCGACTCCTCAGGTTTTGCTTTAGCTGGCATAAGTCTGAAGAGACCCTGGAGGTAGGGCTGGACTGGGAAGGAGGGGACAGGATCTGTCATGTGCTAGTGCTGTCAAGGTCCACCCCCTTTCCACCCCGAACTGACCCCAGCCTGGCCCCGAACATTCCCCACCCCAATCAGCCCACAAACTACCCTGAACAAACCCCACAGTTAACTTACCAGCAACTATGGATGACCGTGGAGATTCTGCAGGCTGATGGTGCCCATGCCCGGCCTCTGGCCATTTGCGTGGGTGTGCCCAGCCTGCAGAATGATCGAGTGGTGTCCACCCGGGACCTCCAGTGGCAGATTGTGAGATCTGCCACCATGCCCAGATAGGACTGGGTATCTCATAATAAACGAGATACACATGTAATCAAGCATCTGACCACCTCTAGTACTGCAGTGTCTGGAAGAAGAGAAGAGGCTCTTTTCTTCTGATAGCCAATACAAGAGAATTGTAACAGCTGATCTGATGCATTATAATGGTGGACAGGTCTGTCAATGGAAATTTGTTATGATGGCCCTGTGCTATCTCCAGGTTCAGGGACAGGATACATTTGAATGGCAGTTGCTAGGAAGAAACAGAGGCTGTTTTCAGTGCCCTGCTGGTAAGCTGTGGAAAGGCCGCTGTGGAAAGGAAGCAGGTACTGGACTTGATGATTAGAGTGGTTTTTCTGTTCAGGTGATAACAGATTGAAGCTTCCCTTCCAGGACTCACTTCCGGCATGGCGGCATCTACCTCGTAGGATTTGGTAAGATCCACCAGACCTAGTAAAATGAGATGCTCATGAGATGCTCTAGCATCACAGGCACCATGAATTTAGACTCTTCCAGCAGCATTCTCTCAAGCAGGGCCTCCTCTTCTGTCTGCATAAATCCTGGTCCAGTCTCCTACTCCTGACACTTGGCAAAGGGACGTGAATGGCACTTCATCGACGTTCATGGTGGAAATGAAGTCGTGCCTGGGGACTTCCTCTTGATTAAAACAGAGGCATGGTGGGGAATGCCAGAAAGCAGTGAAGGATTTCACATGTCCCCTCACTAAGTTTCGCATTAATGTGTGAATCAGTTGCTGCAGCAAGGAGCATTCGCCTCTAGCTGTCCAGCAAGCTGTCCAGCAAGGTAGGTTGTTATCAGACTGTTCATGTCCCAGCCAAAGCTAAGCACTTCGACTGAGTTCCCTGGATTTCAGTTTAAGAGAGTTAAGCACCTGCTGGAATGGGCCCTACATTTGTAAGATGCTGTGGCATCTGTAATGGCCCATTCACAAGTGCAAGCTGAAACCAGCAATTAGAGGCCTCCAAGTATAAATTATAGCCAGATAGGCCTCTCTCTTTCTCTGTCTCAATCCCAATCCCCATCTCAGTCTCTCAGGGTGCAATCCAACATTGTTGTGGTGGTGCTACGTCACTAGCGGTGATCCGGAGGTGCCGAATTTGGCCGGGGACCCCTAGCACCAAGCCGAACTCGGCTGGTGCAGGGCAGTTCTGGGCAGGTGGAGGGGTGGAAATGGGCTAGCCGGCAGGCAGGCTGGCCCAGGAAGGGGGTGAGGTTGGGATGCTGCTGTAAGCAGTAGTGTCATCCGGCAACGAGCTGCCGGAACGCTAGGCGGGACTTACCGCTTGATTGACAGGCTGTCCGTGACGTGTCGCCACCTGCCCACCCGCCATGCGGGCTCCCTCCAGTTGGCACACCCCTCTGCTGCTTGCCCAGGCACCTGGCGCGCCCCCCAGGCAAGCGGGCACCCCCTCTAAAGCCAGGGGTGCCCGCACGGCAGGCAGGCGGCGATACGTCACGGACGGGCAGCCAATCAGGCGGTAAGTCCCGCCTAGCATTCCGGCAGCTCGTTGCCGGATGACACCGCTGGCTGTAAGGCTATGCCTTGTTCAATGCCTTGTCCCGGTTTATGTGCCCTGATTCAGGCCGCGCGGCTTCCTCTCGCAGGCACAGTTCCGAGGAAGCCATTGGGGAGAAGAGCCTCCCATGGTGTAAGGGCACAAATGTGCCCTTGCGCCTGGGAGGCCCCCATGAGCTCCAGTGCTGTGTTGAATGCAGCAGAGGCCCAGCAGCCTGCCTGCTCCAGAGCAGCATAGGATTGCGTTACCCATCGCTCTCTCCCCTGTCTCAAAACAAGACCTTCAAGGCAGCTAAAAAAATCAATTCAAGCAAGCTGACTCAACCAAACAAACCAAACCAAATTCAAACAAACCAAACAAGCTGACTCACCAGCAATTAAAATACCAGGTACCAGAGATCAACATTCTCAGATCCTTCCAGGAGATAATATAATCAAACGCACAACTTCAGTAGTACTATTTTTAACCTGTTGCCGAAAAGCAGGGAAGGAAGCCAGGAATCAGCATGAGTTTTCAGCCAGTTTATACCAAAGAGAAGGCTGGACTTTGGGACATTTCCACTTCTGAACACAATCCTTTTGCAAACTATCTTCTGAATATTTCTAGCTAAACAGTGCTATTTCAGGGATGACGGTCAGTCTGCAGAACATGAAATCCTGACTGCCCCCCATGTGCAAGGAAATATGCTCGACTCCTGATACGACAGTAGCGGCTGCTTATGTCTTCTTTTGCTTTTCTTCCATATGTTCAGAACAGAAAATGACCAGCAGAGGGAGCCCCAACATGGCTTAAGTCAAAAGAAAGAAAATAGAGGGACACAATATGATCCAGAGCAGAAGGTGAAAAGTCAATGCTGCCCTCTTTTGGAACTCTTTGTGTAACACCTTCCCCAAAGTTTGCCTCTTCCCTGCAATCAGAGCAAACAAGACCCCAAAGCTGCTATTCTCCTGCGGCACCCAGAAGAGTGACCCACATAATTCCCCTCGGTGGTTCTTAGAGGAAGTGCTTAAGGATGCTTTGGGTGTTTGTGTATTGTGTCATCTAATTAAATACGATTGTTCTCTATGCTAAGTAAATATTTCTTTTTTAAAATATCTATATATTTATCAGCAGATCAGTGATAATCCTCTCTTGTGCTGACATAGGGGAATTGCCGGTTGTTTCCAACTTCGCTTCATATTCCACGCCAAAGAGGTGCTGTTTGCTTTAGTAGCGCGCACAAGAAGCCTGAAGTGAAATCGCCATCGTATTTGCCTTAACTCTCTTTTCTTTTCCCCTTCTGTAAATATATGAAAATCAAACAGTGACAACGTCACTCAGGATTGAATTGCACCGCGTAGGTGATCATCTGTGAAAAACCGACTGCATGAACATAGTCCGGTGATTCTCAGCCTTTTTCATCTCATGGCACACTGGCAAGGTGCTATCATGGTAAAGGCACACCATCAGCTTTTTGACAAGGCACACTGTGCTGCCAGTGCCCCCCCCCCATGGATCTACTATTAAATGACTCTCTCCCAAGTTCCCACGGCACACCTGGGAACAGTGATGGGATCAGCTAATGACTCGGGGGAATGCTGGGCCGGCAGCAGGAAGGCTGGGCGGGACTTCCGGGTGATTGACAGCCCGTCCGGGTCCGCCGCCTGCCTGCCCGCAGCACAGGCTGCCCCCAGGTGGCACACCCTGCCGCTGCGTGCCCTGGCACCAGGGGCCCCCCCCCATCCCCCCCGGTGAGCGGGCGCCCCCTCCGAGGCCAGGGCAGCCCGTGCAGGCGGGCGGCGGACCTGGACGGACAGGCTGTCAATTACCCGGAAGTCCCACCCAGCCTTCCTGCTACCCGCCCAGCGTTCGCCCGAGTCGTTAGCTGATCCCATCACTGCCCAGGAACCATTCACGGCACACCAGTGTGCCCCGCTACAGTGGTTGAAAATAGCTGACATAGTGGAACATTAGCACTCATCCATGGGAGTCAGGGATGTTGAATTAGGGCTTTGCTGAATGTTCACACGTGTTGTTTTTCAGTGCTAAAGTAATGCTTGATAGGAGGAAATAGTTCCCGATTTCCTCCCCTCCCTGTGCACCAATCCTATTCAACAACACTAATGCACCAATCCTATTCTCCACAGCATTCCACAGAGGCGTATGCTGCATCAGTTGCGGGGGGGAAGCAAATCAGAAGGTAGGCCCCCATACGCCCATTGGGTCTCCTGGACATATACGTTGGTATAAGAGAGCTGGTATAAGTCCAAGCAGAAAAAAAGGAAGGGACTGGTCGGAAGAATAGGGATAGTATCCTGGCTCATGCAAATCCATATTTAAGATTGTTCCACCAAATCTCGTCCTGCAATAGAGAACTTAAAGTTAGGTTCTGCCAAATTCCCTGCCGGGCCTCCCCAAGGACCTCAATGCCCACATTAGGCTAACTAGTTTCCCTACAGAGCAGCCTCAGAGATAGGCAAGAGAGGAGGGGGCCTCCTCTCTTTCAGCAGCTTTTGTTTGGGATCACTGGCTGGCCAGCCTCCTCCAGACTGCCCTCATCACTGGCTTTGCTCCAAACAAACCCCACCACCAAACAATAGGCAATCGGCTTGTCCCAGCTACAGCTGCCTCCTCCACTGGTGGCTCCAGGGGTGTGGCAGCCAAACAACTGTTTCCCACAGTCAGCTTACCTTCTCCAGTCTTTCAGGCAGTACTTTGTCAGTCCAGCAATGCATCCCAGGTACCATCCTCCTACCAAGCTCCTTACCAAGGTACCATCCTCTACTGCCTACACAGCTTCCCAGGTCCCTTCTCCAGCACCCATCCCAGCTTTTATACCTAGGCCAATATACTGAGGCCAATCAGTGGGCAGGCTTTAATTCATCAGCCACGCCCATCTGCACCTGTGCAAGGCTTGCAAATACCTTCTGGGATTAACCCTATAATCCCTGGTTTATCTGGGACAAGGGGCCTTTGTTGACACCACTCCCTATCCTCAGGGTGGCTCCTGCCTTTTCCAATACAAAGATATGCAATCAATACATGAAAAAAACAAACCAGTTTTACATTGTAACCAGAGGCGTCATCCAGGTGGAACGGCCCGGTACTCTGTTCCACTAGTTCCGCGGAGGGTCCGGGCCGCACCACCTCTCCAGAGGACGGGTGAGCTGCTGCTGGGTCCGCCTGCCCTCTCTTCGTCCAGAATCGCTCTAAAATGGAGCGATTCTGGCGCAGTGAGGCTTGGGGAGGCGTGGCAGCCCTCCGCCATAGGGGCGGACAGCTGTCAATCATCCGAGCGTTCCGGTACTTTGCGTGCTTGGATGATGTCACTGATTGTAACTGACTCTCAGACCACAACCCTAATGAATGGCCCAATCCTACTGAGGAAGGGCTGGCACGCAGAATGATTTGTGACAGAGGAAGGCACTTCTGCTCTCACAAAATGGCTGACGAGGGTGTGCAGAGAGCACTGTTGGTGGTTATTTTGGGAGGGTTGCCACAGCCAATTGCCAGGGCAAATATGACAGTGGTGGGGGTGAGGCAAAATGAGGTGGGAAGGGGGTGAACTGGGGCAGGGAAAGGGCTGTGGGAGGAATGGATCTGGCCGCAATGGCATGCACTGAATAAGCAACCATCCTGCCCCCTTTCTCTCCTCATTTCGGTGGTGTAGGTCTGAAGAGATGCATTGCAGGTCATGAGGCCTACAAAACTGTAAGGGGATTTACAGCCTAATCAAGAGCTCCTTAATGCTAGCAGTACCTGTGTAATATCAGCTCTGGGAGTCGCAAATGTGCCAGAAAGTAAGTTTGCGGCACCCGGAGAGGAGGGAGTGTCGGCACTGGGATCAGCGCCAAGAAGATGTCACCAAGGAGCTCCAGTGGTAAGGTAGGCTGCTGATTGGCGGTGAGGCCTTTGGGGGCAGGGGGAAACAGGGAGGGGAGGATTGGGAGGTGGAAGGGAGGGTTGGGCCCAGGAGGAGGGCAGAGACAGTGGCAGCCTCTGCTGCTGTATCCGGTGCTCCCTGGCTGGGCAGCCCAACATGGGCCTCTTCGACCCTGCCCCCAATCAATAGCCAGTGCAGAGCCAAGGAGACCCATTGCCACCAGCTGCAGTCTACCCAGGGTAAGGTGGGCAGGAGGTGTGTGGACTGATGGTTGAGCTGCTGGTACTGCCTGAAGGAAAATCTGTGGCCTGTTTTTGGATGGGAGACAGAATGCCAGGCTGGGACAAGCTGCAGTACCTGTGATGGCAGAACAGAGTCGCTGTGGAGCTGTGGAACCAGTGCAAGAATGTTGTATGAAGGCCAGCCAGCTAAAGAACTGAGTTCAACCTTGAGGACCTGTACAGGCTGGGACTCAGGATTCAGTGAATCGCAGAATACTGTATATTTGTAAAAACCCCATTGAAAAATGGTGGTTTAGACTAGCCTGCCCATGTAAGCCACTTGGGGAACTTGCTTTGGCATGGGAAGGGGGAGGACAGCAGGGGGAGGATAGGATTTGGGTCTAACACCCAATGGTGATTCTGTGGTGCCAACAAGGCATGTGCTGCATCATGTGGGAGGGAGAGCAGTCAGGGGGCCTCCTCAAGGTAAGGGAACTATTACTACCTTCCCTTCCTGACAGCTTCCATGGGTAGCCATGCTCCACTGTTGTAAACGTTAGGACTGGGATGTTAGAAACGTGAGACACAACAGACATTCTGCCTAGACTACATTACTAGTAATTAAGAATCAGTGGGTCATGTTACACTTAGGTTATCATATTAATTAATCAGCAGTGTACTCTGAAATTGCAGGTGATCCAGTGCTGGATTTTTGGAGTCTGTTCAAGTGTACCTATTTTGGATCAGGCATGGACCTTTCTGCAGTCTAGATAACATCCAAACTGGATTCAAATCAGCTTGCAATTGCTCCTAAGAGGTTGTCATGCATGCTTGTTGCAGTATTTAATGATACTGGTAATGTTTCACATTGTTTTTGACCGGGATGCATTTTACCACGACACAATCACCCAGGCTGCTGTGTTTTTCGCAAGGATTTAATGGCTCCCCTGCCTGGTTTCTGTGGCTCTCAAGGAGCCATGGCTCACAGTTCGGGAACCACTACTCTAGAGTATACCATAGCCCATGAAGCAAGCCTTAAGCACATAGCCCCCCTCTGTGGACCGATTTTCTCTATGCTCACACTTCCAGTTCTGTATACTTTACTGACATTCCCCGAATACCCTCCAACCACAGGGATAGAGTACCAGAGGTCACACCGTTGAGTTACAGCGGCAAGAATGCAGTTCCATCGTGCAGGAAACATTTGTCGAGATTCTGAAATGGTTCTAA
This sequence comes from Lerista edwardsae, assembly GCA_029204185.1. Taxonomy (NCBI): domain Eukaryota; kingdom Metazoa; phylum Chordata; class Lepidosauria; order Squamata; family Scincidae; genus Lerista; species Lerista edwardsae. Next base: position 43,758,009 of record JAJKFI010000003.1, on the reverse strand, counting down.
AGTTCAAGCGAGAGCTTGCTGGGCCTCAGATGCAGAAATGGGTAGGTTCTACAGCATGTTAAATGTACTTGAGCATGGTAATTTGACAAAAGGAATTCCGTAGTACAAACAAGAATCCAGACCATTGATTTATGCAGGCATGTCAGTCCAGAATCTAAATACAGCTGCCTCGACTTTAGATGTTTTCTGCACGTTTCAGCTAGACAGTATTTTCCCACAAAACACTGAGAGAACCCATTTGTCTTTTTAAAAAAACAAAAAGCAAGAAGCTAATTTACCTTCAGCTATACCTGACAGAACACCAAGTTTGTTTAAAGATAAGTGTAAAGCACTGAATTCAATTTGCTATTGCAAATTTACTTTCTAATGTGTTTGGTCCTTAAGCAGCTGACATCCCTTCCTAACCCCTTCCCCATATGTCTTGGTTTTTTGTAGCAGTGGCAGGAGCCTCGACAAAAACTAGATTTCAGCCCTGATCTTTGTCTACAGCTCTGCCTTACAGCAATACTACCAGTCATGAGGAGGTGTGGTGAGCAGGTGGGGCATCTACCTTGGCAAAGAAACATGATCACCTTTTCATAACTAGCAGCCCAACCCTAACTGACTTTTGGGCACCCTTGCACATTATGTTGTGCTGTTTTCCAGACATCAACAAACCGTGGTTGTGAACCTTGCCAAACTGTGAACAGGCCAAACTGGCCAAGAAGGATGAGGCGTCACTAGGGTTTGCGTCACCGGGTGCAAGAGCTCATTGCTTCCCCCTCCCCATGAAGGACCTCCTCCTTTACCAGACCATACAGAATAAATCACAGCCTAAATGCAGTGGCACTGGGGTTGGTGATTTATTTATTTACATATATAATAGTACAGGTCACTCAACAAATCAGTAACCAACAAAAAGCCAGGGAGCAACTTGATGTCACACAACTAAATAAGGCCCCAATCAGCGACGGGATCTACAAACGACCTGGGGGAACGCAGGGCGGGACGTAGGCGGGACATCCGGGTGATTGGCAGCCCATCCGTGGCAATCCACAGCTGCCCTGGCCTCGGGGGGGCTCCTGCTCGCTGCGGACGACGGGTGAGGGTCGCGCCCAGTGATGTCATGCAGGGGGTACGCGGGGGTACGCGAGTACCGGTTTCTAGGATTACAGCTGGCCCCGCCCATTCACCCACCCACTCATCGACTTCGCCCCCTGCAACGTTTGAGTTTCCTGCACGTTTGAGTTTCCTGCACGTTCTCAGAGCCAGGAAGGCAGCGAGCGGAGCCTTGCCTTGCCTTGCCACTGAAAAATGAGCTGCTCTGGGGTTTTGGAACTGTTGGGTCACTTTAACATGATGCCAGGCCTCCTTAACATGTTCTGGGGGTGCTGTGGAATACTGTTGCAACTGTTGGGTCAGTTTAAAATCGTCTGAGGCCTCAAAAAGGGCTTTTTTCATGTCACTTCCTGCCGCAACCTCACTTCCGGCTTATGACGTCACTTCTGGTGGGCGGGTCCCGACACGTGCCAATCAAAAGTGAGTACCTGTTCTTAAATCATTTAGATGACACCACTGGAAGGAAGGTGCAGAGCCCTGGTGGCAGCAATAGGACTCCCAGAAGTGGTATCTGAAAAATAGAGAGCTTGGAAAGATGGTACTTCTAGGGGAAAAAAAGCTTTTCATTCCTTTCGACATCACCACCACTTTTGCAGTGGTGACAGTTGTGTGGCACCCCCTTGGCAGTCAGTATTTTTAAAAATATTAGATCCATGCTTCTGAGCAATACTATGCAATATCATAAAATTGTTCAGAGGGATTTTTTGAGATTTTTTTCAAAAAAATCACTTCCGGCTTATGATGTCACTTCCGGTGGGTGGGTCCCGACACATGCCAATCAAAAGTGAGTACCTGTTGTTAAATCATTTAGATGACACCACTGGTCGCGCCGGGTGCCTGGGCGAGCAGTGGTGAGGCGCGCTAACCGGGGGCAGCCCCCCCCCAAGCCAGGACAGCTGCAGAACGCTGCGGACGGGCAGCCAATCATGCAGAAACCCCGCGTAAGTCCCGCCCAGCGTTCCCCCAGGTCGTTTGTAGATCCCGTCGCTGGCCCCAATCCTAACCAATTTTCTGGTGCTGATGCAGCCTCAATGCAGGCCTGAAATAAGGGGACAAAGGTTTCCTGGCCTTGAGAAGGCCTCTTTGACTGCCCCATCATGAATGTTGCATACACTGGATGCTGCGCACATCACGTTGGCATGGCTGCGTCATCACTGGGATGTTGGATAGGATCGGACTCTAAGAGTTCTAGTATTAGCTGTGATATGTGGAAATGAAAGCTGACTCATTCTAACACTTCATTGGCTAGTTTGATAAAGTTGCTAGTTTGATAAAGTTGCTATTCGGATCGTAGGCAATTCGTCAACTCCAGTCAACAAATAATGTAGGGAGGCAATGGTTTGAATAAGGGCACAATCTTAACATGGAGTTGGGCTGCCACAGTTAGGCCAGCAAAGTTTGGCTGCACAAAGGCCACAGTAAAGTATGTTTGGACCACTCTCGGTGTCAGATAGTTCAGCATTCAGATGTGCACCATCCTCCCTGACTCCAACAGTGGTCCAAATGCGCTTTACGATGGTCCTTGTGCTGGCCTAACGGTGCCTGTGTTTTTGTGCTGAAATTTTTGTGGCCTAACTTCAGGCTAGGATTGCGCCGTCAGAATAAGTCACCTGCCTGGGCCCATCTAGTTTGGCTCCAAATGATATGGCTTTCTAGACTCCTAGAATGCAATGAAGCAAATATGTTGTGAACATGGTGGATCAAGACCAGTGATGTCATGCACCCACTACACACCACTACACGAGTACCGGTTCCTAGAAGTTGAGCTGGCCCCGCCCACTCAAAGCTGGCCTCGTCGGCTGGTTGGCTCAGCAGCCGCGCATGCGTACTGCACGCCCGCAGCCGTTGCCTGCACTTTCTGTGAGGAGGCAGGCAGGCAGGCAGGCAGTGTGGTGGTGGCGGCAGCAGCGGCAGCAGCGGAGCGAGAAGACCAGAGGCGGCGGCAGCAGCAGCGAGGGAAACCTGGGAATAAGGCAGCAAGCATGAGAAGGTAGACTGCCTGGGGCTCCCGCTCCCTCCAGCCGCTCAGATCCAGCGTCCTGGTTCCTCCTGCAGCCTCCCCCCAGCCCCAGCCCCCACGCGAGTTTTTTTTGGTCGCCCGTTCCCCCTCCTGCTCCTTGCCGGCTCCTTGCATTTAACATTAAAGTTAAATGGCTCCCTGTCCCAAAAGGGCTCACAATCTAGTACAGTCTAGCCTGCTATTTAACCAGGGAACAATTGAAGCAAAATATGTATATACACATCTCTAGAAAGCAAAGCAATAGAAGTTAAATCAACACTAACCACAAACATGATCACATCCATGGCAACGATCATGACATCACTTCCAGATATGACCTCACTTCCGGTGGGCGGACCCCGACAAGTGCCAATCAAAAGTGAGTACCTGTTCCTAAATCATTTGGATGACACCACTGATCAAGACACTACAAGGTCCCCAGCATGGGAACTTCTTTTCCTGTCCAAAAACATAAACAAACATCTAGTTCTTTTATCACCGGTCCTGTAGACACTCACAGCCTAATCCTTGCCGTGCCTGAGGACATTTTCCCATTAATACAACGCAGTTGCCAGTGACATACACTTGACAAAAAACACCCAGAAATATATAGAAGGGTGAGGGGTTGTTGTATTTTTTTTCTTTTGCACTGAAGATAAATTCCAAGTGGGGAAAAAACTGGCCTTGCAAAAATATGCAGAAAGTTACTTATGCTTTATTATAACTAGAAATGGGCACATTCCTGCATGTTCATATCAGAGTGGCTTGGAAAATAAACAGAGCCACTTTAAAAAATGTCAGAATTGGCTTGTTTCTTTTCAGAGTCAATCCAACACTTATCAGCCAGCCAACCATGCTAGGTTAATCTGATCTGATCCATTCTTTTCTTTCCCCATCCACTTCCATCTCATTATGAGCACCAGGAAGAAAAGCCTCAGCGGTCCTTGGGAAATGCCCCCTCCATGGCTACAGCAGGCCTCTTTATTCCCCCATCGAGAGTGCTGTCATCAGCGGCATAGCTAAGAGGGTGCAAGGGGTGCCAATTGCACTGGGCAACACGCTTTACAGGGACAACAAGCTGAGCCAAAATTGTGAAAATCTTGGTATGTGTGAATAATACCATCATGTTATATATCACTGGAAAGGGACTTCAGTGCTGAATGCAATGAAGCAAACAGCGTCAGAATATATGTATTCTGTCAAAAGTTATGACAATTAACCAGAAAACCGTATGTATTTATTTACTTAATAAATTAAATTTGATTTCGTTGGGGGGGGGCTATAAAATCTTCTTTGCCCAAGGTAGCAGAGGCCTTAGCTGCGCCACTGACCATCACTGCTGTTCCTGAAATCAGCTGAATTGTGTTGAAAGGAAAGCTGTTGGAATTTGGTGTGATCAACAGGGAAGTTGAATGGGGTTGGGAAGACTGGGGGAGAAAGTCAAAAACTCACATTCCTGGGTCTGTGAATGCCACATATATCTCTAGCCTTGCTGGATCAGGGCAAAGCCCATCTAGTCCCACCAGTGGCCCACCAGATGCCTAAGGGAGCATACAAGGCAACAGGCTGCCTGCATTCTGTTGTCACTCCCCTGCATCTGGCATTCTGAGGTAAATTCTGAGGTAATTACACTGATGGCCAATCAAGATTCTTCACAGCATTTCTTTTTGACAGCCACCAGAACCAGACACTTCTCTTCAGACATCAATATCATCATCATCTATCTATCTATCTATCTATCTATCTATCTATCTATCTATCTATCTATCTATCTATCTATCTATCTATCTATAAGAGAATGTTTGTCCGTTTGTCCATATGTTCCGCATAGGCTCCGCAACACCTGGACCGATCGACACGAAACCTGGCATGCATACTCCTTGCGGCCTGGCAACAAACACTACGGGGGTCACACACCCCTAGGACCACCCAGGGGGGTGCAGGAGGGGGTTGAAATGTAAACACGATTGCAAATGGCTGACATCGGTGTCGAATCCATCGTTTCCGGGGTCACTGAGACAAATGGCGATACTCCCGACACCGGTGGAGTCCGGGTTTGGCCCCCCCCCTTGGCATGGGGGCCCAGAAGGGGTGCGAAACAAAATGTCTGACATGCCCCGCTGGAATGCCTGGACCGAGTGGCACCAAACCCAGCATGCGGATGCCTGGCAGCCTGGTGACAAACACTGTGGGGGTCAGGGCCCCCTACCGCCCCTGGTGGTGGGGGTACACAGGGGGCCCCACGTGAAAATGGTCGAAAATGGCCAAAATCGGTTTCGGATCTGTGGTTTCTGGGGCCGCCGAGACAAGCAGTGATGCTCCTGACGCCGTTGGAGTCTGGGTTTGCCCCCCCTCGGTGTGGGGGGCGAGAAGAGGTCCGAAACAAAACGTCCACCATGCCCCGCTGGAACGCCTGGACCAATTGCCACCAAACTCAGCATGCAGATGCCTGGTGGCCTGGTGACAAACACTGCGCGGGTCAGGGACCCCTACCGCCCTTGGGGATGGGACTATGCAGGGGGCCCCACGTGAAAATGGTCAAAAATGGCTGAAATCGGTTTCAGATCCATAGTTTCTGGGGCCGCCGAGAAGAGTGCTCATGCTCCCAAGGCTGTTGGAGTCCAGGTTCAGCCCCCCCCCCAACGTGGGGGTGAAAAGGGGTGCGAAACAAAACTTCCGCCATGCCCCGCTGGAACACCTGGACTGATTGACACCAGTACGCTTTATGGTCTGGGGATAAACACTGCGGGGGTCAGACCCCCCCTAGCACCCCCAATGGTGGGGGTGCACAGAGGGCCCCATGTGAAAAGAATCGAAAACGGCCGAAATCGGTTTCAAATCCATAGTGTCTGAGATCGCCGAGACAAATGGCGACGCTCCCAATGCTGTTTCAGTCCATGTTCGGGCTTGGGATAATTTGTTGCCCAGGCAATGTAATAATAATAATAATAATAATAATAATAATAATAATAATAATAATAATAATAACTTGGATTTATATACCGCCTTTCTTAGGTCACCAGATTTCTCTAATGACTATAACTCAAGGCGGTTTACATAGGCAGACTTTATTCAGAAACCCGAAGGTTTTTACAATTTTTACAGAAATGTTCTATCTTTCAAGAACTACACACATACAGATGGATCTTTCTGGATTTAGTTCTTCTTTCTGGCCACCTGTTTGTCTTCTTGCTGGCTGATAAACTGCTTCCCTGCTCCCACCAGAGAAGCAGCTGAACTTCGGCACAACTCCCCCTCACACAAGGCAGCCAAAGCTCAGCTGTTAATCAGCCGCAATTAACGAGGTCTGCCGCACACAGAGACTTCCGGCTGTCCCGAACTGGCGACCTTCAGATCTTCAGCTCTTATCTTCAGGCAAACGGAGGCATTAACCCTCTCGTCTAAATCTTCTGTACTCACAGGAACATAGGAACAGCCCCACTGGATCAGGCCACGGCCCATCTAGTCCAACTTCCTATATCTCACAGTGGCCCACCAGATGCATGAAGGAGCACAACAGACACTTGCATCCTGCTGCCACTCCCCTGCATCTGGCTTTCTGAGTAACCTATTACCCTCACACCTCACCCCACCCCCAGTGAAGACTATAGGTTGGGTTTAGCTTTATTAAACACAAGAAAGTCCGTTAGCAGCATTAGCGCTAATGGGGATTGCCGCCCCTCAGGAGCCGGGCTGCAGCTGCCACGCTCCTGATTGGCTCATTTGAGCCAGGAGAGGGTGGGGCCGAAGGCGAACGGCCATGAGGCTCCCGCTCTCCCTCATTCTGGTGGGGAGCAGCGTCCCCCTCCCTCCCTTCCTTTACCTAGTCTGAGACTAGCTGACCGCTCTTTCGAGGGTCGGGTAGAAATTTTTTACTGTCTTCCTGATTGGCGTTGGAAGGCAGTTTTTTCGCCTACCCCAGACTGGGTTTTGCTTGGGACGGGCTGAAGAGATTTTCTTGACACTTACTGTTTACTTGTTTGTTTGTTTGCTTCCATCACTTGGCATGAAGCGTGCGGGGTACGGGTAGGTAGGGAATGTCGGTGTACATCCAAGATGGCAAAGTCGAGGTGTGAGTCAGGACCGCTCGGATGATGCCTAACCGGCTCGAAGAGGCTGAGCTGGCAAGCGCCTCAATTGGATGGGCAGGGCCCGGCAGGATTCATCCGCAGGCCAGGCCATCCCGCTCTCTTGACCATTCGGGGGTGGCAACAAAAGGCTTAATCAGTGCATAGCACTGATAGTTGCCTGGAGCCAGATGTTTTCGCCCTAAGAGAAAAGGGGACGTAGACGGCTAGGTCTGTTTCCCCTACTGAGACCCCGCACGCCGGAGGGTGGGGCTTAATTACAGCATGGCCCCACCATAGCCCTGTTGCAATTATTTGTTACATTTCAGTTAATAAAGTGGCCCTATTAAAATCCAAGCTGCAGTCCAGAGTATCTATTTGGGGGGGGGGGTGTGTGGGTAAACGTACTAGACATACCATCCGTCCCTCATCAGTCTCGGGCAGGCAAAACAAAACAAACAAAAAACAAAAAAACTGCCGTTCATGGCCAATTCAGATGATGGGAAAAAAAAAATCCTACCAGGCTCTCATAATGAGTGACCAGCTAATCTCAGTTTGTACATACCCATCATGGCTTGTTTCCTGTGATTGAGTTTTCCTCCATAAAACTCTATAGATCCCCATAAATTGGATCTATAAATAAATTGGGGATCTATCCAGTGGTGCGATTCAAATGAATTAACAACCGGTTCTATGACATCATAGCCGGAGCCAAAAAGACCCCAAAGCCAGCCAAGGTAAGCGAGTGGGCGGGGCCCGGCCATTTAACAACCGGTTCTATAGAACCTGGGCGAACTTCCTGAATCCCACCACTGGATCTATCCAATCCCCTTTTAATGGTTCAGAAGTGTTTTTAAAAGAGGTTTGGAAGATGAATCAGTTGCCACAGAGGACTCACACATTTTGTTTCACCCACAACCACTTCTGGTCAAATAGAACGTTTTTCAAACTTTACAGAAACTTGCAAAACCTTGTTCAGTTTGATGCAATCATAGGATGAATGTGAACACCACAGAAAGTGCCCTTTTCTCATAGTAATGATTCCTTTCCCAGGCCACCTTTAGAACTATTATCTGACTCTGGCCTGTGATATTTTGCAGTATTTGTGCCTGTATCTTTAAGAAATTTGGGAACAGTCCACATCTTGTCACCTCACAAAATCTCTTTCTCAGCTTCCCCCCCCCCCAGTCAACCACAGTCCTGCAAACAATAAAGCTTGTTGTCTATTGTGATTCCCCATGTGCCTCTCTAAAAAATGACTGAGAGAATAGCCTACATGGAAATTAATTCAAACCATTGACTTTAGCAGGCAAAATGTAACTGTGAGCCCATCCTAAATTTCAGAAAGAATTATCATTGGTAAAAGGCAAACTCTTAAACTGCCCCCAAAGGCAAGCTGCCTGAGAGAAAAAGGGGGAAGAAAAAGATTAATCATTCTGTTTCCACTGTCAAAGCTCACTTTCTAGATTATACCAATTTAGCAGTTGAACACTTAGCACTGTGTATTTCATAGCCCCAAATCACATTAATGCATGATTTAGGAAATAAACAGAAGTTAAAAATAAAATCCTTCTGGATCCTCTGTTGTTTTAAAATGTAAGGGGCTCTGTAATCCTTTAAACCAGTAAACACTAGCAGAGAGACCGTTGTCACTAAATCAAAATCAACTTTGCAGAAACAGTGCACTGCACATTTTTTCCACTCATGCTAAACACCGCTTAATGGGTTCACAGCTTCAGCTTCAGCATACGTATGCATTGACTTCACTGGTTGCCTTATGCTAGCGTGTGTTTGCATAAACCCAGGTGAAGTTTGTAAAATGCTTTGCACCTATGTAAATAGGTACTATATAAATTGGTACTATATAAATGATGCAGTAGTTTGGGGCTACCCTTAACAATGTCTGTCATCTGAGTTTTGAGAGTAACAATAGTTAAATCAGTTTAACTATTTAAATTTAGCTAAATTTAACAATATAACTAGGTTAAATTTAAATATAACTAAATTTAACAATATAACTAGGTTAAATTTAAACAGTTAGTCATTGCCTGTAACAATAGTTAAATCACAAATTAAGGTACCCAGTGATAGCAAACCTATGACATGCGTGTCAAAGGTGACAAACCACAACGTTTGGGGTGACACACCAGTATTCACAAACTCCTGACAAAAACTGAGTTAATTTAACTCATTTTTCATTTTTGTAATTATGTGATATTTCTTTATAGAATACACAGCACCACACATGATTGTACTGTATTTTTTGTTTAAATAAATGAATTGTTTGTTTGGGAGGCGGATAGACATGCCAGCTGAGTCAAGTTAAACATTTTCCTAAGTTTTGACATGGAGAGCCCAAAAGGTTTGCCATCGCTGGTATAACCCATGGGTGTAAAGAACTTCCCTAATTCGGCACAGGCTTGAGCTGAAAGTTCGAGCATGGGTCTCCCAACTACTTCAAGATATTATCCGGCCCACAGCAATTTAAAATTTTTGACATTTTTTCCTTACTATATATAATTTCTCAGTTTAAACGTGCCTTTGTTTCTATGTAAATGTCACATTTCTCTTTTGTTCTGAATCATATCATGCTGATTACAAAAAGATCCAAGTAAAACTTATTTATTCATTTAAATTTCATGCATTAATTTATAAAACCATTTTTTTTTGCCCTCGGAAATCTGTAAAATATGCAATGTGGTCCTTATACTAAAAAGCCTGGAGACCCCTGGTCTACAACTTATCCTTCAGAGGTTTTATTTGTTCTCCTTCATATATGAAAGCATGTTCTTGCATCTAAGCATTTTTTTAAAAAAGGACAACAATGAATTGCATCTAGATTGTTGTCCCATCTTCCTCTCCAAACAGCTTCAACAATTTTGCTAGCATATGATTCTTGGAGATGAGCTTTAAAGCTTTTGAACTGATGACAGGAGCAGGCAAGAATTTAGAGACAGCAAGATGCCTTCCAACGGACATTTCCCAGACAGACTGATAGCACTTCAACTTTTAAGTGACACCTCTTTTAAAAATCTTTGGGGAAAAAATTGCATCGTATTATGGTGTCAGGTGGGAAGTTAAACATGGTTCATCTTTATGACTTGACAATCCTTCATCCATGGTCCCTATCTTAACAAGTGGTATATTTTGAAGTCACTTTCCTCTGGTGAAAAAAAAAAAATATCGGGCAGACAAGGAGGATGTCTGTCTCCTCCTTGTTTCTTTAGCTGTACAAACATTATTCTGCTGAATTATTCTGACAAGAATCATTCTACTGCAGGTGTAAGTTTTCTGTCTTTCTCATGTCTGCTGAGATTTTATGATCATTATCATTCACTGCTTTTGAAATGACCCTGGGGCAAAAACCTGGTTACAAACAATCTTTCTGGTGTAAGCAGAGGGTTTTGTTTTGTTGTCTGATCTGATTTTCCCTGCTAGATGTAAAAGCAAGGTAGGATGATATGAAAAATTATTTGCACTGTTGGCATGCCAAAAGAACTCATCCTGTGAGCTGGAGTCACAGAGTGACAAAGAGCCTATTGAATCTCAGTCTCGAGATCCACCACTGCATCTTGCCGCACTTTGCCTTGGTTCTGTTGACGCAAACATGCTGGGCAGAGCATACTGGAGCCAATGCGAAGAGGCAGTGGTGAACCTCAACTTAAGAATTACCCATCTCATAGCTCATACCTACACAAAGAATCCTTGATGAAATAATTGTGAGTACATTCCCATCCCCAAATACAAAGGTGGCAAAGTTTAAGCTGCCAGTGAAACCAATCCAGCATTTCATTAGAGCAGCAGTTTTCAAACCTTTTAGACCGGGACCCACTTTTTAGAATGGCACTCATGTTGGGACCTGCCAGAAGTGATGCCATTAACCTGGAAGTGATGTCATAGCCAGAAGTGACATCATCAAACAGGAAGTGCTAATAAACTGACACTCCTGAAATGCAAATTGTCATTCTTGGACTGCAGCAATTGTACAACCATGAAACATTCCTGACAGAAAGCAAGATTACCACATAATATTATGTAAAAGCACTGAATGGAAAACATTTTTTAAAAATACACCCTCACTTGAAAATTCACTGTTAACATTCACAAAAGGAATCTAGCAAGAGAAAGGTCTGCAGCTTCCAAGATGGATGCTTCCAGCTCACCGCGATCCACCTGAGATCAGGTCACGACCCACCAAGTGGGTCCTGACCCACAGTTTGAATAACACTGCATTAGAGGATCAATGTGCTAATGATCTGGATGATTGCTAATGATTCATCCATTTCAACCTTAAACCAACTTGCCTGGATTTTGGTTGTGATTATTCCTGGCAAGTAAGCTGCATAGGTCACTGTAAGCATTTTGTCCTGTTCAAGAGGGATTGCTGGCTCTGTTAGTGTCTATAGACAGTTTTTTTTCCTCCTTATCTCTGGTTCTTCTCTGTCAGTTGGGTGAACCAATGTTTAGATTACTTCCAGAGAGGGAACTGCCTTCTTTGCAATGACTGGAAAATGTCAAGGGGTCATCTGAGTGTGAATCCACTATTGGAGCTGAGGAATGTGCTTTTTTAAAAATAAAATAAAAAAAGGAAGAAGTCAAGCTGCAGTTGCAGCCTGTGAAAAATTAAGGTGTCAGAGAACAAACCTTTTAACAGTGTTTGGGTAGAGGCTGGCCTCTGTGGTTTTAGACCCCATTTAACTTAGAGCTGCAACACCAGAGGCCAACCACAGAATCATCTTAAAAGCCAGGCCATGCTTCAGTCCTGTTTGGAATGGCAACACGTTGAAATTCCCAAAGGAAACAAATTAATGTGTTCATTCTGCATTGTGGTTCCAGCCAACGGGCTGTGAAAAGGACTTGGTTCTTTTGCTGCGCTATTTGTTGCCGACAGCCAGTACTGTGTGGATAAGGGGGTATTGCCAGAAGTTGTCTTGAAAGGTCATGGAGAACGTTGGCACAATTTTGCACTGTGTATTATACCCCAACTGTCCTCAGAAACTGACCTGCGGCTGAACAATCCTCCAGAATACCTGTGTTAATACAGAATCAAAATCTGAATCAAAATCTGTGTTAAAACAGAATCCAGATCTGCATGAGTAATCTGGATTGTTACAACTCAGAAGTTCCTAAAGAAAAGCAGAGGCAATAGGCAAGCACAACACCACAGTGAATGGGGCACTACCTGACTGGTAGAGCACATTTTATTTTATTTTTATTTTGAAGAATTTATACCCCTTCAGAGGCTTCTGATGGCCTCTGGAGGGCCCAGGGATGCTGCCCGGCCTGCTGCCCGGGGGCATTTGCCCCTCTGGGCTAATGGCAGGACTACCACTGCAATTGCATTTACTTTTGCAAGATATTGTTCAATGTAGGATGTACCATTAAAAACACTCCAAGGGCCACACTGCTATCCCAATCCTAGAGGGCATGCCTCAGCTTGAAGGTCCATCTCTGCCTGCAATGCATAGACAGGAAAGTGTAACTTTTTATAGGAGTGCCATAGGTTTCTTCTTGTAAGTGCCTTCATATAGACGGGATGGTGGCAACCACACCAGGCTGAAGATTCAAGTGCACAAAGCTGCCTTTTGCTGGTGACTTATAGGTCATGCTAGCCTGACCTAGGGCACAATCCTAACCTGAAGTTTGGCCAGCACAGTTTGGCCGGCACAAGGGACACCGTAAAGTATGTTTGGACCACTCTCGGAGTCAGAGAGGCCAGCACACAGACGTGCGCAATCCTCCCTGACACCGAGAGTGGTCCAAACTTGCTTTACAGTGGCCCTTGTGCTGGCCAGACTTTGCTGGCCTGACTCCATGTTACGATTGCATCCTTAATTTGGGAAGACATTACTTATTAAAACGAAAGACAATTCAAAAGCCCACTAGACTGTTATAGTGGAGCCAAGTTGAGTTGTTTGGGAATAAATTTTTCCCTGATGAAGAGGAAATGTAAATCAAGCTTGCACTGTAGTAAACTCTTCTTTTAGTTACTTATTAACTCTGTGAACAGAGCTCCTTCCATTAATGGACGTACAGTTGTCCTCTACTGTAGGATGGCATTGTCCAGTCACTGTTTTGCTCACAAGTACACCTCCCCCCAAAATATGGTGTGTGTGGGGGTGTGTGGGGGTGTGTGTGTGTTTGAGAGAGAGAGAGAGAGAGAGAGAGAGAGAGAGAGAGAGAGAGAGAGAGAG
>JAJKFI010000003.1:43721668-43744641 GCA_029204185.1 Lerista edwardsae | reverse complement strand
GAGAGAGAGAGAGAGAGAGAGAGAGAGAGAGAGAGAGAGAGAGAGAGGCTTCCAATGGTTACTGATTCCCAGTCATATCAATGAAGCTACATCTATAAACTGCAGCTGGAAATCTGCATAACAACATTTTGAAGAGAATGTTGATAATCTCTGCTCTGCTTTAATGTGTATCACAAGCTAATTAGATTGTGTGCTCCGCACATAAGGAAAAGAAGAGATCAAATGTTACCCTAAGCTACATCTTGTTAATGTTTGTGAGCCAAGTCCATTTTTGAAAAAAGAAAATCTGTGGGCAAGAAAACATCGTTCAAAATTAAGGTCATATCAGAAAAAAAATATACTTCTCATTTAGCCACTATGTATTTTTTTTTCCCAGCGTTCTCGAAAGCCAGGAGCAATTTGTCTAATGGGAAAACAGTGCAGGAGATCCCAGGTACTAAATTGCATGCCCCTGTTGGAGACCATGGTCAAAAACTACTCCGTTAATAATGTGTCTTGTATCTCAGTGGGATGCTCCAGGAAGTGGATTAGAATTGCTCTAAACATCACTGGGGACAAACAACAGGAAACCGATCCTACATGAGGCTGCCAGTGGCTTAGCATAAACCCCCATAACGCACTTCAGGCAAGACATGCTCCTAATAAATATCCCAATATTGAATCTAAGGGGCTTTAGGTTGAGTTTGCAAGATTGCCGACAACGTAGCAATCGTTCCTGGGGTCTGGCACCAGCACAGCTTCCTGCTAAAGAAAGCAAACAGTAGTGGGCTCAGGAAGAGCTTTAAACCTGGATTTAATTTCTCACCAATGAAAGAAGTGTATCTTTTCCGAAAGCCTCCCTCTCTTGCTGCAGTCACACAAGAGGTGAAAGTCTCATTGTTCCTCCATTAGCCTGCAGATTTACATGGTCAGAATGGACAGGGAAACAATGGCTCTTTTTTAAAGGGGAGGAAAAAGAAACATATATCTGAAAGTATGAACTCCCCGATGATCCGTTCAAAGTGAAAAGAATATTTATGACCAGCCGCCATGCCAGTGTTTCATTCTACAGGAGCATTCGGCACAATGCAACTAAACAAGCACACCGAAATGGATCCTTCCCATGGTGCTTAGTCTAATTTTATTGGCATGTGTGTTTCTTGAGAAGCCATCACAAGTTGTCAGTACAAAGCTGCTGCTTGAATGAAGCGTCAAAAAATGAGAATGAAGGAGTTCCTGTGAAACACAAGGAAAGGGAAGCCGAAATAGCATATGATGTGGCATGCTATAGAAAAACAATATTGTTGACACAAATAATAATAATAATAATAATAATAATAATAATAATAATAATACATGCATTTATATACCGCCTTTCTTAAGATCACCAGATTTCTCCAGTGACTACAACTCAAGGCGGTTTACATGGGCAGACTTTATTCATAAACCCGAAGGTTTTTACAATTTACAGAATGTTCTGTCTTTCAAGAACTACACACATTCAGATCTTCCTTTCTGGATTTAGCCTTCTTTCTTTAGCCACTCGTCTGTCTTCTGCTGGCTGATGCTTCCCTGCTCTCACCAGAGACGCAGCTGACCTTCAGCACACTCCTCCTCCCACGAGGCAGCTGAAGCTCAGCTTCTAATCAGCCGCAGTTGCAAGGTCTGCCGCTCTCAGAGACTTCCGGCAGTCCCGAGCTCACGACCTTGAGATCTTCAGCTGTATTTTCAGGCAAACGGAGGCATTAACCCTCTCAGCTAAATCTTCTGCCCAAATATGGGGCTCACATTTCTAAAAAAAAAAACTGTTGCGGCCAGAGGAAAATATTTGAGCAAGGCCAAATAACGACTTCAAATGTAAACTTCCCATCAGAACACATAGGGCGCAATCCTAACCAGGAGTCAGGCCAGCACAGTTAGGCCTGCAATCCTAACCTGGAGTTTGGCCAGCACAGTAATGCCTGCAAAATTTGGCCAGCACAAGGGCCACTATAAAGTATGTTTGGACCACTCTCAGGGGGCGCAATCCTAACCTGGAGTTTGTGCTTGCCAAAGTTTGGCTGGCATAAGGGTCACCATAAGTGAGTTTGCGCCACTCTTGGAATCAGGGAGGATGGCGCACGTCTGTGTGCTGGCCTCTCTGACTCCGCAAGTGGTCCAAACATACTTTCCCTTATGCCAGCCAAACTTTGCTAGCCTAACTGTGCCGGCCTAACTCCAAGTTAGGATTGCGCCCACAGTTATTTATATAATGGCTACAAACATATAGGCTATACTTCAATAGAAATATTTTGAGATTTATGAGTGAAGATGACAACATTTAATACAACAACCAAACAACACTAAATAGACCAGGAGATCCAAATGTTGGCATTAAAGCAATTGAACAAAGATTAAAAGCACTTACAGTGTAATCCTATGCATGCCTACTTGAAGAAGACTCCACTGAGTTTAATGGTACACCCTGGTAAGTGTATATAACAGCCCAATCCTATGCCTGTCTACTCAATTCCATTGACTTCAATTAGGCTTCCTCCCAGGAAAGTGTGTACAGGATTGCAGACTTAGATTGCAGCCTCATTTCTGTATGGATCACATCAAGTTTTAAAGGTGATCATAGATGATTATTTTAATACGAAGTACAATTATACTCCATAATTTTGGACCTGACAGTCCACAGACTGATATTGCCAACAGAAAGGGTTTCAAAAGCAAGAGACATGTTCTAAAATCATCTACGCATCACAGTTATACACATGTTGTCTTTCTCTTTCAAGGACAGAAGGCAAGTGCTGTAGTACCAGCAGGAAAGCTGGACATGACACATTTTTATGATTTGGAAGCAATCATTTTGCACTGATACATAAATCAGTATTTCCCAACCCCAAACAGAGAGATGTGATCACTTTGTGGCTAGAGGAGCTTGGTGAATGATGTGTAATGGCCTGTGTTAACACATGGCCTGTGTTAGTGGTTGGTAACATCAGGCACTTGCCAAGACCAGAGACTGCAAGGAACAATGGAGCTGGAAGTGCTATCATTCCCCTTCATGTAAGATGAATTGAAAGACATTTGGACTCTCTCTGAATATATGAATGCCTAATATAGTGAATCAGACTATAGTTCATCTAGATCACTATTGTCTCCAAAATTTTTGGCATGGGGGCCACATCATATATAAGGGCATTTAAATGGTGAGCCTGGTGTATGGAAACAAGTGCCAACTTCATTCCCTTAGAACTGCACTTGTGGCTCTGCCTTAAGTCCCCTCATAG
The DNA here is from genome assembly GCA_029204185.1 of Lerista edwardsae. Lineage (NCBI taxonomy): Eukaryota > Metazoa > Chordata > Lepidosauria > Squamata > Scincidae > Lerista > Lerista edwardsae. The sequence goes on along the minus strand of JAJKFI010000003.1, from coordinate 43,741,387 downwards.
GGTCAGTGAAATAGCATGGATACCAGGGTGGGGGCGGTAAATATTGCACATGCGACAATGCTGTCACTGCCCAGAATGACTCCGAAAGTGAGCGGGAGGGGCCACTTATTCAACATGGTGTGCCTCTTGCAATATTTACCCCACCATCGCTACACTACAGGGTTAGTGCAGCATTTCTGACTGCAAGTCAAGGCAGGAGATGTGAACTGATGGTTGAGCTGTGGTACTGTCTGAAGCTAAGCAGGCGAATCTGTGGTCTGTTTTTGGATGGGAGACAGAGTGCCAGGCTGGGACAAGCTGCAGTACCTGTTGTGGCAGAACGGAGTCACTGTGGAGCTGATTAGCCAGTGTGGGAATGTTGTAAGAAGGTCAGCCGGCAAAAGAACAGAGTCCAACCTTGAGGACCTGTCCAGGCTGGATTTCCGATCACCTGCTGAAGCTCAATGTCACACAGTCAGAGGAGAGAACCACACTGTGAAGGCTACATCTGGGACTGAGGATTGGGTGAATCGCAGAATACTGTATGTGTGTTAAACAAACAAACAAACAAACAAACAAAAAAACCATTGAAAAATGGTGGTTTAGACTAGCCTGCCCATGTAAGCCACCTTGGGCATTTGCTTCAGCATGGGAAAGGTGGGGTATAAATTCTTCAAAATAATTAAAAATAAAAAAGTAGGGAACACACGCCACAGTTTTACTTCACAGACGGCCCATTGCCAAGTTGCGCAACGAGGGAGAACACGCAGACCAATATGATCTATAAGTTCTATTTTATTGCTGCACACAAGCCCATATTTATACCTCAGGTTTACAGAGCAGTATGTTATTGATTAACCCATCAGAAGGTTGCTTTGATTAACTCGGCGAGTTTCGGCAAACAAGCTTAAACAGTTTCGCTAACAAGCTTAGGGGTTTGCTAACAGGCTTAAGGGTTTAAGGGTTTCATTAACTTTTTACAATCTCCTTTCCGTCTTAGCGCAGGATGCTCCGCTTCCGATCTCCTCGCCCCGTTCGCTATCGTGTTGCGCAAGGGTCAGCCGTGTTGCGCAAGGGTCTCTTACTTCGTTCTGGCCCATGTTCCCCCAATCCCATAGTCCTTTGCAAAAACCACTCTCTCCACAACATCCAACAGCCCATCAAAGCAGATGACCTAGAAAACGAATCAAGCAGGCACACCCAAAATAACTAACCAGTAAACACTTTGCTGACAATCATGGCTTTGAAGGAGAGGGTAAATATGGTAACCCTTCCTTCTGACAGGAATCCCATGAAAGGACATATCTCCTCTGAAACAATGTCATAGGGAGGATTACAGATTTAATGGAGTTCAGACTAAAACAGATGCATCTGTCAGTCAGGCTAGAAAGGGAGAGCATTTCCTACACCAATAAATTTCATGCTGCAGCAACCTCTTCTGCCAGATAAACAAGACTTCCCTTCACCACTGAAAAACAAACAGTAACCGCACCGAGTTCCTTCTGAGCGTTGCATTAAGCCAGCATGACAGTCAGAAATTCTTGTTACGTGACAGTATCGTGGACAGCTTCTAGGCATAAGTTGAAAAAAGTGTTTGATCTGCCTCTAAAATGCCCCCTCACTCTTCTTCGAAGCATCTGCTTCCAACTTGTTAGATGTGAGGGTCTTTCTCTGTCTTCCATCTTTGTAAAACAGCCAAAAATGAACTTTGAAGATGTCCTCTCGAATGACCTTTGTGGCTTGAACATCATGAAAAAAATGCACTAAATAGGCCAGCTAAATTGATTGTCTGCCCAGCCCTTTCCCCCATCATTGGCGCCAATAGAGCTGTGCTGATGGAGCATCCAATGGTGTGTGTGCAGTGATGTCATTCAGGGGGAACGGACCAGAACGGGCGTTCCGGGTCCTAATGGGCTCCGTGGCTGGTTCCGGGTTCCCGACAAGTGCCAATCAAAAGTGAGTTTCTGTTCCTAAATCATTTGAATGACACCACTGTGTGTGTGGGGGGGGGGGGTGATGATTGGGCAGCCAGCAAGAGGAAAGTAAAAATATTTTTACCTACCCCCCCCCAGTAGGATGCCCAATTGCTTCATGTTAACCTCGATTTAGCCTTTTCAAGCATTCAGACTACGGGGAGGCAGCCCGCGTGTCACTAGGAGTGCACTGCACTGGAGCAAGCAGGCCAGCAAGTTGCCCTTGCCCCGGGGTAGGTGCCAGCCAGCCTATGGGCTACTTGGATCTGCAGGTGCTGTATAGCAGGCACAGATCCGAGTTCCCCACCCAGCCCAAATTGTGGCCACAAGGGTCGGGGAAGAGGGCTTGGATGCAGCCTAATGGCCACATCCAAACTCCACCCCCTCCCCAGGCCGAACCTCCTCCTGGACCGTGCCCTCCATCCATTCCGTTCCTCCACAGCAGCAGTGCTGGTGCGAAAGCGCCTTACGGCATTAGAACATTTTCACTGGGATAAGCATGTAAATAGCATTAATGAGCGCACTGGGTGCAGATGGCCACAGAGACAGGGTTCCCGATATCCACTGTTTCATATCGATGGAGGGTCCCTGGAATGGATCCCCCACAGATATGGGGCACATATGTATCTTACCGGGTTGTGAAACCTGAAGGGTAGTGCTAGAGGAAGCCCTTTGGAGTACAGTGTGATTCCCCCTGTACATTAATGCCATTTCTTATCTGTACTGTGGAATCTTTCGGGGTCATGAATGGGCCGACTCAAGGAAGGTATGACATTCTTTGTTAATTTCCTTCACTCCAGGATGGACCACAATCCAGGACAATCCTAAAGGAATGCTGGTTTAGAAGTCTGAAAATATTCCCAGATAGTTTCACATAGTTACATTGGGTAAGGACAAGTATCTGGCTGAGAGGGCAATCCTACCGTGCTCTAGGGACGGGACAAGTCTCCTGAACCGGCCCAATGCAGTTGCAAACGTGCCGTAACGTGTCTGACCTGAGTTTTTATTTTTGTGCTTTAAGAAAAAACTACTTCCTTATGGGAAGTGCAGGCTGCTTTGGAGGCAATGTTGATACAAAAGTGCGATAAGAAAGACACACATACACACAATATGCTTTGCCATCTCTTGTACCTGACGTATGCCCTCTTTTAATGGATAAGAGCTTGAGTCTGCCTGGCTTGAAGAGAGGCAATATTTTTGGATGAGCTGTGATGTACTTTGTCTCCTCTAATCTGTAATTTATTTATATCAGAGGACCAAAGCTATAAATTCAGCCCTGACACGTTTCATAGTGTGAACCTCCCGATCTGCTCTAATCCCCAGATTAGATATTGAAGTGCTGCCTCAATGGCGCAACATTATCGTATCCTATCACTTGGCCTCCTTTCAAACTGCAGCATTTATTGGCAATACTTTTAAAGCTGTTGCTAAGTTGTGAGCACTCGGCCTTATCTGCTCCAGCGTCTACAGCATCACTTAGGTAGACTTTGGTGCAGGAATTGCTTTGCTAAAGTCGCCAACAAAAATGATGATGCTTTTTTTTGACCTTTGTCTTCTGCTCTGTGCACAAGAATGTCTTTTCTCAGGCAGGGAACTGATGCCTTTATGTCTGCCCAGCTCTCTTTAACTGCTTCTTCTGAGAAGCCCAAAATGGAATCTTGTTAACCTGCCCTCGTGTTACTTATATTCGCCCCCCTAGGAATCCAGAGTCGCTCCCTTTAACTCTCTGAGTGCCGGCCAACCAAGAAGAAAAGCTCTTTGCAGAGGAATTGGGAGGGGGGAGGAGGGAGAGTGAAGTGGGCGGAGTCAGCCCTAATTTTAACTAGTGGAACTGAGTTCCCCCACGTTCCCCCTGCATGACATCACTGCTTATATGCCTTCCAGCTTCAGGGGTAGGGCGCAATTCTAGATGAACTTGGCTGGTGCAAGAACGGTTCTGGGGGGGGGGCAGGCAGGATGGAGAAACTGGGTGGGGTGTGGGCGGGCCAGGAAGCATGCTGGCCCGGAGAGGGGAGCAGGGCTGGGATGCAGCTGTTACGCCACATCCAAGCCTCCGTCCCCAGGTCCTGTGGCCCCAATTCAGGCCATGCAGCATCCTTGGCTCTGCCCCTGCTATACAGCAGGCGCATACCCAAGGAACCCATAGAGGAGGCTCTTGAGTGCTCCAAAGCTGCACTGGATACAGTGCAGGTTCACCAGACTTGCTGTTTCAGGGCAGTTTAGGGTTGCACCCTTAGTCAACTGTAAAATTTTGGGTGTACAGGGTAATGCTTTTTTTAACCGAAGCACAGTACATGAACACAAGCTCCGTCTGAGAACAAAAGGAGTGCTCCTCCCTTGGAGGAAGGTTGCGCTCACAGGGTGCGAACCTGCGCATGGAAGCATTTCTCTGCATGCCACCCAACGTTATGAATTGGTCATGTTTGCAAAGGTCCACTGTCCAGTGTCAGAGTTTTGTATTGAAATTCGAATGCCTTGTACTAGATTCCCTGATCTATAGAAACACAGATGTAGGTTTTTACTCAGGGCACAGCCCTAAGCAGCGCTGGATCAGGCAGGCCTGTGGGCCTGCGCTATATCCAGCACTGCTTGTGAGAGGCTGGAGTCAGCCTCCCCTGTGGATTTGTGGCACGTCCGCCGGGCAGATGGAGCTGCCCGCGGGCAACCCACTTACCGGGTCTGAGGAGAGGCTGGTTGGAGCAGGACTGGGGAGCGGCATCCCCCCCGCAGCAGAAGCCACAGCCAACGAGTGGCTCCCCAATAGGGCCGGGGAAGCCACGCAGCAGGTCAGCAGCAGGGCTGCAGAGGCGCATGGGCCAGCAGCACACAGCCCGATCAGCCTGGAACAGGCTCAATTGGCCAGAGTACATGCCCACGATCTTGCCGCGGCTGAGATCTCGCGAGATCTCGTCCCCGGCCAAAGGCCGGAAGGGACAAGCCCGGGAGGAGCAGCCAACTGGCTCATAAGGAGCCAGGCCGGTGCCGGGGGAGGTAGGTCCTGGGCAGAGCCGGATGTTACTCAGCCCACAGGCCAGTGGGATCTCCTCTCGCCTCTGGCCTGGGGTGGCCCCGGATGTGGCCTGACAGGGGGGATACAGCCCCCAGCCCATGAGAGCCCCCGTGGCCCGACCAGCCCAGGGCTTGCTGCAGCAAGGAGGTGGCCAGAAGAGGGGGAGCAACCAAAGTGGAGAGGGGCAGCCTCAGGGGGCTCCCAGGGGAGGAGCAAGGTCGGGGCCAGCAGGGGACCAGGGGGAAGGAGCCCGGCAGCCCAGCCCAAGCCTGGGATGCCCCGTGCCACGCCAAAGCCCCACACCACCACACCAGGGCAAGTGGCGGCTGGATAGACTCTGGGCAGCACCAGACACTCAAGCCCAGCACCTGCCAGGGCTAGCCAGCTGCCGCAGGTTCCTCTCCCCGGGGGGGGGGGGGGAAGGGGGGGGGGGGGGGGCAACATGGACGTGCCAGGATCTGTGCTTGCTAAACAGCAGGCGCAAATCCAAGAAGACGGTACGGCCTAAATTGGGGCCGCATAGTCTGGGGAATGGGCTTAGGATTCGGCCATGAGGCCAAAGCCGAGGCCCGCCCCCCTCCCGGCAACAGCCCACCCACAGCCCACTCCGAAACGTCCCCCACCCACTCCTTCTCTCGCACCGTCATGGATCTTCAGGGCTCAGTTCATTAGCGCCGACACGGGGATGTGCTTGGTGCCCCCACATCGGCACTAATGATGTGGCACTGACTCAACGACGTTGCATCAGCGCCACACCTACATTATGATGGTGCTGTCAGATGTGTACACTATCCTGGTGTATGGCCTGCAAGCTTGAACTCATTCATCCCTCTTAATGCAGCGCCTTATAATTGCATAAATGATGCTTTTTCCCCTTTGGTCTGTGCTCCAAAGAGCTCAGTGCTCTGTGCTTCCCCCCCCCTTTTATTTTCACAACACTTTGGTGGTAATTAGACTGCGAAACTATAACTAGCCTGTCCAGGAAACTGAGCACAGATTTAAATTTGTGGCTTCCTAGTCACTACACCACATCTGCAGAAATGTATTTCACTCATTTTATGTCATGCGTTCATAGCCTGCCTGCTATGATTAAAAATATGCAATACAGAATAAAATACAAGAAGATTACAATTGCACTAATTAGCAATCAAAGCAATTAAATCCAAATTAGAGAAGCAAGTGGATATGAAACGATGTTGTTGAATTAGTGAGTTTTGGTGGTCTTCAAGTACAGCGGATCTGTATCTGCACGGCAGTCACTGATAGCTACAGCAATTTAAAAAGAAAAATCAAGGACATAATCTAATCAAAGTCACATGTGAACTATTTCCCATTAATTTCAGTGGGAGATATTTTAAGAACATGCTTTATTCTGCAATCAATGGGACTTAGATGTGCTTAATTTGGGCCTGATTGTGCCCCACATATATTTGATTGCACATCTAAGTGATGGCAGATTGCCTAGCCATTTTGGGAAACAGAAAATAGAGAGCAGGCTGCATTTATTGAATCATAGTTGGCAAAGTCTTGCCTAGAGATTGGCTTGGAACTAAAGTTTAATTAAGCACTTCAGCACCATTCTAGCAAATAGAAACATGCCACGAACAAAATATGTAACCTGATATAATGTTTTCCAGCTGCACTGTAGTTCCATTTGGTTCTTACAGAAACCTTAAGGCCTGAACTTTATTAGCTTAGTAGCTCAAAAGTAGTAGTAGCAGTCATGATGCAGTGTGGATAGAGGGATCTTCTTTTCCCCTCTAGGGAACAGCCTAGGGGAAAGTTAGAACAAACAAAAGAAATATTTCTTTTCCCGGCTTGCAATTAGTCTGTGGAACTCCTTGCCACAAGATGTGGTCTTGATGTATGGCCTAGATGCTTTTAAAAGGGGGGTTGAACAGATTTCTGGAGGAAAATTCCATCACAGGTGACAAGCTGTGATGGGTATATGAAACCTCCTGGTTTTAGAAATAGGCTACCTCAGAATGGCAGATGCAAGGTAATGGCAACAAGATGCAGGTATCTTGTTGTCTTGTGTGCTTCCTGAGACATCTGGTGGGCCTCTCTGAGATACAGGAAGCTGGCCTTTGGCCTGATCCAGCGGGGCACTTCTTAATTCTTACGATCCTTTGACCCATCTCCACATGGACTTGTGCCAGCAATTTTCTTGGTACATGCCCAAATAGACTCATCTGGGCCTTGGATCATTATATCAGACCATGACATCACTTCTGATGGGTCCCAGACAGATTGTCATTCTAAAATGTGGGTCCCGGTGCTAAGACGTTTGAGAACCACTGCTTTACATAATGTAAACCTTGTGTTTTAAAGGAATCTGCCCTCTACACCAGTGGTTCCCAAAGTGGTGGGTTGCAACCCCCTGTAGAAGCTCTTGCTTCTGCCCCTTTAAGGGGCAGGGAGGGGAGGAAGGTAGCAATGTGATTCCGAGGATCTGCAAAACCAGAAGTGGATGCGATCGCATTTTAAATGCATTTCAAGGCGGTGGAGCCCTGCAGGGAGGGGCTCCCCAGACTCCCTGGACACCAGTGCTGCAAGGGCAGTAGTGGGATCTGCAAATGAAGAAGTGGAACGCTGGGCGGGACTTAGGCAGGACTACCGTTTTATTGGCAGCCCGTCCGCTCCGTTCTGACACCCTTCGCCCCACCCTTCCCCCCGGGCGAGCAGGCGCCCCCTCCGAGGCCGCGTGGCGGGGGGGCGTTGGAATGGAGCGGACGGGCAGCCAATCGCGCGTAAGTCCCGCGTAAGTCCCGCCCAGCATTCCACTTCTTCATTTGCAGATCCCACTACTGTGCAAGGGGTAAATCTAAAACAAACCCTTTTGCCCAGCGCAGTAGCATGATCCTGCAGATCGCGTTGCTGCATTTTCCCTACCCCTGCAAATACGTACGTGGTCCCAACTCCCTCATAGGAGTTTGGGAACCACTGCTCTACACGCATAACCTTTCTGGTTGAGTTGAAAAAAAATTAAACGCTACCAGAAAAGGAGCACAGGAAACTTGAAACTGCCCTTATTACCACTGAAAAATATTTGACTGCATTTCTGAGTTCGTATACTATAAATTTTGACATTGTTTGTAGCTTCAAACCCAGATGGATGTATAAAAATTGGTTCACCTTACATTTTAAACAGAAGGTTTTCTGATATATGTCACCGAGATGCTGTTTACATCGCGGAGAAAGTCATGGAACGTGTCCAATGGCAAGACTCCATATTTTTGACCGATGATAATAGAGTGCAGCTGGCCTGGCCTCCTTGTGAATGGAGATAATTTATAATCCATGCTTTTGCTGAGAAAGAGAGTGAATTTAAATAATGTGGGTCCTTTGAAATCGTGCCTTGCAAACTGGGCAAACGGAGGCAACATGCCTGCGTCTGTAGCAGAGGAAGGAAGAAGTGGAGGGTGTCTTCCTGAAGCACAGACTGACATGGAACATGGTTTCATCTTTTAAGGGATGTTGCAACCACTTTGTCTAATCATGATCTTCACAGCATATACAGTATATGCCCTTTCATATCTCACATCTTGGCATTTCGCATTTATAATAATAAATAGCCATGACCGCCATTGATATAAAACAGCAGTGCTCGGAAGATATTAGCCAGCGCACTCCATGAAGTCAACATGATAAATCATAGGTGGGAGCCTCATGTTATGTAATATCCCACAAGCTGAAGTACTAGTGGCTTGTTCACTTAAGAAAGAAGATAAGTAGGTTTTTGCATCGCTTTTCAACAGAGGTCCACAAATTGTGCCTGACCTTGTAGCCAACAATTATTTCTACTAATCAGATGAAATATAGCAAAAATGCATCTGAGCATAAGCAGAGTACATTTTCCTTGCATTGAGGAACTGCAGCCTACCACTCCCCAAACAGTATTAAAGAGGCTTATTATAATACAAGTGGCATTGCACTCCTCTCCCATGTCTCTTTCTAGAAATTAAACATGTCTCCTGCTTCCCTAGCAGATGTACCACATATAATGAGAAAGCACTAGGCCAAACTGCACATTATATTGAATGCACATGTTGGCCATACATAGGAATGTGGTTTTGGGGGGGATACTTTTTCCAAAATTTCTTGATTAAAATAGCGAATTGCTGTGTTACATGTTTTTATTCTACATTCTATTTCCACATTCCCATTTTTAATTAATTTTAAATGCTTTAGGGCGCAATCCTAACCTGGAATTAGGCCAGCACAGTTAAGCCAGCAAAGTTTGGCTGGCACAAGGGACACCGTTAAGTATGTTTGGACCACTCTCGGAGTCAGAGAGGCCAGCACACAGACATTCACCATCATCCCTGACTCCGAGAGTGGTCCAAACAGTTGCCTTTGTGCTGGCCAAACTGTGCTGGCCTAACTGTGCTAGCCTAACTCCAGGTTAGGATTGTGCCCTTAGAAGTGTACTAGACAGATAATATAGGTAATATCGTGTCAGCTGCATCCACAGTATTATTTCTAATTAGAAAAGTAATCAGTCTCACACTTGGTTGGTTGGTTGGTTGGAGGAGTGGCATGAAAAAGGTTGAAGACTGCTGACGTACAGCAAAGATTGTTAGGAAGAACATTGTAATGAATGTTCTGGGTATCCATATTAGACATTTTACTAAAATATAATAACCACTACCATTAACATTATATGGCTGATTGTCTTGTCCTGTAGTTGTGCTACCTATAGAATTTTTTTTTTCTTCGGTGACAAATGATGGTGCAGAAAAATGCAAGAACAAATGGTTAGAGGGGGAAATTATTCTTCCTCTCCCCAAGTATATCTAACAACCTACTTACTCCTACACATGCATGGGATTGAATCATGCGAGACTTATTTGCCAAAAACCAAAGCTAAATATAAGACTTTGGCAGAATATAATTTCAACATCAGGCATGAATCAAACCAGCATAAAAGAGACCTTTCACAATGAAACCCAGAAGATTTATATGGGGGCAAGGAGGGGTTTTTACCTTTACTGTCAAAACTTGTAGATTTATTTTGTTTTATACATGAGTCACAATGAAAAAGGGCACGGAAGTTATCTGAGCGCCAGGTTGTGAGTGGTGAGAAGGATTTTGTTAAAAGACACACATGACAGATTGTCTGTGAAAACGAACAAGACTAGGCAGGATCAGGACACTCTGTTCTAGAGTGATGTGTAGTCAACTTCCATGTAAAAGAGATTGCTGCTGGTTTGAAAAGGACTGCTGAGTGATGGAAGGATTCTGAATGCTCCATCCTTCTTATGGGCATCACAGGATCAGGCAACCCAAATAAGACTGATTTGTGTACATGTAGCAGAGAAGATAGGCTGCCACCTAATAAAAACATAAGAAGAGCCCTGCTGGATCAGGCCAAAGGCCCATCTAGTCCAGCTTCCTGTATCTCACAGTGGCCCACCAGGTGCCTAAGGGATCTCAGTAGATAACAAGATGCTTGCATCCTGTTGCCACTCCCTTGCACCTGGCATTCTGAAGTAGCCTACTATTAATATAAGGAGGTTGCCCAACCCATCATGGCCTATAGCCCACGATGGACGTTTCCTCCAGAAATCTGTCCAATCCCTTTTTAAAGGCACCTAGGCCAGATGCCATCACCACCTCCTGTAGCAAAGAGTTCCATAGATTAATTACCCCTGGGTAAAAAAGTATTTCCTTTTAACTGTTCTTCCAGCACTCAGTTTTAGTGAATGTCCCGTGTTTTTGGTATTGTGAGAGAGGGAAGAGAACATACCTCTGTCGACTCTATCCCTCCCATGCATAATTGTATGTCTCAATCATGTCCCCCCTCAGGCGCCTCTTTTCTAGACTGAAGAGCCCCAAATGCTGTAGTCTTTCTTCATAAGGGATGATAGTACCATGTGCATGAATTTCCTTCATGAATACCTTGCACTTGTGTAGCTGCCTCATTGACTGTACAAAGCAGGTGATGTGGTCCTTGCAACAACAATACACATCATTATCCCCATATTGCAGATGTGGGGAATGGGCTGGCCAAAGCCACCTAGTGAGAGTTCATGACAGAGGTAAGATTCAAGTCGGGGAAGTCCTAGGGAGCAAAGGCACACCTAGAGGGAGAGCACTAAGTTTTGCAAGCAGCCACTCCTCCACCTCTTCAGAGACATTCCCAGTGGCTAGAGCAAAACGGATGCTACGTTGGCTCCAAATGGCTCCAACAAGGAGGGGGAAGCAGCTGCTTGCAAAACTTAGTGCTGTGATTCCTCTTTAGGCACACCTGTGTGGGGAGACCTGGTTTGGCAGCATTACTTTGAAAAGATCTTGGAGTCTTAGAATTAATGTCCCACAAGCTGAACGTGCACCAGCAGCAGCGTGATGCTTCTGCTGCCAAAGAAAAGCCGCCCAGGCAAGAGATGACTACGCCTTCAAGTATTCAAAGGACTGTCACACAGAAGGAGAGCTATGTGGCTCTTCCTATGCATACTTCTTCAAGAACGTAGTGAATCCGTAGAAACCATAATGCAGAAACTACAGGGAAACACGAGAAGTTCCTAACTGTAATTGCTGGCCTGCACTGAAAGTCTATCTCATGCAGTAGTGGATTCTCTCTCGGTGAACATTGTCAAGCAGCAGCTAGAGGGCTACCTGTCAGGACTGCTGTAACAGTTGTCTGCAGGGAGCAGGGTTGACTCGTTCACCTCCAGGGAAGCTTCCGGCTCTAACGTCCTACGACTCTATATGACTCTCAGCCCAATCATAACATGTGTTGGAACAAGTAGGCTCGCAGGCCTGCACTGCATCCTAATGCAGGCTGGGAGGCAGCAGGAGCTCACCACAGGGCAAGGAGATATTTTCCCCTTACCCCGGGATAAGCCCTAGCCAGCCCAATGGGGCTGCTCGGCTCTGCGCCAGCAAAATCACTGGAGCAAATCTGAGCGGCCCAGATTGGGGCCAGGCAGCCCAGGGACAGGGGTTAGGATCCAACCTAATGGCCAGATCCTGATGCCACCCCCTCCCCAGGCCACCCCACTCATGGGTCTGCCCTCCCCCCCAGAGGCGTTTCTACAGGGATGGCAAAGCACTAAGTTTTGCAAGAAACCTTACCCTGTCATGTAAATCCCTCCTCTCCCTTGCTGCTGTAGCCAGTAAGCAACGCCAAGATTGGCCAAAACGGTGCAGGAGAGGAGTGATTTCCACTGCAAGGTGGAAAACTTGCAAAACTCAGAGCTTTGCCATCCCTGTAGAAACGCCACTGCCTCCCCCACCCCATTCTGCCTTCTTCCTGCCTTCCACCACCCTCCCAAGCCTCTGTGCTGGCTAAACATGGCCAGCATAGGAGCCACTTATCTGGATGACTGGATGGCATGTCTGGGTCATTGCGAGTCCCCGCACTCCTTGTGCTGTCCCTTGCACTGTCGCTGATGTGCCTTATGGCTTGTTTGAGATAGTCCTAGGCCAATGCAAGCCAAAGGTGGCCCAAAGGTGTGGTAGAATTGTGCCCTCAGCTTCATAACCCCTATACTACACTGCTTTGTGACAGCTGACTGGCTGATCCCCATGCAGAGAAACAAGAGGCAGAAATGGATAATGAGATACGGTAGCATCCTGTACAACATGACATTCACCAGGCAGTGAAAGTAGGAAATGAAAGAAGGTTATCGAATTCTACATGATATGAAGAAAATGGATTAAGCAAACAATCTTTCCTCCTCATAATACTGAAACTTGACATCAATCAATCAAACATATTTGCAGTAGGTTTGGTATAGACAAAAAAAAATCTTGTATGCATAGTGAATCTGTAGAATCTGCTATTTTAAGATGCAGTGATGACCACTCGCTTAAGTTGCCTTAAAAATGGATTGAACAACTTCATGCCTAATTAGTCTTTCAACAGCTAGTATTTCTCCTATCAGAGGCGGATCTACAGGGAGGACAAAGCTGTAAGTGTTGCAAGAAGCCTTACCCTGTCATGCAAATCCCTCCTCTCCCTTGCTGCTGTAGCCAGTAAGCAACACCAAGATGTTGCTTTTCCCTGTGAGGATTGGCTAAAACGGTGCAGGAGAGGAGTGATTTCCACTGCAAGGTAAGACTTCTTGCAAAACTTAGAGCTTTGTCCTCCCTTAGATCTGCCTCTGTTTCCTATCAACAGCTAGCAGTCATAAGAGTTATGGCATAAGAAGTACCTGCAGGATGAGAGTCACTGAACTTGCAGTGGAGGGGGGGGGAAGACAAACGAAGCACGTTGGCTTTCCAGAAGGGTTGGTTGGGTTCCTTCCAGAAGGCTCCTTGATTTCCAAACTGTGTGCTGCAACAACCTGAAGCAGCACAGTGAACCTACGGGGACGACGACCATGGGACAGTTTACATTCTGTTTACAAAAACAGAGCAATGGAACTATCAAGGTGCCATAAAAAAAATCACTGGGAAGTGTAGGGGTGCTGTGACCAAGGAACGTTTGGGAACCTCTGGTCTAGCTCGCCACAGTTGTAAACAGGATGCTGGGCTAGACAGACCCTTCGCTTAATCCAGAGGGATTTTACTTCTGCTTTTATGTAGCAGAGCAGGAGAAATACGCATCCCAAGCACATTCTCCACTCCAGATAAAACTATCTGTTCATTACACATAAGATACAGACATTTATCAAGGTGAGAGTGGTCAAAAGAAGGGCTTCCTGGCCTCATGTTCCAGTTGGCCACAGCCGTCAGGTCTCACAAGTTGATGTGATCATGTGTGGCACTGTTCAGGGCTGCTGGAAGGTGCAGGATTTCTTATGTATCCCAAGACCCTGGATATGTCACTACGTATGCAGTGTCAGCATTGCCCGCCTGAAGTCCTTGGCCAACTATGATGGCAGAGCCGTTTCCACACATAGGGCAGAGCAAATGTAGAAAGGAGGGGAGTGACACTATGCAGCGAACTCTGAATCATGCAAAAACCAAGAACTCCAATATAAGCTGGCCAAATTAATCCATTTTGCCACCACTTTAACAATCCCTGCACCAAAACCAGAGAATTGTGGCATATGCTATCCGTGCTCTGAGGTCATCTGGGGGGGCCCTTTTGACTGTGCCGCCACCAGGAGAGATGAGAGGGATGGCGGCCAGGAATAGGGCCTTCTTGGTGGTGTCCCCCCAACTTTGGAATACCCTCCCCTTAGAACTAAGAACTGCTCCCTCTTTGGCAATATTCTGGTGGGGAATGAAAACCTTTTTATTCCAACAAGCTTTTAATTGTTGACAGGCTGGCTGGTTTTTATATTCTTTTTTAGGATCCACGGGGCTGGTTGTTTAAATTTTAAATTTTAATTATTTTAATTACTGCTTTTAACTACTGTTTTTAACTGTTAAATCATGTTTTTATTGTATTTTTAAATGTTGTAAGCCGCCTTGGGTGCCTTCGGGCAGAAAGGCGGGGTATACATTAAATAAATAAATAACAATAATAGCATCATTCTGCGATACTGTGGTACTGTAATACTTGTTTAGACAACAGACTTTTGCAAGGCTTGCACGTTCTTCTCTGCCTGGATATTAACTGCTCAGTACCCTCGCCAAGACAGGAAGCAAGCAGACAACATTCAGGGCCTTGACAAAGCTCTAAGAACACAGGACAGCGTCATTTACTGGTTGGCTGTGTTGCTTATTTATGTATCATTACAGTATCTTGAATCATATCAATAATAGTATCCCAGAAATTTTGGGTGTATTTCCATCTGTGCAAGTAGCCTAGTGAAATCATTTGCGCTGGTGCCAAATTCTCTTCTTTGCATCTTCCCCTTAACATTGCTAGCCTGCAGCCCTACTTCCTGCAATCAAAATAGTGAAAATAGAAAGGCAACGACTCTCTAACCTGCCAGTGTTCCACTTGGAAAAAAGGAAAAACCTGCTCTACAAACTCAAATAATTGAGAAAAATAATATTGTGACACATGGGTTAAAAATTGTCAACAAGAACAAGAGCTATGACTACAAGGCACAATTCAGCATTTATTCTGGCCAGATGTTGCCTGATTACTAACATGAGGTTAACAACCCAATCCTAACTAAATCCCTGCGTGGCAATGTAGCGGCACTGGCACAGACTATGCTGCATCCTGCAGGGGATACTTAGCTGCTGGAGGACTCCTTGGTATAAGGAGACATTTGTCCCTTTGCCCTGGAGCAAGCCCCATCAGCCACTATGGGGCTCTGTGCCAGCAGAGGCATATCTAGAGTTCTGCAAGGGTTTTGCAAGCAGCCGCTCCCCCTCCTCTTTGGAACCATTCGTAGCCAACATAGCCTCAGTTGTTGTAGTTGCTGGGAATGGCTCCGAAGAGGAGGGGAAACGACTGCTTGCAAAACTTAGTGCTGTGATCCCCCTACAGGTATGCCTTTGTGTACCAGCAATACCACTAGCGCAACTCTTAAGTTGATCCATGCAGGCAAATCAGGCCTGAGAAAGGCTTTGGATTTGGTGCATTCTGCCACCAAACCTGCCCCTACCTGGGCCCGATTTGCCCATTCCCTGCCCCATCTCTTCCTGATTCTGCCCTTCCCTACCCTATTCAACCCCCCCCCCTGTCCCGTTCTCCCCTGCAAGGGCCTACCTGCTTTGGTGAGCCTCCATTGCTCCATTGCCAGCCTGTGTGGGAAAGCTTTGGTCAACATGCCGACATGCCAACTCCTTGCACTGCCCCAAAATGCTTTACAGCACTTTGGCAGCAGCCGACACCAGCAGAACATGCAGGCCTTGAACAGGATTGGGCCGTAACCCAGAAAACATTGGGCATTCCTAATTCTGGGCTCCACAACCTAAATATTTCTCATTCTAACAATACAACGGCTATGAAAAAATAGTGAACTCCCCTTGGCCCGAATGTCTTTCCCCCACCCCTCAAGGACATGAAATAGGCCTAAAATATTATTAGTCTAATGATTAAATGAAGTGTTTGGCGACATGGAGGTCTTGCTCTTCTAAATACGTAGGGGAGGAATGAAAGTGACAGGAGGCAGGAGAGATTTCAGAATTGAATGCCCCTTCGCTCTAATGAGAATTACTCATTTAATTCCTTCATGTTCCATGTGGGAGATGAGGGTCCCTGTGCTGTAAAGCACAAGGATCTTGGTGACCCACTTACTCAACCATGTGACCTTAGTTGCACCTAAGGGACATCTTCAATGAATCTGTAAACATCACTGTAGAATGTACTTAACAGTTCAGCACACATGGAAATCGTACAAGCAGAAATATTTCTTAGTCTCACTTCATGATCTTCAATGGGTTTCATGGTAAGAGAGTAATTTAGAAGCACCGAAGGCCAATCAGAATCAGGAGATTTTAGAGTCTAGTGGAGTATTGTCTGGAATCCAAGGTAAATAATGCCCATCAAGATTTTTTTTCTGCTGCATTTGACAAAATTTGTGTCATTACCAAAACACTTTGTCATTACCATAAACTTTGTGCCATTACCCAAATCAATAACAAAATATTAGTTTTTTTATTTCACTGAATATTCATGCAGTGCAATTTTCCATGTTTTAACATAAAATCCACAAATTTTACAAAGGAAAGCAAACTGTCTCTATTTTGAGTAGAACATTCACATCGGGACAATGCCGTTTTTTTCTTAAACATTTTTTTTTTTTTTGCCTATCCCAGGCTGGGGAAGGAGGGATGGGTGTTCAGTAGGTTTCATGACTTGAAAACTGGTCACTTGTGCTTAACAAAGTTAAACCCCAACCTCAGTCTAGTGCAGTGGTTCTTAACCTTTTTGGAGGTACCAAATCCCGCAGGTTTCATACGTGCATTCACCGAACACTTCATAGTTGGAAAAATAATTTTTTTTAAAAAAATTCAAAACATAGAGAGAGAGATTTTATTAGTGCACAAAATGTACGATGCATCAGTTGCACATAAAATCACTGTGTTCAAAGAACAAAACATGAATGTCACACAAAAACAAGAACATAACTCAATGAATATTTACTGCAAATCAATTGTACGTATTCGTCCAACCACTTTCTTATTTTGCTCGACATAGTAAATCTGTAAATCCAGCAGCAGCAATACTCAGAGAGAAACAGAAAGTAGAACAGAAGAGCTCTCTGATCAGGACAGGACTGAACACACACGTACTCACTGAGCTGAACAGACAAGCAACCAGTGTTCCTGGGATTGGCTAAATAACTTGCAATATTCCTCCAGAGATCACATGGTCTTGTTACTGGGCAGAACCTAAGTCAGAACTACCCCACACCTTCTGCTGGTCTGCTAGGCCTCAGTGATAAGCCTTACCATTCAGGCCTGCAAATTTCCAGGCCTTACTTTAATATCCCAACAACTACTGAGCGCACCAATTTCCCTGCAGCACAGATATCAAGGTCAGCGAACGGAATTGACACACACACACGTCCGCCAAATCCCTGAGACTGACTCACCGAACCCCTGGGGTTCGATCGAACCCAGGGTAAGAAACACTGGACTAGTGTCTTCCTTGGGGGTGGTGCAAGGGTAATAGACTACCTGCAAATGCCAGATGCAGGGGAGTGTCAGTGAGATGCTGGCATCTTGTTGTCTCATGTGCTCCCTGAGGCATCTGGTGGGCCACTGTGAGATACAAGAAGCTGGACTAGATGGGCCTTTTGCCTGATCCAGCAAGGCTTTTCTTATGTTCATATGTTAACATTATTCTTTTTCTTGGTTGGAAATATCCTTGAGCTAAAATCTCAGGAACACTTGGTCCAGTTGATGACACAGCTTTGAAAAAAGTCAAGATGCTCCAATGATTCACCTCATTTAGGGTGCAATCCTAACCAGTTTTCCAGCCCTGACATAACTATGCCAATGGGGCATGTTCTGCAGTGGAGTAATAGACACAGAGGCCTCCTCAAGGTAAGAGAATGTTTGTTCCCTTACCATGGAGCTGCCTTGTCCTTGCCCCGGTGCTGGAAAGTTGGTTAGGATTGTGCCCTCAGTTGAATCTGCCATTGTTGACCTGGGATGCTTCTGTGATAACAGGAGACTGACTTGAGTCCATCCAAGCCCATTCACCTACATGTCTGATATGCCACAAAACACCATTCTATTATTTTTCTCCCTGTAGATTCAGCGGTGCCAAAACGGCTACTAGTGCATCCTGCAAGGGGAGGGGCAGTTACTGAGGTCTCCTCTGGGTCAGGGAACGATCTTTCCCTTACCTGTGGGTAAGCCTCCACAGTACGGGGGGGGGGGGGGTGTCTGCTCAGACCTGTGCTAGCTAAATAGGTGGTGAAGGTTTGCATGGACCTGCATCGTGGGATCAGGTCTGGGAACTCACTCTGTTTCCAGACCCAATATACTCAACCCAATCACCACTCCATTCCACTCTCCCCCATCCCATCTCATTTTGCTCATCCCCAGAGATGTCATCCGGGCGCGCCAGGAACCAGAACGCCCGGATGATTGGCAGCCCTCCGCCCCTATGGCGGAGGGCAGCCACACTTCCCTGCGCCTCCCTGCGCCTCGAATCGCTCCATTTCAGAGTGATTCGGATGTGCGGGAGGGAGGGAGGGCCCAGGAGCAGTTCACCTGTCCTCAGGAGAGGCGGCGCGGCCCAGGCCCGTCCGCGGAACTAGCGGAACGGCGTACCGGGCTGTTCCACCTGGATGACACCGCTGCCCATCCCCATCCCTTCCCTACCCCTTTCCCCACTCCTCCCACCTCCTCCTTCATCTGACCCTTGGTGGTGGCCAGCTGCAGACACACAGATGTGGCTGGGAAGGCTCTATCCCAGGAGCAGGCTACTAAGCGCAGTGCAGGAGTGCCTTTTTCGACTGGTGCTGATGGTTTTACAGCAGTCTGCGCCAGCAGAAGAAGTACTTGGCGACAGCTGGCCCATTTACGACATTTGTCACTTGTCACTTGTCAATTTGTGCTGTGACCCAGGTCAACTGAAACTCTTGGGTGTAAGAAAGTATCTATAGATATTGAATATTGACAAGAATATTGTCACACCTAGAATATTGACAACACATGCTGTCTTTTCCATGCAGACATTCTGGGACAAATAAAGTGACTTGAGTTTGTGTTCTAAAACAGCGAATGTGTCCTTGTCACTCTCTTCCTGACTGAGAATGCCTTTCTTTCATTTAAAGACAGCAAAGATAAGAAAACTTCCCTTTGGAGGGTTTTCCTATGCCCTGTATCCATCAGCACTGACGGATGGGATTGGCCTCCAACAATCTTAATTTTTTATTTCTACGAAACAATTATCTAACTGCTTAATAGCTCTTGTTTCCATTAGAGTCAAACCTCAACATTTTGAAAACTGTTTTTCTGCAACATTCAGGGCGCAATCCTAACCTAGAGTTAGACTAGCACAGTTAGGAGAGCAAGTTTGTCTGGCACAAGGGCCACCGTAAAGTGTGTTTGGACCACTCTCGTAGACAGGAAGGATGGCACATATCTGTGTGCTGGCCTCTGTGACTGAGAGTGGTCCAAATGTGCTTTATGGTGTCCCTTGCGCCAGCCAAACTTTGCTGGCCTAGCCGTGCTGGCCTAACTCCAGGTTAGGATTGCACTCAAAATGTCTTATTGCATCATGATTTTTAATCACAAAGAAAATATGCCAACCATGTTTAAAATTAGCTAACCTATATATATAAAGAAGAGCGTATGTGTGTATGTGTGTATGTGTGTATGTTCCACATAAGCTCCGCAACGCCTGGACCGATTCGCGCCAAACTCGGCACACGGGTGCCTTGGCCCCCCGAGACCGTCGCTGCGCGGTTTTGGAACGGATCGCGCCCCCACGGGCGCGGGTAA
>JAJKFI010000003.1:43709460-43721268 GCA_029204185.1 Lerista edwardsae | reverse complement strand
GCGGGTAAAAGCGAATTTGTGGTTCTGTATGGGTGGCTATGGGCTGAGCCGCAGCATTCCAAGGCTCTGATGATGTCATGATGAGATGCAAATGACATGCAAATGACATGCGGAATCTTCAGGCAGCAACTTAACTTTTTACAGTTGGAAGACAAACAGCAGAAAATAGGTTTCCTGCAGGGAAGCTTATACAGGGCCAGGGAAATGTGTTCTGTGGACATGTGGGCGGTCCCTGCTTGGCAGTGGACAGTTGGCACAAGGTGCTGTGGCTGTTGCTCTCTCTCTGAAAGTTTACTTTCACTGTGTAAAGTAAGGCAATTGGGCAGGTGCAACCAAAGACTACAAAGATGAAACAACAGCGTACACAGGAAACACCTGAGGGAAAAAAAACACGACTTGCTACATCACAGAGCTGCTACATCTAGAGCAACAGAAACAGTACAGCAGCATGACAAAAAACTACATGGTAAGAGAGACAGAGCTGCTACATCTAGAGCAACAAAAACAGTACAGCAGCGTCACAAACAACTACAGGATATGAAACAGAGGGCTACTACACCTAGAGCAACAGAAACAGTACAGCAACAGGGATGGGACATATAAACACCCGGGCACACATGTGAGTGGGGGGGGGGTCAGGGATGGGACATATAAACACCCGGGCACACATGTGAGTGGGGGGGTCAGGGATGGGACATATAAACACCTGGGCAAACATGTGAGTGGGGGGGGTCTGGGATGGGACATATAAACACCCGGGCACACATGTGAGTGGGGGGGTCAGGGATGGGACATATAAACACCCGGGCACACATGTGAGTGGGGGGGGTCAGGGATGGGACATATAAACACCCGGGCACACATGTGAGTGGGGGGGTCAGGGATGGGACATATAAATACCCGGGCACACATGTGAGGGGGGGCAGGGATGGGACATATAAATGGGCCATCTGTATGCCTGGTGAGTGGGGGGGGGGTCAGGGATGGCACCTATAAACACCCGGGCGAAGCCAGGTACATAAAAGCTAGTGCTTAATATAAAAGCAATGCAAATATCTGTGAAGAACATTACATAGCAATTAAATAACAGAAATGCTCAGATGAAGCTTATCTTTTTATTTTCTAAGGCGGTAATTCTCAAACTTTTTAGTACCAGGACCCACTTTTTAGAATGACTGCCTGGGACCCACTGGAAGTGATGTTTATGGCCAGAAGTGCCATCATTGTGCTGCCAGAGCCCGCTGCTTTCCTGAAAATGCAGCAATAAGGTGGATTATTTCTTAACCATTTTCCAGTAGCAAAGTGAATCAGAAAGGTAAAAAAAACTATTTTCCACCTTGACACCAGGAAAACAACCACGCAGCCCTCCCCCTTTCCAGCATCCCGTCTTCCCATATTTTCAATATGGCTGCTCTAGGGGCTTCGCGACCCAACTGAAATTGGCTCACGACCCGCTGGTGGGTCCCGACCCACAATTTGGGAACCGCTGTTCTAGTATGATATCCAGAACGTTGTTTACGATGTTCTTCCTAATAATCTTTGCTGTATGTCAGTGGTCGTCAACCTTTTTCATGCCACTACCCCAATCAATCTATCAGGATAGGATTGCGTCATAAGAGTCCATTCGTATGGGCTACAGGCAGTGATGTCATTCAGGGGGAACGGACCAGAACGGGCGTTCCGGATCCTAACGGGCTCTGTGGCTGCTTCCGGGTGTTGTTGTTGTTTTCAACATTTGAATTTGAACTCAAAAGTGAGTTCCTGTTCCTAAATCATTTGAATGACACCACTGGCTACAGGCAGCACAGAAATATGCAAGACACAATAATCTGCACACACTGGAGAGCTGCTGCCAAGTGTTCACAAGCCTGAGCTAGATGGATCAATGGTCTGATGGATCATAGGAAGCTTCTTATGTTCCTAGATACCATGCTACATTATATTACTTGGGTGGGATGGGATTGTATGAGGCCCAGCTCAGACAGAATAGGAACACATGATTTCCCACTGTCTGAATGAGCCTGGAGACCACTGGGCTTCCCCACACCCTTCTCTGCTCCTTTGAGGGAGGAGATTTAAAATGTCTGCTCTTGATTTAAAATTAACCACAACTTTGCATGTTATCTGGACTCAAAGAATTGTGGTTAGTTTAATATGGTTTGTTCAAACAAACTAGGATCAAACTCTTGTTCCAAGGGCTCTTTCCAGATGGGGTTTATAGTTCAGAATTGTCACTTACTGATCACTCTTTAGGGATGGCTCATACAACGTTGTCATCCATCTGTTGCTCATCCATACTTTTCCTGTGGTTGAACCGCAGCATACATTAACAGACTTTCCTGTGAATGAATGTGAACAGTTTAATCATAGGTACGGATGGACGAAGGATGGAAGGCAACATTGTCTTTTATCTCCGAATGCCAAATGCAAGGGAGTGACAGCAGGATATGGGTGTCTTGTCTGTGTGTTCCATCTAGTGGCATCTAGTGGGCCAGAGGCATGTAGTAGACATACAAAATTATACATTGGATGGATAGAGTCGATAGAGGGATGTTCTTCTCCCTCTCTCACAACACCAGAACCAGGGGACATCCACTAAGATGTGGAGTGTTGGGAGAGTTAGAACGGATAAAAAGAAATACTTTTTTTACCCAGCGGGTAATTAATCTGTGGAACTCCTTGCCATAGGAGGTGGTAATGGCATCTGGCCCAGGTGCTTTTAAAAAGGTTGGACAGAATTCTGGAGGAAAAGTCCATTGTGGGCTATAGGCTATGATGGGTTGTGCAACCTCCTTACGTCAGTAGTAGGCTACTTCAGAATGCCAGGTGCAAGGGAGTGGCAACAGGATGAAAGCATCTTGTTGTCTCGTGTGCTCCCTGAGACACCTGGTGGATCACTGTGAGATACAAGAAGCTGGACTAGATGGGCCTTTGGCCTGATCCAGCAGGGCTCTTCTTATGTTCTCATGGGCCCCATGAGACACAGAAAGCTGGACTAGACCGACCCTTGGCCTGATCCAGCAGGGTTCTTCTTAAGTCTTCTTATGTTGTATGAACCACCCACACATTATACACCCAGTGTGTGTATAATGTGTGACTGTCCTAATCACCTCACCTGAAAGTACCCCAGTTCCTGCTTTGTGGGGAGATAAACCAGAGTCTGTTTAGTTTTAGCCCCACATAACTGATATAGGTGCTCACCTTTATCTTCCCTCTCCTATGTGTAGTCCAAGTTGTGGTCACCTTGCTACAGGTTTATTCTGATATGACCAGAGATTGAGGTGTCCAGGAGACTAATGCATCCAAGCCTTCATACTGAATCCATTGTTTATCTAAGAGTGAAGAGGCCTATGTGCATTATAAAGCCAATATTATTTTATCCACCTCTTTGCAGGATTTGGTGAACCGTTCTGTTATCTGTTTGCGTGCTTGCAGGATGTTCCTAGTTTCTCTTTCTAATGCGTTCTGCTGAGCGAGCTGGAGTGTTTTTGCAGCTACAGCATGGTAACACCAAAACTCCTCGTGAAAACCAATATGTGTTTAACATATAAACATAAAACAGTAGATGAAAATGTTGAGCAAGAGATAAACAGAGACAGATGGTGCAGATCCAATTAAGAACAACAACCAAAAACCGCACACAAACATGGAAATTAATCTATACTATTGATTTCACATCCAATTTAATGATGAAAGAAGTTTCCAGGAGTTTCACTACTGCTAGGAAATTCTATGTGTGAGGAGGAGGAGGAGGTAGGTAGAGGTAGGTAGAGGAAGAGAGAGTGAGAGAGAGAGAATGATTAGAAAGAGGTTTTCATGAAGTTTCCATCTGTTTCTGTTACGACTCGTGTGCATACTTGGAACTGGTTGGTGTTTCACTCTTTGACACATCATGTTTTGCCAAATCATGACTTGGTAGCAGTGATGTCATGCAGGGGGTACGCGAGTACCGGTTTCTAGGATTACAGCTGGCCCCGCCCATTCACCCGCCCACTCGTCGACTCCGCCCTCTGCAACGTTTGAATTTCCTGCATGTTTGAGTTGCCTGCATGTTCTCAGAGCCAGGCAGGCAGGCAGGCAGGCAGCGAGCGGAGCCTTTCCTTTCCTTGCCACTGAAAAATGAGTTGTTCTGGGGTTTTAACATGATGCCAGGCCTCCTTAACATGTTCTGGGGGTGCTGTGGAATACTGTTGCAACTGTTGGGTCAGTTTAAAATCATCTGAGGCCTCAAAAAGGGCTTTTTTCATGTCCCTTCCTGCCACGACATCACTTCTGGCTTATGACGTCACTTCCGGTGGGCGGGTCCCGACACGTGCCAATCAAAAGTGAGTACCTGTTCTTAAATCATTTAGATGACACCACTGCTTGGTAGTCACATATTTTGAAACAGCCAGTGCTTCTACTTCTGAAATTGAGCAGTTTAGGGGTTGTAGATGCTGCTACATCTACATGAGTTGTATGGCAGGCCTCTAATACAGTTGTGTTCAGGAGCTCTGTAGAGAGAGCCCTTGAGATCAGTCCTGATTGGCCTAGGGGGAGGAAAGAGAGGAGGAAATGCCCACATGGACACTTCCTACTTCCTCCCCTCCCCAAAGACTGTATGGAGCAAGCCATGCTGGGAAAGGGGAAACTGCTCTCTTCTTACCCATCATCAGATCCATCTAGCACTCAGCAGGGATGGGAACTTGAGTCTCAGGACTTGAGTCAGAGTTGCGACATCACAGATGGAAAACACTATTCCAGTTGGGTTCTCATATTTAAATGTTCTCTTTGAAGAAACGTTCTCTGTACATAAAGAACTAATATGTCAGTGAAGGGGGAAAACGTTGGAGATCATGTCAAGCTGGGGAAGAGGATATAAGATGATTCAGGTGGGGAATGTATGTCTGAGATGGGGCATGGAAGCCAGGATGGAAGGAGAACACAGGGATGCTGGGGGGGGGGGCAGTATGAATGTACCCAAGGGACACAGGACCCTGGTGCTGGGTCTGTTGTTAAGGGACAGGGCAACAGGCTAACACCTTTGAGGACAACTAACTGTGAGGACAACTAACTGTGACATAACTACATATGGAGTTGCTAGTTTATCCCTGTATTCAGTGCTGAATATTGCTTGGTTAGCCAAACTTTGCCAAACAAATGTTGCAAGTTCACAGAACTTTTCCATACCAAATAGCTCCCTGCCCCATCCCCCAGAGCAGCGGTTCCCAAACTTTTTAGCATCAGGACAAACCTATAAGATGTTTGTCAGCTGCTCAAGCCTATAACGGTGATTGGGCACAGCAGCAACTTGTTTAGCCCTTGAAGCACATAGCCTAATCTGCCTTGCCAAGACCCACTGGTGGACCACAGACCCACGGTTTGGGAACTGCTGCCCAAGATTTCAAAATGTTGTCTATATATATAAAAATGGACGTTTGTGTGTGTGTGTGTATGTGGGTATGTATGTATGTATGTTCCTTATACACGTCTCCGTGCCTTGACCCACGGCCACGAAACTTGGCACACACGTTCCTTGCAGCCTGGAAGGAATCACTGCGGGGGTCAGACCCCCCTACAGCCCCCCGTTTTTCAGGGAGGGGGCCAGATCATCAGGAACCAAGGGGATTGCATGGGGCTACAGGTCTGCTGCCACCCTGTGGTCACAGACGATTCTGCAGCAGCTCAGCTGAAACTGAGCAGAACAGAAAGTGAAATTAAAATGCTTCGCCTGCGTGGCCTGAGTGGGCCAGGGAGGAAAGAGCAGGATCCACAGAGTTCCAGCAGCCAGTCGGATCTGAGAGGGGCCTATGTCCAGGGACCTAACAGGCCACCTCTGCCTGTTTCTCATACATCAGGGCAGATTCCTGCCACAGGACCTGCAGACAGTAAGTGGGACCTTCATGTTGCTCTCTTCGTTGATGGTGTCCCTGTTTCCTCATTCATGTCACAGTGATAGTGTGCATTGTGGGTTCCAGGTCATCAATACTGTTGTATTTCAGGGACGGGTTCTATATGTCTATATATGGATCTCACTATGTCATGCTTTTGAGGGAGGTTTGCATATTTGTGTGTATGTTCCCCCAGTACTCTGGAACGCCTGGAACGATGTGCACCACACGTGGTGCACTCCTTCCTTACGATCTGGACAGATATACTGTGGGGGTAGGGCCCCCCATACGCCCCCAGAGGTGGGGGTGCACTGCAGAACACACTCATTCCTCCTCCCAATAGAGCCTGGGGATGATTTCTGCCCCCGGGCAACGCCGGGTCACAAAACGCTAGTTATCCTATAAAACAAGGCCCAGGGCCCACATTCGGCTGGCCACAAGATTTTATCTAGCCCTCAGCATCTTAAAACATTTGACATTTTTTACTCATTATATATTGTTTACCTCGCGCCCCTCAAATAAGCACACAAGACCAGAACTTGGAGTTAAACAGGGCCACTTTATTAACTTACAACATTTTAACTTGCAGCTGAGCATTAAATACGTGCAGGATCTTTGGGGAAACGGTCCTAGCTGTCTGCCTCCCTGGGGTGATCTGGATGACCACAATGGGCGTGCCCTCTGACTCCAGACTCCGGTTTGTCATTGCCGAGCTGAGTCCATCATCACCGACCTGAAGGTCGAGGCAGCATGACCGCTCTGGCCAGCGGTGTCATCCTACCGGTTCGCTGGGCGGAGTTTCTTCGCTCGCTGGGAGGGTTTCCGTGGTGATCGGCAGCGTGCTCGCTGCCTCCTGTTGCGTAATGGCGAAAGCCCGCCCGCTGCAGCAACGGGAGGCAGCCCGCATTACGCAACGGGAGGCAGCGAGCATGCTGCCGATCACCACGGAAACCCTCCCAGCGAGCGAAGAAACTCCGCCCAGCGAACCGGTGGGATGACACCGCAGGCTCTGGCTCACCCTGGCCAGAGCCCAAGGGTAGCTTCACTAAATCTGGTCAGGGGACAGCCTGCCAGCCTCACCGAGCCAGTTGAGCAATTTATGAGCGGCCTGGCCGATCCCCAACCGTGCTGTCTCAGAATGGATGCCAATTCAAACAACTTACCTACCCCCCACACACACGCTATCTGCCATTTTAAGTGACCAATGTTAGTTATATAGTGCCCTAGACCACTGCAGGCTGGGGTAGGTGAAAAAACAACCAGCTAATGGCCAATCAAGCTGGGAGCCAAAAATTCCTACCCGGCCCCAGAGTGACCAGCTAATCTCAGCCTGTTAAATGGGAGGGCGGGCAGGAGATCACCGGTTGGAGCTCGAATGAGCTTGGGGCGGAGCAAACGCCGATAATATCAGCGCTCGCCCCGCCCCCGGCTGAAGTCATCATTAATGGCCCACAAGCTCTGGCTTTGGGCCTGGCAAGGGGTTGGGGCAAATCGCGGCGACGCGCAACGGCACATCACCATGCTTTTCAAGGGCAAGGTTCTATTCCCTCCCCCATTTTATTTTCACAATAAAACTGTGAGATGGACTGGGCTGAGAGACAGTGACAGTACCATCATCACACAGTGGGCTACATGACTAACCTTCCCCTCGCCCCAGAAGACCACAGGGTGAGACAAAAACCTAACATATTAGAAAACAGCACCACATGGTTCTCATATGTGCAAGGCATAAACTCTGCAACTTAGCTGCAGCGGCTGCGGTGTCACAAGAGGGGTCAGAGGCAGGGGTGTAGCTAAAGATGTGCAGGGAGGTGCAATTGCACCAGGCAACAAGCTTTAGGTGGGCAACAAGCTGACACTGGTGAAATGGTGAAAACCTTGATATGTATGAATAATATCATTGTGTTATTTGATGCGGATTTTAATGCAGAATGAAATGAAACAAACCGGAGTGTAATATCTTCATTCCATCAAACGTTATGGTCCAAAAAACCAGAAAATGAAAATACAACTGTGATGTCACTTCCTGTTGTGATCTCACTTCCAGGGCATCATTTTCATTGCACTGGGTTACACATTCATTACCCACGCCAATGGTTAGAGGGAAGACACATAGTAAAGGTGAATGATGATGAAGGTGCGGTGTTCTCATTGCCATTTTGTGTGTCCACAAACATCTAAGCAAGACAGAAGGGTGAATGAGGAAGAGATTGCTGTCTCTGGTGTCCTTCTGCCTTTGCCTTCTCTCCTGGGTGCAGTAACTTAAGACACATGTCAGATAACTGGAAGGCAGTTCACTCAGGCACCCACTATCTGTCTTTCCTCCAGTATGTGCAGCAGTTTCAAGAATCCCACAAGGGAGGCACAGGAAGGGAAAGAAGGCTGGTAAGTGAAGCTGGACAGCCCATTTCAGAGGCCTCCAATGTCCAGTTGTTGGTCCCAGCATCCAATTCCTCATTTTTCAATGATCTTGTTCAAGAAAGAATGAGTTGAAAGCCTGACGAGGAATCATATGAACACCTTTTTATCTGCTGCATGTCACATGCAGGCATAGGGTAGAAAGTGGAAAAGATCAATTTTTTTAACTCATATGTGCACCTGAGCTATTGTAGGATTGCTTTCTTTAAAAGACAAAATTAAAAATGTAACAAATGTCACACATCGATCAAAATCTAAACCACATTTACAAAAAGAAATGCTGTTGTGGTTGCAGTTGTTATAAATCCTGATTGCATTAAATTCTTTGAATATTAAACAGATATGCCTTTCTGAATGTTCTTTTTACTGTTGCTATTTGAAATCTGCATGTGCTTATTCACGCCATAATTTTAATACATATGCTATTTTTTAAAATTGTTTTTAAGGAAACTTCCTAGATAACCGAGGCGTATATTGGCACTCAACATAACTGATTTCACTGCTAAACCAAAAAATGAGCAAAAAACTTAGCTATGCCTGACTTATGAAATGACCGGGGAAGCCATCCTTTGCAAACCTGTTCAGAAGTAAATTCCACTGATTTAAAGGGAAGTTATTCACAGGTAAGAGCAATAGGAGAGTAGCCAAAGCCTACTAAAACTATCCTAAAATATGTTAACCCACTAAGAATGCAATCCTAAGGTGCCCTGCAGTGCCATAAGACATGTTGGCAATGACTCAGGAGTTAGGGAAGCCACCACACGTCACTGTGCTGATTCCTGGATCCGCTCTGCCCAGGTAAGGCTGGCTGAGAGAGGCCAATGCAGGGTGGGTGGGTTGAGAAGGGCAGAATAAGGATGGATAAGGGGGGGAAGGCTGGGGAGGGCGAACCTGTGGGTGGACCAGCATGGGGGGGAGGAGGGGACCAATTTCGGGTACTTAGGCCAGTTCCTAACCACTTTTCCTGGCCCAGTTGGCCTTGTATGGGGCCCTCGGATCTGCACTAGCGATTTCACTGGCACAATCCAAGTAACCCTATTGGGGTGGCTGCCATGTGGCATGGGATAAGGGGAATTAATTCCCCTTGCTCTGAGTTGTGTGGCTTGCAGCCTCAACCCCAGGGGCAGGCCATACAGGGCAGGCCAGTTGGCCTCCTTGTTCCAGGGAGTGGGATACGATTGGGATGTAAGCAGTGATGTCATCCGGGCGCGCCAGGAACCGGAACGCCCGGATGATTGGCAGCCCTCCGCCCCTATGGAGGAGGCCAGCCACGCCTCCCTGTGAATGGAATCGCTCTATTTCAGAGCGATTCAGAAGCGTGGGAGGGCGGGCGGGCCCAGGAGCAGCTCGCCCGTCCTCGGGAGAGGCGGCGTGGCCCAGGCCCGTCCGCGGAACTAGCGGAACGGCATACCAGGCCATTCTGCCAGGATGACACCGCTGATTTCCATTGAAACCAGTCTTTTTAAACCTGCAATTATGTACTGTATCCATTGAGGGCTATTTCGTCCTGCATTAACATGAGAAAATGCTACTGAACACCTGAAAGGTCATACTGAGGGTGCCAGAGAACATGCCATAGCAGATCCACAGCCCAATCCTATGGTGCCTCAGCAGCCAGAGGACCTGCGGCACTGAAATTGCCACTGGTGTCTCCTGTGGGTGCCGAGACAGCCGCTGGAGTCCTCATGGGACAAGGGAGTGCTTGCTCTCTTACCCCGGGTAGAATGCCGCTGGGCTCTTTTAGCTGGGATCGGGAAGCCAGTCCTGCAAATCAGTTAAAGACGATAGAAGAATACTGCCAAAGTTGCCTTGCTAAGAGGTTCCTCAGACAAGTGGGCTGCTGGCAAGGCCTCTGAGCTGCCCTTGGAGTACAAATGGAATGGTAAGCATTATCATCGGCTTTTAAAAAAGTGAGGTTTCCTGAGGCTGCAGTAAGTAAAGCCTGTTACATCTTCTGGTATTAATCATAATAAGTGCTTTATCTCTGGCTGTCATGTTTAGTTTCTGCATGCAATTTACCTCTCAGGCAGGCTGTTCACAGTATCAGTCAGGCTTATCTTGGAACTTATAGTCTTCAAGTGCCTAAATGTATTTCCACCACAGTTCCCACAGTTAATGCGACAAAAGCCAACATAAGTGCTATTTTAAGACTGGGCTGTAGCCCTTTACAAAAAACAGGGTTGCTTATATTCTGACCACTCCTATCAGTTGAGCGGGTGGGGAGTACAGATTTGACTTTGGCTTTAGCATGACTCTGAGGTGTTCTCTGTGGCCCCCTCACACTTTCCTGTCTCCCCTCCCGTTTTATCTTGACACTAATTGATCATTAGACATTCCATTTTCTGTCCAAAGCAAGGCACTGTCTGCCGAAATGCTTTCAAAAGCACCAAAAGTGCTGATTATTTGCCAAACAATCGTTCCTGGAAGTCTTTTACAGGGCACAGACAGTGTCTCAAGCTCTTGTCATCACAGGACTAAGAGATGAGAAGTCTTTTGAGTTTATTGGTAGGGATGTTTGTTTTGTTGAAAACACATAAAAACACAAAACACTGCCTTTTTGGTGTGAAAATACCTGAATAAAAACACAAAATATCGCATTTTGGTCTTTAAGACATTTTCCAGAAATGAAGAGCGCAATTCTAACCTGGAGTTAGGACAGCACAAGGGACACCATAAAGTATATTTGGACCACTCTTGGAGTCAGAGAGGCCAACACACAGACATGCTTTATGGTGTTCCTTGTGCCGGCCAAACTTTGCTGGCCTAACTGTGCCGGCCTAACTCCGGGTTAGGATTGTGCTTTAAAATAGATTACTTTTCCAATTAGAAATAATACTGTGCCTGCTTCTGCTGACACTATATCACCTACCTAGTACACTTTTAAAGCATTTAAAATTACTAAAAATGAGAACTTGGAATGAGAGAATAAAAACACATAACCGCTTTCTGCCTTTCAAATAATGCAATCTGTGAAAAAAAAATTACACAATTTTCAAACAGCCCTATTTATTGGGGTTGGTCAAGAAATTGGTGTTGTCATTACTTTGGGCTTCTGCTTGTTCACATTTTAGGTCATGAGTTGTGTCTAAATCTGCCTGTGGAAAGCATCGTCCATGCATGGAAAGGCAGTTTTGTCTCTCACGAGAGGGCTTTGTGCGCATAAAGTAAAAGTCAATCCAAATGTGTTCTTTCACTTGCTCAAGAGTTTGCACAATTCCTTACACAAACAGCTATATGAGAACTGCTACAAAAAGCCACTTTTAATAGCATAACATGGACTCCTGGCAAAGGATTTGTGGAACAACACTGGAGGTTATTTTCTTTACACTCCCAGGCCCTTGGAACCAACCCAAAGTCTTTCGGTATCTCTCACAGTAAGCAAATGGCATCAGCAAAACATACAAAATAGGTAAGATTTTAATTTCTTTAAGTGAAACTACATTTGACAGCAGCTGATCCTGTAAAATATATTGCCTACTTCTCTCTCTCTCTCTCTCTCTCTCTCTCTCTCTCTCTCTCT